>CM030018.1:21275070-21875070 GCA_017639485.1 Pluvialis apricaria | reverse complement strand
GCTTTTGAACCTTTCATTTAAGCAATTAATCCTGATACACCAGGCAAAATTTTAACTCCAAGAGCAATAACAGGGCAACTTGGAATCAATTACAATCTCCGCCTTCAGCAGCCATGCAGGGTAATCTCAGCTGCGAGATCCCAAAAAGCTGTCCTACCACGGGCACCACATTTCAGAGACTGGGAATTTCTGCGTGTCGATTTGAAAGTAAGATTGAAATCCCTGAAGAGCTCGCAAACGCCAAAGGAATTCACCATTCCCAAAGGAGAGCACGCTCGAAGAAGTGACATCTACATTCAACCTACTACACCACATGCCCAAATCCTTAATTCTCTTACACCCTTCCCGGACTCTCCTAGGGTTCACGGCTTCTGTACCACCCTGGATGGGGGAGACTGCTCTGACAACCTGCTTTAAGCTGTAAAGGTTTTAGACTTTCATCGTCGCTACCGTCGGGCCATCCAACTCCATTTGTACGCTGAGAATATCTCGATCGCAAACCGGCAGACCACAGACCCAGCTGAAGGCGTGACCTGAAGCAACTAAAGCAGCAGGAAAGCAAACTTAAGACAAGAACCAGGCAAGGTTTGGAGCTCACATTTACACTACTGATGCTCACCATTGAAATGGAAAAGAAAGCGCCCCAAAAAAGGTTCTAGATCATAGCAAAGGTGTTCATCGTGGCTGACAGGGCAGACATCAGTGCAAGGTTGTGTCCGAACTCCAGACAGAAAGATGCTGGAGCAGAAAGACCATGACAAGTACGCAGGTCCCCGCAGAGGCAGGGAAAACATTTAACAGATCTTTTTCAAGTAAATAAAGAGAATCTTTGCTTTCGATTGTGCTCGCAATGGGAAGAAGAAAAAGATGATGTAAATATGTGCAATACTATTCAGCATGCCCTCACTTCTTTACCTTTTACCATCACTGTTTGAATTTGCCATTTACCATCACTTTTTTGACACTTGAAGAAGGGGTGAAACCCAGCTGCACTGTTTGAAGCATCTGTATGAGGAGCATGATGAAGGGTTTTGCTGAAGGAAAGCAATTTATAATCCCACTGCCACAATCCCTACACTCCCTCTATTTAATCCCTTTCGGCTGAGGTACCACCACGAGAGAGAAGTAAGAAGTGCAACAGATTCGAGGAGAAAAACAGAAGACAACTTCTCGACTTTGGCAGGAGCTGCTGAGATGCTCCCTCACCACCAGAAGAAAAAACAGCGTTTCTTGCAATATTGCCAGCACCACAGGTGAGACAAATGCTGGGGTTTTCCCTCTAATTTCTAAATAACCAACGAGCACCTGAAAACACTAGATGTTGTCCCCTCCTGCTGCTCAAGTTCCCCAAACCGACACCGGTTTTACACGAACCTTGCCAGAGGAGCTTGACCCAGTCACATAAACAAAGGAAAGTAAAAGAAAATCCCCAAAGAGACTGTACGCTGTGCAGCTGAAACAGAAGCAGCATTTCAACACTGCTATTAACATTAAACATTAACATCTGTCCTTGTTAGAAATCAGTATTTTTGCTAATAAAAACCCCAACAAATCCCATTCCTTTATAGAACTGAAACACACGTGTTGATCTTCCATTATATTTATAGAAGGCCATTTAGTTTCAGCGACCCCAGGCAAAAAATCCAATCCCAACAACAACAAACTTACCAGCGCTACCGTCATCTCAATGATCTGATGATTAAATCTACTCGACTCCTTGTCAGGGGAAAAAAAATAAAATAATATTGGTGGACAAACAAGGGCGGTGACAGGCTGGACTATACCAAAACCTGTCTCTTGGTGCTGCTCACACAGCGCTATGTCTCGTGCCAGTGAGGTAGCTGATCGTTCTGTCGCTGTGTGCATCGACGCACCGACCCCCTCTACACCGTGATATGCGGAGCGCAGGGCGAAGTCACAGCGTTTGTCTGAGCTACGGGCAGCAAATACCCGCTGTCCCACGCCTTACGCTGGAGAGGAGAGAGGAAGGGTGTAGTCCTCAGGGGTTCGCCCGAACCCTTCCCATCACCATCAGGTTAGGGCCTCTGGTGGGGTTCACTCCTGTACAGGCTTCCCAGGGACTTCTGGATGCATGCTCAGCGCTGTGCTTCATCCACTGGGGCACGGGGGAGCCTGGCAAGCAAAGGGTCGAAGGAGGGAGACAGACAGGATCGGGTAAAGCTCGAAAATTAAAAGTTTTAAAATATACAAAAATGTAACACACTGGAAAAAGTTTAAAAGTTGCAAGACAAGAAAGGAAAAAGAAAGAAATATAGGCGGTGAGGAGAAAGGACTGGAAGATGGTGGGAGAAGACTCCAGAGCTTGGGAAAAGGAGCGGGTCAGGTCTAGTCAGCAACTACTCCCTCTGGTAGCCACTCAGTTCCACCTCATCCTTGCGGCGCCGGTGCGTGAAGAGGGAGCTGAAGGGGTAGAGCTTGGCTTTGGCCTGGAAGCGCTGCCCAGCGATGTCGATCTCGTACTCGCCCTGGTTGATGAAGTCAGTTGTCACCACCAGCTCTTCTCCCGTCTTCTCATCGAAGTGCTGCACGAAGCCGAGGCAGACGTGGCGCTCCAGACTGTAGCTGTAGGCACTGCTGGTGGTTTTGCCCACGTAGCGGCCGTTGCGGAAAATGGGCTCCCCCCACCAGGGCCAGAGGTCCGTATCTGTGTCATGGTCCTCAAGAATGAACATGGTAAAGCGCTTGTACACACCGTTCTGCTTCTGCTCCAACAGCGCTTCCTGGCCAACAAACTCCATTCCCTGTGGGGAAAAAGAAAGCATCAGCTGATGAAGGGAACACGAACTGCAGCAGCCGCCGAGTTTCGGCCGACAAGCTTACTGACACCAGGTGAATTTGTGCTTAGAACTCACGGCCTATCAAGACAGGCGGCTTCTATAGGCAAGAAGCCCAGCTCAGGTAGAAGCTTTTCTGTCATGTTTCTTGTTCCAGATGTTAAAAGACACAAAAACATTTGTGAAGCGGGCCTTTAAAAAACGCATTCGCATTTTCACTGTAGTGAAAACACGTCACCATTCTAGTTTTTGCCCTTTTTCTGGTTCCAGAAGTCTACCATGCTGTATAAACCAGAGGGAAACGGTAACAACATATGAAATGTGTGTCCTTAATCACTACATGCCCCTCTCCGAATTATGTGACACGAGTATTTGCTCTGGCTTATGCAAAGATATGAGAAAAAAGGCAACAAGCAAGTGACAGAGATGGATGGCACTTGCCACCACAACAAGCAGGATACAACTCTGCGCAGTTCTATGTTTTAATAAAAATAGAGAACTCCCCTGTTTTAGTAAAAATAGAAAACACCTGTTCTTGGCACCTATCCTCATATTTAACTTCATTAAATGCCGCTTGGTGGACAGGCTGGCTTTTGCTTCATCAGACTGTGAAAACAGCTGGGAGAAACATGAACTCTGAGCATCCGTAAGGTACACGGCACCCTCACTACACTGAGCACTGCACACATGAGCAACACGGGACGCTACACAGATCCCGAGGAATGCTGCCCAAGAAAGAGGAAGACGATAATTTTTATTTTTCTAGCACCTTTATGAAATACAAGAATAGAGGTTATAGTTATGCACTGTGCACAGCTCCATCAAAAACCTGATATATCTACCCACGCGGATGGCAGTCCTTTCAGCGCAGTCCTGCTCTCCCACCCACCCCTGCTGCAACAGCACACCCCACCGCAGGCGGTCATTTCAGTTTTCCACTGTACCTTTTCCAGCTTGACCTGGAACTCGCGTCCACACTCCATAGGAGTGGTAAAGGCATCCAGATCCTGGCCCCAGAACGCAAAGAACTTCTCAATGCGCAGGCTGCGGAGCGCATAATAACCGGCATTCCGAATCCCATACTTCTGTCCCATGTTCATCACCTCGTTGTACACGTGAAGGGCGTACTGCAAAGGAAGGGTGAAACACAGCTGCCAACAAACACCAGGAGAGAGCAACGGCATCCGACACACCGCCATGGATGTTACTGTGCCCTGCCTCCAGCGCAGGAGAGGTCCATCTCTGGCTGGAATGCAATACAAAGCAGGCAAACTCCCCCTGGTGCCTGCAGGCAGCTTTCCCATGGTACAGACCAGACGTTTCATTGCCCTGAGTCAACATGCAAAGCGTTTCTGATTATGCATGCAAGCAACTGTTTTAATTAGCTAAGGCTACAGTGTGCTCTTACCTCTATGGGGATATAAAGCATGAATCCAGGTTCTCCTGTGTGAGTGATACTCATCACACGGATGCCATTAGCATAGCCCACGCTCATCTCCTGCAGAATCACAGGGGGTGAAATCAGCCAAACTGGAACGCAGCACAGAGATCCAGACGGAGCACAACGCGTAACGCAAAGCACACTGGCCACCCCTCTCCCCTTCCTCACTGCAGTTCACCACCGGCACATACTTGTGAAGAATTTAAATTTAAAAATTCAAATAGCGATACCACATTGTCCAGACTTCTTAACCACTTCACGACACTTGGCAATAAGCCTCGGAACTAGGTCAGGAAAGGCTGTTGTTCTAGATACAAGACAGAAGTTGAATGGCAGCTATCTGCTCAGCCTCTTAACGTGACGGGACACAACAATTCCCGAGACACCGATCCCACTGCCCCTCTGCCTCACAGCTTCATAACGGATTGTATGAAATACGCTGAGATATGAAATGGCACCGAGCCTACAGCGAGTGGAATATTGAAAACAAATGCATATTCGCCTGTACATTTAGCAGGCAGAACCCCAAGAGAAGTAGTTAACGAAGTGAGCCCAGTTGAGTAAGTTACCGACCTAGCTCAGTAACTGCTCAGTGAATCTCTACGTAAATCTAAATTCTCCTCTAACTACCTAGAACGTCATCCTTCCCCTGCTTCCACACACGCTTCAAAAAACCTAGCAGGGTGAGGAGGAAGGAAGTACAGTCACTCACCTTGCAAAAGAGAGAGGGAAAGTGTTCTGGAGTTATCGGGGCATACGACAACTCTGACAAGACATCCACAGCACGAGGGCCGATCAGATTGAGAGCTAAAGAGGGGAAGGTAACAGTATTAGGATGAGACTGGAGATGTCTTGCCTGGTGTGTAACTTGCATATGCCCCAATTTCTAAAGTCTTAGCATTTAGTGAACTAATAGGTACATTTACACTTAAGAATAGTGGAAAGAGTCATTAAACTCTCTCTCCTGACAGTCCACAGGAAAGGAAAGCTGCCTCCCAGCTCACGGCTTGCTAGAAGGAAGTCTCTGAACTGCTGTTTTCATCCAACTGTTTGGAAAGGAGACCCAGCCACCGCTCTAGACACATTAAACAATTAATTGGCCTGCAGCACAGGACACCAGTTGTGATTTCAGGCTGAATAAGGGAGGTCTGCTTTCAGTAATTTCTTACCCGTGTACTTCCAGGTCACGTCTTCCATGGTCAGGTTGCTGTCATCGGGCAAGCGGTTCTTCAGCCAGGCCCAGCAATGGACTTGCTGGTCAGTAGGAGAAATCATGAAGAAACTGGAACAGACAAATCGGAACCAAGAAACAATGAATGGACAGCCACAAGATGATTCAGTTCATTCTTTGTCCATGAACGACTGGAGCCATTCAGCAGCTTCCAAGCTAACAGGAGACCAAAACAAGCTGGTTTGCGAGAACCCCAGCTAAAGCCTCTGGATGAATGCCATCACATCTGTCACGACAAGAAACCTCAGCCTGCAAGCATTAGCAGCAGTCCGGTGACAAGAAGTGACTACGAGTGGAACACAGGCAGCTCTACAGAAAGTTCACAGGGTATCTCAAAAGTCACAATCATTTTACAGAAGGTATTTGCAGCTCTTCACCACCAGTGATTCTGTCTACTCTGACAGTCAGAAGAGTGCTTGGTTCACACAGCGGTTTCTTGTTTCAGCAAAAGTGTTTCCACAGACAATGGTGGTTATTATTAACAGTTTCCAAAAACAGAACTCCACTTGCGATGTGAAAATGAGCTCCTTGTCGTGCGAGTCTCTTTCATACAAACTGCGAGTTAAAGTACATTATTGACAGAGATAACATCTGCAGCAATGAGTAGGCAAGGAGGAAGGCTACTGGTTTCACACAGAGAAGGACAATACTTTTTCAGCAATCCATGAACACAGACAGAAGAGGAAGAGAAAGAAAAGCTGTTTCTAATTGAAAGAGCAGCAAAGAAGAATGCTTTCACACCAACACAATGAAAGCACGCATAGAAAACGGTCCAGAGAAATAAAAACCAACATTCAGCTAGGACATGCCCATGAAGATGATTTTAAAAATGAAAAATCTTTTTTACTCAATGCCAAAGAGAGCCCAAACGGTTGAGTCTAAGGGTGAGATCCCTGTGATCATGTCAGTTTGCACCACAGAGCACAAAAAAGAATCATGAGAGACTGCAGAGCTGAGAATTAAGAGTGCCCATACTGCAATGAAAGTTGAAATAATCAAAAAGCAGTATTTTCAGCATGCAATTCCAATGAGGAGACCGGCCAGGACCCAACGAGGAACTCCTTAGTTTGCACTTTAAATGATTACCTAAATTAATAAACTCTAATGACTGCTGAAAACAATTTGTATTTCAATTGAGAAATTAAACATCGGCAGGCCTAACATTTGGTAGAAATCTGTGTTCATGTGTAGTCCCAGAAAAAGGCATATTTTCCCCAATATTCACAAATTCAGGAGCTCCCTTTCACTTGGGCTACTGAATTAGGAGTGTAAGTGGAGAATCGCAACTTTTCTTTTTAGTTTACAGCGGTGAAAAAAGTTTATGATCTTCATTAAGAGGTTCTTAAAGGCTCCAACACCCGAAGGGCGATGGCTAAAGACGCTGTGCGCACACCCACCTGCGTTTGCTCAGCCGCGCTATGCTGCAGTCATTCTCATAACCTCCTTTCTCATTAAGCATGCCTGTATGCACGACATGTCCAACCGGCACATCCAGGTCATTCGAGAAGAGATACTGCAGACTCTCCAGGGCCTGGTCTCCTGTGGACTACACGAATTGAAAAGGAGAGAAAGTCAGCCAAGCTGTCTGAGCAATGCAAATCCACTGGGGCAGTTGAAGATCGCATCAACGTCCTGGCCCAAATTCCTTCAATTCATAATGATGGTGACACTGACGTCTCGAGCGTAATAGGGTACAATGGTGACATAGTGCCGGAGGTCAAATTCTATTTCTAGGCTAAGCTGGTATTTCTATCAACTGGGCCTTCGACGGTAAAAAAGCAATCTATGCTAAATATTGTGGCACAACCTGAATTTGGCTGTACAGCTTCACTTCCTTTATCTATACTCAGACAGAATTTCGCAAATAATAATAAACCAAAGGCCACCTTTGCCAGGCTGACGCTTTGTCACTTCCTAGGTACTTACGCTTATTTCAAACTTGGTAAAAGACGACATGTCAATGACACAAACCGCTTCCTTGCAGCACTTGACTTCGGAACCCACAATATCAAACCAGTCTGGTTTGTAAAAGGTTTTGCTCTGATCCAAATCCAGCAGATCTAACGTAAAGAAGAATCAAAGGGACAGTTCATAAACACAGACCAGCAGGGATGCAACTAGGCAGAGGAAAATACGATCTCACCTTTCCCAGGTGGGACAAAATACTTGACTCTCTCAAAGCCGTGCTTCTCCATCCACCGAGCTCCCTGTGCATCCAGGCGGTCGTACAACGGTGAAGTACGCAGCTGCCTGCCAGTCTGGAAGTCCCAACGGGGAACTTTCAGATCACACATGAGGGCTGCAAGGGTAACAAAGATCTGCTATCAGGCAAAGCGATTATCTAACATTTTCTTCCAGATTATCAATAAACATACTTACTAACATCTGAACCATTAACGAAATTCCCTCAAAACAGTTCTGACCTTCCTTTTCTGTTTTTGAAAATTGACAGATCTGGTTTGATCCGTTTATAGCTATTCAAGATCAGACTAACAGTATTTGCACCGAACGCTTATATTTCTAGACACTTGTGGTCTCATGACAATACTGTCAAGATAACGAAAACTACTTTTGATGAAGTCATGCTGACTAGCATTAATTATGCATGATTCTTCCCTGACAGCGCACTGTATCAGACACTGATCATTTTGACAATACTAGCTGGGCTAGGCAGCCCACAGCTACAAGGATCATCTAATTTACCTTCTCAAATATTGGCCTTTTCTAATTATTGAAGCTTTTCCATATAGCTCCTATACCTTTTCAGCCAATATAGAATATTCTTATTTAGAAAACAAGTTACCCTAATAAAGGTTTAGCATCCTCCCTGGTTACCAGTGGGGAGGTAATAACTCAAGGATGCCTGAATACTTCTTCATAAATGTTAAGTTTCTACATAGGTCATAAACTGCTTAAAAGTGAAAATGAGCCAAATATTTGTTAATGACTACTTTGATTGGTTTTGCCTCAGAGTTAATGATTTAACGATTTTATTTGCATTATCTGGTATTGGTACTCCTGAAAGAGTTGGTAGAGGGAAGAATAGATTAGAATAGGAACATAACACCACAGAAATAGAATATAGTACTTATCTTGTAAGAACTAGAGTGATTCTGTAGCTATCAGAATCAAGATTTGTACTGAAAAGCAACTGCAGAATAATGCCAAGAGTATAGTGATTTTTCTGGGAGGAAGGTCAAAGCATAAGGTTTTTATTTCCTGGACATAGCAGGGCTAAGAGGTTTAACCCAACTCCTCTGCTTTCAGACGAACACAGGTTTTTAGTTTAGACTTGGCATTCAAATAATTGCTCCTGTTTTGCAACTTGTGGTGCACTTCATGCTTCTATTTGAAATTTTAAAAGAAGTCATCCTCATTATCTCAGGACAGATAATCAAACAATAGGAGGAAATTAAGTATGGCTTCAGACAGGAACAATGACATCTCAAATCTATTCTGCATGGTATTTATCGTGAATTTTGACAGGAGAAAGCAGACAATGTCTAGGAAGACTTCCTGAATGGTGTAAGATAACTGGATCACACACTCATAAGCTGGAAGTGACAGTATTTCAACACTGGAATGATGTGCAAAGAATAACAATGTTTGAGACAGTGTAATATTCCCAGTTCAGACCTTGGCATTGTTTTACTAGGCTGGAGTCCTACAAATTTCCCCACACCAGAGGCGAATAGGAGAGCACGGTACCAAAAGCATTGCTTTAAGAAAAGTTCACACAAACACCACTAATACATAAAAAAAACCCATTCTTTCCTTTCTCCTGGAAGGAGGCTCCATTGCCACAAAGGCGGCCAGGAAGAAGGAAAATGGTTCTCATCGAGTGATGACAGAGGCAACACCATGCAGCAAAGAGCAGAGAGGAAAATCTAGGCCATCCTGGCCAGCACTGCATGCAGAGACCTCACTTACGCATTACTTCCATCACACGGTGACGGAGGAAAGTGCGACTGCTCTGAAGGGTACCAAAACGTTTCAAATCCAGAGGCCAGACATTTTCTGATGGATACCCATTTACCATCCACTCTGCCAGGTACCTGATGGAACAAGGAAAGAAAGACTGAGATATCAGCCAACGTCTTAAGGGAAAGAGTCTAGCTTCGAAGTCAGAAGCAAGGCAAATTGGACGTGAGAATTTCTTGCAGTAGGGAGAGAGGAGACAACTAACATGGTATTCTAAAGACTAGCGGAATCTGGAAGGTTTCCCTTTATAAAACCCATCCACCAGATTTCCAAATCATTAACTTCCCCTGAGGATGAAACGTACGGGGCAGCAGGAAGCTAAGGGCGCGTGGTAAATGAAGCCAGAGCCTGGACAGGTAGCCTGGCTGACACTGTGCCGAGTCCTCGGGCTACGCTATACAGGGAGGAGCCGAGTACGTTTAGGTTGGAGTTAGGAGGCTGACTGCTTTGTTGTTTTTTCAGTACCTGGTGTAGGCTCAGCCACAAACCATCAGTGACAGCATTCATTTCAGCACGAGGTGCCAGCCAAGTTATGTTTAGCTACACTTCTAGCAGTGAAGGAGGAAGGCATGCTCCAGAGCTAAAGGACAAAGGCAGCTCAGACCAAAGCAGAGCAGAAGGATCTGTTCACAGTCAGTAAACAGAAAAACAAAGGGGTTTGAGACGGATCATTACAAGTTACATTAGCAAGCTAAGCTGCTTATCTTGAGGCTGTAGCAACAAACAGACAAATAGTGCTTTTACCTTCAGAAATTATTTTGATTCTTAGAGAACCTCACTGTAAAGATTCTCTATATTTTATGTGACAAAGAAAAAAAAAAATCATGAGCTGCTTCTCTGGTGAGTTAAATTATTAGACAACAGACAGAACCTAGTGGAGACAAATGCAGATACTAACACCTGCCATGAAAAATGAGCAGCTCGTTAAGAAGGCTGTACAGCAGAAGGGATGCTGGGTTGCCAAAACCAAATGGCAATCAATCAGAGGGAGTAACGATCATTCTGCAAGCGCCTTTGCTGCTGGGATCACACTTATATGCCTGTCAAAGTATTTGCATTAACACAGGAACTGGATTTTACTGGGAAACGACGCCATCCCTAGCTCACTGGCAGAGGACGGTCTTTAACAGTACTGGCAGCACTGGCATCACACATGCAGTGCTTCATCTGTATCAGATTCACTGTTTTCAGAGAAATTAACTGCTGTGTCAACTTGGTTGATCTAAAGACTTCAATCAAATAACAAATTAAAGGGGATCACGGAGTACAGAAGATGAGGGAATACATGCTTTGCTAAGCTTTTATCTCTTCCTGGTAGATAAAAAAAATCAGAGCGCTCAGCTCGAAGTAAGCCTATTTGATTCCCAGCAGGCTGCTGCTCATCACCGAGATGTGATGCCTGAGGAGAGGTGCGCAGGACAGGAGGAGAGTCCAACACAGGTTTGGAATGCACACAGGAGAACATAATCAGACCACAGCAACTGCTCCTCTCCTTCACTCAATTTGGAAACGACAGAAGAGTCTTTGTCAGAGAGGAGCTGACAAATACTGACCAGAACATTCTACACAGAAGGATCACCTGAGCAGTTTCTTTGCTTGGTTAAAACCTTACTTACACATGTAACAGTGATAAACCACTTACTTGCCTGCTCCCCCACCATATGAGATACCAGCTGAGTTCATGCCGGCCAGAACAAAGTAGCCCCGCACAGTGGGCGACTCTCCCATGATGCACCGCATATCTGGCGTGAAGGACTCTGGGCAGTTCACTAACTGCATGATCTGCAGAGCCTCCAGATCCGGCATCCTGCGCAGAAGGGCACTCAGAAGTGGCTCTAGGACCAAAGACAAAGGAAAAAAAAAAAACAGACACAAAGTCACAGCCTTCAGTCTCGACGCATTTCAGCTACTTCACCTTCAAATTGAGCAACCTGGTCCAGCGGAAGGTGTCCCTGCCTATGGCAGGGGGGTTGGAACGCGATGGTCTTCAAGGTCCCTTCCAACCCAAACCGTTCTATGATTGTATGAAATGGGACAGCCCGACAGAAGCATGCTGTTATCCGAACAGATGGAAACTGCTTCCATGTTTCGATACAGCTGCAGGACAAACCATCTACCTGCTAGAATCAAACGACTCGAAATGGATCTCACAGCATACCACAAAAGCGGCCGTGCCGATCCAAACCAAGAGCCCAGTATTGTTTTCAACAGTGCAAGAGCGTGTTTGGTTTTGCTAGGGAAAACAATAGGAACAGACATCAGACAGATACCTGGCGAGGAATAAGAACAAGCAAATCTACATGATGCTCGTCCCATGCACTCTGCCAGCCTCCACCTACCACCTGCTCCGAGGATTTCCTAAAAATCTGGTATGTTTTCCCCATTTAGTAACCCCTAAATCAGTCTCTCTTCTAAGTACTTGACCAGCCTTCCCCAAACTCATGAAAACATCCTACAGACGCTGACAAGGAGTTCACGTATTTAGTATTTGTTGCATGAGGAATCACCTCCTTTTGTTTTGAAATTCACACTCAATTAACTTCTTTTGATGCCTCCCATTTGTCATAATAGAAGAGACAGCGAACAGGAGATCCCCACCTATCCTGTCCGTCTCATTCAAAATTTCATAGACTTGTTTATTTCCCTTCAGTCATCTCTCTCTTTCCCAGCTCACTCAGTCATTCCTCGCTTGGAAACTGTTCCAAGCTTTGGTCAGCCTCTTGCTGCTCCTTCACCAGGCCTTCTCCAGTCATACGATAGCCTCTTGGAGCTAGGGAGCCTAAAACAACACCTAGTATCTAACAAACCAAGGATTCAGCGTCGCATAATGCTTGTGTTTTCTGCTCCTTTCCTAATAATTCCCAACTTGTCTTTTGCTTTGACTGCTACTGAGCGGATGTCTTCACAGAACGAATACAATCCCAAGGTCAGTTCAAAGCCCATCATTTTGTACAGCGAAAACAAGATCATCCCCACACACCCCCCTGCACTTGCGTCACCTTCACATTTATCCTCATTGAATTTCCTTGCCACTTCATTGCCCAGTCACGCTGGAGAGGTCCTTCGGCAATTCTTCACAGTCCAACATTTGAGAGCGTTAATAAAGGGATAAGCTATCTATTTAGTTTTTCTTGTCCAGAAGTTCTCTCTGCATAGTACTCCAGACAAAAGCCTTCAAGATTCAGCACTAATAACAGTCCTCAGTTTTACACACAGGCAGTAAAATAATCAGATTTCACGTCACCTGAGAAGTTACAACCAGAAACAGTCTTTCTGACCTGCTCTTTTCCTCCCCTCTCTCATGCATTTCAATTCCAGGGTGAGAGCCTGTAGTTACAGACTTTTTCTTCTTATTGATAAAAAGAGGGATCAGTGTTAGATTTGTTCTCATATCCAGCCCAACATTTAAGCAACTGTACAGGCTATTTTAAAATCAAAAGGTGTTCCAACGGAAGAGATCAAAGCAGTAATGCAAGAACTCAAACCAGAGCAACTGCAGCCCTAGAAAAAGGATCAAATATTGGCTGAGTAAGCTCTGACTCTGCTCGACTCTTCAGTACGTTTGAACTGATAAAAGGGTAACGCTGGAACATCGCATGCAGTTGCTCCTAAAACTTGGTAATTTGTGGGTGCCAGTGAGCGCTGCCTTTTCATTTCAGCAGTTCCTAGAACACCAAAAAGGAAGTGGGTGCAGAGCTCGAGCAACTCATTAGTGAAGCTAATATCTTCAAGCAAGTCTGCAGGCATCTATAGATCTAAAAAGCTTTAGCGTATGCCAGCACAAAACTTCACCCCATGCTGGCTCCACCCCCTGGAGCTTCAACTTTTATGGTACCAATACGGTATCTCACAGAAATGAAAGTAAAATTAATCAATTTAACCTGGGGAGTAGCTGGAAGAAGATACTACCACTGCAGAAAGAAACCAGTGAAAGCCCATCCGTGCCTAGAGTCACACACAGAGGCACACGCATTCACAAGGGATGCAAAGAGCTCTGTCACAAGGGAAAAGTGGATCCCTGGAAAAAAGGCAAATTTGAAGATGAGAGGGCACCACACACAAAATAACCCGCCATAAAAGAGGAAGACAAAAAAGAAAAAAGGAAGGAACTCATAGACCACACTACCTTCCTTCCTACAGAAAGAACCCTCCACATAAAAGTACATACAGAATATAATAATAAAATCAAATCAAACAGGAAGAGAAAGACAGAACATTTGGGATACTGTCAACGGCGGGCTGAAGTCTGGGAAGCAACAATACTAAGTTCTGTCCACAAAGCAACCACCCCCCGATGGAAATGCACTTGGCAGTCACTGCTGAAGAGAGCTGCAGAAACAAAATACCACGGCTACGTGGCAGGTCAACAGCGTTGCTCTGCAGCGTCATGAGAGGAGCAGCATGTGGCACTGACAGTCAAAAAGCAAATTAAATGGAACAACAGCGTTAGACACTTTATGCAGTACCTCGCTGCACTAGAGGAAATTAATATACGCTGAGGGTTAGCGTGCATTTTTAAACACTACACAGATATCAATGTAGTCCTCGGTAAAGTGATTTTACACGAATTATACTGATAAATGAAGAGATGGATTAATTTGAGAGAACATTCATCTTTCCCACACCTTCCCGATAAAGGCAGACACACGTGCTAGCTGGTCAACAACAGACTGCGTTGTTGTAACTGCCTTCTGCCGAAGCCACGTGCGGGAGTCTCTCCTCCTCAACATACCAAAATGATCCCAGTCTTCCTGAAGGTTCTGAATCTCCAGCTGGTTCCGTCCCTCCGTGAAGAGAGGTTTGGGGTTTTTCTCAAAGCCTCCCGAGAGGATGCCGCCTTGCCAGTTGCGTATGTAGATCCTGCCATCTGGGTCTACAATAGCTGCAGAGGAAAGAAAAGAAGCAGGAAGGGACTTGAGAAAAGGGATAGCTGTCTCGGGCTGTTGTTCCACAACCACCAACGATGGGGCCTGGTGACAGGCTGGGCCAAGCTAGCAGCCCCCTAACATGAGAAGGGACAGTCTCGGTGCCCCAGCCCCACGCTTTCACACCATTTCGGGCTCTCACGTGATGACTCGGTGTGCCAGTTTAGATTACTAAACTAGCGTTAACTCCCACCGCAACCATGCACGTTAACTTTTGGGCAGCACAGTGAACTGAACCTGCAGAGCAGTCAATCCAGCAGGACAGTGTCACCACGAGCGGGAGGACACAAGAGGGAGTCGGATCCCTTGTGGCACCAATAATGAACTATCGTACCGCCTTATTTCCACTGGAACCGCACCCAAAACCAGATCTTCCACCGAGAGATGTCTTGCCCTCCCCCTCTTCCTATATTAAGAACAGTTAGCTTCAATGGGGGTGCGGCACTGATCCAGTTTGCTGCAGGCCACCAGCACACAGAAGGTGGGCAGCACTGGGGTGAGGACAAGCAACCAGGTCTGGATTGCTTCTTCCAGTGGTAGTGTCAACTTGAAGGATTTATGATACTCCACCTGACATGTTGCACAGCAATTTTTTCCACGTACAGAAAAGCTGTGAATATATATATATTCACGTGTGTGAATATATATATACACACACACACTTTTTTTTTTTGATTACTCAGTCAAATAGAAGTGAAGCAGGCAGGGACTCTGGTCAGAACCAAATTCCCTGGAGGCTACATACATTACTCACTAGAAGCAAAAACTGTTGCTAATGACTTAGAGTAAATAAGCAGAGCTTTCTACTTCCCAACCACAGTTTTCAAACACAAGGGTTGTTGTTTTTTGTTTTTGTTTTTTTTTTTTAAGAGATCCAAAAGCCAGAACATGGGGGAGGAGCAATTACCTCAAGTGTCTGGTTGCCCCTACAGCTCATAGACATGTAAATGCCATTGTAAAGCCTTAGCTTCAGTTGAAGGAAAGGAATAGATGGGCCATTTGGGGACAGCAGCCTGCAAGGAAAACATAGTGCCGAGGCTAGCACCCTCTCCAGCCCACAAATGCAACAATCCAAATCTCAGACACACTTATTAGTCAAGCCAGAGTCAAGGTCATTCTCCCGCTAAGATGACCGACTCCGAAAATCAATTTCTGCAGCGAAAGCTTTCCTGAGAGTGAGGAAAGAGATTCTATCACTGAAAGAGGATATTCGGAGCAATTCAGCTAGAATGAACTTCCCAATCCCAAATAAGCCGAGAACTGATATCCCTTAGTTGGCCTTTATGTCCTAAACTATGCGTCGCCTTGGAAAGGCAGATATTATTCACTACGAAAAGTTAGGTAGAGCTGAAGAATCCTCACTTGGTAAGTTGCTGGCCAGAGGTTCCTTCAAAGGATGTGTCAGGAGGTAGAAGTGTTCACAGGCATGGAGTGGGATATTGACTGGTTCCTCCCCAGAGTGGCCCAACTCATAGGCCCACTGAAATAAAAAAGTACATGTTAGAATGCAAACGAAGAAAACTAAGTCCGATTAAAAAAAAAAAAAGGCAGGACAAAAGCACAGGTCCCTTCTGTGGGTTTGCCGTCATAAAAGACCAAGTAAGATTTGGTTCAGTCTCCTAAAACCACAATTACATTTTTTTCCCCTCTTTTCTTAGAATTTGAACTGTTTAGGACAAAGACTTTTTCTGTTCCTCACGTAAGACCTAGAAAAGTGGGGCCCTGACTCAAGACTAAGTAGTATCAACTTACAATACAAAAGCAAAACAAGATCTGTACACCTAAGCCAACACCGGCCTCTAGAAGCAGAAGAGTCCGGATTTAGGTGCCTGTACTGCTAAGACTCCATACTAACAAGACAGCCGACCGCAAGCCGAGAAACAGCAACTGTCACATGCGTTTTCAGATAGGAGAAGACATGACACTAAGAAAAACAACAACAACAACAAAAAGGAACTTTCAGTGTGTGCGTGAGAGAGGGAGAGAAGGGTGGAGAGAGACTTAACTGTCTCACCAAGAGCCAAAGCAAAATTCCTCCTGTCAGAAGGGTGCGCCCCCCAGGACAGGGAGAACGGGCAGAGCTGTACCAACAAGCTGCAGGGTGCTCCTCAGCAGGTTAACATCCAGTCTTTGGTGCCAAGCAAACAGCGAGCACCACTCCCCTCCTTCACACCCCTTGCTGGGCTAACAAGCTGAATAACATGACTTTGATCTACTCCAGTAAACCAAACCAAAGCACAGACCGTAAAAAAAAAAAAGGGAAAACAAAAGAAAAAAACCCAGAGGAAAGTTCATGCGTTCTTAACCAAAGGAAAAAAAAAAGAAAAAAAAAAAGAAAAATTTAAACTTCTAGTAGTTCAACCTGGCCGGCACAGTTGACGAAGTACTGGCACTGAATCTGTCCTCTGTCGGTCTCCACTCCAGTCACACGACCCTTCTGGACGGAGACATGACTGACGCTCGTCCGCTCGTGAATCTGGACACCTGAAGAGGACGTAAGCAAGTCAGTATACCACAAGCCTTCTTCCTAACGTGTCAGGCTGCTGACATTAAACCCTTAAACTCAACCTAAGTGCTTATTTTCTCTTTAAGACAAAATTTCTATTCTTGACCCAGTAATTCTTAAGCGAAACCCTGTTATTTGTAAAACAGCATGTATACAATTTGTACATCATTTAAAGGCTGAGAGTGTGAAGAGTTACAGTACTTTTCCCCGTGTGACAATCTGGGTGACAAATACACCCCAGTGTCAACAACATGAAAAGAGCCTCAACTATGGATTTTTTTCCATTACAATTCCGTTATGCAACCAGGTCTGTAGTTTCAGATGGCAAGACCGGTTCTTTTTTGGGAAATCAGTCATTTTGTGGGGAAAAAAAAAAAACCAAACAAAAACCAACAATAAAATAAAATCAATTAACAGTATGCAAAAAAAAGCTGGGCTAAAAGAAACTAAGTGAGGGATCTTCCTAAGGAGTTTCTTCCAATCTGATAGACTTTCATCCTTAATAAGCTTCACCTCTGCTATCGTATCTAACCTTTCTCGTGCTTTTAGAGCACTCCAAATTTGTCAAAGTGCTGGGAAAACAGCATTTATTACTACGCTTCCAAGCCCATTTCCCAAGCATATGTGCCCAATGAAATATTCCATGAGGACTCAGGCACACCTTTACATATGTAGGTAAAACTCTTTTGATATGTAATTTTGAGTCAGGTCCTACGAAGGATTGTTTTTATGATAAAAGAGCGTGTGTTTATTCAGAGAAATATATAACCAGTAAGCACAACAAACGGGTGCTTGATCTATCACACCAGATCTGTAAAGATTCAGTATGTTAAAAAAAAAAATAAATCAGCCTGTTTTTTGAGACAAAATAGATTTTGAAGAATCTGAACCTTACAGAAATAACCAAGTTTTGGTCTTCAGTGCTCAGGCAGAATGCAAAAGAGACGCAGAACGTAATTCTCTTTTATGGAAAGATGATAACTATCATGCAGGAGAGCACTCTGTAGATAAAAAAACCTCCTACCGTTCCGTGAGGCAGCGGTTGCCAGAGCCAGACTCACATTGGCAGATGACACGAGTGCATCTTCTGGCACATACATGGCCCCCACAAGGTCATGGATGTTGATCAGTGGGTGGAGCTGTGCCACTTGCTTTGGGGTGATAATTTCACAAGGTATCCCCATTACACTGCCACAGAAGGTAAGAAAAACGCCATTATTAGTCTTGCAGGAGAGCTGGTGCCAAGTTAAGATCAGTTGTATTTCCTACTCATACGTACTTCAGGGATGAAGCGATGCGTTTCAGAGAGATCAGTCGATCCTGAGTCTGAGCCAGTGAAATAGAGCCTGTCTTCGTGAACCCTACGACAATGACCAAAGTCAAGTCAGAATCGGACAGGATCTTGAATTCCTTTTAATCGCAGACCCGCTGCTTCCACTACTCAGGAGCCTGGAAATCCCAGATCCCCAAATAACTTTAAACACTTATCAGCTGGCAATTAAAAACCCCGTTAGTCAACTTTTCAAAAATGCAATTTAATTTTCACTTGTCTTCTAGCCCTTTCTGCTACATTTACTCATGTTTATAACAAAAAAAATTAAACTTCACACATGGTACCTATTAAAAGAGAGAGAGATTACAGGCAAAAAAGTGATCTAATAGCTGCTCAGAAGAATAAAACCTCAGCAACTAAATGCAGAAGTTTTGCGACTCCACCACCTGCAATAGATTAATACTAATCTTAATTACAGGCACAGTTATTAATCTGTTGAGTTTGACATATACCACAAGTCCTTGTCAGCAGAAAACTTTCAATGACCAAGCTCCTCCTATGAGGTACACACCTGAGCGCTTCGGAGGGAGAGGGAGAATTTCAACACAATGTTTTCTTGTTGTTTCCAGGGTAAGACCTGAGTAAGAGACTTTGCTTTGCCTATGCTTCTGTTAACCACCTTCTCGTTTTGAGAAGTGAATCGGTGCAGAAAACGGGCCGTTTGCTCAGTCACTGCAACACGCTTTTTAGTGTCCTTAAGAAAATTCACCTACGTTTGCCCAAGTTACAGACAACGTAAAAATTGTCATAGTTTGCAGGCAGTCTGCCTTCGGTTTGCCCACCTGATACCTTTCTTCCCATCCTTCTGACTACATTAGTAACATCCCTTTGCACCTGATTCAGTCCAAACAGGAACCATCAACTCTTAAGACGCTGTAAAATTACATTCCTATTTCCACAGCGATACTTTGATTCAGTTTCCCAAAGATTACTTCATGATTATACTTTCAGTACCTGTTTGTACTCCCGTCTCTTGTTCCAGCTGCTGGTAGAGCTTGTTTGAGTAGTCTGCCATCTTCAGCTCGATGGACACGTGCCTGGCTGTGCTCACGATGCCCGCACAGAAGCGAGTGGTACCAGCAGCCAACCTGCAGAAGTCGCAAAGGTGGCTTCACCCAGCTGACGGGTGAGCAACCCGCATTGGGCTGCTCCAGCAGCTCTGCTGACAGCGCAAACCAGACAGCAACCTCTTCCCCAACCGTATCAGACCAAAAGCTGTAATGCGGATGATGCAGGGATAATGCAACCTCTAGAATGCTCTTGCTTTAGCTAACTTTTGAAAACGCATTGTATTCCGCAACTTTTTCTCTTTAACTAGTCCTAAACACTGAAATTTTTCAAAGAAAGCACCTAAAAAAAAAATTACCTTACGCTTAAGTCAACCTACCTACCCAATTCTTCCTTTCTCCAAAGCGTGATTTCCCTCAAATGAAAATTAATGTGGATTCGAGTCTTGCACCTTTGCAGCTGACAGTAAGAACAAGTCCCTTGTACTGCACAGCAACTGCCATAGATGGGTACACACATTTCTTGTCCCTTTTTAAACTGCCCTGAAACCACTGTCCATCCAGTTATCTGGTGAAGGGCTGCTGTAGAGACACAAATCTACTAAAAACTCCCTGCAGCACAGACAGGGGAAGACAAAACAATTAGATTTAAGCATCTCCCTCGCAACCTGCTTCCACAATACTTCCAAGTCATCTTTCCTGCTGCTAAAGCAGTCCTGCATTTTTCCACTTGCCTTAGACAAGACCGCTTTTGCCTTAGCCTGTCCATATTCTCTCAGAAATTCAACGTAAGAATCAGTTGCGTCAGGTATTCTGTTTGCTACGTCCCTACTCAGTCACAACCCGAACAGATGAAGCGTGGTCTCGCCATGCTGTGCTTCACATAAAACGTTTCTGCTAACGCAGTGTTCTTTCTCCTTGAGCAGGCGCACGGACTGAGCTTGTAGAGCACCCAACTCAATGGAGATACGTAACGGGGTGTTCATACCCCGCTCCAGGCGAGTAACAATTACATTTCCTGACAAATGAAGCCCAGCAGCTAATTTCACTCAGAAGAACACCGCTCAGAAGGTCACAGATGGGACTACCCAATTTCCTGTCTTTGCAACTCTAAAGAACCTGATACTACCTGCTTCCCAGCCATGCCAAGTCAAGGAATCACAGCTAATTACTCTTGAAGGCAGCATCAGGCAGTAAGCTCTAAGCTAGACAATAAATATCCTCAGTCCAGCACCTATTTAGGGTGTCAGAAGCTGCTGCAATAAACACCTCTTCAAACCCCCAAAGTCTTAGCACCATCCCCAAATTGCTTAACGAAAACAACATGACTCTACCTCTGAAACAGAAATCTAAACAGGCCACATAGTCAGCTTTCAACAGGATCTACACACTCTGCCACAGACTGCACCAAGGAGCGCACAAAGACCCAGATTCAGCCAAACTGTAAGGACCTTCACCTCTCTACAGGTAGGCACTAAATCCTGCAACAGACAAACTAGATAATCCGAGCCTTTAACCAGCTTACAGGGTGATGTTTTAGTGATGCCTGCTTATAACCTTCACAATAACCTCCCACCATCTCTTTTGAGCTTTGCTAGCGGTGTAATACTTTATATACTTCTAGAGACGGTTAATAGGAGCTGGATGATTTACACAGATTTTTAGTTCTTTTAAAATGCTCCATCTTTGCCAGCTGCCTTGTGTTTTACATGATTACCTGCGATTACACCAGGGCAGATGGATAACTCCCGAAGGAACTGTGGCCAGTGGAAAACCCAGGCTAGGGCAGAGTTCTGCTGATGGGAACCGCAGCCCACGGAGGACCCCCACTGGCACCCAGCACTGACCATACCCCCATCGCGCAACCCCGGGCTCCTTGGGGCGCAGGGGGGGGGTAGAAGACCCTGGAGCGCAGGAGCAAAGTTGAGCACAGGAAAGGCAAGCTGGCGTTTTAATGTTTGTTTTTCGTTTATCACTACCTGAATCTATTTTAACTGGCATGAAATAAAGTAATTCTTTAATTATTTTAAATTAATTCTCTCTAAAGCAAGGCTGTTTTGCCAACCGTAACTGGTAAACAATTTCCATGTATTTATCTTGATCCACGAGCTTTCTCAGCCTACTTTCTCCCTGTCTTGATGAGGAGGGAACGTGAGTGGCTGTGTGGGAAGCCAGCCCTTATTCAAGGCTAACCCACCACAATCACACAAGGGATACCCTTCACCTTGCAGGTCTGCCCTGTGCTGTGAAGAAGCAGTAAGTGTCATTACCAATGCTCAGTATAAGCTTATTCCGTAGGTCCAAGTCCAAGTGAAGAGATAGGAAGAACACATTATGGCAGTCCTGTTTCTTTGGTTTTGTTACCAGAAGTCCTTACCTGCCCTGTTCAAGTAAGACTATATCCTTCCAACCCATCTTGGAAAGGTGATATGCCACGGAGGTGCCCATGATTCCACCACCACAGATGACAACCTGCGCCTGTGCTGGCAAGGGAACCGGGTGAGGTTCTGCTGTACTTGAGGTACTTCGCCGGCAGCAGGTTGTTCTTCTCCATTTTGGGTTAGCCGCCCGCCACCGGACATCTGACAGTAATCGGAGAAACATCCCGGCAGCTATTTGGCAGTTTTCTGAAAGCACCACCTAGATGTGTTCAGACGTTACCTCAGTACCACTCCTTCTAGGAAGGAAAAGACGAGAATCACGTTACCACTTATCTTATTATATACAAGGTTGGCAGCGGCAAACATCACATGGTGCGTTGGGTATAAGTGGACATGGGATTGCTGATGAGTAAACAAATAGGAGAGCAGTTACTCCGTCCTGAAACAACGGTCTTGATATGAAGATTTAAACTGATAATGGGTACGGAGCATCACACTTTTATTTTTTGATGGCAGCGTAACTTGACAATGAGCAAAGAAGCAGACGAAAGCTGGAAGAGAACGGCGAGACAGCTCTCACGCTACCAGGGAGACCAGAGAAAGCCAGCAGGCACAGAACATGCTCCGAAACCCTTCATAAAGGCTGAGGTTAAGAGGGCGCAGGTAAGCTTGATTATTAACGCTGTCAGGCCTTTACCTGAGGGAAGAAACAAAGTCTGTGACGGGAGTAACTAGAGACGCGCCCTCCGACAGCGTCAGTTTTACCACAGGACGTTCTCTGGCCGCGGTGACAGCCCGCAGCGCTCAGCCCAGAGCCCGAGGCTGGAATTTCACACCGTGCCTGCGCCCAGCCGGTTATTCGCTGCGGCCTTTGCGGTCTCTCCTCACCGCAACCCTGCCACACGCCTCACACCCCTACGGAGACGGCAAGGCTGTCGGGGCGGGAAGGGGGCCCGCAGCCGGCGGAGTTAGGCCTGCTTGCCTCCGCCGCAGCCCCCGACCCCGGGGAGCGGGGCAGGGCAGCCGGGAGGGGAAGGTGAGGGCGGGGAGCGGTGCCGGACCCCGAGGAGGGTGGAGGGGAGGTGAAGGGGGCGGGGGGGGTGGCGGAGGAGCGGGGCCGGGGGCCGCGGGGACGGCGGGGCCGCGGCGGCTCACCTGAGGGGAGCGGGCGGTGGGAGGCCCTGACTGACCTTCCGCGCTTTACGGCCGGCAGCCGCGGCGCGACAGCCGCCCCCTACGCGCCGCGTCACCCGCCCGCCAGCCAATGGGCAGCGCGCCGGGCGGAGAGGGGGCGTGGCCCGGCGATGCCCCGCCCCCGCCCCGAGAAATAAACTACAACAAGTAAAAACCTGCAGACTCTTTTTATTAAATTCTCCCGTTTCATCTGTACAGAAAACAAAAGGGGGAAAAAAAAAAAGAAAATGCACATTATTATGTTCAGAATCTCAGTAACATCTCAAAATTACACAGCATGGACATGTAAAAAAAAAAAAAGAAAACACCAAAAAACCCCAACCAAAAAAAAAAAACAACCCCAAACAAACCCGAAACAAGGACCGGTCAGGATTTATACACAGAGAGGGCAAACAATTTACAAAAAAAAAGGTCTTGTTAATGTCACATTTAAAAATAATAATAATTAAAAAAAAAAAAGAGACAAAGTTCAAAGAGCGTCTGCTGTACAGGAGGAATGGGCCGGGGCTGTTCTGCACACCCTGCGTTCCCCCACCCCTAGAACTTCCCAAAACTCCCCAAAACCGGCGTCGCAGCCACCCCCCCGGGTGACACTCACCCCTTCCCTGTGCTCAGCATCCCCCAAGGCGAGATCTACGTAAATACAGGGGGGGTCGGGGCACGGTGATCCACCTGGGGGGGCGTATCTCTTGCTTTCGGGTCAGCTACAGAACAAAATTTGGGTGTCAAAAGGTGAAAAGAGCGATCTGCCTCTGGCCAGCGAGCAGCAAGGTGTTATTGCTCCCCCCCGTCCCATCCAGGCAGCATTCGGGAACTCAACAGAGCGGGTAGGATGCAGAATTCCACCGGTACGGGACAGAAAGAGCGGAGCCAGCTGAATCTTTCCCTCTTTCCCCCCAACCTTGCGTGTGATTTCGGTGCCCTGGAACCGCCACGGAGGTGTGGCCCCCACGCAGGGGAAGGCTGCACCTGGGAGCCGCCTGGAAGATTTTTGAAGCCGCCCCTCGTGACGAACATGCTTTTATACAAACCGGCACTACAGCTGTTGGAGCCCAGAGAGCGGTAATTTAAATAGGGACAGAAGTGCTAGGTGAAATGTTCCGGTTTCACACCACACTCATGCAACTCACACACACCTCAAAACTACCTTTTTTTTTTAAAGATAAAAAAAACAACCCATAAAGTAAAAAAAAAAAGTACTACAATCTTCTTTCAACTAAACAATGAAGTTGTGTTTTAACAGAAGTCCCCAATACAATTCCTCTACGACATTACGGGGATTTGAGTGAACCCCTCCGGCTCCTCACATTTCTTCCCTCCGTACCCACCCGCAGCCACTTTCTGTTCTTACTGACATTCCCTCCTCTCCCTTATTTTTCATGCAACGCGTGGATTTTTTTTTTCAGAACAAGACTGATTCTATTCGCACGGATTTTTAAAGTGTCAGATTCTGGGTGAAACGCTTAAAACTCGTTACAGAATTATTTGAACTTCGTTCGGGTTTCCCCAGCCCTTTGCAGTCACGCAGACGCAGGGGTTCTGTGCTGGCTGGAAGCGCCGGGAATTCTGTCCCCACCCAGGGGAGTTACTCCAGCAGCCTGAATGACGGCAGCGAGGCAGGAGAACCCCAAGTTGAAAAAAAAAAAAAATCAGCAAAAGGATTTGATTAGACCCACTAGGTAAACAATAAATAAGCTTATTAAGGTCGAGAATGAATGCTAACAGGCTAGCGGGAGTGAACTAACGAGGTGCACAGCATGCACAGTCCTCCTTACCCACGTCATCTAAACACGGGCCATCATTTAGGAAACGTAACTCGTTAAGCCTTCCAGCAGCAGGGGTGGGGAACGGAGAGCCGGATACCTTGCTAGGTCCCAGCCATCTACTCCTTCCATACGTCCCCAGGAGCGTTGGCATCCCCAGGTCTCGAGTAAGCTCTCCAAGAGAAGGTTTGCATGATGACAAGGAGGAAAAAAATAAAACCAAAACCCCAACTGCCTCCCGAATTGCGTTCCGTGGAAGGCAGCCTTCTCCACCGAGAGGCAAGGGTCACGTAAACCCCAGGTTTTGCCACACCAACGCTCCTCCCCTGGCTGATGGCAGCTATTTCTAGCTCTCTCGACGAGATCAGGGAAGTTAAAAAGGCATCCTCAAGTTCAAGGCAACAGCAGTGTTTCTTACAACCACTTCTTTTCTTTCCCCGCAATATCAAAATGGTTACCTGCAGGCAAGAGGTGGTGTTGGCAACAGCACAACCAGGTTATTTTTGGAAGAGTACTTGTGTGGGTTTTGGTGCTTTTGAGACCTCTAGATTTTTTAGGTAAGCGTGAGAAGGAGGAGGATGTTTCGAGATCGGGACTGGTAGATTTCTAGTCACAAATAAAAAAAAAGCAAGTTTGGTCATTAGCAGTAGCGGGAGGCCCCATTTTAAAACGTGAAGAGACAACGCTGCTCAAAGATAAAATGGCCTGGACCCTTCGCCAGCGTCGTCCTTTCAAAAGGTGGGTCTGTGCCCTTACAGTGACAAAGGGCATCTGAGGGAATCATGCGGAAATTTATTTAGTATCCTCCCTTTGCTTCAGAGGGCCCCCCCCGACACACCCCGGTAACGCCACCCCAAAGCAATCGCACTGAAACCGAATTCCCGGCGAGCCTGCTGACACAGCCCGAAACACCACCGACCACAGACTCCTAACGCAGCGCTCCAGGCACCCGTACCTTAACTTGCTCCAAATTAAAAAAGAAAAAAAATCAACAAAAAACCCAACACAGAAAGCCTTATATCTGAAAGTAAAGAAAGTCACCTTCAGAGCTGAACAGGGTTTACATTCAGAACTATGGCTACAAACCTACAATTTTCACCGCAATGTCTCTTGGAATTTAGTGGAAGATGCTATTTCTAGACAATAAACCATCTAATTAGGCTTTTCAAGCTAATCAGGTTACAAAACGCCTTTTCAAAAAGTCACAACAGTTTAAAAAAAAAAAAAAGCCCTCTGATAGCAATTGAATGATGCCTGACAGGCGTTTGGGAGAAGCAGGACTCGTGCCGAGCAAGCGAGGCCGCGCAAAGACGCCGCTTCCCTTGCCGGCAGCTCTGCGAACGCACCCATCCCTCCAGCAGTAATCTCAGCACTCTGTCAAGTGAAACTATACACACTTATAATTGCCAAACTAACACTTGTGGTGTTATACACCTGGGCTAACCTCAAGAGACACGATCAACCCTTCTTCTTCTGCTCCACTTCCCACTGACAGAGGGCCAGCTATGCTCCGTTAGCACCAGGGAAGAGGGGCAAGAGAAAGAATTCAGGCTTAATTTCTGTTCTACTTAACCGCAATCCTACCACGCACTAATTCTCCACTGAACCTTCACTGCTCAGACTCGCGCTACTGCTTGCCTCACCTTCACGATACTTTGATACAAAAACCGAAAGTGTTTGTGAAAGACTCACTAGCATAGTAAGTCCAAAACTGTGTGATTAATAGTTTGCTGTCCATCCTCAAGAGCAGGATGGAGGTACATTTGCAAAAAGCTTCAGTTGCAGCAAAAAAGCTCACAGTATTTTGAATACGCCGTTCTGTACACGCAGCATCATCAGAATCAGCTGGTCCACACTCCAAAGAGTCTCAAAACTCACCGCCACTGTTCTTCTAGGGAACGATGGGCAGAACTGGAATTGTCAGGTCTTACCTAGCAGTGGACTAAGTGGGAAAACAAAAGTTATGGTTCAAGCATCAGCCTAGGTTTGGACAGTTTCAGGCACATGATTTTTACCGCAGCACACACAGGTGAGCACATCTAAAAGGCGAATAAAGTATATCCTACTGTACACACGGACTCCCGTGCAGTCACGTCTAGATTTCACCAACACACTCAATGTTTGAAGCCAAAGCACGTGGCTTATGACCTCCACGCCTCCTTGTACTTGAGGAACAAAGGCGATGGTAAGAAGAGGCCACAAGTGCTGGTGCAGCTTTTCTAAAAGACCTTCTTTGGGCTCTGGGGGGGTGAGTATCAGGTTCTGGAAGTGTAACTATACATAGCCTGAGCACACACTGATGGTAACAGTGTGGAAGCTACTTCCCTTGAAGATCCAGATGCTTCTGCCTTTCATACACCACCATCATCCTCCCATCCACTCCCGCGTGGCCTTCTGGACCAGCACCTGCGTCCTACGCCCCAGGAAACGCCAGTTGCCATCACTATCAGCTGTAGTTGTGGAAACAAAAAACACCCTTCAGTGCTACCATTCAAACCATTAAGACGCAGACAGGCCAGTTACAAACGGCTGCACTAGCCCACAGGTAACCGTTTTACAGACAAAGTACGTCGAGCGTCCAGTCGCTTTCTGCATCACTGACAGCGCGCTGTATTGCCAGCGTGTCAATACCATCTGTAGATAGTTAATTCGGAAGGGTAACAGCTTAGCAGCAGCGAGGCAAAATAAAAGGAGTGTTAGAATTTTACCACATCGTCGCTAATAAAAAGAGTTGACCAAGTCACTGATCAGGGCACTGAACGCCCACCGACAGCAGTGCTGTACACTGACCGGCTCTACGTGCCTCGCGTCTACACCGTGTCTTTAATCTACCGAAATACAAGTTGTACAGCTCACATGAGTATTTGATCCTGGTCAGTATTTTATTCTATCTTGCGAGTGGCAGAGGAAGAAAGGGAGGACATCTTTTCAGCCAAAAAAAAAAAAAAATCCACAGTCACAAAAGCAGGATATTCACTAGAAGATGACACCAGTGACTGGTGTCCTTAGGTTGTCCAAGACTATGCTCTGGAGATGCTTTATATGAGATGAGCAAGATGTCCAAAACAAGGCCAACTGTGGTGTAAGATGCAATTTACCCTTTAATTTCCTGCCTCAATTTCACCCAGCCACAGAGGACGACTAGATTTCAGTACGAACCATTACCTAAATCATATAGTCGGTATGCAGATATATGTCTTTCTTTAAAAATTGACTTAAAAACGGCTTGAGCTGCAGGTCGTATCAGTCTGATTTGGAGAGTGAAGGCAGTTCCAACAGTACAACAGAGACTTGTCTACAGGCAGGTAAACGAGAGTCTGCTAACAAAGGGGTAACAAAAGCTGCTGGCTGGGCTGCCAATGTTGCACACAAACTTTCCTAGGATGAAGATGCTGTGGATGAGATCCAGGATGGGAAAACCGAGCCAACACCTGCTGCTGTTCTAATTTTTTTTTTTTTTTTTTATTCTCCTCTCACAAGAGGGGGTGGGTAGACTATACAGAGGAAGGCTGTACAAAACTGGGCACTGGGCAGGCATTTCTTCAGCAGGCAATCCAGGCTCTACCTGTCCTTGAGCTCTCTTGTCACCCGCTTGGTAATGCGTCCACACATCAGGCCGATGAGGAAGAGTACACAGATGCCAACCGTGATCACAGACAGTATGTAATTCTTGGACGGAGAGGTCATAACTTGCATGGCAAGGTCAGAAAAGCCTTCTGCTGGGGCAACCTGGAGGCGAGAAGGGAATAAATGAGCCAAGCTGCCCATCCCACGCGACCCTCTGCCTTGGCATTTATCAGGTTTAGTCTCTGGTACTGCTATTGCCTCCCGGCATCGTCAGACTTGGCCTGAACCGCAAACACGCACACTTGCAATGATTCATCTGAAGGAACTGCTGCTGAGGAGACAGTTCTGCTGTCCCTATTTCATTGCCCCAGACCTTCTCTACGGGAGACCAAGCCCTGTGTGCACAAAAGACAGTTTAATTCGGCACTGTTGAGGATGTATCCCAGGCACTGAGTAAGATGCACAAGTCCCCAAAAGGAGACCTGATTTCCATTTTTCCAGACCAAACTCAAAATGCTAAACGCCACTCAGAGACAAGAATTTCATTACAGGTGAAGTTTTTCATAAATAGCTTGCAACAGAAAGATCCTAAAGGAAATCCTTTACATATTCACCTTTGCAGCATAGCTCCACATTTCAATGCGATCATTAAGGCGCTTCTTGCATTCAGGCTGCAACCTCACACGCTTATCTTCCAGAGCTTCCATTAAGCATGACATTTCTGTAAAGGGGAGAAGACGGTGTTACAAAATAGAAACAGCGGCTTCAAGAACGCACTATGGAAAGGCTGCTGGAAAGGGACACCTTGATTCTCCTAAAAGCCGATGGTTACATAGCTTTCTAAACCGACTAGCCAGCCTGATAGACTGGATACAAAGCCCTGCTGTACCCTTGAAGCTAGCAATTTCAATAAGATTCATGATTAATATGGTATTTTGAGGCGCAAGGAATTTTGACTTCCAAAAAGAAATTACATATCCAAGACATAATTCATGGGATTTACATGACATTTTATAAAGTCTTATAAATTTGCACCTTCAATGAGCCATACTCTAAATTCCATGCCACTATACTTTAGAGAGAACCAAGACCAAATTCAGCTCAGGAAAAAAACATACTGTTATCTCCTTCGGCTCGTTAGGAGTTTCTTTTGATCAACAAAATGTTTTGGAAAGGTTTAGTTTCCCGAGTTTTCACACAGTTCTGTAAAAAGGAAATGGGATCACAATGTTCTGGGTGCCTACAGAGCAGCTTGGCTAACTCAAACTCTTTTATATGCTCTCACATGCAACACCAACATAAAATTTTGTACTTTATATTTATGCTGACTTACTTGAGTAATCCCTAATTGGATGTTTTCTGCTTTGCAGTGAAGAGTGATTTTGTTCACAGCAAACAGGCTCCAAACTTTAACTCCAGACTTTTAAAACACAATTGTCAGTTCAAACACTCAGAGGCAGATCGCTCTCTAAGCTACAGACTTCTGCTTACCTTCAGCGCAAACACGTCAGAACACACATCAAAGGAATTATAACAAAACAGGAATAAATAAAGGATATCCAGAATTCCAGAAAGGCATTCAGTAACCGCGCGAAAGATAATGATCAGGAAAATACTTGGCTGCTATTTTTAATGCCAGATAAACTCAGAAAGATAGGAAAGTTCAGAGCTTTTTTCCCCCCACTAACTCTCCTTAAACAGCCATACCACAACCCAGCTAGCTAACATAAGAGCAGTAACAAAGTGCGAGGGCTTGACCTCAAGCAGGAAAAGAATGGGTTAGGAAATACTTAAATAAATGATGTTTCAAGTGGTCTGAACCAGATGAACTCAGTCTCAGGGGACTTGGAATTGCTGATGAAGTCTCAAAAGCCTTTAGCTGCTATGTGACTTTAGAAAATGTAGCAAAGATTACCTACCCCCTGCAATATTGGAAAAGAAAAAACTGGTATATTTAAGTAGAGAAGAAAAAAAAGAGGATCAAAGGACTTCAGTTTGTCTGTCAAAAACACTGAAACAAAGAAGCCAACCCTGGACAGAGACTGACGTATAGAAAGAAGGCCCATGGGGATTAGCCAAGAATGAATCTTGTGAAACCAAACTGATTTGCTTCTGTATGAGAAGCAGCTTAGTTCCAGGGAAGCTTTTGATGCAGTCTGAGATAACACTGTCATAAGCAAGCTTGGGAGCTGTATCCTGTGTGAAGGATAAACCTCACTGAAAAACGAGTCAACATACGTCAGTGCATGAGATTGAAGAGCTCGTTTTCAACAGGATTTAACTGAGGAGGAATTTTACAGAAGGGTTACGGATCCGGCATCACACGCTATTGTCAGTAATCACGTGAATGATGGAACATAAAATATACTCATTACATTTGCAGATCAAGGTGCAAGGATATTATACCAGGATTGAAGAACAGGTCCCGCCTCAGACACAAGGACAGACTTTGTGATACGCATCTTCTAGTAGCATCTATCACCTCTGCAGCTGTTCCACCTTATTACCCGCAAAGGACTGGTGGAAATATCTTGTACTTAAGATAATGCTGGTAAGAAAACGCAGCTTAAGGCTCTTAGGACCGGGAGGTTATATGAGTAAAGCACAAGCACTTACGGCGTCCTCTCCCTGGTGGAATGGCAGCACAGTGGTGTTTGATGTCTAGGGCACAGGCTGTGTGGAGCACTGGGTCCACAAATATATCTGCTTTGCTTTCCTTCAGCATGTTGAGCACTTCCTGGGGAGGGGGAAAATTACAAGTACATCTCAAAAAAAAAAGAGAGAACAAAATTCATACTGCTCAATGTTTCTGAAAGGTGCATCATCTTTTTAAATCCAGGATCACGAGAAAAAACACTACTGTCCCTGGATGAGGCTATAAATGCTGGTTTAGGCTGGACTAAATGTCCCGGTTTATGAGGGTTACCATAGTTATGTTCATAAAAATACCCATATTAATCTAAAATACAACGTCAATATGCCAGGGCTACTTCAGTTAGAACTGAAATAAGGTGCCATAGCCATGGGACAATTCATAGAGCCCTGGACCACAGCCAGCGCCGAGGCCATGCCCAGCGCTCAGGAAGCCTGCAACGGAGACAGCAACAGAAAACAGATTAGTAACAAGAAACTTTGGCAACCACGGTCAAGAAAGGATCCAAGCCTGGAATTGCAAAGGAGGTATTGTCGGCACAATTTTCACTGGCAAATTGAAATTGAATTGAATCGCTGCAGGCCAGAACTGAGATGCATACAGAAATTCACAGGGCTCTGGCTTCATACTAGCTTGAACATGGCCTGGGCTGTGATCTGGAAAAACCACAGACTTCTGCAGGGATGGGATGCCTTTTAGAGCACATTCAATTTATTTCCTTTACCTTCTTGCACATTTCAGTTTTTATTTTCAGCAGATTCACTTTCAGACATTCTTCCACCTGCCCAGTCTGCTCCTGAGCTGCTGCTTCTTCTGCACACAAGCTGGAAATCTATTTTGAAAAAGGTATTTTAACATGAGTAGTTGACAACAATCATTCTGCCTTTTAGCACATTTATATCTCAATACATTAGTTCATCACAGGGTGCAGCTAGAGAACAGGATGAGATACTTTCCGCCCCAGAATCCTCAGAGCCAAACGCAGCCCGACTCATGCAATATGCATACCCTTTGAAACCCAACAGCAAGAAGTCAATAGTGCTGCACTGAGAAAGAAGGCAGGGAGGAAAACAGCGTAGAAATAATGTTAAGATATGAAATAAGCAATACTTGCGGCATGGCTGATTCAGCTATCAAAAGCAAAAGCTCAAAAATCTGACTGTATTCCAGTTAAGGTTGACTAGACCAGAGAACTAACATGCTTTTTTTTTTTAACAACAGGAAAGCAGTATTTTTCCATAGTTATGAGTACTGATGAGATCCCAGACGAAAAAATTAACTTTAAATTAGCAGCTGCCCAGGAAACAGCAATTCTTACATACTGGGCAAAAGTCACAAGCAGAGAATCTGACTAGCTGAAGCAGTTCAAAGGGGTTTTTATTTTGTTTGTTTGAATTATCAGGAGAGTTCACGTTTTAAGAAACAAAATTTGTTTCATCAAAGGACCTTTCATCCTGAAAAAGTAGCTGCTGAGCTACTTCTCCTACCTCTTCAGAACAGTGCATCTGAAGTTGGGGATCCAGCCGATAATCAAGAGCCGATTCCTGGATTATCACTCGAATTTGGTCCTCGCAGTCTGGAGAGAGACGCTATTAAGCGGAGAAAGTCATTAACCCACTCAATGACCTTTATTTTCATAAATCAATCACGTTGCATTTTAACCTGTGTATTCCGTAATTTATTTTTGTACAGCCTGTGACATACACTGAACACCCCACAAGCCCAAGTTTGATTCGTCATTCAATGACCGTTGCTCAGCACAATCCTGCCGAGTTTCTCATTTGCATGCACCAACTCTACTCACCTGGTCTGCGTATTTCAACTTCAGGCACGAGATGACTTGTCCTTCCAACTCCGTATCATCCTTGGCCCTATTCAGGATATTTTGGCAGAATTTGGGTATGTCTGCTTTGCACGCCTTCCTGAGCACTGGATTTAAGCGGTAATCTAACCGGGAAAGATGACAGAACTTCATTAGCGCATGCATGCATCTCTTCAGACTACAGAACATAACACTCCAAAAAGATTTGATAGAAATTTCCTGGATGACATTGTACCACCAATGAATTTACTTTTGGGGGAAAAATTGTATTTTTTCACAAGAGAATTTTAACTTGTGAGGCAAGAGCTTCAGGTATAAAACCAATCCAATAAAGCATGCTGACCCTCGAGAACTTGGCTGAATAAAGTCAGTGTGTGCACCGACACCCATGAAGGAGAGTAAACCAAAGCAAATATCCTTTCAGCCACGCAGACCACTCAACAGCTCAGGCAGGCAAGTTTAGTTTTTTTCAGCAGACGATACCTGTGTTCTGTGTAATTTGGCGCTTGGTAATCATTTGCTTGCATTTGGGATCCATCACTTCACTGTTCTTGTTTTGTTTCAAACACTGCAACATATTTTTTGAGTCTGCCTCTGGACAAAACCTCTAAAAAAAACCAAAACAAACACCCCAAGTTTCATCACTAAGCACTTGGAAAAAAACCCACAGCTCTATCAGCAGAAGAGAATAACCACCTGCCCAATCCAGAGGTATACAGACACATTCCCTAGCCCCAACACCTCCTATCAAAGAGAACAGTGCTACTCTCTAAACTATGGGCATGAATCTCTGTGCTCACGCACTGACCAGTAAGCCGTACAGTCTTGACTGGTTTCTAGGCACCAGTTTGTGTTGGCAGTATCAAAGGCAATTTGCCTTTATTTTCTATTCTGAAGTTACAGCACACTTTGCAAGAAATACCCACAAAATTAGGTCTCATACCCAACTACTTTCACTCCCCTTTATTTCAGAAATGAAAAGGGGAATCTTAAGTCTATACACATACTGCTGTTCTGCATAAATGCTGGCTGGACAAAGCGACCAGTAAAGGCTTTGTTAGTGACACTCATGACAAAGTACAACCATATAGAATAAGAAAGCAGAGAAAAGCTCACTGATACTAATTTGCCCATTCCCACCCTGAATTAGTCAAAAGTGAACCAGCTTACCCAAAATTCAGACCAAGGTACTAATTTCTTTTGTTAGAAACTAATTCTGTGGGTGTAAGGTAAGGCTCCTGCATCTTCTAATCCTCACCATTTTGGTGAGATTACAGGTCTTTTTTTAAAAGCATGAGACTGTACCGGAGAGCAATAAATTCTCAAGATGTTCTGCTTCGGCTGCTATATGGAGTCAGGGTCCTGCATACTGACCGCACATACATGTTTCAGGGCTTGCAATTCTGGCTGCTGCGCAAGAGTGTCTTGTATTAACACGCACTGCTGCTTTCCACGTGGTAACACTTTAAGACAGCATTTCTAGTTTTAAGTTTTGCATGATTTTGCCTGCTTTATCAGTTTGATGAAAGTCTGTGCGCACCAGGTCAGCAGCAAACTGAAGATGTTACATCTCTCCATAATCATAACTTCTTCACCTTTGCTAAAAGCCAATCCAAATCCAAACCAATGGGATGAAAACTGTATTAGGAGCCTCAGCACAGACTTCCTCCTCAATTCTGCTGGCAGTCGGGAAGACAAATTCATTAGTGCACAGGCTTTCATCAGATATGTGGAGGAAGTAAAGTTGAAAGAGAAGAGCCCTGACAACCTCAGCCTGATGCTGAGTTAAGAAACTCATGACTTCTCAAAAAAGCAATCATATTTCTGAAACAACACGGCAGTCTTGTAACAAGCCTTTATGGGAACCTCAAAGCTGACGGAGCTCTTCTATCCCACCCTCACCATCGTAAATCAGCACACTACCGTTACCTTAATCATTTGCTTGCAGACTCTCATAAGCGTGTAGTCTAGTTCTGGATCCATCATCTCTGTCTCCTGCAGTTTAAACACCTTCTGGTGGCACCGAGTACTCAACTGCTTTTTGATTTCTTTCAGGCATTCGATAATCTACAACACAGTATTACAACCATAACAGACACATTGTTGATACGATTCTGTCATATGCTGCTCCAAACGCACCGCTACGCATTCCCCTAATGGCTATCTTTACCTGATTTATGCAGTTAAGTCCCAAATGGTCAGATTTTATCAAAAGTCATTATCAGTGTGTATTTCCAGGACTTGCTTTAAGCTCATCTTTTTTCACCAAGACTTAATGAGATGAAGAGGGTCACCTGGACTTACGCCAAAACCCCAAACCTCATCTTGCAGACATCACACCTCAGAAACCTTTAGCAACATTTGCTGTAACCTGCGGCCGCTGGCTTAGAACGAGCATTAACCGAGGACTGAACTGCTCACAGTGTTGCATTTACACAGTACTAAAGCTTGTGAACCAGTGGGGGGAAAAAAAAATATAAATTATGCTCCAAAATACTAACGGAAGATTTCAGTGGTATCAAAATGAAAATCTAATGCTGCATTCACAGGGGCAAAAGTGGTTTTCAAGAGTTTTCTGAAATGAAAGTACAAATTAAATTGTAAATTATGAATAAAATCCATTACCTGAGCATTGCCATAGGGCACATTTTGGCAGTAATTCTTGATGTCACTTTTACAAGCCTCGTACAGTTCTGGTTCAAGTCTGATATCCTCAGTCTGCAGGATAAATTACAATATGGACTTTTAAGTAGAATGCTAAAGACTATTTTACTTTGTTCATCTATTAACTAGTGCCTTCTACTCACGAAAAGCAAGCAATTCTCACAACAGGCAAGTCAGTTTCTTTGAATTTAAGGGTCTTGGGTGTGAGAAGTGGGAAACCAACTTAGCAACTCCATGCAGCGAATCAGTTGGCTTTTTACACTGAAGAAAGGGTTTAAAATGAATTTTAGAGCTGGGAAGTTGTTTCCACTGCTCCTCCTAAAAGGCCATCAACACGAATGTTCAAGACAGCTAAAATCTTCTCACATGAAAGCTAAGGGACGTATTAACAGCCACCCATCCATTGGGTGATCCGGAGGATGTGAACAAAGTTTCCTGCGCAGCATGTGAATTCTTCCTTACAAAAGCAAGAACGCTGCCTCTTCTGATACGCCTACTTAAGGTGAAGCTTTAACACTCAAACAGTATCTACTGGACAAAGACCTTAAGAGTTTATTGCTGCAAGCGCTGCAGCAGGAAGGCGAAAGGCAGCCTTGCCTACCAGGACACATACTACTCCTATTTATCCACTGAGCAGCTGGACTCGAGTTGCTTCATCTGTGCTTGTTTCCTCAGCCTGTAAAATGAAGCTTTTATTCTCTCCTAGAGGACTTTAACGACATCAGCATGTGGAGCGCGTTGCTATCTAACACTAAACATAATCACTTCTAGCTGAAATTCCAATGGCCATCAGCCTTCACGAGACTATATTTAAGGCATGAAAGTAGACAATCATTACTTTCACCGTGAAGGGCAACTGAGCCTCATGTTGTAAGAAAAGTGGAAAAAATAAATTAGATACATCTCACAAATGAGCTTCTTTTTTTCCAGGGTGGACAAACGAGGAAGCTTTAATTCAAGGACCTCACTAGAAGAGCAGGCAGATCAAGAGTTTCATGCATGTTTACCATCTCTAGCTCCTCAACACGCAGCTGTTTGCGGCACTTCAAAGAGACCCTGTGCTCCTTGGCATCCTGCAAAGTATCATTGCGCACAGTTGTGCTCAGACAGATCACTACATCCACCCTGCAGAAAAGAAAACAGCTTTTTACTCACATACCCTTCACTTAGACCAGCCAAGACTGGTGTTGGATCGGAGAAACCGAGCCCAAGAAACCAAACACAACATAAAGTCCTTGTGCAGCTACGTTTACTTCTAGCCTGGGCACAGCTCTACGTAGAGTAACTGGATCACAATTAAAACCTCAATCCGATGCTATCTAATTGGAATCTAGATTAGCAGGCAGGAAGATATTCAAAGTCCCACCACACCCCTGCCCCGCAAAACCTCTGCTCTTAAGTCATGTGAGCACTTCAGAAAAGCTTTACTTAATCTCAGAAATAGATGAAGGTGAATACCTACGTGGCATTGCAAACAATCCTTTTGCATTACGGGAAGGGCATTTATATCATAAAATGCAAATAGTCTTGCTATCCACGAACAGGATTGACCTTGTGTGTAATTTAGCCTTACGTCATTGCAGTAGGCCATTAAAAACAAAATATCCTTATACCAAAATGAATAAACCAGCTAAATCAAGTGGGATACTTTCCCTTCCCAGATCATCAACTGGAACAACGGTAGTCTACATCTTAGAAGATGATGAATCTAGCAAGGATATAAGACATCTGGGGACGTGCAGTCCACTAATGGCAACCATTAGCTATTTTCAGAGCAAGAAAAATAAAGAGGACAGGCTTGTACGCAGGAGTAAAGCAGAAGTAATTTTAAAAGAGGCAGACAATGTCTCTACCTTAAGCATCTGCCGAACACAGTCACTAAGGGAAAAGACACAAAATAATGAGCCTTTAAAGGAAGCCCAGCGTTTGCTGCCCTACCGTGAAATACTGTATAAATATGTCATAAAGTTACAGGATCAGATTGCCGTTTGGTCAGGTGCTACGTACTTTTTTTTGATGTTGGGGCAAAGTTTCAGCACATCCTCCTTGCAAGCCATTTTAAACTTGTACGAGAACCGAAAATCTTTCATTTGAACCTGCAAGGGAGAAAGGAGAAAAAAAAACAACCCCACAAATAACTTTGGTCACCTGGAGGTGGGAAAAACAAAACAAAAAAAAAAGAAAAGCGCTGCCCAAAAGAACACTTGCTGAATCATACAGTCAGGAGGTGATTTTGTCCACAGTTTGTTAACGTGGAAACAAGGGGGAACGCCGCACTGCTAAAGAAGCTGGGACCCTCTCCACCCTACGCCAGGAAGGAAGGAGGGCCTGAAAAAAATCAATCTCCAGAAGCGACCGTTTGTGACCAGGCATGCAAGTCCAACTGTCTGAATTCACAAGAGCACTTTAAAATGCAGTGGGAAATCAATCTCAAAGGAGGGGTTTCATAATTAGCTAATTCCTGTCAACACCCTCAACGAACAGAACAGGCTTCCATTGAGAGCAGAGAAAAGCGCTTGCTTACCAGCTGGAAATGAGTAACTCCGATTGCACATTTTTCATTCATTTCCTTCTGGTGTTTGTTCTGTATTAGACACTCCATCAGGTCCCCAGAATCAATCTGGTTATCTGCAACTTCCTGAAGAAGAGATGAAAGGCTTAAAAATGAGCTACTGTTATAAGTCATGGTTTTTATGCTCCTGTAGCCCACTGTGACCAGGAAATAATGTAACTTACAGTCCTGCTCTCTATTGTGAGCTTACATTCACCATTAACTGACCACCCAAGAGTTGTACCACACAAGTATTTATAGATAATAGTTCAGAAAAGAATCATCTCGGGCACGTGCACACTTAGACTCAGGAGAACGCGCCGCAGAGACTCAATGCTTACATGAGGTGTTACAGCTAAGTGCCTTCACTGCTATGTAACTACTCAATCCTGGAGCAATGTAAGAAGTTATTTCAGCAATGCTGAGCAGCTGCCCAGAGCGGAGCGGCTAGACGCACCGCTTGCGGGCAAGGCAGCAGGAAAAAGTTTAGTTTTTAACCCACTGTAAAGAGGGATTGTTTTCCAATTACAGGGCAATTTTCATCTTCAACCTCTAGCTTTTCTGCCATTGTCAGAGCCGTAGCATAAGTACTAGATGGAACTAAGAATTTTTGTTTTAGGGTGTTTTTTTTAATTAAAGACTTTTGTAACTGCTTACATCTGATTTTACTTTTGAAGTGTAGCAAGTATACCAAGAATGAATACTAAAAACCCTCTAACCTTTCCCACACAGTGGGTTTTTTCCCCCCCCCAAAGATATTCACGCTATTACGGAGTACTCACATGACAGAAGGTCTGGATAATGGGCTCACATGCTCTCATCAACAAAGCTTCAATTTGAATGTCCTGCAGGAAACATGCAATATTTCATTTTCACCGTGAATGGACAAGAAAAAAGGCTCTGAAAAAAATCCTGCGATAACAAGTGAAAGTCAACCCAGTTTACGGGGTTTTGAAAGATGTAATCCAGACAGCTTTGCCCTTCTGTTCTGGAAATCCTAGGGTTCGCTCCTGCCAACAATGGGGCAAAATTAAGAAAAGCTTTCCAGCTTAAGGGAAGAGCCTGGTCCCCGCAGAAACTCGTTGCTTGGATATTTCAGCTGACCTTCTCCAATCTGGATGCTACAGCACAAGAAATCACCTTACACCTAGGCAGGAGTTCAAGATTAATGACAGTTCTGAACAAACCATTTTGTCCCCACTGGAAGGATGCTTTCCCTAGGGCACAATGTAAATTTTAAGAGATACAGGGAACAGGCTGGGACAAGATAGTCCAATATGCAGCTTCATAAAATAAGTAAAGCTGCTGACCTCACTGAAAACCTCTAAAGATGCACCTGGCAGCTACTTCTTGCAAAATTTTTGGGACAGGGAGAGGGAAATTGCAATATGGCACTCAAAACTACTTGCAAGCAAGACCAAAAAATGAAGTCCTGTGACATATCTTGACTTGTACTAAAAGTAACTGGGTTACCTGTGCAACAAACCTTAGCTTCAGTACCATAACCGATTTTAAGCAGGAGAAATGTCATCGCCAGCCTAAAATTCTGAACTGTTGTTCAATTCTCTTCCCCAAGAACCCCACCTGAAAACTTACGCTGTACGGGTTAGAATGGATGGTCTCTGCTCGATCCCAGAGAGCTCCATTTCTGCAGCTACACTAACCTCACTTTTTTTATCACTATCACAATGACGTGCTTAACTAGATGTGCTCAACTGTTCCCGTTACCCCAGGCTGAAAACCACTCACCTCAGACTCCAGCTCAGTGAGGTTTCCCACTATGTCTCTGCAATCAGACACCAAGTCATCAAGATGGTCCTGAAGGCATTCCAGCTCCTACAAAACCAGACATTGTAGTGCATGATCCAGGAACCCGATTTGAAAATTTGGGCTTGAAATATCGTTAACACATGTGAAACTGCCCTCCTCCTTGTAAAGCCCTAAATCTCATTTAATCCCACTCCTCTACTGGCACCCCCAGAACACATATATGTAGTGGTCATTGAGAATGTTGGTCTAGGATGTTACTGCTTCTTCTCTAAAGCTGCATGATTGCTTTCACTTCTGGAATATCACATTTAATTTGCCCTTCACATAATCTTAACGAAAGGTTAATTACCTAAACTACAACCTATGATGGGCACTTCAAAAAGACAATGGCGTATGCTCTACTGCATCTGCTGTTGAATGGCTCCTCCCCTACAGCTCTGCTAGGGCACAGCAATTTAACATGAAAGTATTTGTTGAAATTTTGTTAAGTAGCAGCAGATGTTAGTTCAGTTCTGTATAAACACAGGAAGCAAGTCAGTATATGCCAAATGGAAGTGGGATAAAGTTTATGTGGGAAATGTCAAGCTTGTAATAGAATATTCCAATAAGAGTCAGGGTGGCGTGGGGTTGCTTCATTAAAGTCCTTCTTGTTAACTATCCCCCTTCTCATTCCACTACGTGTTTGGACCTCTCAAAGCCATGCAGTAGGTGCAAAGCTTCTTCCTATTGCCTCTGTCTCTCAGTCTAGCGTAGGTTATGTTTCAAACTGCATGCATTTTTAATATACTCTCTGGCACAAAGAGACAGCTAACAAGATGTTCCTTTATCCCCATTTTTGCCCGTCCCACCTCTACAGCTCTGCAAACGAAGCAGCAGTGTTACTGTGTACAGTACCTGCCCTGTCTCCGTTTTTTCACTGCACCACTTCCCTAAGTCAATCATGCACTTGTCCTGGAGGACCGGGTCCAGCTTCACGTCCATGGCACGCTGATGGAGGATTCTCTGCACCTCTGCTCTGCACTCTCGCGATAGCTGCAAAGAGGGCACAGAGCGATTAGCACATGAGGTCATCTAAATCAGTACAATGCAAACGAGACGTTGTCAGGTGACGATATACTGAGAATGACCACAAATGCCATCAGCAATCCCAGAAAGTACAGAATTAGTTCTCAGCACGAGCCTGCTGGAGCCCTCACAAGCAATCCAGGCTCCGAGAGAGTTTGGAGCTTGGTCATTTAGTTTGGAGGGAGGCTCCTTTTTCATTCCACTAAAATAAATCTTGTATTCTTAAACCTTCACTTTGCTTTTGAAATGAGATGTCAAAGCAGGTCCCTAGATCATCTGCTGCTCTGCCCCCTTCACTCAAAGCTACAGCCGCAAGTCAAAACAGCTCATGCCCTCAATACTGAAAGGGAAGCCCAAAAATAGGCAATATAGTCCCGCTGTAATTTCTTGTCAGCAACCCCCACTGCAGCACATCACAGCCAGCATTTGCCAAGCCTGAGGAATAAATGGTAGAAAATCAAGGGATACTGGTATGGTGCTTGTCAGACCTAAAAATGCACCGGTCAAAGCTTAAAACTTCATACATTTAAAAATCCAAAGCACTGGATAGGTAACTACCTATCATTTTGTGGACAGCACTGGAAAAAAGTACAGATCTAATCCTCGATGACTTTGCTTTCAAATGCTAAATTTCAAAAATGACAGCTGTTCCCCTAGCCTACTTCCCACAAGAAAACACATTTTAAAACCTTTTCTCTCTCTGATAGATTATTTGCAAGGTGGCTATTGATTTCTTTGGTCAGCACTAATATAAAATGGAATTAAGAAGTCTCAACTCAGCAGACTAAGAAACTGCATTAAAAGAATTATTCTTAAAAGAGAGATAGTTTCAATCAATACTTGACCTCTGCCACAAAAGACCTTTCAAATCAAGCTGTAGAAATTAATTTTTAAGCCAGGCCACTGTGTAAATCCACCAACTCCTAGGGACTGTGTACACTACAGCACCAAAAGAAATGGAACCGAGTACCCAGCTGCTTTCAAGGGAGTGCCTTGATAAAGGCACGAGAGGGCAGCAAACTTGGAAAGAGTAGCTCTGAACCAAGCAAATGTGGTCGTGGTGGATCTCCAGATTGCAGGGCAGCAAATCAGATCCCTACGGTCTTCTTTAAAGGCAGCATAAGCACATTTACCAGCACAGTATGCTCCAAAGAACCGAAAGGATGCTTTATATCAATAGGAAGAACTTAATGGAGTATAATCTGAAGTTGTACTCAGATCAAAACTTCATTAGAAGCAGCCCAGGAGAGCTGGGCTTGGAACTCCTTTTTTGCATAAAACCAATTTTGCAGCTACGTTAGCTATGTACAAGGAATCACATTCCTCTTTGGAAAGACAAGGGGGAGGACTTGCACTGTGTCTAAACAGATGTCTGTTGTCAGCACACAGTTCCCCCTGCAGGCAATTGTCACATCTTGATGTGGCCATTTTGCTTTACCAGAACACCACCGCAGCCCTTCAAGGCACGTCTGAGGAGAGGCTGCGCACCCGAAGCGGTGCAAGTACCACCTACGGCAAACGCTTTTAAGTAGCTTTTGCAAGTTCTTGCAGTTTTAGCACAGCGTGTCCAACTTCCAAACGTACATGCAACCCTTGTATCGCAGATCAAAGAGCAGTAAGTTGCACTCCGGCACTTACCCTCCTGCCTTGCTCCTCTGTGCGGTACGCATGCCTGTACAAGCAGGAGAAAACAGCCCCTGGAGGCATCAGCTCGCTAGTCTCATTCCAGCCATGGGTATGGCAGAGACGGGAGGCATCTCCCTGACACTTGCGGTAAAGGACAGTATCCAATCTGCAAACAGAAAAGTTATCACTAGCACTTTATTGAAACCTTTTAACATTTTTCATATTCTGAAACGCTTCTGAGGCAGAAAAACCTACTTCAAGTTTCATACCCCACCACATCACGGAGCAGCGGTGTCTATCCAACTGAACCAATAGGTGGCAAAATGCCCGTCATTCAACTTGGAACCAACTCCCTAATCTTGCAAAAATACACTAATCTCTTTAATTACAGATTAAATCTTCATTGCTTCTTGAAGTGCCTCCCATTCTCTTCTGCAGTGTGCCACCCAAACGCTGACACGAGAGAAAAGAAATCACCTCCTTGATGTCCTAAAGCAGCAGAAAGGCAGGTAGATACCATGTTTTGCTTGTATGATATCTTACGTGTACTTTGTACCACTGCCACTTCAAAATGCCAGTTTCATAAAAATCTGAGTTAGATAAATCATTGTCTGCTCTGGATTTGAGCTAACTGAAGACTCAGCACCTCTTACTTTTGCATAAAAAAGAGATCTGCCCTTGCAGTTTTCAAGATGGTGTCTAATTACACTAAAGCTAATAAGATATTGGCAACTTTACAAAATGGAAAGTTCAGACTTCTACAACGCTTTAGAAGGTAAACATCAAGTGACAGTGGACACAATTGTATAGATAAAAGTAGTAAGAAAACCATTTCTACTCCGTGGGTCTGTGCTAGGTGCACGGTTAATACAACAGTTTTTATAAGGCCGTTCTAGAAAACCATGGTTAAACAAGAAAGATGAGCTAATGTTGCCCAGCCTGCAATATGAATTAGAATTATCTTTACTCCCAGCAAAACGCAAATACTTAGTCTTCCTTCTTCCAACCCCTTAAGTTTGGCTCAATTACCTGCTGGAAACATGGCACAGGCAGGAGCACCAGCAATGAGGTGAAACAGGAAGAGAAGGGAAACAAAAATTAAGTATTCTTGTCTACCTATGGGGACAGATATTGAGATGACTAAATAAACAGCCACAAAGCCCTAAACTCTCTGGTCCATGAAGCCCCATGTATTTTAACAGCAAAAGGTTCACAGAGCATGCCAGCTCTTAACTACTGGCAACGCTGTCCATAGATACATCTACGAGTCAGATTTTCTTAAGATTTTTTAATTTAACATTTCTTAACATTGATTTGAATACCCTTTGCAGTAACCGAAGCCCACGACTTCTTGCCTTACACTTGTGACCACACCAGTGGTCACTGAGAACAATTATTCTGTTTCTTGCAGCAACTCCATTTGATGCACTCAATCTTCTTCAAAAGAAAAGCCAAACACTTACTCTTTCCTCACTGGTCATGTTTATCACATTGATACTCTCTTTATCTTAACCCACACAGAGACAAGGGGCTCTGTAGATATTTAAAACAAAGCACTGCCACTTTTGGATGAGAAAGCTGGAAAAGCAGTGCTCCAGCAAAGGGAGCTGCTCTACAGGCTGTAATCACACCTAGAGAATTTGAAAAAAGGCAGAAACAGAAGCAGGGAGCCTCTCACACAGTGGTTCTTTGTTACACTTAGTAGCTTGGTTTTCTTAACTCCCATATTGTAGCACTCAGAGCAGATAAAGCTTGCTGCCACCTGCACAGAAAGTGACCTTCAACTTCAGTAGGGCCAGAGAGACTTCTTTTAACTAAAGACGCACTGAATTTCAGAGCTCAAACTCAAGATTCTTTTTAGGGCTGCATCATTTTTAAGTGAGCACCTGATTAAAGCGGGCATCATGCTTTCTTTTTCTAAGCAGCTTTTGCTTCTGCTATTCTAGAGAGTCGATAATGTCCTACAGACTTGGCATCTTAAAAGTCCTCTTTTGAAGAAGCATGAGTTACACCGTTTTACAAGGAATGGCTAATGCATAAAAACACTAAATACAAGCATCAAGTGAGGATACATCTTGTTTTACAGCACTCACTTCCAATCACGAGATATAAAATACTGGAGCTCCAGAAGCCTATGCTCACAGTCCTCTACCATCTTCTCAGTATACAAGTGCTCCATCAGACAAGACAGAATCCTGCAAACAGAAGAAAAAAGTTAGGCAACAGACTGTTATAATCATGTTGAGCTTCCCTGTAACAGTTGGCGTTGCCAAATCAGTCTTTCTAATGAACCATAGATAAGCCGTTCAAACACAGCGAAGATCTTGCTCTTCCTTCAAGATTACATCTGAAACAACTGTATACCACATTTGTACCCTCTTAAATTCCGTTGTTTTGGCTATCTCCGCAAGTCTGATATACGACAAAATCATAAGGACTATTTTATATAAAAATCTGGCTCAGAAGACACTATATATCGGACCTACAGATATAGGAGACACTTGTCTCTGCAGCATGGGTTTGCTTAACTGGCGTTTCAAGGCCTGTTACTTTTCTTTGTGATATTGCTAAAGACTTTATGTAGCAAGAGAAATTAGCACATCAAACGTTACAAATGTAATCTAAGTGCCTGAGATAGCCACGTCCTTCACCAGCGCTAAACTTGCCCCGTTATAAAAATACTGGCCTGCTTACAGAGCAAGAATGAAGACAGAGCTCAGTTCACACCTCCAACCCTGTATGAATTGCTAGCTTGGAGCCCACCGTTTCTGGACAGGTTTTAATATCTACACTGGCCAACCACACAACCTTCACGGATGCCCAAGAGAACCGAAAAGCAGGTGTAACGGAGAGCCACCTACATTGGGTCTCCGGAGCGTATGTGCTTGCAGGCAGTCTGTATAACCGACTCACAGGCCTCGTTCAACGCTCGGTCAATGCGGTAATCCGCACCGGGGTCAGTTTCTTGAATCAGCGTTTGCAGCTGGAAGGAAGAAAAACAAATTATAATGATCAAAATGAAAACGCTTACAACTTCTCAGCGTGGCAATTCTATGCCAATAACAACACTACCAGGTATAACCTCTGCTCTACAGTTGATTATTTTAAGTGCTTGTGCTGCCAACTCAATTACCAGACATGGGAGTCCAGCACGGCTGAACCCTAATTAGCCTTATTAAAGCAGCCCAGCAACACTGGATGAGACCAGTCACATACTGGTCAATTGGAAACCTGGCCCAGTTACATATTGATTTACAAAACAGCAATGGTAAGATTTGAATATTGTATTTTTGATCCACCCTCATCCCATAAGGCTGAGGACACCAAACATGCAAATTTGTCACATTTCCATGAAGACTATCTACTGCTCTAAACCGAAAACCAAATCAATGTTTAAAGACCAGTTGCCCAACTCCAAACAAAGCTTCAAAACATTTTTGAATTGCCTGGAGAAGACACAAAAGTTTCACTGAAATACAGGAAAAAACGTCCAGTTCTGCTGGCCCATGAAATCTCATTTCCTCAAGCGTGCCCGCTCCAGCTTTCGGAAGCCAGGGTAACCACAATTTGGCCAACAGGACACAATTTATTATTTGTATTATATCGTACTGTTTTTCCCTTCCTATACATATATGAAGGGAATTGGGGTAAATCTCAATCTCGCTTATCTACAGTTTTGGGGAGAAGGGCAGCTTTCTGGGCCATAACTCAGCCCAGGATCCCCAAGTCCCACCTCATTTCCCACCAAGCTGTGAATTCCCAAAGACTGACACAGGGCAGACTCAATGATACCTGTCATTCGACAGGCAAACGTTTTTAGCTGACAAATTTGGAGGAAAAAAAAGAAAAGAAAAAAAAAGAGAGCTTGCTTAGAAGGCAACTGCACACTGACATCAAACGGTCTATGCTGTTAACATCTTGACACTTCCTTAATGATTTTTTGTTACTGGCCCCCAGCCCAACTAAAGCACAGTTACAATTTTATCCTCCATCTTTCAAAGCCTGCACCTAAACACCATCCAGGAAACATTCAGGGGCAAAGCGCTAACATCACAAAACACTGAGAAGGAAAGAAAAAAAAAGCATCAGAGAACTGGAGAAAATACAAGCTATTTTTTCTAGTTTATATTTTTTCTATTTTGTTTCTAGTTTATCCAATAGCAGACTTGCAATCAAGAGGACAGACCACAAACTGCCTGGGAGGAACACAGGATTTCCTGCAACTCGCTCTTGGCCAAAGTTAATTAGGCCCAGCCTTGGTTTCTGAGGGACGGCAGGCAGCTCGGAAGAGGGCTACCTAGCAGGCACAAGCTGTTGATTCAAAAGTTCTTGGGATATTTTCACTAAAAAATTAAGAATAATAAAAAAGAAGCATTTTATATGACTCTGACAGCAGTGAAATGGAAGCCAATACAGGATTCAGTTCGCAACAGGGAGCCGTTCCTTCAGCAGCAGAAGCGAGGAGTGGTAAGTCCTTCACAAACTTCATAAGAATCAAAGCGAGGAGAAGACGACGGGTGTTGTGCTGGCACGCGTGCACGCAGGCTGCACGGAGGGGCAACGCGCTGCACATGGAGTGCGGGGACTGCTTTCTGCCAGGCGTTTACATACAAAAAGCGATCGAATACGGTTAGTGGAATTACCCCCTTAAGGACAAACGCGTGAATTAAAACCTCAAACCTGACACTTGCTTACACACAGGGATGAAATACACCGGCCAGAGCATTATATAGGCAGGGTGCTTCCTCAGGTCTCAGTTTATGTGGTATCTATGTTGTTATCCAGCGCACTGTGGCCTCTTCCACTCGGTACGACAGCTCAGAAGCACCAGATCATGTCCCAGACGCTCTGCCCCGTTTTGGGTACCACTGCAGGATTCCCAGTCCTGATCCTCAACCCCGTGCAAGACGCGCAGCAGCGAGCCAGCTGCCCTGACTGCAGGGGGGAGGGAATTATTTCGTACCAGTGATAAAAGTGAAGGCTTTATAGGACTTTCCCCCCTCTCTCAACAAACCCTTGCAGCTGAAAAGCAGCTGGATAACCTGTATAATCCTCTGAACTTTTATCCTGATGCAGAGCTAAACTAACAATTAACTATAAATTTATTAGCTGTACAATAAATCCGAAGCAGAAGTATCTGCCCTTTTAGCGAGGATTATGGTCTTACATGTTCAAGGGACTCAACAGAAAAACCAAAGATGAGACCAGAGCAACATAAAAGCCACATATTTGAAAAACAGTTTGCCAGCAGCTCCCGTATAAAACACTGCTTCCACTAAGTAACACCATAGGTGCTAAACACTGCCAGCATAGCTGTAGACCTGTTACGGGCTGATGCTCACAATTAAGGGACACCTCTATCTGCCGTCTGATGACAGCATCGCAGATCCACGCTCCTACACGCAGGATCTCCATCTTTGACAATTAACATAATGATATTTGCAGAAGACCATTTAATGACTGGAACATATCGAAGCTGTATACGCTTCCCCAGAGCAAAGAAGTGCTTGTTTTACACGGGAAGATGTGCTCCTGAAGTAGTATCTTGTTCTGATGGTGGGTTCTTTTTTTTTTTTCCTTAATAAAATGCATGCCCTCTGTAGAAGTACATCAACAGTATAAATAGAGAGGAGCCCTATCCTTTGCTTCAGAACAGGCAGAGCGCTGAGATGGCAAAGCCAAACTGCAAACAGCCCTTAAGAGGGCACATTGCTAGAGCATACCTGTGATGTGCAGGGGTGAGCAAGGTACTTAAGCCTACAGTTAGGCAAGATAAGGCTCACCAAACACCCAGGAGTTTTGAACTTGGGCAGAACCATTTACATTACAGAGAAAGCCATCGTTCTTCTACCATTTACAGAACTTGGGCATTTTGACAAGTTCACCAATCAAAACCGAGATGGAAAGACCCAGAGAGATCTTCCACGTTTAGGTCTGGGCATGCCTCTTGCTCAAGAGCACGGTTAATCGCGAGCGCAGAGTCTCACACGCGAAATCATTCTGGTTGAGGTGTCACAAGAAATGAAAAGTCTAAGATCAAGTAATCAGGGTTTCAGAAGGTTTGAGAACATATTTCGTTGACTGTTTTAAGTACAAAGAATCACCCATGTTCCTCATGCAGGAAAGGCTGGGAGCACACGCTCCTGCAGGAAAATAAAATCATGCAGGTTCTTTGGTTACGTTTTGTTGTCTCGGGATTTTTTTTGTGTTGTTTTTGGCAGATGGGCAAACATCTTCCTTCCAAAAGGCAAGCAGAATCAGAGCAAACCTTGACAGAGAGGACAGTAAGTAAAACCAGATCCGAATTAGATGCTTTCCGTTACAATTTCCTCAAGCAAGCAGCCTAGGCAAGCGTGTCCGGTCGTACAGCTTCTGCAATGAAGCATTTCGGGACTAGCGCTACCGCTTTGAGCTAGCCAAGAAATTAAAGTGCTGTATTAGCGTTACCTACTGATGCTACTAAAAGCACAGAGACGCAAGTTTTTGCCTCCACACAGAAAAGACAACATGTGGAGATGGGCCCAAAGCACTGCAGCAAGCTCTGCTGGGACAACCCCAAAGCGATCCTTTTTCCTTTTTTTCCACAGGTGGTAAGATGCCACAGACCAGTAGTTCCACCACTGACAGCCACATCAAAGTTCAATCTCAGAGCATCGGCACTATGTTCCTGAAATAAGAATTGCCCAAGAACATCAGAAAGCAAGGACCACCATCAGTCAGCTTTGGTCTAGCTGGACTTGGGCTGAAGCCATGTGGACCAAGCCAAGAAGTAAGGAAGCAGGAGATGGCCGAAGCAGGCATTCTATCTGCAGATGAGGAGCCACTGGAGGTACAAAGTCACTGGAGCTCTCACCAACATTACACTGTAGGCAAAAAACCCAAAGCAAACCAGTCCATGCTCTTTGATGCAGTTTGCTTACCAGTTTTTGGAAACCCCAACACAGGTCAACCTTTTTCCCATGAACAAATGTTCCAACACAGCACTTCTGAGACCATCCACGTCTCAAACACCAAACTATACCAACATATGGCAACAAAGAAGCCGATAAATCAGCTTCAGAAAAGCATCAGTGGCTCAGCAGAAGCATACGTCAGAGGTGCTCTCTAACTATCCAAAAGTAGCTCCTGCTATGATGAAAACCTCTAACTTGCCTTCTTCATGGCCTGTCATATGCGCCAGTCTCATACGACAGGCGAGTTTGAGTCTCTTGCACAATCTGCACGGTATCTGGAATACTCTCTTCTTTACAAAGATAATTCACCTACCATAGAAGGTAGAAGCAAGCAGCTCATTCTAACACAACAAATAAAAACAGAACAAAACCAGTGACAGCTGAGACAACCATTACCATTCACATAGAAAAATACCAACAATAAATTATTAAGTACCTCAGAAGTCACAGGCAGCTATATAATAGCACCATGCCAGCGCTCAGGAGCCCAGAGCATTGGAACGTTTATCCTATTCTTGCAATCGTCTATTTCCTCTTACCCATAAAAATACGGACAAACCAATCGTGTTTTATAAAATCAACACTTAATTCGCTCCTGCTGTCTTTTGCACAGAGAATGGAACATAGGCCGTTCAACTTGAAGGGGAGTCATGGATAAGCCCCGCTGTTGCATCAACTTACTGCAGAAAAATAAAGCAGCAGCTTAAGCATAAGAGAACTGAAAAAAACCCTATAGATTTCTACGGACATTCTTTTTCCCCAGAAGTCTGAAATCTCGTATCACTTTTGGGGGTCCCCTGCCTTGACTTATGACTTGTTCTGAACACGCGCTTCATGATCTGCAAGTTATTCCCAAGATGAACCGATCTTCCGACAATTTGCAAATAATGCAGTTCTGAGGCAGCAAGTTCAATTTCATATTTAAACAGAAACAAGCACTCAGTTTTTCACACTAACGTTGCAAAGCATAAGTCATGCACCACAGCTCACCGCAGAAATGACTCAAACCGTTCAGCTGCCGCACCAATACACCTGGTATTTATACAGAAATAAGCTTCATCACAAAAGCATCCTGTGCCTTACAAAACTGTAACAGATATTAATTTATCTTTGAATAACATACACAAGCTGGCAACATTTTGGGCTCAGGCTTTAAGCTACATTTAAATGGAAAATGGACTACAGTGTTCCATGTACTGCAGGAGGAACGTACATCTCCTCAAACTCCTACATCAGCGCTAATACCCCCCCTAGCCATCTTTGGCATTGATGTCACTTTTCCAGGCTAATGAGTCATTAAAAGCAGGTATTAAGTACAAAAATGTAGTATTACATTAAAAAGCGCTAATGAATTTGAACATATATTAAATAATTGTTTTCAATTTAAAGAGACTACAAAGAGGATGCATCTGGGCCAAAACAGAGTTTTAAAAAAGGCAAAAGAATCATCCCATTTTAAAGATGTATTCTGGAGAAGAACGACAGTTCCTCCAGTGGCTGCAACTACGACAACGTGCAGCAGTACATTGTACCTACCTGTCCCTCAAGTTCCATTGCCACCGTTTAAGCTGAATGAGATAGCAAAAATAAAACTGAGTGGAAAGGTGCTCTGAGAAGATCCAGTGCTTTTCCAAGGACAGGGCATAGGGTGAAAGGGGAAGGAGAGGGAATGTTTTAACGCTTATAAAAAACACAAGTTTCCCTACATCCTGCACCCAGGAGTGAATTCCATGACTTGAGAGCTGATGGAGAAGAACTACTGGAGATCCAGTACAAAATCCAGAGCAAAACAATCCAAAACGTATTTTTTTGGGGGGGGCAACATTAATAATGGGCTGCTATACACCAAGGCACACTTCATACCATGACAAGGACACAAGTGCCCCCAGCATTCACTGGTAGCTGGCAGAGCCAGCAGAAGAATCTCCATCGCAAGGCAAAACGTTAACAAATCAGTGCTTCTAACCAACTGAGCAACCTAGAAGCGAAGTGACAGAAAAGCATCTTACCGCCTGCTGACAGTTCAGCCCGACGTTTCCCTTTTCGCCCCGCACGACCTTCATCAGGCAATGCAGGGTGCGACCCTTGCGGTGCAGACCCGAGCAGTGGTGTTCGATCTCCCCTCGGCAGCTCAGGATGATTTCTGGGCTCAGCGAGAAGTCTTCCATCAGCATGCGCCGGTAATCCAACATTTCGCCCTGGCACTCGCTGCTCACTTGTCGACCTGAGCCAAGAGAAGACAATGTGATTTAGTGTTCATGCTTAGCAGAGACCTTCTTGACCCACGCTACCATCATGTTGGAAGAACAGGGGAGATGTCCACGCTCTGGACAACACCAAGTGTACTTGGAGCAAATGTGCTGGGGATTAAACCGGCTGTTATGGTAGGTCCCAGCGCTTAATTGAACCTGTGAAATATTCAGTCTATGGAGTCAATACATAAATTTGAAAAAAAGGGATTCCTGAAAGAGTAGGAGAGTCTTATTTTGGATTTCACATTACAGGAGACGCTTCTGAAGAACAGCTGCAAACAGGCACTGCGATTCTGTGGTACAGGTCAGCTCTTCCCTGTATGCTCAAGGGCTCATTTTTCCACTGCAGAAACAGAAGTCACCTCTGGTAATTTACCAGCTCGATACGTAACCGGGGGAGGAATTTGTCCGACAGCAGGTTAAACATTTTCTGAGGAAAAGGTTTCCTAGAGCAACAGCACATACTCGCTCAGGAAGCCAAAAAACCAGAACAGAACATGTTACCAAGAGTATGTACAGAGGGTCTAACAAACCAGCTGTAGTTGTGCAGAAATGTAGCTTTAATACATGCTCATGCTGTAAGCTTTCCTACACTCCTATGTAGACAGTTTTTTTGGAGTCAAAAGGAACATGTTGGCTTTTTTCCTATGCGCGCCCCCAGCCCTCTATCACAACCTATTCGTAGGCGTACGACACCCTGTGCAACGGAGGTCCGACACCCCAGCCGGGGCTCCCAGGCGTTCCAGAGACACGTGGAGCTGTGCGGAATAACCAGTGTTCCTCCTGGGCTATGCTTTGTGCATGAGCCGCAGGCTGCAGAACCTGTTCCGCCGTGCAAGTGGAAGTTAATAACCGCACAGCAGTTTGCTGCGTGTAATTCAGGAAAGCACCTGCCCTACTACAGGGAGAAGCGAGGGGGGAAAAACCCCAAACCCACAACTTTTCCACAAACAGGACACGGCGTTTCCACATCAATCAGAAGCAACGAGTTATTCAAACTCACAAATGCAGAGATTGCTTATGGCGTTACAGCAGCCTTTCCCTCCTGCGCCAGGGGCATCGCAGCATGCAGCCCTGCCGCTGAATCCGAAACCACCCAGCTGCGCGCCAAGGGGAAAGCCAAACAATTCTCCAGCGCAGATCTAAGAGGGTATAACACATCGGTTTGTGTCTTACGGCAATTTCACAGAGAATCTCTGGCATGGTCCTGCTGCATAGGGCCTTCTAACGCCTTTTGGACAGGCACTGGCGTTAGGACACCTCCAGCTTATACTAACTTAAATGAACAAAAGGAGTATTTCTCACACTTACCTTCCTTCTATATAGGAAAAACTAGAGTTAGAGAGATTACGGCATTTTCCCAAGCTACTAAACTGCAAGGAAAGAACATTACTTATAACAGGCAGAGGACTGAGTATCCCTGGCTTTCCCCGAGTGACGATAAACAGGTTCTCTATTCTCTGTTTTAACCTAGTAGCGTGTTTAATGCTTACTACATAAAGGAGAAAAAAAACCCGCTTGGATTCACAGTGAATAGAAGGATTTGCCATTACACATCATCAGTCCAAGTGGGATTTGCTATTTTGCATTTTAAATTTCTTGCCTACACAACAGGAGTCAGCGTTAGAGGTTTGCTCAGCTATTCTGATCTTCAAAACAAGTGGTGAAAGCATTAGGATGAGGAAAATTGCCTCTGACCCAAAGTTTGGAAAAGGTTTCTTGGAGAAGGGGACTGTAAATACATGCTGAACTTCAAGGTCCAAGAGAAACATGAAATCAAGGTCCCATCTCTCGATTCAACCCCACTTACCTCTGTGCACAGCAGACTCTAAGCACATCAACAGATAGGAAAGCCTGGCTTCCCGAGACCGGGGAAGGTTCTCCACGTTACAGCGGTATTTCTTCAGATCACTTTTACAGGACTTTGCCAGCGAGTAACTGACTTTGTAGTCTTGGGCGATGAGCTTCTGGCGGGTCGTCAGCGCATCACGACACTGCAGGAGACACATCGGGATGGCTGAATGAGCTTCCGCGCGCCGGTGGCAGAGAGCTAGACCGGCTGCTGTTAAATTTTCAAGTTGTGTTTCAAAAGACAACCGATGCTTTAAAATTCACGCGTTTAAGCTGGACTACGGTTAAATTTCATTTGTCTCATAGAAACCACACAGTTAATGCGCACCGAGGTCAACAGATCAAGGGTTTTAAAGGCAGCAGCTCTCCGCAGAGCGCTTCTTGAAACTGCACATTCATCCAGCTTTTTGTGAAGAGCTGTGGCTGAGAGCGTGACTCATTCTCGGTAACTAGGATCAGTTGCTGACATTTATCCCAGCTGTGGTATATGCTCACCCCATGCCCTCAAGAAACAACTTTTTCCAGTCGCATTTACAAAACAGTGTGTTCTCTGGATTTGTTCTGCAACGTGCCCAACAGATGACAGCAGATAAAGCAGTCCAACCATGGGAATTTCTAGCCGTTTTCCACAAACGGTGAGGCTCACGAGGATGCACTGTGGCCAAACCCAAACCCAGCAGCTGCGAGAACAACCCTCTGTTATTTCAGCCAAAAAAAAGAAAAAGGCCTGTAAAAACACTGCTATGCTTCGTAGCTTTTGGGTTAAATTCTATGAAAATTAAATCCAAGAGTAGCAGATCATTTAAAAAGCAAATTTGTCCATTCTCAGACCATCTGAAAGGAAGGAAAACTGTGCATGTGTAGGGTGGGAAGAACAGAGAGCAATCTCAGCACAAGGAACAGAGAAGCCCTATAGCCCTCTCCCCTTCCTTAACATCAGGTTTTTGACCTTCCCACCCTCTCCTTCCCATACCTACTCCAGGACCCAGAAAATCCTGCTCTGAGATATTCCTGCCCCCTTTTTCATGCTCCCTATCTCTGTGCCATGACTTGGGACTGGACAGACTTAAAGCTCGGGGCACAGGGAGGTACGGGCTCGCAGATCCCTCATCCCCCCAAAGCAGGGGAAGGTCGGGTACAGCCAGGGAGCCCAGCCTGGCGAGCAGTTTTGGATTGCACAAAGCAAGCCACCCACTAGGCAGCTACTGTCGGCTACATGTGTACGCAGCAGCCAATGCCGTCAGCAAAGAGGGACGTTTTACTGGGTAACAGCTTCTACAAGACTTTGCAAGTGGTCCAACCTCGCCAGCCACGAGAGTGAGAACTAGATTTTGTGTTCCTCCTGCTCTGCAAACTGTGCCCGCAGAGCATCCACCCCTCTCTGCCTAACAAGCCACCCGCTACAGCTTCACCTAACCTCTTAGCATCCTATATTCACATCTTAGTCACACAGCTGACCATGGAAAAGACCCCTCAAAAACTCCCCCACTGTCCCTGTACAACCAAAACCAGGTTAAACAGAAATAGCAGCCCATTTCAGTACCGCGCTTGTACAAAATGAAGCTTTGTTTCAAGCCCTCGGGGATCACTCTCTCCGTTTTGAATTTGTTAATTGGAACTAAGCTTGCAGATAGCGAACACATTTAAAGAAAAGGAAATGAGTCTGATCTCTCCAGGCCTCTGAATCGGGCTCCTTCAGCAGAGCTTCTCCGAGGAGGGCTTTACAGATATCCATCTTTGTATCCTTTCAGACAGATGATACAATTCCGTATAATCCCCAACGCTATGATGCTGCTTCCGAAATCACTGAAGGCATTGCTACCTTTCCAGAACGCCTACACCAATACAAACTCTTTTCAGGTCTGGCATTCCAGAGCAACTTTTTTGTTGTTGAAAGCAACTTCTTCAGGAAAAATGTAAGGAAAACCTCAGTAACTGAACCGCGCGTCTTTCCCACAGAATCTGCTGCTTCATACTCAGACACTCATAGCCTTGAAAAGAGAATTGAAACAAACACAGCTTCCTGTGCTGAGGCATCGGGGCATTTTGTTTCTAATCTGTACATTACGACAGCGTTTACCCAAGGCTCACCACAGCATGGTGCGACTTCTACTTTAAACACTCACACTGCTGCCACTTGAGTTCCACATCTACCTTCCAAAACGACCCAGCCAAAAGCTTTGATTTAAATCCTTAACTTTAAAGGCTGTAACTTGAACACAATTAATTCAAGCCACCAGCACGTAGCTGGAAACACAAACGCATCAAAGTAAAAGCATCTGTTAAAGCAGTCAGTTATCCAAGCACATAGATGATGGATTTTCCTCAACACTGGAAAAGAATAACGTAGCCTGGACTGATGAATGATCTGGCGATTTCTGCATTAAGGATTTGTCTCACTAAGACAGATACCTACCTTTTCACTCATTGATTCTTCAAACTTGTGATTAAAGAGGCACTTGTAGACTCGGCCTTCCCCAGCCTGAGTCTGTGGAACAGAACAGAAACATTTGCCATTAAAGATAAGACTTGTAATGTTTAACGAGCAAGGTAAACTACACCTTAAGAGATTTATTTTTTTAAACTAGAAATATATTAAAGTTAATATTTCAAATGACAGTGATCGCTTCTATGCTATAAAAATCTTAATTTTCTTGCATTAAAAAAATATCTGGTCATGTTCATCACCCTTTTAGCGAGAAGCCGCTCAGCTGATACAAGCTAATTCAGAGTGAACAACGCAGCTTTCCAGCTCATCGCTCCAGGGATAAGGAGTGCTGCGAGGAGAGTCAGACCAGGCTAACCTTGTGCAACAGCCGAGCTGCAGAAGGGAGCAGTCGCTTACCTTTGCTGCCTCCTCCCCATTTGAGTCGTTCTACTCCCTGTCACGCCAGCTCTGATGCCCATGTATGCTAATTCAGTTCATTAACCCACTGGCAATAACGCTTGTTTGTTGGGTGAGTGAATTTAATACCAGATTTATTGCAAAGTGACAGCTACAAGGTGTCTTTTCAGTATTACATGATCTTGCTCAGGCTCCGCTCTACCGTTCCATGCCTTCTTCTAATGTGGTTTTGGTTTTTTTTTTTTTCATGGATTACTGCAGAAGAAAAGGCAAAAGGAAACTACTCACATTTTCACAAAACCGTTCTCTATCATCTCGGCACGCAAAGTAGAGATGCCGGTCCAAGTGGAAGTCATCCGAAGACAGCTCGGCTACACGAAGAATCGCTTTCTTACACTGATCAGAAACCTGAACTCGAGGATCAGTCTCCTCCGCCTCTTTTACCAGGCCCTTTTCCAGGCAAGCCACCACCTCTCCTTGCGAGTGAGCATCCTACATGAGAAGAGCAAGACAAAAGCTGTGACCAACCGCTTACACAATCCAGTCATCTGTGATTCTGGCTAAGCACCACAGAAATTAAGCAACAAAAACTTTCTACATGTAGACTTCCAAAATTTCAGCCTAAACTGCATTTACATTCAGAGGAGGCAACAGTTAGGATCCGTACTATCCACACACTTTATACATCACCATCCTGCTGATGGTCACCGTGAAATCCCCCCTCCAATGCTCTGGGTTTGTTTTAATGTGACTTCATGAGATTATCACTGCTTAGTCACACTGCTCAGAGCAGTTTACCAAAACGGCCAAATTATCTTTAATCTGACATAGCTCTCTTCGCACCATGGCAACAGCAAGCGAGAGCATCACATTAAGAACATACTTGGGGGAGAGAAAAATCATAGTTCCTCCACGCTGAGACAAGCCGTCAGTTTGGGTGGTAATAATTAGGGATGCTAAAAAAGCCACAAAGGAGTTTTGACCAATGTAGGCTTCTCAATGATAATTCCTCCACTGTGAGAATAAATAAATAGAAAAAAAGCATTCAAGGGTAGATGAAGTCTTGGACACAGCAGTTCTGGCCCAATACTGTATGCCACGTCTTCAGGCTCGCAGGACACTGAACAACTTTGGACTATCACCAGCGACTGCCAATAGATGTAGAGCTCTTGCGCTTTTTATGAAAGCCCCGAAGAGGCAGGATGAAGCTGATATAAGCTCCACTTATTTTCCTACATACTTTTTACGTGTTTAGAAAGAGAACTGTTCCCCCTATACTGCTATGGAAGGTCTGATTCCTCTAAAAACAAGAGCTCTTTTGCCACAGATCTCTCAAGGTTTCTGCAAGTTTTGCCCGCGAAGACCACCTTAACTTATGCTACTCTGAGATACTGCGACTAAATTTATTATCTGGATTATCTGGAGTATACAAAGCACGAAGATTTGCACACATCTGAATCACTCAACCTGGCATTTACAGCAGCCATCCAGGAGCTACCCCTTCAGCTCGCTCTGTCGAGTAGATTCACCCGCCGCTATTGCAGCGGCACGAGTGAGAGCAGTCTCCATAAAACATGACCATGACGCCTCAAAGCCATGTAACTCTTCCAAACCTTTTTGTTCTGACATGTCTCCTCAGGCAGGCAGCCTTTGATTCCTGTCTTAACTGCTACACTTGGAGCACCAGCAGAATTGGCCAATTACAAAGTTTTAAACATAACCCAGAAGTAGAATCAGTTTCAAAAGGGCTAAAAGTAGGTTTTCCCTTAAAAAAAAACCAAACAAACAAAACAACACACACCCCAAAACCACACACCCCAAAGCTCCGTATTTTGGTTTGGTCTCTTCTTTCAGTGGGAACCGGCCAACTCCACATACTGGCCAGATATCAGCATCTTTGAAGAAGCATAATTATGTATCAACAGTCCTTTCAGGACCGAACCCAAAAGGGATCTGAGGAATACTAGTTAGTAGTACGCTCACCACATTACTAAAAATTGTCATTTACCCATAACCACACCAAACACACACACACTGCTCTGCAAATCCTCGTGGTCGGTCACAGGCAGTAATTACAGCTGAGGAGCTGGCAAGAGTAAATGATCAAAACCAACCATTTTAAGCAGTTTTTTGCTCCAGCCGAGGTGAAGTTGCAGCTGGGAGGCAAGGTGGGCCAAGACTATTCTCAATCACCTGCAGCCTCCCCTCACAAGCCAGCAAGGAGGGCACAAGACAAGCTCTTCCCGCTAGGAAAATCAGAAGTTCCCTGGTTTCTTGCAGCCCGGGTCTAAATTCCCAGGTAGAGTTATACTCTCTGAAAGTAAACCAGCGGATTTCTAGATGCTGGATGCTGCGTTTTTACTGTTGCGTTTCAGTGATACAACACGAAATGACTAATTTATTGCATTACCTCGCAAATACAATTTTTATGTGCGGGCAGATCATCCTGCAGCGCTGCCCTGTACTACAGCAAATTTAAAACACGTCAGACTTAACAGCAATAGAAACACACACAAGTCAACGCAGCAGGCTCCTGAAAGGTGCAGTCCTGCTCTTCCCTCCTACCTCCAAACATTCACATGCCTTCTCGGGATGCTGCTAGCTTTCCTGTGCCCAACTGACACGGTCTGAGGAGATTTACTGACCTAATCTGGGGTTGGTTTTCAGGCAGATGAGGTCCCTGGGTGCTAGTGCTGGCTAATTAAGCCAGCATAAAGGAGGTCCTAACTCTTCATTTCTTCAAAAGTGCATGAAGGCAGCCACACTACTGGCCAGCGTATAGATGGGATTTTATAGATGAGGTTTAAGAGCAACATCAATTCAAGCTTTAATTATAGGCTAACACTTACTGCATTTAAGATTGTATAGAGTTGTTCAGCCTGGAGAAGAGAAGGCTCCAGGGAGACCTCATAGCAGCTTTCCAGTATCTGAAGGGCGCCTATAAGAAAGCTGGAGAGGGACTCATTGCAAGGGCATGTAATGATAGGACAAGGGGGAATGGCTTCAAACTGAAAGAGGGCAGATTTAGATGAGATATGAGGAACAAATTTTTCACTCTGAGGGCGGTGAACCCCTGGCGCAGGCTGCCCCGAGAAGCTGTGGCTGCCCCATCCCTGGAGGTGTCCAAGGCCGGGTTGGACGGGGCTGGGAGCACCCTGGGCTGGTGGGGGGTGTCCCTGCCCAGGGCAGGGGGGTGGCACTGGATGAGCTTTAAGGTCCCTACCAACCCAAACCATTCTGTGATTCTATTGCAGACTGGAGGGGAAAACAAATGTGCGTACGGCTGCACTCAGCCATCTTTTTCTAAAGTAGCCGGCGATCAAAAGTGTGACAGGCTCGTCCTACGGATGGCAGGACAGCTTTGACACACATTTGCGATACCGGCATCACTTCGTGGCTCTACACCACACAGGGCTGCCTGTTCCCACCCGCACTCCGTGTGCCACCAGTCCTGCAGGGCCAGCTCAGCTTCAGAGGCGCCAAAGCCGAGGGTTGGCATCCCACAGCGTGAGCTCTCCCAGTCCTGCTCCAGCACCGGCTGCCTGGGACGTACAAGGGCACCAACGCCTGCTGCAGCCCTGCCGTGGAATGAATGCCAACAAAGCTTTTCCTCTGCCTATTATTATCCTCTATTCTACCCCGTTGGCAGAAAACCTCCACCTTAGAGTTGAAGACCTCTAAGTTCACTCCACAAGTCAGGACTCCCCAAAATTGCTGCAGGGGCTGACAGAGTCTAGGTCTCATTTCTTCAGTGCAACACACTGAAATACAGGAGATTAGATCTATAAACCACACACGTTTCTTGGAATTGTTGCCTCACCACCACTATCAATCTTAAGTGGAGAATTTTAACTGAAAGTTGCAAAGATCTGATAAACATACTAGATAATTATCTAGCCTGGAGTGCCTTGAAACTCTGCATGGTTTTACGAAAAGACACATTTAGATCCACAAAGGATACAAGCAGCTTTCCAATACTGTCCTACGGGACTTTGAGCCACAGAGAAATGGAAGTAAGTTCCAAATGTGCCCAAGCAAACCCCCTTCAGCACAACGCTTTGGGAGATTTTAATTCCTATGACCAAGATTCAAACTCCGGGCACACGGCTTTAGGCAAAGACAGAATCTTAAAAATCTCATCCCTACTATTCATTTTCCATCAACAATTCTTGTTTGTTCTTCTGTTGTTTTCAGTAGCTACCCCAGAAACAACTTTATTCTGTCTGAAACCTGACATGCCTCAAGTTCGTGACGGCTGTAGCTGCAGACTTGCAGAGAGAAGTTAGAAAAGTGAACAGATAAGAGTCAAGAGTCGAAAGGAGCACAAAGCAGGAGGGTAAAACATAACCTGTCTTATCAGCACAGCACCTTGCACTGAAGGGCCGTGCTGAGTTGCCGGAGCCAGAGCCGGCAGGCTAGGGAAAACCACCCGGCAGATCTAGCCAGAGTTTCAGTTTGGCACTCCACCTGGCTAACCCCGACACCAGGGTTATGGGGATGGCTCTCAGATTAGCTAATTCCCAGTACTTCAGCTGACAGCACACTGCTGTAATACTGCACTAAGTAAACAAAGACCCAGCTGAATGTTATCATCCCTTCCCATTTAGACTCATTTCTCCTGAGTCCACTACTTCTAACGAGAGGAAAAGTGAGAGCAACTGTATTCAAAGCACTTAGGGGTGGAAAAAAAGGAAGAAAACAATGGTCTCCTGATGTGTCTTTTTTTAGGCATCTGAACTGGTAAGGTACTATAACAGATGTGCAATTGACACTTCTGTAGCCTTCATTATGGCAAATGACCCACTCCAGTTGGGACATCGTGGCTAAACCCAGCACCTGGGCAACGATACACTGCCCACTAGTTTGATACAATCCTGGAGTTTACCAGGATCAGGAAAGCAGCTCAGGCAGTCCAAGAAGAAAAGCTCCGTTGCAATTACCAATTTCAAATTGGATTCCCATTGCATGAAGGCAAAGCAAGTTTTAAGCACCAGGAGACTAAGTTCACTATAAAGCGCAACAGCCAACTGGAAAGGTGACTGAAACTGCTGTTAAATATTTCTCCATTAACTAAAAGGAAAAAAAAACAACACACCACCATCCCACAACACAGGCATATTACAAAATGTAATGCTTTCAAATTACACATCCATAGCCTTTCTGCTTTATGCAGCAAAATGAAGTCTACAGTCAGATTGAGACTTCTCCACTGAACTTTATTGCTCTTACATAGCAGAAAAACCAACAGGAAACATGGAAAAGAAAGCACAGAAAACACCACATCAGAAGCAAGAAACCCAGCAGGAACAGAATTCAATTAGGAAGTAGAAAGCAAGCTAAAAACAAAAAAAGGAAGCCTAGAAAAGGAAAACAGTTAGCTAGCAGAGGGGCTTCAAGAAGCAACATAATTCCAGAACACCTGCTGAAGCGCCTTTTACAGTCAAAAAGGCCAGTTTATCCCAGTTACTATGATGAAGCTATCATACTGCAGCTACTAGCCACCTGGTGTGTATGGAGTTAGCTGTCTAGCAGTGCTTATTTCCATAAAAAAAAAAGAGAGAGATGAATCTCTTCTCCCATCACCCTCCTCAGGTGTCCAGGTCCTATTTATTAAATTCAGTTGCATTCAGTCACACAAAAGGGTCACGACTGTTTCACTGCAGGCAGCTCTCAGAAGCTACAGCGTGGAAATAAAACCTGAACCAGCATCTGATGGGAGTAAATTAGATGAGATTTCTCCAAAGCAGAAAAGGGCTAGAACAGAACACCAACAAAAGAAATGCTTGCATAGCCATTTATAGCTGTTTCCATAGCAGTACAAAATACTTCAATTGCTCTAAGTGCCAAGGATGACAGCGTAACAAAAGAAATCTATGACAGGCTGCGCCGCTTTCACAAACCAAGGCAAAATATTCTGGGTTGGGTACCAAGAAAGTGAGGAATACGCATAAACCGCACTAACCCCCGTAAAAGGTTGGGTAGCGACTCGCTTTGCTATCCCGTAGAAACTCAGTGACCCAAACTTTGCGTTGGTTTCCTTCTCCCAAATGCCCTGACCTTGCACCCCTCCCCGGCCATCCTCTCCTTTCACCCATCTTAACTTCTGCACCAGCACGGCGGGCTATGCGCAGTTACGCACGCGAGCCCGCCAGCGCTGGTTTCGCTTCTACTAGATGAGATTTGGCTTAGGCTCATGAAATCCACGCTACTGTACCCACTGCTATCAGAAGTATTTTAATTTATTTTAATTTGAGCAGGCACACAGGTGATACGTAGACCTGACACCCAGGACTCTCGTTACTATACTTCTGATTCTATATTGATTGTTAAAAGCAATTTCTCATTTCACGAGGTCCTCCAGCCCAGGATTAGATGAAAGCCTTTACTTTACGGGGAAAGCAAGTTACTCGGCTGCTACCAGTCTGAACCCGTGGGGCCCGCAAGTTCCCCCCACTTCTACGGTTGCTTTTGTTCTTGAAAGCAAGTCCTTATTTTTCTGCTTTCTGTTGTTGAGCTAAGTCTTCTGGAATACACTAGCACTTCAATTTCACACACTCTGAATGTGAAGCTGCTTACAGCAGCAAACATCTCAAACTAGGAACTATTTTTTTTAAACCAAGAAAAGTGTATACTTTTTGTTAAATCTTTTTACCTCCTCATTAATAGCTATTTAAGAGACTAATTCTTAAAAACGTAAGAGCTATAATTTTAAAAGCACTGTAAAAAGATGATACGATAAGTTCAACTTTATCCCTAAACAAAAAATTACTGTAAAAGAAGCCACTCATTCCTGCAGTGCCCCATAATTGCTGCCTGCATTAGCTACGCTGAAGCGGATAGGGAAAGACAGTGCCTTGAAAGGCAGCCCCACATAGAGTCCCCACGCACTTCTTTGCATCAAGCTCCACCTGAGTCTCATGTGGCAAAAGAACACCAATTTATTTAGTAAAACCAGTATAGTATTAATAAGTCTGTACTACTAAAATACGACACTGGGTACGGTACTATGTGCCTTCCAACGATTTTCAGGTGGGAAAGGGGAAGCGAACAGATAAAAAGCTCTCCATCCAGTCTATCGACTACAGCCTGAGAAAGCAGGAAAGGTTATCGCATCTTGATAACCTTCCCGCATCCGAGCAGAGCAGCCTGTGAAATAAGCCTAACAATAGGCCTGCTTAAATCTATTGTTTGGATTCAAGGTGTGGAGTCAAGCCTGCCAAGAGTGTGATCAAAAAGACAACTACCTACGAGATCACCCGTGGTGCGGTAAGGGAAGGAAAGACAAATGGAAGTCATCTCTGTGAACAGCAGTCCCTCACAGAGAAACAAACGCATATTTATTAAAAAGGAACTCTACGGAATCAGGACATCACCCTTTTCAGACAGATTAGACATGCCATGTATTTTCTCAGTTGCACGTACGACAATAGCACCGTTGCAGAGTCTCCACATAAGTTTCTTGAAGTGAATGACTTTTACAAGCCTATTGACAATCTATGTGTTCTCTGGATACCTTTTCTCCAGGTCGAATGCTGCCACATTTCAGGAGATTGATGTCAGCCTTGCAGTCATCCATGAAGCCACAGATCAGCCGATAATCGCTGAAGATAATGGCTGTCATTTTAGTGATGTACTGATGGCACTGGTATTCAGTGATGTTGCCTCTGTGATCCACCAAACATGACACCAAGAAGCCTTTACCAACTGGTTCATCTGCACACTCCTTAATCTGTTAAAAATAAAATAAAATAAATAAAAATACAGTGGCTGCAGCTACTGAATTTAACCTATTAAAAAAAAATCCTCGGACAGTTGCATCTGTAGCTTCAAAATCTGCTGGCAAAGAAACCCTCTAGGCTTTAGTTTGATTTTCAGTAAGTCAGAATACTTGAAAATATTTCAGAAGTGAGAAATACCTCATGTGTGCCAGCATCTGAAGAAAGCAAACGCAGCGACCTTGAGGATTATAAACCTTCTTGCTCAATAATCATCTTTCATAATAATCACACTGAACCCCTGCAATCAAGTGGATTTGTAGGAAAAATGCTAGTTTGACAAACCTTTATTTAGAAAACTGAGCATATTACAGCATCACTAAATCATACTTGGACCCCCATTAGCCACCTGACCTCGTACAATACAACACTGTGCCTAGAAGTGAGACTGATTCAAAAGGCAACACAATATTTATTGAACTGTTCGTAACTTGCTGGAAACTGAAAATTACTATAAAGGAAAACTCCTCATCAAATTCATTTTTATCAGGCTCTTATGGGAACTGATTGTTGGTACTAAACCATTTTACCCAGCGGTCTAAAAAAATAAAAATCATGGCTAACAAAAGGTGAAAGCTGTGCAGGGATTGGAAAAGCAGTGTACGCCAACAGACAGGTCCCCAATATAAATCACAGCGTGCGCTGCTCCGGGAAGCGGACAGCAAGGCCGAAACCGTCACCTTTGGAAGTAAAAGGCACAGGCAGTTTTGACAGTGGAAGTGGAGAAATGCAGTTGCTTATCAGTTAAGGATGTTCCCTGAGGAATATTGCGATAGAAGCAGCGCAATGCCTTGCTCCAAGAGATTACACCGAGATTACACAGACTCTTTTTAACCCTGGGAAGCCCATGCTGAAATCCTTGCCCAGTTCTGGAGTTCCCTGTTCAGGAGCACGCTGAAAACGGCAGCCGCAGTGATGCGGAAAGCACGCTCGACAGCCAGACACTACAGTTTAGTAGCAACAGTTTTTTCAAGCAATAGATACAGGGGTTGACTTGATTACATCAAAGATGTGTTCCTGTACGCATACTGAAGGGCTCATCAATCTAACGGGAGATCCGTGGCAATCAATAACCCAGGCGGGTTCAGATACCAAGCAAGGGCAGCGCTAAGGGAACAGGCAGGGAACCATCTTATCGGTTCTCAAATACCAAGTTGGGATCTTTATATTGGGAATTTTAAAATACAGAGAGAGATCTCTAGAAAGATATATTCTAATTCAAACAAGAATTAACCCGGGGCGTGCTGTGACCGACTCACACAGGTCAGGCTAGATGAATAAAACAGACCTCTCTCTGCCTCAGCTTATGAGGCCATTACTTTCCAGAGAACAAATAAAACATGCGTTATTTTAAACACCATTATTTGAAGGCAGACATAGGCTGGCAGAACATTTTGTATTTAATCTATATACCTACCAGAAAAACATAGTTACTAAGGTCAACATAACTGTTATAGACAAGGCATAAAATACATTTTGAAGTGAAACCACGTATGATTCAGTGCAGGGTGAAAGGGAGAGAGTTGAGCAAGCTTTCTCCCAGAAAGCTCCGTCTTCGGTTTGGCCCTACTTCAGCTCAAGTACCATGAGCCAAACCAGCACACAACGGCAACATGCTGTTTTTGGAAGAGCCTGGCTTTGGAAACGGCCCCAGAGCTCCATGGCCTGAGCCAGTGAACTGCGTAAAAGACCAAGCGATCACGTTATTGCCTGGCCGCTTCTGAAGCAACCGCTGCTATCTGGTAGCCAACTATAATTCTACATTAAAACTATTGCCAGAACTTATAAAAAAAAAAATCACAACAGCTGAGAAAAAAAGTTGAAATTTAAATCTGTACTTAGCTGATAAAATTCAAGGCGCACGTTTCAGAACATAGCCAGCTGGGGCACTCACCGCTTCCCAAATGACTTTTAGTAAAAATTACTTTCCTAGTTGTATTTTGTTCTTAATACAAAGCAATACTTAATATCAGAGCTCAGTCACCCAGCAAGAAAACACCTACTCGTTAGTGCGAATTAAAGAAAAATATTAATAGGCTAATACTATACATTAGCAGTATATGCCCCCTATACATCTTAAAGAGTGTTGTAGAAATACCTTAAAAAAATTAGTGGAACAGTTTATGCACCTGCCTCAGTATTAAATATTGGAAGATCCAACACATGAGATTATTGTTCCTCATCCAACTTTTTTTTTCCTTTAACTTAAAACCACTCTCCAAATGGCAAAATATCAGCAGTTCATCCCATCGTTCACCACAATTATAAGAGGAACACTGGTGGCTAATGTACAGCTAAAATTCTGTATACTCTTCCCACTGCTTTTAGACATCATATCCCAGATTTCGAGGGCATCATTTACAACAATGCCAGACTGTCCCTGTATAAAAATGGTAATTGAACAGACTATTAAAAGAGCATTTTCAAGAATGCCCTAGTTGTAAAAATTCCGCAGCAGCCATATGATATAAACTAGGAAAACAATCTTTCCTATGATTGCAAAAAAGTGGGATTCAACAGATTTGGCAGCGTTTGCTTTTGGGAGCTACCAAACTCCAAACACAACGTAACCCTTCGATGCAAGCTGTTTTCCTTCCCCCGTTTAATCTTCTAGCCTTCTCGTATTAACTATTTTCTTGATCCCTCCTTGTATTAAATGATGGTTTCCCACTAATATTATTCCTACAGCAACTCAGCTGGTGCCGAGAGGGGAAGCAGAACCCTAGCGGGCCATGAACAGAGAGCAATCGATTACCCCTCAACTACACAACTAACTCCCAGACTTTTGGAGCCAGGCTGCTGTTGTCAAGCTCAGTTTTAGATCCTTGCATGTTACTCTTAAAATGAAAACTTTGTAAAGAACGCGGAACCACATAGGCGATTCCATCAAAACATTGAGGACTTGGGGAACCATATGACATATTCATAGAATGGTTTAGATTGGAAGGGACCTTGAAGACCATCCAGTTCCAACCCCCCTGCCATGGGCAGGGACACCCCCCACCAGCCCAGGGTGCTCCAAGCCCCGTCCAACCTGGCCTTGAACACCTCCAGGGATGGGGCAGCCACAGCTTCTCGAGGCAACCTGCGCCAGGGGCTCACCACCCTCCCAGGAAAGAATTTCTTCCTCATATCTCATCTAAATCTCCCCTCTTTCAGTGTAAAACCAGTACCCCTATCACTCCATGCCCATATAAAAAGTCCCTCTCCAGCTTTCCTGTAGGCTCCCTTCAGATACTTGGAAGGACGCTATAAGGTCTCCCCAGAGTCTTCTGTTCTCTGGGCTGAACAACCCCAACAATCCCATATTCCTCATCTAATAAGCAAGTCTGCACCACCGAAAGCTAGACTTACAGAAAATAAACTGCCAACACGACCAGGAGTTGGAGAGACAATCTGCTATTCATGCAACCGACTGTCGTGCAAGAACGCCTACTTTAAAAGCCACAAAGGGGCCATCATCTAGAGCAAAGTGATTTTTTTTTTTTTCTAAAGTTTATGGGTAGATGAAGTTATCCTGGTGAATATACAAATGATGTTTTTCAGAGCATGTTTTAATGACTGAATTAAGTCAGCTGAAGCCCGTACTGCTGTGACAAGCCTTGGTTCCACTGCTTCCCCCGCAGTCTAGCTGAAAACCACCCCAACCAAAGGGAAAACACCTCAGCTCAGTCAGCTCCTGCGTGGCTGAGCGCGCAGCCTCAACAGCTCTAGCATGAGCACAAGGAAAAACTTATTAATCACGTAATCTTTGAAGCTGGACTGAGGTGTGTTGATGCTTGGGATACAGAGGACTAACTCCTAGTGCAACCTAAAAAGAGGAAGTTCCTAACAGAGAATCCTTGGAGCAATTAAACTTTGAGCCTTGAAATAAATAAAACCAAGTTGATTCATCATGGGATGTCTATGTGCTTATCCTCTCTGTTAGCAAGGCACAATCCAAAACCATCCTTATGCTAAATTCAGTGCGACCCCTATTACACCAAGGCTGCTCCAATTGCCCAACACTTGATAAAGAGGGGACAAAGCCAATTCACAGCAGATTTCTGTCAAAAGGTCAAGGTAAGAGCTGACCAGTTGTTAAGTTTATCATTTCTTTCCCCCATCCCTTTGCCCGGCACCACTAAGGTAACTGGCTTTTTCCCCCGCAAGGAGATTGAATTAATTACACCTAGTAATTTAGCATATAAGACTAGAGCTTCCTCAAATGACATTATTTGTGCACTAATTTGCTATCACAAAGGAGTGAAAAAAAAAAACCACCTTCGTGCCACAATAGCAGCCATGTCTTTCTTCTGGCTTACCTCTGCAATAGTGGACTTGCAGACTTCTCTGGCCACGGATTCAAACTTCGGATCTGTAGTCAGGTTCAGCTTGTAGTTCCACAAGAGCTATAGAGGGAACATTTGTAGAAAGAGGGTTTAAGAGCTTCCCATGGAGAATGACAAGTATTTTGCTTCAGAAAAGAAGGAAACACCATTTATTCCCAATCTGTGTCATCATCCTTCTACAGCGCAACAAAGTCTCCTTGACAACAACTTTGTCCCTTCATTTCTGCAATAATTTTCTAACAAATTCAGACTGTTAAAAATCTCTCCGTAAGGTCATGAGCTGACTCATTAGAAGGAAATATATCTAACGAAGACAATTTCATAACTGAACAGATAAAACAATGAAAGCTGTAGCTTGCTACCTGCTGCATATTTAGCAACGTCTTTAGCCCACCACACCGTCCTGTGCCATGGCTTGTCTGCCTGATGCAAATGATCTAACAAAAATGAAGTACTCAATATAAACACATTTCATGCTGAAAATCCTAATAAAAGCCTCGCAAAAAAGGAAGGAGGACAACACAGCTGGTCCCTTATTCGCTTCCTTCTCTGAGGGGCTGCAACCAGCCAACTTTTTGGATGCAGATATATTTCAGACCTACAGGAGGTTCTCTCTCTCGCTAAGGGCACTGATACATTAGAGGTTAGACTGCAGAACGCCTCGGTAAAGATGACTGTTCTTCTAGGAGCCACAGACTAGCACCCACAGGAGCCTAGATGCATTTGGTCACCATGCAAGAATCAATCTTGGGCAAGTCACACCCTGCAGATATATATACACATCCCAGATGTCCTCCTGAGGCACCATAAAGTAAAAATACGGGGTGAGGTAGCAAAACCTCAGCAAATTAACAGCTGAGAGGTTGCCTGAGAAAAGTTCTATTAGCTCATCTGTTTTTCTTCAGGAACTTAAGTTGCATTTACACATTTTTCATTAACATAAAAATAAAATAGTTTTAAAAATTAATTTGAAATACTCTGCCTTTGTGACAATCAAATTAAGATAAAAAAAGATAGACAGTTTGGTCAAACTTTATTTTGAAGTTTCAATTGTACACAAAATGCTAAGAAAACACAGAAACATGCTCATACACAAGGAAAGCAGTTCTATGTCATCTCCAAGAGGGCAGAAGCACGCACAGAGAATTAAAAATGGAATCGGCACAGCTGCGCTGTCTTCCACACCTCATATCATGGAGTTGTGAAAAGTTAAAAAAAGGAGCCGATGAGATCCTAGGGTATTTCAGAGGGAGTAAGAAGCTGAAAATATACAGGTTTAATAGTTAAAAGTGAATAAACAGGGAACCTGTCCTTGTGGAGAGTGCTGTAAGACCTCTCCCAGCTGGATAGGAAGGACAAGAATGAGGCCCAACACCGTAAAAATACACCTCTGCATTTGTAATGTCAAACTTTGGAGAGTCTCGAAATGAGATGCTCTTTCAAAGGAACCTTCCCACAGACAGAAGGAAGGTTAAACTTGCAGCTTAAAAATTCAGATTTTAGCGCTAGGCAATATTTTCCCAGGAGATGATGAGCAGTTATACTCCTAAAGACCACAGCGAGAGGCAGAGAAAACATCTGGATGTGAGGCACGTCTCTGTGGTCTTGCTTTTGATCACTTCCCTTCAATTCCTGCCCTGCAAAATGATACTTTGCCCGCACTTCCTACTCCTGTGTGGCTTCTACGATCCACAGCAGCCTGACGTCTGCCTCGTGGCAGGGACGCTCTCATTTAATCCAGCAGAGGAAAAGTCCAACTTTGATTTCTAGAATTCTCTACTTCATTCAGGTAATTTCTGTTGGCAAATTTAAATGTCAGGTAGATACGTTTTAATTACTGAAGTTTTCTCTTTTTCAAAGAAAGAAAAGACTTAAACAGAAACATGTGTCCTTCCATCTGATCCAACCCTGCACAACAGAGAATTACAGCTGCCATGAAGTCAGGCAGCGCAGTGCTAAAGGTTAATTTATAAAGATCGCTGGAAATTACTAGTTGTACAGCATGGCTTGGTTTCATTTCTGGAATATATCTTCCAATAATAAAGCAAAACACAGCTTCTCAAGCATCTGAAACCAAGACTGGCATTGAGGCATGCACTAGTCTGTTCAGGGCTAACCAAACAATTAAGGATCTCTATATGGTGTATTCTAACAGAATGCAAATGAGAGAAGCCAAAGGAAACCTAATACCAACCATAGCACTGCTGATTATTTTTTTTTTAGAGTCTCTGGATTTAAAGAGTCATCAGCTTGACAGCCTGAAAACTGGCTAACAGTTTGCTCACTGTTAAACACAGTGCTGAGAGGAAATCTGTTCTAAAACCAGCCAAGTGGTTCAAACTGCCTCTAAATATCACACCCCCACAGCATTTTCCAAGCAAGCCTAAGAATTTAGCAGCTGTGAAAGTAATACAGAAGGCTTCAACAGCTGAAATTAAGAGTTTAAATTCAGTCCTGCTCACATCTTTCCCAAAAGCAGCACATCATATTGCTCCCAGTAACTCACGGGAACCACCCCCCAACTATAAAATAGGAAAGACGTCTGCTATCCTCCTCTGATACAGAAGTACAGTTTATAAAGCTCTTGGGTATGTTCCACTCTGAAGTCTCCAGTAAGGCCATAGCGGCTATACTGGGTTAAAGAAGTCGCCTCGTGTTCTTCCTCCACGAGCCAGTTCAGAAACCCAGACGTGTTCCGATTAATGCCTTTTGCAAACTACCAAACTATGCAAAATACCTGAGGTCGATAAGAGATCTAAGGTGCAAATGCCATAGCTAGAGACTGAATAAAACAAAGCAATACTTACGTGATTGCAGTCTGAAGAGATTTCATTATCTGGCTGAAAAGAGAAAAAAGGAGCGTCAGTTCACTGCTGATGTGATGCATTTACCATGCAGAAGAGTAAAAACTTACAGAAACTAACATACTGTCAGCTCGTTTTCATTGTAAGAAACAATTTGACATAAGCAACCAGAAATTTGAAAAGCTGCATAATAAGAGTAATGATATCGCAAGTACCAAACAGATTGAAATAACAGGTACTTTAGACACAATGCTGCCTTAACTCTACAGAACACAAATGGCACAAGAGCAGCAGCATTTACGTAGACACTGCAAAAACATAATGAATGTCCTTGTGTTTGGCCCAACTGCCCAAACTAAGACAGCCAAAAAGCATCTGTGGGAAAACAAAGACATGGCAGTGAAGTTTTAAAGAAAAGTAACTTTCATCCATACAACCGAAGCAGAAAAGTAGAACTCACTTCCCTCCCCCAGATTTGTATTCCCCATTTGAGAAGCAACGTCTTTTCTTTCAGCCGTACGTAACATCAATTATGACATTTACACCTTCAACCATGAGAAATTGGTAACATCCAGTATTCACACATCATTTCAAAATATTCGCTATATTCTTTATTTTATGAAGGTACTGCTATGTCCTCATGACAACCCAACCGACAAGTCCTAACACACAGCCTCCACCAGAGCAGTTAGCGTGTTGGAGAGAAACACCCACGCTCCACAGGGAGCCGCTTTGGAAAGAACTCCGGCTGGAAACCATCCTACCCTCTTTCCAGCCTGAGTAGCTCTCACAACGGAGAACTCCTTGAAAAAAAGTTAATCGTACAAATCCGTATCTCATCTCAATAGCAAAACAGCACAAACGCAGGACAAAAATCACCTGCCCGTCAGACCCGCAGCAAAATCAACCCTGACTCACAAAGCCTCTGCTTCCACACATATTGAAGATGCCAGACATGCTCGAAGAGCCACAGACACTCAAAACCACTCAAAGCTTAACCACATCATCGACGCTAACACATTAGACCTCAGATATTTGACATAAGAGAACTAGCGTTTCATCAGTTTTGGGAACAAGCAGCCTACAGCCCAAAGAGTTTTTCAGCACTCACGTTTGCTGCTGCACGACGTGTTACGCCAACACTTGTACCATCACTGCTCCGGAGAGCACAAACACAAGTTTATGGGAAAAAAAGAGCATGGGAAATGTTTCCAAGTCCTTAATTACAGCCATTATTAACTAAAGCACTTTTATTTTGTACAGCAGGAAGTGGCAGAAATTACCTCTCCACTTAGAATGTGAAAAACAAAACAGTACCTGAAGGATCCCAGTAATTAATTGCAGTTGGGTCAGACTGCCACCATCTAAATCTCCCAAAGTAATCATAAATTTGAAAATTAGGGTATCAACTTTTTTTTTAAAAGGCTAGCAGATGCCTGCTCATTGTCCTCAGAATGCAGAACTGATTCTCACAACTGAAAACTAAGATGACGCCCAAATTACGCCATTTTAAAGCGGCCTCTAAGACCAACACTACCACGACGTACAAGGCGGTTCTCCCTTAGTTTACTGCACCATCCTAAGCATCCAGCAACAACCGGAGGTTTTAGGCTAAGCTAATTTCAAAACCTGAGAGTCAGAATGCCCTCCGCTGAAGTGGCTGTCTCAGTCTTTGAGTCAAGGATAGTTTCTTTATAAAAATATCTAGGCTAGCACTGTAATTCTCCTCTAGAGGACGGGACTTACTAACACATCTGCAAGCAGAAGAATTTGTAAGGGTCAGAGAGCCCTCTCCCAAAAACCTTCTTGGCTGCTTCAGTTATTTTTGGTTGTTCATTCAATGTTTGGTTGTTGGGACTGTTCAGCCTGGAGAAGAGAAGGCTCTGGGGAGACCTTATAGCAGCCTTCCAGTGCCTAAAGGGGCTCCAGGAGAGCTGGGGAGGGACTTTTTCCAAGGGCATGGAGTGATAGGATGAGGGGGAATGGCTTCAAACTAGAAGAGGGGAGATTTAGATGAGATATTTGGAAGAAATTCTTTCCTGTGTGGGTGGTGAGCCCCTGGCCCAGGCTGCCCCGAGAAGCTGTGGCTGCCCCATCCCTGGAGGTGTCCAAGGCCGGGTTGGACGGGGCTTGGAGCACCCAGGGCAGGGGGGTTGGAACGAGATGATCTTTAAGGTCCCTTCCAATCTAAACCATTCTATGATTCTATGATTTTTGCATCCTCTAACCTAGTAACCTTTGCTTCAGATCCACCAAAGATTAAAGCTCAGTTTTTCTGGAAAGATGAGCCCAAGAAGATAACAGACTGGTTCTCACTGACTTGGGAAGGTTAAACAAGCTTTTCTTGAAATACACAACATTAAAATACCGCACATTGAAACACCAGCCTTTCCTGGGCTCTGCAGCAAACCTCACCTCTGCAAAATCAAGCCTTATTCTTCTGAGAAGAGTAATGGAAGTTAAATGGGACGTTAACTAAGCTGTAGTACTGCATACATTCACGGTTCAGTCCTTCAATATGCAAAAGCATAAGATCTAGCCAATAATCCTTTACACGTGGAACAAGATGACCACCTGCTAGCTAAAAGCTGCGATCCTTCTTCCCTCTTACCATTGCAAGTGTAGGAGAGGTGGCTTCAGCAGCAACGCTGACCTGCTTCTCCCAGTTTACGCGAAGCAAAAGGAGAAAAATAATCCTTTTCATTTTGTGTCTGATAAACCGAAGGGCTGAGTTTGAGGAAGGGGAAGAAAAATCTCCCCAGCACAACCCACACCTGGTTCTCCCTTTCTAAGGCAACAGCCTGTGGCCCTCCATCCATCCAAGAAACCTTCCAAACCAGCAGTTTCAGAACAATACGCTTGTGTATTAAGAGTCGTGGAAAAAAAGGTGAGTTTCAAATTACCGCTAAGAGAAGCGGAGGAGCAAGAAAAGCTGCATTGTGTCATTCCCACGTGGTGAGCTCGAGGAACAGGGATGCTCCAAGACCCCTGGGGCAGGGGGAAGGAGGAAAGCAGCCCAGACCAGCACTGCCTGCTAGTCAAAGCATTTTAGGAGAGGAAGCTGATGGCAAGGACGTTCCACCGATTAGCGAGGGAGAAGGACTCCTCTTACATCTCCTAACTGAAGGATTAAAAACATACTTTACAGAAAGTACGTGTGCCTCTGGGCCCACAGAAGCTTTTTGCTCTTTAGCAGCTTCAGGGGGAATACATTGCCTCCCTTTGCAGTTCTCTAAAAAGCTCTCCAATTCTTTCACACGCTAACACTTACATTCCAGAGTACGAACACCACTTCCTACCTCCCAGGAAAAGCAGAGTTTAGAACAAGTACCAGCTATAAGAAAACCTGAACAGAAAAAGCACCTCCTTCCATTCAGCCACATATAACAGGCACAAATCATACTGCATTAGTATTGCGAACTCTACAGAGAAATTCAAAGGTTTGTATGAAGTCGTATCACCACCAGACTACGAAGTCATCAGCACCGTTGTGTTTAAAAGTGCCTCTTCTCATCCACCAGATCTCAACGCACCGAAACAAGCCGTGACAGCTATCCCCTTCTACATCTCTCTGCTTCAGCAGCGGTATAAAACTAGGTCAAAACTACACAGTAAATGAGCAACCCACCACCACTACCCAGGCTCAAGGAGGCACAAGGCGTTGGTGTTTCAGCTTCAGAAACGGACCATCATGATGGTGCTTCCCAGCAATGCTTACCTAGTCGTACCTATATCATGAACCAGTGCCACGCACCACTATCTAGTGAAGAGTACGCTGCCTGGGGTGCAATTACTGTCACCCCCACAGCTTGAGTCAGAGCCCCTTTCAGCTGTGTACACAAAATAGACTTGGTTTGGTCTTATTTCATCACATCCTCAAAAAAATAAAATAATTCACACCATTGGATTCTGAAAAGCAAGGTAAGAATCCTAATCAACTACTGTGGATGAAACTCAAGGTCTTGGGAGAACTCTCTGCAGAGATTATTTTAATTACCAGCAGCTGCTTGACCTTCCTTTCCTTTGCTCCCTTGCAAATGTCATGCAAATATAGAAGAGTCTGAAGTCAACCACACAAATGCCTTTATTCCCAGATTTTAATCCCTCCTTAGAGCGGAACAGGGGATGACAGCCGACATTTCCACTGTTCTTTTAAGGCAAGAGTAGCTGTGCACTTGCTGAAAAGTAAGGACCAGGCATACCTCAAACACTAACTATGGGTAATCTCCAGGCATTGAAGACAGACTTTGGACCCACTCAAGTAAAAACCACCAAGAACCAGCACAGAGTAAACCAGCAAAATAAAAAGGCAATTAGCTTGTGGAGGGGAGGAATCCAGTAGATGTTATCTCCCTAAAATCAGGAACAGATTGCAAAAAGATCAAACAAGTCAATTAGGAAAGGATGTTAATTAAAGCAGCTACCTTCCCACAAAAGAGAGGGTAGGCAGAAGTCCAGCCAGACTGCGGGTGCTGCCCAGTTTGTTGCACTGTCACGCGTACGACACACTACAGAGCACAGTGCACACAGATACTCAGTACAGGCGGCTCATGGTTCCCAGCCACAGCGTTGAAGTTTTCCGCTCTGACCTAAACAAACGCATTTATCACTAATATCAGTAGAGAAAAGGTAGAGCAGGCCTGCTGACCCAGGAACTTCTAATGAGGAGGCGATCCAGCTGATAAAGGGAAAACTGACTCTTAGCTCTGTCCCTCCAAAGATAACAGCAATCCCTTTACACGGAACACAGCCAGCCGGGACAGCAAACTCACAATAGCGCCAGTCAATCCGCAGGTATCCAGCTAGACTTACGACACCAGAAACCAGCACGGGCTAGAAGCGAGGTAGAGATCAAGGAGAGATCTGGAGGAGCCACCCTCCTGCAAACCTGATCCCTTCCCGAGGCAACCACTAGGAATGATTCCGCAGAAGACTTTGTGGAAACAAGAGCAGATACAGTAGTCTAGGCAAGAATCAACACAGCTTTTGTAAAAGAAGAAAAACCACACATGACACAACCACCCATGCTTCAAACCTACTGCAACATCCCGGAGTTCCGTGCCAACAAGCATATGGCTACAGTAAACTGTTTTCACACATCCTGCAATCCTGAAGGAGTCATGTGTGACTAAAAAGAAAAGTTAAAACCAGTGATAATTTAAGTTCAAAACAGATGAGAAGACTTCATAATTTAATTACATGTTTAGTGAACAATAAAAGTTAAACTTGTTAAACTGAGCTTGAAATATTCTCTAATGCCAGTGAACTGTTAGTACTAAAAACAAACCCAGTGTTGTCATGTCAGCAAAAAAACCCTCTACGCTTATCATTCATGCTTTGAAAAAAGCCACTTTGAAGGATGGTACTGTGCATATATCATGCGCCGAAGTTACCAAGCTCCTAGCATCCATACACTTTGCTTATTTCACACAAGTAATTTTTTCCTCACTTAGAGAGCCAAAATCTGCAATGCTGCAAATCATTTGACCAAATAATGATTTCCACACTGCTTAGGCACTCCTAGTTTATGCAAGCTTATTAATACAAGCTATACACAAACACCTAACGACCACCTCCAAAACATACACAGAACTTTGTGTATGAAAGTCAAATTATCAGGACCAGCAGCTATTTCTTTAGCCACCCCGCACACACAAAGCACAACTAGCAAATCACCCCAACGACCAAACTCTGCGACTGTGTTTTTCACTATTTTAACCAGATTCTAGATTCCACAGGCTTTTCTACCTATGTTAACATTTTATATCCTCCGCGGACATGACACCATTAAGACAAGTATGCTCATTCGGAAAAGATATCACAAAGCAAGATCAAAAAACACCCCAGCACAATGTGTTGTGTGTCCTCCCGGCCCAGCAGCCAGGGGAAAAAGGAGCCAAGAAGGAAGCAGACCTTGTCCACTTGCTCGTTGAGGATCCAGTGTTCGTTATCTGCTTCAAACGCCAACGAAGTTCAGGCAAGTCTTACCCTTTCCTATGTAGCTTTTGATAAGAACTCAACAGAACTGTAGTAATTGTCATGTTCTGCTCATTTCACATTTGCTTGACACTTGAGCCGGCTGCGTGCCTTTCCTCCACAGCAGAGATCCCTCCCTCTGCAAACAGAGTAAACCCACAGAAAACGCTCAAGTTTTAATTCCGATGCATCGAAAGCGACCACAGATCACGCTGCAATTAAAGGAAACACACCGATTCCATTCACCTAACAAATCCGACATTTTTGCTGGTTATTTCTTTCCAGCAGATCCCTTTCTCCCCGCTGGCTGTTCCTCTGCCAAGCTGCAAGACGGGTGCTTGGGGCTGCAGAGCTGCTCCGTGCTGGAGGTGCCACGCTCCATGCGAAACAGCCCTCTCCACAAGCGATTCCTGTCCCCCCCACGGGGGACTCTCAAGCCCTTAAAACCTCTTAGCAGGGGCCTCTCTCATTTCAACGCTGATCCACGCCATCAGAGCATGTTCCAACACTTGGCACGATCAAAGCTAACTCGTCCCAGATGTTTGTTTGTTCTTCCCTTTGTCCCCTCTCTTCCTCCTCTCGGAGGCTTTTCCAGCCAGTTCCGATGTGCCGTGGAGGCAAGACAGACCCTGAAATTATGTGTTTGCCACACAGCAGTTTGGCAGCACTGCTACCAGATAGAATGTTTTCCGTAACACTCCCCCACAACAGAGCTCTGGTACTAAGCACAGCACCAACACTGAGCTGCAGATCCAGCCAGGAGGTTTCAGGATTTGCTCCTGGAAAGCTCTCTCATGACTCTGGAGAGACTGAAAGGCATGCAAGGATGCTGGTAGTGTCACAGAAGAGGAGGAAAGAAGAAGTAGAGCCATTAGAAAGAGCAGGGTGAAACCACAGAAGGCTGCTTAACTCACCCGATATCCCACCAACCGAAGCGGCAGGGAGCCTGCTGCCTTCCTCCCCCTGCCCCTGGCTCCAGCTCACGGCAAAGTCCAAAACTCAGCAAATAACACAAAAGCTCTTCACCATTATAGAGTTTTCTGCCAGGCTAGTATAAGTGAGCTTATGGAGAGTCCCACCAGCACCAGTCAGATTACTGGGGAAGCACAACAGCATCTCCACCTGCAGTACGTCTATTTACGCTATGCTGAGACAACCTACCTCTGAACCTACCTTCCCGGACAAGTCTTTTGCCTTAACCCCCACCAGAAACATCCCAGAGTAACTGAAGAGTATCCCAGTAGAGGGGCAAAATCGACAGCATGGGTTTTGGCAGTACTGCAGTCTCTGCTAGGGGATGCAGAAGAGAAAGAAATGAAGAACAGAGGCCCCAACAAATCATTCCAGTGCAACAACTAGTGAAAAAGCTTCTATTAAATACGTTCATCATCTCCTAGTGAGTCACATTTCATCGCTTATTCTCAATACAGAGACTTCACATCTTTTGACTGTATGTACTCTATCATGCTCCAGGTTGAGCTTAACTTGACAGAAAGCTTCCAAAAAGCCATAAAGAGTTTACAAGCAGGATTCAGTCTTACACAAAATAAAAGGTTGTTGTACATAGCGTGGCAGAGCCCCTGTCTCCCTAAAGGAGCACGTTGTCCTGACCATGCTCTGCTTCTCAGGGAATAACGTGTTTGGATGAACACGGCCTAGAACTAGAGAAAATTTTTCTAAATTAGCTTGGTACAGAAGCTAAGAAAAGAGTTCATACCAAAAGCCCTGCGTCCCAAGGCACACGAGAAGCGCAGCACTTAAGCGCAGGTTTCAGAGCAAACACTGCTTACTCATCTCTCCACTCCCACAACTTAATGAAGTGTTACGCTGCGAAGCAAAGCAATCAAGCTCCGACATTCCCCACTCGCAGGCGGCTCCATTACGCTACCACCGCTCACGTGCAGGATAGTATCTCTAATCATTTCCAGGCTCCCCCACCAAGGGCTCTTGCTTCATTCAGCATAAACAGAGAACAACGCTCTAAACACTCAGCCAGCCAATACTCCTATCCGCCTTTGTTATTCAACGTGTGGGCTCATGACTCCAATTTTCCACACTGAAAGCCATACGCTGCTCCCAAAGATCCCTCCCCAGGAGCATTTTCCTGCCGCACTTTCACCAAGGCAGATTTTCAACACAAGGCACACGTGTCCCATCAATCAGGGCGCCTATCCTCATGAAGGAGCAGTAAGCATCTCGTGCCCATCATCCAGGGGCACGAGCAGCGCTGCTTTAATCCCTGCGATTTACATCCACACATTCCACCTCGAACCAAAGTAAGACGAGCATCCAAACAGGTGGGAAGCAGACTCAGCTATTTTTAACTCCTGCCAGCTATTCTACTTAGAGGCAACAAAAAAATCAAATACCTCAAAGAAGTTACTCCAGCCTTAACCACAAACCACAAGAAGAACAATTTTATTTTGAAGTTTTCCTTCCTTCCGGACAGTGATGAGAGCCCTACCCTTTGCCCCGACGCACTCCTATTTTTTTTGAGACAAAATAAACCTAGAGTTACCTCCAGCACAGTTGTCAGTCTTTCAGATCAGAGCAATGGAGGCACAATTACATTTAACTTCTGTACTTCCAAAGACTGTTGGACATAAAATCACAGAATGGTTACAGTCGGAAGGGACCTTAACGCTCATCTCGTTCCAGCCCCCCCGACATGGGCTTCCTTCCACCTTCCTTCCAACCTCCCCCCAGCCCAGGGTGCTCCAAGCCCCGTCCAACCCGGCCTTAAACACCTCCAGGGATGGGGCAGCCACAGCTTCTCTGGGCAGCCTGCGCCAGGGGCTCACCACCCTCACAGTAAAATGCACATACGCACGGATAAACTGCCCTGCAAAAGTTCTTGCACACAACCCAGCACCAGTCCCTCGCTGTTACAAGAAAAGGACTATTTTAGCTTTCCGCGGGGCTTATGTCCTCCTGAATTCCCATGCGACGCTCAGCATCCCTTTTGTTACCTTGCAATGACAAAGTGGGGGCAGAATGTACCAAGGGACCCCACGTCCAGCTTTGCAGTGCTATGACCCTGCAAGAGTTTCCCCGAAAGCACAAAGTCTCCTGGACCTCAGCTGTCAGTCCGGCTCCCTTCCCGAGAGATTAAGTGCAATGGGGAAGTCTCCCTGAAAAGGAGGAGCAGCTTTAGCACAGGCAGTGTTCAGCCACTTCTAACAGCTGGATTTGAAATAAAACACTGGCATTTTCTTCAGAAGATCCGTAGGGCCCCAACACATCACTCGCTTCTTCCTTGCAGTAAGAGGCAGGTGAAGAACGAGAGCCCTGAGCCGGGCAACTCCCTGCTGTTAAAATAAACCATTTCAGTTCTTCTCATGCTTCAGCATTAACCACAACCACCAATTTTATCATCCCCTGTACGTGTCAATTTTATCACAGCACTATTCAAAACATGAGGAAAAAAAAAGCCAACTCTACCACAATACTGAAGGACCATGGCCACCACCACCCTTCTCCTCAGCTGGGTCCGTCCTCCCTTTCTCCGTTACAACACACTCAAACTCACTGAAAAAGCTGTAGGTACCACACAGCTGCTGGGCAAACCCGACGGCGACCTGAGGCTCCCCCATGCCAGGGTGACAGCAATTAAAGCGCTGTTAGGACACGTTCCAATGTAAGTTTGTTACATCAAACAGAGCAGCTGAGAAGAACCGTGCTGCACGCAAGCTCTTGACTTGATGCCACTGACAAGGGCCAGAAGTCTGGATTTTAAAATACTTTAAGGAATCAGCCTATGTCAGAAAAAAAGCTGGACTTGCTATGTTATTCATTCTCCAGTTCTCCCAAAGAAACTTCCCTGTTGAAAACTTTCTGCTTATTCAAATCAGCACATCCCGCTCCCCCAGAGAGGCAAAAGTCACAGAGAGGGGCTATTACAAATTCACTTAAGGAACAGCGCTGCCTTTGTACACAGTGGGAATACGCGCAAATAAGCACAAAGTGTTAACGCATATTAAGGTCTACAGCACAGCCCACGACGTTGGCTTGCCGGCAGCATCACTCCGCGACACAGAACGAGGACACTGCCTCGGCAGGCCAGCGGACTTCTCCAGCCCTCTAGGAGTTTCTCCCACGAGATCTGTTTTGCCGGATTCTCACCGTCACCCGTTGAACTCAGCGGGGAAAAGTCTGTAGGCTATTTTTAGGGAGTCCTAGAAACAGCACGGTGCCCTGCTTCCATTTCGAGCCCCTCCCATACGGGAAGGGCTGCCCATGAGATGCACGTCCAAAACAACCTCTGCTCCCTATGCTACCCTGTGCTTCAGAAGGCAGTATCGAGCTGTGCTTCCCAAGTAACAGCAAACAACAATCTACCACCAATTTTACATTCTTTATAAAAAAAAATAAATTAGAAGGCACTCAACAGTAAGTTTCAAAACTTTAAGGTGGCCAGGTAGGGCATCCATCCTGTTACACTCTCAGTTTGCAGTTCTCCTCAGAAACATGAATTATGGTTAAAAGCAACCAGGGCCGGCCAAAAAACACCCGTCAGGATAAGCCAGCAGAAGCCTTAGTCGCAAAGAGGTACCCACCACCGGCCTCCCTGACCAAGAAACTGCAGAAATTCAAGACAGCTCAAGCAGCCAAAAGTCAAGTCCTCTCGCGCACTGGAGAACCCAAACCACCACCGAGTCCATCTGACAGACGGTATCATCAGCAACAAGACTGGACAAGATGCACCAAATTCAAAACCCACGAGGATGCTGGTGAAGTCACATCACAGGACTGCTGTGTGCTAGGGGACCCACGGTGGGCGCTTCTGCTCTCGAAGCCATCGATACACAGCTCGGGAATCTGCCAGCACGCTGCCACGGCAAACCTTTCCTCTCCTCCTCCGGGAACTCATTACCGACTTCTGACAAACGAACCTTTTCTGCACTCACAGACCAAATGGGTTCTCAATTACAACTGCATTCACTTCAACACCTTGAAGCTGAAGCACTGAATAGGAACTGAAAAAGAATCATTAGAAAGAAAAAAAAATAAATCACTTATTCTCAAGCCTCAAAGGTCATAATGACCAGGGAAGCCAGACTGATGCATTAACAATTTTTCCATGTAAAACAACTGTTCTGATCCAGTATTTAAGTTGAGTATTTCAGTTCTACTTTAACAATACTCACCTTCTGCATTTTAATTAAGTTTCCATCTCTTTCCAAAAGCTGCTTGATGCATGGAAAAGTAATTCAGTAGATAATGTCTTGCCATTTTTAAACATTATTAAAAAAAGATAGAAACATTAAGATGCAAGCATTTAAATAATTACAGATCATATCAATTTATTCAGGAAACATACCAAGCTTAGCAATAAAAGCTAAAATCAGCTGCAAAATAATATCGCCAGACTAGAAAGCTCTAGAAAAATTACTAGAGCGTTCAAGCAAGACTGAAATTATTCAAATCTAAGCTTCTTGCTTATTTAAATCAATCTGCCTGGGAGCCACACAAATTGTTGTGGTAAATTGATTTCCCTAGCGTCTGGTTCTCCTTTTGTAAGAGCCACGACAAGAAAAAGGAAAAAACCAGAAAGACAAGATGAAAACAGCTGATTCACAACATCGTTAGGCATTCTGCATTCAGACAGATTATACATCACAACATTAAACCAAGTTATAAATGTCTCGGCAAGTAAAGGCAGCCGGGCACAGTGACTCACGCCAGAGCTGCTGGGCGCAGTGCTCAGCCGCAGACCTCAGCGCCAGCACCAAAATCAGAAATGCCATTTTTCTTCTTGGAGACTCATGCAATGCAGCATGACTAATGCACTTTATTTTACCTTACCACCTCATCTCTGCTCTACTTCAGCAACGCACACCTTGATTTTACGTGCGCGAGCGCACGAAACAGATTTTCAGCAAAGCTACAGCGTTAATGCCTTTACTGATGTGAAAAATACAGCAGTGCTTCATTCCTGCTTGGCCAAAAGGTAGAGCACGCCATTCCAAAGAAGTCTTATTGAAAAGCATGACATACTCAATTAAACAAATGCTTGGAGCATTTACCTAAAGAATTGCGCTGGTATGAATGGCAGCTTGTTTTTAAGCTTGAGAGAGAAGCACGATAAACAAAATAAATCAAAAAACCCTAGAGCAGTATCACACGGCAGTTCCCGAGACTTACCCTTTGCTACGAGCTAACCACGCGGTCTTCAGCGAGAAAAGCCATTTGAGCTTTTCTTCAGGACCAAGTTTTTGTGCACACTGAATGAAAGTGATTGCTGGCTGTTCATTTCTCACAGGGGAGCTGCATTTCGTATGAAAAGAGTTATCCAGAAACGTTTACTATACACATCTGCACCAATAAGGAAATGAGTCATCAACCCACTGGCAGGCCTGATTCATAGCACACTGCGCGCTCCGGCTATTTAGCAATCTGTGTACAAAATACAGGGGAAAGGCAGATGCAAGCCACAAGTCATTTTAAGGGACTAGATATAAAACACAAATTAATTTAAATGCCTTTTTTTTTTCCCCTCCTTTGCTTGGGTATAATTTCTTCAAAAGCACAGGACCAACATGGCAGTGTACACAGCCGCAGAACTTTTCACCTGGATGAATCATAATGTTTTCTTTATATAACTGGAAGAAAAAGCAAACTCTAATGTTTATTTCAACCCTGGATAAAATCACTTGGATTTTGTTCAACAAAAAAAATCATCATGAATAAGTCTTTACAGTCACCACTAAGGCAAGGTTCCCATGGGATCGGTAACAAACCACCACATAAAAAATTCTGCTTGCCTTCAGAACATGCAAACAAAAGCCCTGTTTCAGGACCAAAGCAAGAACCTTTCTTCAGTTCTTTTGACTGAAGGATTAAAACAAAGAAAACTGGACATATATCATCTTATTTAAGCTCTGCAGTTCTTCACGAGGTTAGATACGGGTTTAAATTAACCTTGTTCCTGGGAGAAGCCTGGGGCACTGAGCTGCAGCACGCTTCTCCATAGGTACTGGTCTTCTCTGCCATAGAAGCTTGGCTTTTAATGCACTTTGTAGTTTTGAAAGTTCCTTTCCAAAAAGCACTACAGTTTTTCAGCTTGAACTGCTCAGCTCAATAGCTATATAGAGCTGTTAAGCCAAGCATTTTGCTTGAAAATTCTGACCGTAATGGTAATTCAGAGGATTTAAAATGATACCACGGTAAGTAGCCAGATCAGTAACAGTTTCCCTTAAGCCAAACGAAGAAATTATAGCGGACTAGTTTTGCACAGATGAGCAACTTTAAAAAAAAGACATGTTTGATGCTGGATTTTAAAAGTGAGCTTGAAGAGCTTTCTGGAAAGCAACGTTAGTAGAAAGATGTCTTACTGGTATGCAGGAGAGCCAGACACCTGCCCGCAAATCCTTCCAATTACTGTTTCCATAACTCCTACTTAAAAAGCTATGAATAAAGACAAGCTGCAATTAAAAAGACTGAGCACACCTACAGCTTCTCTGCTAATAACGACAGAGAGAAAATAACGGGAGAGGGAGGGAGAAGGGAGCAAAGCAATAAGCTAGTCGCTGCCACACTACACCGCCGCTACAGACAGCTCTGTACCAACACACAGCACACCGCTCCGCGCAGCACCACCGCCGGGATCGCTGCCGAACAATTTTCGCCTGTCAAAATACGGGAATTTACTCAACAATTCAACTGCTTTAGAAACAAAACGGCTGGTTATTCTTCCTCCTGATTATTGCTGACAAACAGCAGAATCCATGCCAAGGCTCAGGAATACAGACCTGCAAGCCCACCACCCGCGCCAGCCAGGGCACACTGGAAGGGCTGCAGGCTTCTCACCGCAACTCGGGTTTTCAATTCTATCTAAAAGAGAACTTCAGAGTTTAAGCATTTAGTAGGCAACAACTGCCACTTGATAGAAAATACTTTATTCTTGTCTCTGGTCAATGGTGGGGGGTCTGTATGTAGTTATGTGCTATTAAGCTATTTGAAGCTACCCACTGAAGCAAGGGTTTCCTACCATCCGAAGCCCGGTTGTGGCTGAAGAAATAAACGTGAAGTTGTAAATCTCTGCAGGGATGGAAATGCATAACCGACAATACCTAGTTTCCAGGATTACTTCCAGTATGCTGATGGCAGAGCCCAGGCAGTCCTCACGCAGAACCCGGGAACACGGGGAGGTTGTTTTGTCCTGACCCCTACGCAGAACAAACATGTTTTTCCCCCAACAGGTAACATGAGAATAGGACTTTAAGAGTCTGATCTGCTCTTATCCAAGGGGCACAGGTACACGTCGCGGTTTGCACGTCTGCAATAAGGCGGTGGCATACTTCTGGGGGCGCACAAGGAAAAGCTGACAGCAATACCCTCAGGTAAGCAGTTTTCCACCCAGTGTGAGAATTTAAATCCCTTGCATGCAGATCTCTATCTGAATGATAAGAAAAAAAACGTTGGGGTAGTGCAACTTTTGCAAAAACAAGGTGAGATCTGAATGCTTTAAGCACAGGTCAACACTGCAACGAAAACCATCTATTGTGCTATCCTACCATGTCTTTGACTAGCCTTGAAGGGTTCTCGCTCAGGGTGAGACTTAACTCTGCCAGCTGAAAAAACTGGTCAATCTCCACACAGAAGGAAAAGAAAACTTAAAAAGTTACCCAGCAGGTCACCAATTAATTTATCTATGTATTTTTGGATTACTGTACAATGCAGAGTAGAGAAGAGGCTGGAGATATGATTGTCCCATGACAATTTGCAATGAGAGAGAACCCCCAGAAGGTATTAGATACATCCAACAAACCGCCAGAAACAAGTCAGATGTTTCCAAGTAACACAGAGGCAGGAGCATCCATGGTAGGTGCATATGAAGAAAGAATACCTGGCACAGTAGCAACTGAAACTACCCCTTATGAGACACATACTACTTGATATATTATTTTTTTTAAGTTAAAATTTTATCTTGGCAAAATATATACTGAAAGTAAGCGTTCAAAGCTTCAGCGGTATCATTTGGGTAAGAGCCCAAGTATGACACAAGAGTTTGAGGCATCTAAAAAAAAAAAAACCACCCGAGAGTAGATGGAGAAGGAACTCTCCAAAGCAAAATCTTCTCCAGCGACTATTCTGCATTCCAACGCGATCCTTCGGGGTTTTCCAACACCCCAATAAACGGAAAGTTACTGTACACAGTTTTCTACAAACTACATTTGAACTCAGATGGCGCAACAAGGAAGAGACATGACTCACACAGCGAGAGCAAGATCACAGAATCATAGACTCGTTAGAAGGGACCTTTAAAGGTAATTTAAAGATTTTTTTTTTCCTTTGTGTCCATTGTTATCAGCTGCATTTTGAAAATAAGGAGCTCATGGTGAGCGCTAGGCTTGGCACCAACATGAGTGGTTCACTGCTCTCTGCCCAGACAATCCTGGCAATGTATTACCTCCATCCTTGTTGCCCTCGAAAACAAGCAGCAAGGACAGAAAAGCCTTAGAGCAAATTAAGAACTGCCACGTTCAGACAATTTTCATTTAATCACAGGCCGGGCATTCCAAAAGCAACATTGTCAGGTTTCCTGAAGCCCGCAAAATTGGACTTGGTAAATTCAGCTTTACATTTCTAACTATAACATAGCATCTCCCAGATTACCTGAGGCAACCAGATTAACGAGGATATTTTTATAATGGATAATCTAACAAATTACCAAACTAGCCTTAACACCGAGGTCAAGAAGAGAAGGTACTGCAGAATAACTTTAATTCTCATCTATTTCTGCACATGAAACTTCTCCTGGTTTAGCTCATCCTTTTTCCAAGACGACCCCTGAAACAATTGACTCCAAAATAAAACACTCCTGAAGTATTACACATAACTAAGGTGGTGTAACTGTACTGCAAAGAACCCCCACTTAGAGAAGCTTATCGCCTTCACGCCTCTCGACCTGCTGAAGACCTGGCATTTATTTCCCTGTGGCCTGCATTTAGCAGGGAGCAACAGCAGGTTCACCACCACGCATAGAGGGGCAAGACAATTAACTGTCCATCTAACCCTTCTCAGCAATAAAGAGCTTTGCATTGCACCTGTATTACAAAGCACAAGCTTTTTTGGTACTTTTTAGGTCTACTTAAGTCCATCAGAACTCAGGAAGCAGATGAATAGCTGGTGAATTATAACATGCATCAGTTGACGGAGGCGGGGCGGGAATCAAAAAAAAAAACACCCAAAAAACCCTCCTTACTTCTCCTTAAGAATTTCTGTAAGGAGTTTTCTGCTAGTTTCTTGCTTTCTACTGAGCTGAAGCTGCTACACAACAGCCTCCAGGGTCAGTGCTGCTAGGGGGAAGAATGACACACACTAAGTGCAAGATTAACTTAGGTCAACCTGAGCTATCGTGGACCTGCTCCCTCAAAACCAATCCCCAGACGCGGCTCAACCGGAGAGCAGGCCAGAAGCTAGCAAAACATCTCTGTATTCTCTTCTCTACAGGACCACTGAGATTATGAAGTCCTCAGAGCAGCTTTTACCATAAGAAACCAAAGAAGGGCACAAACCTGCGAGGAAGTTACACTTGTGTGCTGACAGAACAGCTTGGCTGACTCTCAAAAGAGTAATTTTTATAAATAAAAAAACTCCCACTGTGCCAGAGCGGCTTCCAATTCTTCAGGCAAACTGAATGAGAAATGAGAGTGAATTATAGTTTAATATCAGGAAATCTCAGGACTTATTCTGAAGTCTTCACCGCACTGCATACACCTCCCTGTGCTAGATGCACTATGTTTCTCTAAAAAAAAAAATAAATATAAAAGCATGGGCAAAAAAGCTAATTTGTTCCTTATCAGTTATATCTGCGATTACATTTTAGAGCCCAAGACTTGCAAACCTAGCATTTTGCAGGCAACCACCAAGTTTGCTAAGAGACGTGCAACAACCACAAGGGAGCCCCTACGACAAACCCCACTCAAACCGCTGCGAGAAAGGCTGTTTTGCTGCGAGTAAGCTCCCAGGCTTGGTACCACAAGCGCTAACGCTGTAGCTTCCCCACAGATTCACACATTTGCAAGTAATTTAAGACATATAAAGCTTCTGCCCATTTGAACTTGCAAAGCTGCTTCTCAGAGTACAAGTGATGCTGCCCCGTTTCAGCGATGATGGTCCAACCTTACGTCCTCGAGTAACCAACTGCTACTGCACAAGGTGACAACAGCCTTCAGACAACCGAGGAGTTCTACTTGTTCTTGCAACGCAAAACTGGGAAGAAAACGTATTATTAAAGCATATCATCTTATCTTGTGCTTTCCAGTGAACTGTCCTTGACTGATCCCCGTCTCCCCGTTCCTAAAGAAGAGCCAAACGAGGATAACCTGCTGAACACAGCATCCGCAGCAGTAGGCGGATGTGAGCTCCATGGCGACATAAATAAAAATTGCTTCTGCAAACCAAGACTAATTGTGGCTTGCTTTTAGGGAAGGGGGAGGTGGGTGCAACACGATTTGGCCAGTCTGAGGGGACAAACACTAACTCTGCTATTTTCAGCTCAGCAAGTTATCACAAGTGCTCAGTTCGGCTTCAGAACCGGAGGAAGAGATTCTGCATGGAAGTACCAAAGAGCTGAAATAGCAGATTTCCCTACACATCGCTTCAAAAGTGGAGCAGACAATCACACAGACTTGGCACTAAGTGTGTTGACTTTCTGCATTAAGATACCCTCTAAAACACGCAGGTAGTTTTGCCACGCGTCTCTGGAAGACGGCTTCCTTCAATGACTCTGCTGTGCAGTGGGAAACCTTGTCGGAGCAAGCGAGATCTTACTAACGCAGGCGGGGCTCACCGCTAGCAGCCAGTTCTTACTGGCCTTTGAGATAAGCAAATCGGAATTAATCCGTCAATTATTCAAACTGAGGACTTGATCCTTCTCCCTCATCTTCTATTTAAAGTTTCAGTGGAAGTAGGATTAGCAGAGCGAGGCTTTACACTGTAAAGACAGGAGAGGCAGGAACGGGGCACAGCGGCGTTCAGGCTTCGCACAGCAGCACCCGAACGCAAGGCACCGACAGGCAGTTTGCTGAAACGCTTTATCCTTGTCAGGCAGGTTTACAGTCTCCTTCTGGGAAAAAAAAGAAGTAGTAGAAGTACAGCCTATGCAAGAACACTCCTGAATTGAAAAGTCATTCACACTGGTTTTTCAGAAGTCTTTCCTTTTAATTAGGCTCGTTAACAGCCTCCATGCTAACGTGAACTACAATTTTTTACAAAACTGTTACTACGCTGCCCCAACCTAGTTAGCACAACATTTACAGCAGATTCCCTTCCAGCCCCCTTTGCTGGTGCAGTTTAGTGCCATTTAGGACCGACCACACACGCTCCCACTGTCTTCGCTGGAGCCAGCTTGCAGGGGACCGGGAGACAACGTACTTCGGGAAGCCCGAGCGAGCAGAGAGGTCACTCCATCTGCAACCAAACCATTCAGTTATTAACTCTTTGAACCGACTTACACAGCTAAAAGTCATTTTCCCTCCGCTTTAAAATAGACCCAATTTTGTTGGCAGTTTGATGTTTCAACATAATTCTCGTACAGAGCTTAAGTCTTAGTTGCATTTTAGAGAAGAAAAGGGCTTTTGAGCACTTATTTGCTTCATTTTTTCCATTTTAAATCTGCTCAGTTTGCACAAAAGATCTTTCTCTTAATTGCCAGCACTAGAAACAAGCCACAATCCGAAAAAATCAAGCAGGGTTTTATTGTACCTTATACAGCCTGTGCCAAAATGCGTTACTAAATCGGCTGTTACAATCACTGGTAATAGGGAATGTTGGCACAAAAATGCTGATGAGGAAAGATAAGATGTTTTGTGACATCAAAATAACCAGATGCCTCAAGGACAAAGGTACAACCTCACTTTTTGACCAGACCTTTACTAAACTATTCATCTCTACCTGTTAGATCAAAGCCGCTTTCTAAATGTAAGTTGTAGAGCAGCATTTAATGAAAAGCTAAATTTTAAGTCATGACAAGCATTAATAAATATACTAATTTCTTCATCAAGTTGGCATTCGTAACACTAGTGTGAAGAAATAAGTTACTTCACGGAACACTGCAGTTCCTCCAGGGAAATATTTGAAGCAGCTCATCTTGCTGGTTTTCAGGACAGCCAGTTTCGGCGAAGCAGGCACTCAAATGACTCCCTGCGAGGGGCTACAAGCATCACCGTCAGTAAATTAAAACCTGTTCTCTTTAAAGTGAGACAAAGGAGCCATTTGCTAGCAGGTTGCAGTAGCTCTCTTCCTCCAGAGGGAACCACGCTGCAGGCAGCCGCAAACCTAAGGTAGACGGTGCTGGAGCTTTAACCAGATGCCGGGGATTTCCCAGCATAACACATATTAGCACTTCGTATTTGCAAGCCTGATCTCCAGCACCAAGCAGTTCATTTGCATGTTAATTAGAAACAGGTCACCAGAAAATTGCACCAGACAACCTTTCTGTACTGGCTAGAAAGGACAACGAAGCATTTCCATAAAGTCTATATCCCTTTTAAGCACACTTCCATCTGTGAGCCACCCAAAAGCTCACTGTAAATCGAGGTGCTCCTTCTGTGGACCGAGAGCATCCATTTCAATACAGGCATATCTCAGATCGCTAAAACTGGTTTAAAGATCAGACATCTCTTGAGACTTGCAAAACAGATCAGCAAGCCTGAGCAAAGCTAGAGAAAAGAATGGCAAGCGAGCCTAGCCAGAAAGCCGCCTTTTACCACAGTACAAAATTAGAGAGAATTAAGTCTGAAAGAAAAGCGTAGGTAAACAATGGCAGCGAGAAAGCTTAGCGACTGGTTAAATCTGCGCAGCTCTCAGGCCCTGCACGGTCATCCAGTTCCGCTCGCTGGCCACATCCACCAGCAGAGGCAGGATTATGAAGAGAGGAGGCGGCAAGGAAAGGTGTTACGGATATTTTAACTACCTGGAAATGCAGTCTGTAGCATCCTTTCTCTCTGAACCTTCTTTTATACACTAACACTTACAGTATTGTGCTTAAATCAAACGCCCCTTCAGCTTACTTTTAGGGGTCTTATGTTGCCAAGTCTAATAAAACTGAATTATTGCCGCTGCTTCTCATACACGAGACTCATGGGCACCTCAACTTTTGAGAATTCATTTTCTCCAGAACCTTCAAGATTGATCACTTGAAGTTATTAGACAATAACAGCATAGCTTGAAAACAGAGAGCAATACCAATATTACAAGGCTATACCTCAGTTTAACACTACATTGTATTTTCAATTTTCTGTTGTTATTGCAAAGACATAGGCAATAGACTTGATTTAAGACTTCCAGATGTTGAGCTTCACTTACATTTTTCATGTTTAAAATAGGTGCTCTTTTAAGCACGAGAGACTTGTTTAAGAAGTCTTGCCCATCTCCTTGACCGTTTGGCCTGTGAGACTTGCTAGATCTTGCCTGCTACTCTGGAGACCAAACAAGCCAAAGCGTGGCAGTTCAACCCGTGCTTACGGATCCACCCTGCTCCACTCCTTACACATCCCCTATCAATCTCCAGCCCTTCGTTCACGCCGGCACCCCGAACACCATCACAAATGCAACCGTTCGAGGAGCTGCACTGCTCAAGTTAATGGCTGATCAAAGGTTTGGGTCCACCTTACAACCTCTAGCTCAACCAGGAGTTCAGTCCACAGCTCGGTCCTGCCACCAACTCAACCGGCATAACCACGCACACAGCAACAACCTGCGGCACAGGAGGCTCCTCGTGAACCAGCAACAGCAAAGAAAGCGTTTCACGTCAACACATTCTAGTTGAATGAACTAAAGCTCCAAAGATGTGGTCCAGGATATCCTTGCAGGAGAATGTAAAGCTGCTGTGAGATCAAGAAAAGGATTTTACATCAGCTCAGCTGGCTGCAAGGTTCACTTTGATTTTTAAGAAGCAACAGCTTTTGAACTTTTTGAACAGACAGCCTGCAAAGGAGTCTGCGTACAGCAACACATCCAGCCATGTGATTTCAACACAGAATTAAGCAGATTTTTGAACACAACCATCAATATACCAAGTTGGGGACCACCAGCTGTGTTGCCTCTTTAATAATACTTACATCAATGAATACAATTGCAGCAGTTGACCCATTAAAAAAAAACACCTGCGTTTGTTTCAAGTACCTAAGAGGTTGAGGAAAGCTTAAAATTCAATTATGTTCTTAGGCAGAGAACTACACAAAATTAAGTAGTAAAGGATGAAAACCCTGTACTGTTACTGTGCTAACTCATCGCTTTTGCTCCTAGGAAGTCTGAACGGCCATGGCCTTTTCTACATGGTTCTTAGGATGGCATCAGACACCTGATTTTTTTATTATTTTTTTCTTTTTTAATCAGCACAGCCGTGCTGTTGGAAGTCCAAGCAGACACCAAATGACACAGGGAGAAAACCCTTCAGCCAGTACATGGGATCTGCACTAGGAATTCACTGCAGTAAAACTACAGAACGTGTTTGCCTATTCTCAACAGATTTGCCAGTATATTTGAAGTCTTTGATATGATCCACAGCTATAGAGCAGTTTCTTTTCCATTAGCACAGCCAGGAGAACCTAGGTGAAAAGGGTATTAACAAAAAAAACCAAAAAAAAAACCACTAAGTCCAGCAGTTAGAAGCCCTGTCCATATTTGATCCCCAACTTCTTGCCAGAGATTAACTACAAGATTGCAGGGAAGAATCACTGTGATTGCAATCAGTTATGGGAGCTGGTCAGCAAAGGCTCTGTAAAGGCCAAGAGCCAGATCGGCTATGCCTTGTATGAGCACAAAAGCACTGAAGAGTGATAATTGCCAAATCATTATTTGTTAGACTTCTGCATATAAAAAAAAAAGCTATCTTCCACTGACCCGCTGTTAAGGTTAGATCTTGTCCTTTTTCATCCACCACTGGATGAAAAGTTTCACTCCAGCTGATATCCCTTGCACACCCCCGTCTTCTTATATCACTGCCTCAGGTCCTTTTTAGTACAGGGAATGTGAGCCATCATCTAAAGCCACTCCTTAGAGCGGGCAGCACTGCCTTGCTAGTTAATTTTATCTCTAGTCACGCTTGAACAATCTCTTGATAACATAACAGGGATTTTTTCCTTTTCTAAACAAGAGCTGTATCAACAATGAAACAAAGCAGACAAGAGTTAGGCACAGAAGCAACAACATTGAATGGAAGATAAGAGAACACGGAAAGCGAACTCTACAATTACACTAAAGCATAAAATTCCCACTCATTTCTGAAGGAATACAGAGAACAGAGTTTGTTGATTGTTTTTCAATCTTGTGATCTCTCTGAAATCTTCAAGGAAACAGTATGCTAACACAACGTGACACAAGTGCTGCTGTCAAACAGCACAGGATGGAGGATCTCACGTTTATGAAAAGGGTGCGTTCGGTCTTCTGTAAGAGGGGGAAGAGCTGGATTCTGCCTCAGAAAGTCCCACGATTTCTACATTATCTCTTAACCCTGTTTGCTAACTGCCTCCTCCAGGGAATTTTCTCTTACAAACTTCAAGGCCCAGCCGGGCTCTGGTTTCTCTGGCTGCAAGTGACAACAGCCCTCTCAAGGCTTCTACCAAGTTAACTAATTTTTGGAGTCTAATAAAAAAAGCTTTTAAGCAAACTGCTCATACCTCAGGAATCCGCTCCTCGAACTGCTTACCAGTGTCAATTCTAAAAAGCTCCCCGGCAAAGGATCTGTTCAGTCAGCCCGTTAACCACTAAATCATTTTCAGTGGGAGTCAGTGAGGGTTTATAATCTTCAGCAAGACCTATGACTTGGGGATTGCGGGTGTTTTTAAGTTGTACCACCTGATGTCCATTTACACAGAGAATGCTGTACTTGGGATTCCCTTAATGAGACCACTAGGCTCCAGACTTCCTTTTTTTACAAGGCACACGCTACTTCTCATGCCCCTTTGCCACCGAAGTATAGGAAGAGGGCAAGCCTTCAAGTGGTACAGCATTACTGAATCCGACAGGCTGCCTAAAGCCTTCGTGTGCACAGTCACTCCCTCGCCATGCGAGTCAAAGCAGGCTGCGCAGATACTTCTCTGCCGATACAATCAGTGCTGCTACCAACGGAGACCAGAAGCTGGGAGGGGTTGAATATACACAAGAGTAAAAGCCATCTGTCTGACAGACTTGGCATTTCTCGCTGAATACTGCGAAGAATTCATGAAACAAAACTCAAGGAGATGGTGTTGCAGGCTGTTTGCGGAAAGGTTACCTTTCCTAGCCTCGGTTACGCATTCATTAGCCATTTGCACACACACACCCCGTGATGTATTAACTATGAACACGCAATAGTTTTGCTAATTAGCTCAATCAGAAAAGACTAAACACATTCCGACTTCCTTAATATGAACCAATATAAAGACAGTACTTTATCGCTTAAGGGTAAGGTTGCCTGCCTGATGTTTTTATTTAATATTAATGCGGAGTCCACTGAAATTCATACACAATATTCTAGAGAAAACCAAGTTTCTGAGATAACACAAGAAGTGGTCCTTATATAGGTCACTTTAAAAACATACATAGGCCAGCAAGTATTTACAAGAACTCTTTCCTCTTTCACAAAACCACATACATCTGCCTTGTCTGGTCTACACCAAGCATGTGAAATGGGTTCCAAGCCTAAAGCAAAAACCAGACCACATTAAAGCAACCCAACTAATCGTCCCACACATTGCAATACACTTACAGCAAAGATTATTCTAAAAACTTATGTTCTCTCCTACTATCTGCTCTCTCAAGCCCACTCATTCATCTGTACCTCCCATTAAAAATTCATAATTAATACTTTTGGAAGTGCTTAAGTCTTCAGCTTTAATTTACAGATGGCCTCCAAATATATAAAGCCCTGGTGAACCAGAAAACCTAGTGCCTCCAGTTGTTTTGATTATATGCAGAAGATTTAAAATATATATATATAGAGAGAGAGAGAGCAGAGTTTTTAAAAAAACAATCTGCAAGCAGTTTGAGGTCTCCTGGGTATTGATCAAGAACTTAATAGAGTAATTAGCCAGGGTTCATTAAAACATGCCTCCATTAGCCTCCCTAGATATCTAATCTGAATTCATTTACACAGCCATGTGCCACAGGTGAAAAATTTTAACCCCCTTAAGCCCAGTTTCCCACAACGTGGACATCTTTTCCCATCAAGGCTTCACCAAGTCTTAACCCTATTTCTATATATGGAACCAAAGTATTTTCTCCTCCTGACTTTAGCACCAAGCTCCTCCAAAGGTCTTGACTTGCAACTTCAGCCACCAGTGTTTTACCTGGACGAGCTGACACTGTCCAAGTCTCTCCAAGGATGAGCGTATCTGGAGCAGGGACCACTGAAACGCACAAAGCCACTCCTAAGCGCCATCATTCACAGCCAAAACCACTGAAACCAGCACCCTTTTTCCCCTGTATGAGAACTGCTCCGTGTTTCTTTCAGCCGCCCTGGCCACAGGAGCAGCAGCCTTTAGCAGTGAAGCAGACAACTGTTGGAAACATTACTCCCGGATTTAATTTGCTTCCGTGAGTTAAATCAGTGCTCACTTCATCATTTGCCTAGACCTACAACTATCACCCATCAGCGTGATTTATGGTAATAATATGCAGTGCATAACGATAAGATCATGCCTCAGTTTTACCTCCTTATGTTTGGATGCTCACACTAACATGCTCTTTTAGAGCACCTTTATCCCATCAGCTCCGAGACTCTTAACCAGAGTGCTGAGCGCCTGAAGCAGCCTTACCTCGCCAGCAAGCCATCCCATCCCACTTCAGCCTCTCCCGAAAACACTCTTCCGAGGAGTACCACAAAGCACAACAGAACAAAGTGAGACATGGCTTTTCAGAGAATGTTCTCCCTAAGAGTACTCTGCTCAGGTTTTAATGCATCGCAAAGACAGCATAAAAAGTAGGACAAGAGCTACATCTCAAGGGTTGGCTGAGGCATGCAAACCTCCAGAGAACGCTGACCTTACAAACAAGGCATTTGTAAAAGCACAAAAAACCTCTAGGAAAGGTTCATTAGAATCTTCCGCTGACACACGACAAACAAAACGCTCGGCTCAGAAAGGAAAAGCCTAAAATGTACATATAATTAGCCCATACTATTACTGTCATTACTGAATGCCACAGTGCGCAGTGTTAATGAGGACAAACTAAATTTTCTATCACTTGAAACACGTGCTATCCACTCCTCCCCCAAACCAGTCAAATACATCCCTGAGACGACCCCTTCTTCAAAAACAAGCATTAAAACAGAGAAAAGCTCTGGAACCAAACAGCTGGGGAACAAATGAGGCAGATCAACTGCAGGAAGATCTTAAGGTGCACGACCTGCATCTGGTACTTGAAAGGTATACCGAACACTCATTTACCCAGAAAAATCACTCCCAGGAGAAGAGCTGACCACCTCGTCCAGAAAATGTTACGTTGGAACATTTCTGAAGAGTGACCAGACAGGCCAGCTTATTCTATAAGCAGAAGAAAAAGACTGTTAATAAAGAAATCCAAGGTAATGCTGTTTCCCCTTACAGGAAAAGAGAAATCCTGAATCCTCAGGCAGCGATTCAGCCGTAGCTGTTGACGTACCTCTAGCACGTATTCCCCGCCTGCTGCAGACCTCACTACGCAGTCGGATGGGCCAACGTGCCCCTTCACGCCATTCCACGGGCAGAGCCACTGCCTCTCATCAGCGATAGCGCTGCCCCAAATTTACAGCGTAAACTATTTGAAACACCCACTAAAATCACCGTCTGGGACTTCAACACTAAGTAAAAGGTCAAGCAATCTAAATGAAGGCAACTGGGGAGTCTTTTTAAAAAAAAATAAAAAACAACAAAACAAAACCAACGACAGATTACTCAATTTTTTTTACACATTTCAGAGAGGAAGTTTCAGCTTAGGTTCACTAGGACACTTCGTAAGAATTCAAACACCTCATACAAAATTAGGCCCCAATCACACAGGTAACAAGTACTCAGCTATGACAGATCCATGTAAGAGAGGTGCATCATTTTAGTTCTGCACTCAATATAGTTAAGCTTGAACAAGCCTGACATGCCAAGATTTAAAGGTATTAAGCTTAATTTTACATTTAGAGCCCACACACCCAACCCAAGCAACCAAGCTCTGAACACAAAGCAAGCCTGAGGGGCTACAAGTGCAGCCCCCCCACTCCCTCCATCCTAAACTGTTCCAGATTATGTGATGTCATGTTACTCCAACGCCAGCGTGACCCACAGGCCTCCCTCTCCGGGGAGCAAGGGTTATTTTGGTAACTTTTATCTCTTGTTTTCCTCAATGGGCACTTTTTTCTCAGCAGCGAGCGGTGAGTTGCATTGATAAAACTACCCAACGGTGTCCACAGTCTCACAGCCAAGGGAAAGACGGAGCGTTGCAATATTCCCGAAGTCTCGAGCGGTATTCTTCACACACCTATCTCAGGTTCTTACACTCTCGAGCCGACCCTCAGCTTGTTGCAGGTTACATGCGACTCCGTCAACACGTGCGAGAAACTGAAGAAACATCGTCTAGAGAATTTGCGGACAAGCCGCCTGTGCCCCATCCCTCCTGCACAGCTGCTCCCAGGGCTCTGTCGCAATAAAAGGAGTTCCAGTTTTCGTGAAGGATGACTGCCTAAGGGCAATCAAGTCCCAAATATTTACCAAGCACATGAGTATCAAATCTAAGAACAAATAAGCTCTTCAGGGCAGTAATATTCTACTCCAGACCACACGTCTCTGACAAGAGCCTCAGGCATTTTGCTACAGAAATAGCATATTGCTGTTCTTGTAGTCCTAGAATTCCTGTTGGACTAAAACAAGTTGCAGATCTGCTCCAAAAGAAGGATGAAGCAACGTTTCAATCCCCCGCAATGTTTTTAAGACTCTTGAGATGCTACAGGCAAATGAAACTCTTCCATATTTTTTCACAAAGCACCTTCCATGGATTAGAGCTACCAACACACAGTAGGAAAGGACTCGGATTTACACCCAGTGCAGTTATCTTTTAATACAGCAAGTCTTGCCAGTAAATGTTAAACATGTCCCTATTTTTTTTTTGTAATGAAGAACAAACATAGCTATGTCTCATTCACTTGAGAGACTAAATTTAAAAAAATAAGCAATTTGCTCACCATTAAGAGACACTACTCATTCCCAAGATTATACAGGCAAAGCTCAAGTGTTATGGAACACATAACGCTGAAAAGCAAAAAAAACCCGCACCTCACCTCTGTTCACGGCACCGAGACAGACTCGCTGTTTCGCCCACGCTTTCAGCCTGTACACTATTCTACTGTTGCCAAGTACTGCAGCTGAGGAAACCAAAGCAGAGTTATTTTAACCAGCAGCTCCCAAAGTGACACAGCACCACAACACAGCTCCAGCCCAAAATGTCAACCACCTCAGATACCTGTCAGATTTACAGTACCTTTTTCAGCTTGGACAGCCAGACTTGGAAAAGAACAAGTGTGAGCAACCCAGTAAGGCAAAAAACAGACAAGGCTGCAAGTGAAGAGCATATCCATGGGGGTGACTCTACAGGAACAGCAACTGATGTGGAAGAAGTTCTCCTCCCCCTTGCACCAGGGCCGCAGCAGTCCTTCAAACAAGATGCAGGATGTGCTTTACTAAGGTGGCTACCTGGAACACCGGGATAGAAAGGATTTCTATCCTTTCCAAGCCACTGTTAGTCTGGAAGATTCACCTGATCATATACCTCTTCCAGGGAAATGCAGCATCCTTCTACCGTTATTGCATCCAATCAAAAAACATCAAAGCATCAAGTTAAATGCTTCCGTTGCCAAAATCCCAGCAGTATGCCATGCGATGCAAGAAGAGGTTCCAATAGAAATCTCTTATTTGCTTCTCTATGAAATCAATCATTTGAATACATAGCTACTGTATTCACTGTCATCAGGACAATTCCGTGATTTTGTCAGTATCATGGAATATTACAGTCTCTTTCTAGGAAAACAAATACTTTCCACACAAGAGCAAGCTAGAATAACAGCTCCTCTACCTTGACCTGGAAAAACTTAATTAAGATGGCATGGCTAGCATAGCTTTGGTTTGACATTTGAACAATAAGACATATGAAATATTCCATATCGGGGGGGGGGGGGGGAACCCAAAACAAACCAAGAAGAGTGTCCACCTTGACTATTAAGGATGGCTACATGCCCAGATGCTCAACACAAGCCTAGTGCTCTCGTGTCCCAGGAGAAGTTAGAGTCCCCAGCTGGGAAACAATGGCAAAGAGCACTGCCTGCCTGAGGCTGGATCCTTCCAGCTTCCGCACAGCAGCTTCCAGAAGCAGAGAGGATATCAACCCCAACGTCATCATCCCTCCCTTCGTTTCCAGGTGGCTTCACGACTGGGAAGTTGGCTGTGCTGTTCAATTCTCCATCTTCCCCAATCTCTTCCTATAAAGATGCCGATCTACTGACAACCCACACGGCTCACATGTCCGTATGGTTTCAGGTTCACCAGCGTACACAGAAGGAATCTCACTACTGAAGTCCTGGATTCACATCCGAGCACGTAGCAAAGCATACCCAAAATAGTGCTACCAAGGGACAGGACCCAAATTGACACACTTATTATTGAGGGCAAAACAAAACAATAAGCTCTGTAAATATGGAAGCAAACAGCACTGTACTCGTACTGCCCAAATTTTACTCATGTGCAATGTTCTGACAGCTCTGAGACATTAATTCAGATACCTTTCAAAGATGATCTCTTGATTCACTTTATTTTATGGCTTTTAATGCTAGGAAAAGCATGCAACATACAAACAAAGAAGTTACAGAAAGCCATGCCAGACCCCAAAAGTGTTGTTCAGAAGTAATTTCAGCAACATGGTTCCCAAGGTACTGAATTGTAATATCAGCCAGCCTCCAAAAGTTTATTTTACATGGTTCCAGAGAACAAAAGTTCACTTGGGAAAGACTCTTCTGGCCCAATTTAAGATCAGAACAATCAAGGCATATGAAATAGTACTCTGCCTTAAACCTGAGGCAATAAAGTTTAAGATATACGAGCTTTTCAACATCTAACAGGCTATAAGCTATTCTGCTACCTTGCTTTTAACATCTTCCTTTTTCACCATTCTTCTTGAATGGCTCAATATTGGGTTCACAGAGGGGCTTTTTTTTTTTTTCTTTCCAAGCCAGAACTCTGATCTCCAAAACAGAATCCCAATTCCAAATTAGAGGTCCCACTAGGTAATGCTGAAGTGATTACAGTCAGAGATCAAACTCCACCTCCGAACAGACCAAAGATCCCTTTAAGATGACTAGACCATGCTGCCACATTATTTAAAGTTATTCATAATGTACAACTCAGCCATAGGAAGGCTTTTCCTTATCTCCGTTGGCACTAAGCCATTTCAATCAGCAAACTGGGTAATACACCTGGGATGAGCCAACAATCAGCAGGTGAAGCGACTGGAGCGCCGACTCTCACCTTCTCTTAACTACACAACAGAGAAACCCAGGTTCAACTGTCCTCCCAGCACCACACAGCCTGCCTGAGCTCTCCACTATTCTTAGAAAGTTTTCAGAAAATGCCTTTTGCAAGTATTCCAATTCAACCCAAGTAAAATAGACATTACAAGACAACACTTATTAAATAATCTTTGAGGGCATCACAAAGTCAGGACGGATTTCACTGGAACGTCACAAGGGAGGAAAGTATTTGGGGAAATTACTTTGGGAAGAATTGACATACAAAGAGAAGAATTTAAATTCCATCAGCACTCTCCCTAGCAGAACAAGTTTAGACTATGGTTTTATACAACAGGAGGCTGGAAGAGTTCGCAAATGCCTGGAGGAGGGGAGGGAAAGAAAAAAACCCTGTCGTTTGTGGCTTGCTTTTCGCTTCGTGTAGGCCTTACTGGGCAAGCTGCTCATAGAAAGGAAGCCAACGTAGCCTCAAAGCACGTGAAAGGGGTTTGATGTGGACAAGCTCAAGCCACACCACCAAGTACCTGAGCTAGAACAAGTTCTGCGTTCCTCCAGGGAAGTCAGCCCTATTCGCTGCTGCTATGTCTGCAGTCAGAGCGGCGAGTATTACCAGCGACGGTTCACCATGTGTTCGGTGCCTGCTAAAGCACAGGTAAAGCATCATGAAGCAAAAATACGAAACACAGCAAGGCTTTGTTTGCGTTCTGCGAGGAAAGCGCAGAATCCCATCCCTCCTACAACTAGTATTTTGCACGTATACGTCTAATTAAGGCTATCAACAGTAACATTAGAATGAACGTACACCTTTGGAGCTGTGAATCAGTCGAGGGAAAAGCATGCTCCCTCGTACCACAGCTTCCCAGATGATGATGTTATCTGTTACCATTGGGATTCCTAGAGACAGGACAAGCATTTGCCACAGGACTCCCGTTCCAGTACTCAGTTTAATAAAAACACAGGGAAGACTTACACCATAAACTAGTGCTTCAGCTTTTTCTTTTTTGGCCTTAAAAAACCAAAATGTTGCTTCATACAACTAATCAGAAACAAAGTAAGCAAAGATGGCTGATGATCTCTGCCTGGAAGCGTTCAGTTAAAAAAATAAGCAATGTTACTACCGTGACAAGATCTTTGACTTCTGCTGCAGATAGTGACTCAAACACTTCTGCGTTTTCCAGCAGCGACTGCTGTTAAGTCTTCTCTAACCTGTACTTCCCCCCAGCAAGCGCTGACCTGTTATCCTGCTGTATCTTTGCCTGAGAAGCAAAAAGTTGCAGAAAATTCACCTCTTTTAAAGCAGGAAAAATGGATCATTAAGGTTGCCATAAGAAATCTCCCATTCAAACCACACTTTACCGCATACCGAGTTTGTCCAGTTCCACGTCAACTGAAAAGATTTTCCCGTATGTTGTTCTACACTACTCATTAAGAATGCAGTTCCAGTTGCCAACTATAACACCCAACTCAAAAGACTTCTCCACGCTTCTTTAATGACGCTAGCTGCAATGTACGTACGTTATTGAAAAGCAGACTGGCAGCAACAAAGGCTGCATCAGCTACTTGTTGCTTCCGCAGAGTCGACTCTGCAGACTTCAGTAAGATAAGATAGATGTCATCGTGAATTTGAATAGCTGTGTTACGGTGAGAGACCCAGCAGCTCACCCCGCATGCATCTCAAATACCGAAGACCAAAAATACACTGCTCGTAGCATCAGTTCAAAAGTAACAATCAAAAAAAGCAGCAGGGTCAATACAATGTCATACGTGACTAGCAATATAACATGCTCGACAAAGAAAACTCACAGTCAACAGTTCCCTCCACCTGCGTTTACTCAGGACCTTGTATCAATGGAGACCAGTTTTGGACCAGCCTGTCTGAACTCAACAATACGAGGATCACATTAACATCAATTAGTTTAAATCACCATGAACATAGTTGAAGCATTGCAGCCTCATGAACAGTTCATGTTGTAAATTATGACAACTGTGGTGTTGCAGTGATTTTACTTGAAGGTGGTTAGTTTTCCTGATTTTATGACATATGTAGATAGGCCACACACACACGGACGTAAGCAAAAAAAATCAGTTTGATAATGAAAGAGCTTACTGTAAGCTTCTTCCAGATCTTATTTCAACTCAGGCGAGAACAGTGTAACAAAAGTTGACTCAGCTTAAATCAAGCCCAGACTGTTACAGAAAGTCTACAAGCCAAGCAGGTTTGGTTTTTTTTTTTTTTATTCTATCAAAACTTTTTGTAGGGCAATTACTTCAACACTTAAAAGAATACATGCTCTGCTGAGTTTGTTTTGCAGTTCACTTGGTGGAAAGTATTTTACCCTGCACTAACAGGACACTAGAAAAGAAAGTCTCAATTAGCAAACTACTGAGCATGATGAAGGCTGGTGAGCCTCCTGCTAAGATTCAAGAGATGTAGACAGCAAACTTGCCACCAGATTAAGCCAGGCATTATTTTTCAAACAAAAGACAGCACATTTGCCTGAATGATTTTGCATAGCAGGGCTGGAATAGCTATTTGTTATTAACCTACCCTGTTACATATAAGTACTTAATTATATCAACACAACCAGCTGCGTTCTGCAGAAGAGCCTCAAAACTCCTGAGAATCAAAATAAGGAAACTACAAGTTTTTCACAGACGAGCACACAATTCTACCACTAACTGCAAAAAAGAAATACTTCAGGCACATAGAGAAACCATAAATATTTACTACACTATATGAAATACTAACTTTTTGCCACCTCAGCAGCTCTTATGCATTGTTTCAGGCAAAGATGCAAATAATAACAAATGCAGCAAATAAACGTTCCCATCCTGCATGAGAAATGTTCATTTGTCCCTATGTTGTTGCCTGGCAAAAGAGATATTAGATGTGTACCGTTAGTCTTAAGCCACAGCACTGACAATACTAAAAGACCTCAAATGTACGGTTTGAGTTAAGGCAAAGTTTTAGACATTACAACCAAGTAATGCACACACATGAAATCTAAGCTCGCAAAGCTGTAAGAGCTACAAGATACACTCATCCAAAGGAGAAAAAAATGAAATAAACTCAGGCACTATACGCCCAAGACTACAGCGTGGAGAAGAGAGACAACTCTCTAACTACTGAAGGAAATTCCTCAGCTCAGCGCTGCAGACGTTCAGACACGCAGCCTTTATGAATGCCCCCTCTGCTCAGGAGCAGAACAGTATGGGTTTTCATCCACTGGCTTGACGATGAGCGGTGGCGATTATGTTACAAGGTGGTACCTGGGGAAGGAAAGAATCTCTGCTCCTCACCTAACACGGTGCTACGGATATTGAAAAGCTAAACATCCAGAAAACAAAAATTTCCCATGATGACAAAAAATGATCAGCTAACAGAACTGAAATTTTTTAATACCATAGCAACCAACTTCACAGACCTTAAAACCAGATTAGTCAGAAGATCAAAAACCTACTTTGAGGCAAGATTTCAAACAAAAAGGCAATTACCTAGACCTTTTATTCATCCAGTTCTTTGGGGTTTATTATTAGGAAGAAAAAATGCAATGCTTTTTCAAAAGTAAGCATACATTTTTGCAAAGACCAAAACAAGTCGAGTTCTCTAAGAAAGTGGTGCTCGCATGCAGGAAGGCTACACTATGAAGAACATCTAGACATTATCTCTACATTAGAAAATAAAAACAGCACATAATTTGCCTAGAATAATCTTTACTCAAATCATTCCGTTCCAACCATGACAACCCAAAGCAGCACCAGAGCTAGAGAGACCTTTCCCCCAGCAGGAGGGAGGAGAGGACACAAGCGGGGAAAACACCACCTCGCCGTACCTGCCCACTGTCACAACCCACCCAGTCTTTGCTTTTCCATATATTCAGCTGTTTGGCCCAGTAAATCACCTCCCCATAACCGGACCTCTGCATAACGCAGCTTTCTCAGTTCATCCTGAGCCAATACTTTCTCCCTTGTATTTCCGTTCCTTTTCTTCTCGGTATTCAGAGCCGCAGCAGCCCAGGAGTGCCAGCTCACAAGAGGAAGCAGACTTGTAAGATAATCCCTTTTATTAAGCCAAACATTCCCAGCCAAACCAATATATAACCAGCTACCACAGGCATCAGCATGCCAAGAACAGCACAAAACTAAAAAAACACCACCCCAGCCCAGCCCAAAACCCACAAAAATAACTCTCTCGGATCAGCAGAAGCACCACGACTGTTGAGATCACTAAGGACATGGAGAACTAAGAACCTGTGCTTCATGCTCTGTTCCTTGCAGGAGAGAGACCATCTTACCCTCTAGTCAGCTCACGCGTGGCTTTAGGAAAATGAAAAGGGCACTTTTAAACACTGCTACATCCCGAGATGAAGCCAAATGCTGATGCCAAAGTAACCAACCCAAACACAAATCAGACTTTTAAAGTGTGTTTAGAATTTTACTTTAAGACTTAACTACAAAAGCCAGGAGGAAATTGGGCTTACACTATCTGAACACAAGGAAAACCAAGAACTTCAGAACAAAAATGTGACTAATCTCAGTTAAGAAGCCAAGCCTCAGGAAAAAAGGCTTCGGAGAGCGTTCCAGCCTTGTCTCCATCATTTTCTTTTGTCGTTGCTGTCCTGGTTTGAGGTAAAACAGGACCAATTTTGTTCAGTAACTTTACTTCTTAGCTAGGCCTCTTCTAACTGCCTCAAACCAGGACAGTTGCTCATATGTTTTTTTTCAAAACTTAACCACCTCAGTCCCGTCCTCCTAGGTCCAACCATTCCCTTCCATTGACTTTGACAGAGCCATCTTCCATTTCATAAATTTTAGAAGCAGGAGGGACCAGTCTTGACCATCCAAATTAAGGTGCATCTACCACAAACAACAGTAATTTCTTCATTAAATTCCGTTTGAGACAGAATGGTATCTGGAAATTTCTAATACAGATGCACAGTGTTCAACTCGCACTGAGTCTAGCATCTGGTTACAGCTCAATAATGAACTCAACCTCTTAAAACTGCTACACATTTTTACTTTAAGTTAGCTCAACTTCAACTATTGGTAAGAGTTCTCCTTTTTTTTCCCTTAAGGATGTAAGAGTTCCTACACTCCCGTGCCCTGTACAGGTGGCTTTGAATCATCACCAGGTCAATATTCCTTAGAAAAAAGGGAAGGTATAAGCAAAGCCCTTGGCAAGGCTTAAGGTACATTTTCCAGGTTTCTGATCATTGCCTTTAAAAACAACAAATCCCTTTGCGTGTTGATATCTGAAACAGATAATAATGCTGTAGGCACCGTAAGAGCATCAGTGGAATACTAACTGCCTACTCCTTTGCAATAGTACTGATTAGAGAACCAGAACTGCTTCCATCCCACAACTACCTACTTACCACCCTAAGAAACAGGCAGTTCCCATTCAAGAGAGCTCACCCGAAAGCCAGGGAGAATGCCTAGAGGTTTCGTGGGACAAAAAACCAAACTATAAACACTGAAGGAGATGGGCAACTCAGTAAACAGAGCCTTCACCGTCTGCATTTCCTAAAAACTTTCCCACCCCCGTGCTACGTTTAATCCGCAGCCCTCAATTACTTACAGCTCTGGACAGGTAAACAGTCATTTGCTGCCACAGCCCAGAAAAAAGTACCAAAAAAAGGTACTTTAAATGCCAGCCTCCACTTGTGCATGGGAAAGTTGCGAGAGACAGAAATAACACCCGTACGTGCTCAAATATGAGATAACGTCGCATGCAGAGTCAAAACAAAACCTTTGGCCTTCAACTCAATAAATTACAGAGATAAAAAGGGGAAAAAAATAAACGGAGCTACTGTAACAGATCACGCTTATACACCTCTATGCAACCAAAAAACTTCAAGGAGGCCTTCAAATTTCCAATCCCTTTAGCAAGAAAGTAGAAAAACTAGAGAACAAGCACAGGGACTGAGCGCACACTATTTTTCCTACAACTACAGTATTACCGAAAAGACATGAAGACTCCGAGTATGCATTATTGTCTGGTTTCTCTTTTCCATCTACAATTTTAACACTTAGGTAATTTCACTGGCCCTATTTTATCAGGCCACTTAAGGAGCTCAGGTACACATAGAGTGCGGAATAAAACATTTATATGGAAGAAGTGTGCCAGTTCCAATCCACCAAATGTTACACACTTCCTAGTCTGTAAGGCACATGAAATGAATTTTCTGTCCTCTTACACACTGACTATACATCTGAAAAAAACAGAAAAACTCCATTCTTAAAATACACAGCTTTTAAGATTAACTTGTTTTGTTCTTAAGCCAATCCTCAACATTAAGAGAGACTTATTTTTCCCAGAGAGCAAAGCGTTCAGGCTGAATTATACCGTCCCTGCCATAAAGGTACTACCAAAGAAATAGAACCATTCAGGATGAAGAAAGTAGCGGGAGGCCAAAACTTTGATCTCTAATCCCAACTTAACCAGGACCGTTTGATCTTAGAAAAATTATTTAGCCTATAATGCATTAGCGTTATGTAGATGAATACAATGCCTTATATATTACTCAATCTTTACAAATGCAATGCAAGTAAAGCTCAACAATTACAACATCAAGTTAATTCACTGATTAACCAAACCTAAGGTATGTTTTAACATTAAAATTATGCTCACTAATAAGCCAGAAAAGAGAGCTACACTGGTTAGGCTATTTTCATACCTGCTAATGCTTCCTACCTCAACTTCAACAACTCAGTCATGCTCTAAATGCAAATCATCATTAAACATGCAAAAAATTTTACCTAGCAAATATATTAATATTTCATGGGTTTATTTATACTATAACCACCATGAAAATTAGTTTAATAGGCAGCCCATAAAAAAGGGATTAAAGGCTGCAGTCTATGTTGAGTGAAATGCATGCTCTGAAGTCTCTCTAGAAACAGGCTAGCAACCAGAATTGTTTCAGAAAAAAGCACTTTAAAACAAATTTCTGAAAAACAGAAGTATACACCACCCTCTTCTACTCTTTTTATATCTTGGCATAAAGTTATCTGGACAACAATTAAAATGTCGATGACAAAATTCAAGTGACTCAAAATAGTAACATATCTAGTGCACAAATAATTTTAACTAGAAGGAAATTAATTCATCTGGAAAATGCACCAAAACATGAAATGTGTTTGATTCTATTTTCTGAATATGTTTAATCTGACTAACTCTGACCACTACCTCCTCCAATTAAGGAGCACCACTCCCATTCTCCTACGACAAAAGGAAAGCAGAAAAGCATGATTGTACCTTGATTTCTATCTTTCAGAAGAGTTCTGCACCTGCAGGAGCAGACTCTGCACTACGTCAATGAAGCACTTCATTGACTTCATGGAAAATCAGTGGTAAAGTATTTGATATCAGTCAGGGGGGTGGGGGGGTGGTGTCTGATGGTTTTTTTTTTTTTAAAGAGAATTCTAAAAATATGCAGTGCTTAAATACCTGTGTTGATAATACTTTCAATTGGCAGTCTACAAGTAACCTTTCAAAATAAAAACTTTAAAATTTAGTGTTTTAAAATTTGGTGGTTTGTTGTGTTTTTTGTTTTTTTTTACCGTTTTCTCTTGTTTCAAACTGCTCTTTGCTGAATACTTGTGTTGAAAAGCTTCTCTCAAAATTCACCTAACAAGACAGGCTTCTGTACCAGTCAACTACAGACTCGACACTCCTGTTCTGTAGATTCAAGAGAACTACCCAGCAAAAACAAAGGAGGACTTACTTTAAAAACATGCACTGTAACAAATCAGCAGGTACTGAAATAATGTGATTGCATTCACACTAGCTAACAAAATAAGCACATCTTTTCTTTCCTCTAGAGTTTATGGACTCAAAGGAAAGGTTTCAAGTAGTTGCTTCCCCTGATTATTCAAATTTAAAAGTGTCCTAGCTTTTCCGTATCACACCAAGAAGAAAAATCAACTGATAATCTTAACAGCTCTCAGTAAGGCTTCCGGTTTCAAACTGAAAAGTTTTCCACTTTAGAGGAATGTTTGTTATGAGAAAAATAAGATCATCTTAAACACCTATGGAAAAAAGGCTGCAGATGCAGCCTGATTACATCTAAAAGTCTTTATCTGCTGCTTGTAGCAAATCAGTGTCCAAATACTGTCCTCATTGATACTATCACACACACAGCAACTCCCCCAAATCCTCTGTTTACTATAGCCTGACTTCTTTTTAATGGGTTTGTACAACTTAAACTAGTTCCCCATCCATTTTAAAATGTAATTGTCACTTTTCTGGTATTGTCCAAACAAGCTGTCAGATGCTCTAAGGTCAAAATGAAGAGTTATATCAACAACAGTAACAGCCAGCATGTCACTTATTTCCTCTGCTGTCACCTCCAATGCAAACGAAACGTCTTGAGACGACATCTGACCCTATTCCCCATCACCCGATGTACCACCCAATGTTTACAACTCACGACTTTTACTCAGAGCCCAAATATCAAAGTGTTAGGCAGTCGGGATACACAGAAGTCAGTTATTTTAATTAATTTCTCAGAGCAGCACTCTGGGAAGTCATCTTTATGTCAAGATACAGCCCGTCACATCTGTGTTACAGCAGGCGAACTGTTGAGTCTAAGACCAGCTGACAGGGTTCTTTACAGGCTGACAGACAAATAAGGACAAGGCTGCAGGTGGGCACCTTCGGAGAGAAAACTCAATCCAGAGCAACCCCGAGATGTCCTAGCGATGCCTGGGATGTCACCCCAGGAAAAGGGTCACCTTAGGCACAGGATATCAGACAGCATTACAGCTAGACAAGACCAGCAGCCAGCAAACTACCGACAAGGCTGGCTTTGAAAGTGGAAGAGGAAAACAACAAACAAGACATAACATTCAAAAGAGAGAGTGGAGTTTTCCTGAGATACGCAGAACCAACATCAGGGCTTGTACTTGCTGAAAATAAAGTGTGATGCAAGGCATCCCTTCATCTTCTGCTTCTCCCCGCACAGTCCGTGCCCTAGACCTGCATTCACCCCCCTCCGTGAGTCCGCCTCACGCAGTGAGGCACACAAAACTGTTCCAGCAGAAAGCTGATAAACTAGGTGATAGAAAGGTCCGCTTCACTAAAACGGCAGAAAACCAATAAACACTGGAACTATGAAAAGAGAAGGGAGGGGCCACACAACTGGAAAGAAAGGAACAACAAGAGCTTGCGTTTTTGGCAGGCTGGTAGCTTGTGAGCCACCTCCTGAAAGCGCGGCTTCCGAGATCGTCTCAGACGAGGTGTCTCTTTATCAGGGGGTCCAAAAGCTCCCAGGCAGGTGGAAGGACAAGTAATGGACAAGTTATTTGTAAAGCCAGTATCAGAGCATTTTTATAACTGTGATAGATGCTGCATCAGGACTCGTTTCAGAAGTCTGCCGTGAGCGTCTTACTAAATTACCTGCCCAAAACTAAAACATGAAGCTAGATATAAATACATATTATTTTTGGATTTTGAGCAAGGAAGCAATCACTGACCATTATCGGTTCAGGACTCCCCCTTGATGAGAGTAACCATTAAGTCACTGCCATCTGCTGTCTCTGCAATGATGGATGATAAACGAGCATGGGTTTCTCCTGACTGCATTTCCACTTGATAAAACACCATGAAAACCGACCCAGCCGACCATTCCTGGACTTCACAGCACAGAAACCAACAACTAAACAGACCTCGACACCAAATCAGCTCAAAGATGCTTCCCCCTTCTTCAAACTGAGCACGAACCATCAAGGACGTGGCTAGAAAAGACCCTGAGGTGGCAACCCTTTTTTTTTTTTTTCTTGAATTAAGACTTAAACCACTCACGGCTGATGCCTGGGTACAACAGATTGCCCAGCCAACCTCCCTGCATGAACCAAGCCGGGTCTAAAGACTGTATATCCAGTCTGATACATGCACAAACAAGCACTGGAAACCAACCACCTCTGCAGCCGAGCTCTACGCGAAGCTGGGACACTGAACCTGGGGAAAAAAAAAAAATAAATAAAAATCTCCTCGGCTTGCTACCAGCCAGGCACCTTTCCTCAGCACCACACGGGCAGGGCTTCCTCCAGAGCTCTAAAAGCTGAATTACCCTCGTAAAGGCCCCAAAACCAAACCAAAGCCACTCCACCGAGCCCTCTCCCTCCCAGGGGTGCCAATACAGAGGGGTGCCCTCTCCGGGGGCCCCCTGCCCTCACCGTCCCGTCCCCCCCCCCGCGCCTCACACGAAGCCACCACAGCGGCGGAGGCGCAAGGCGGGAAACGCGGCCGGCGCCGGCCCGCAGGCAACCCCCGCTGATTAAAACCAAAATCCTGAGGTAAATAAGGGCGGGCGGCGCGGGGCGCGCTCCCTCGGCGGCGGGGCGGCGCGGAGCCCCGCTCTTTGTTCGCCGCCGCGGGTAGGCCCGGCCCGGCCCGGCCCAGCGCTCGGCCCCTCACCTCGCGAACGTCCTGCAGGCACTCGAGGACGGCGAGGTTGTTAGCCCAGCTGTGCTTGGAGCAGAGCCGCACGACGTCCTCCCGGCACACCGCCTCCTCCGACAGCTTCCACCCGCTGCCCGAGCCGCCGCCGCCGCGGGGAACCCGCGGCCCCGCCGCGCCTGGCCCCACCACTTGCCCCGCTAAGGGCTGGTTGCCGACAGCGGCGGGGCCGGCGGGAGGAAGGCCGCTCACCACCGGCCACACCGCCAGCGCCAAGAGCAAGAGAAGCGCCGGGCCCGGGCAGCGGCTCCGGACACGTCCGCACGGCGCCATCTTGAATCCGCCACCTCCGGCGCAGCCGCCCGCCCACCTAGCGGCACGCACGCCGTATGCAAATCAGCGCGCCGGCTGACGTCACCGCGCCGTGCCCCGCCTCTGTGAGGCCACGCCCACTTGGGGGCGTGGCTTGTTCCGGCCCCGCCCCTCCTCGCCTCAGGAGGTGGAGGCGCCATCATGGCCTCCGGCGCCATTGCAGCCCCCAGACTCCACCACGGGCCCCGGCCACCGTTATGGCCCCCCCTCCGCCATCACAGCCCCACGGTGGCCCTCAGAGCCCGTCAGCCACGCAGGATGGTGGCAGGGGACGCGAGGAGCCGTGCCCCCAGCACACTCACACCTCTGGTAAGGCGGCCTGGGCCCGCGCCTCCCACAGCAGGTCTCCAGCGGCTGCGGCCAGGTTTTTTTGCCCAAAATCTCTCAGTGCCCGCCAGTGAAACAGAGCTCACAGTGCCGTCCTCTCCGGAGGGGCATTGTGGAGAAGTTATTAAAAGCCTGAGAAGCTCTTGGCTGCCCCGGGGATGGAGGGCGTAGGAAAGGCCGTGAGGAAACGGTGCTCAGAGCAGGGTTGGACTAACAAGAGAACCTGGGGCCACGTACAGAACAATGAAGAAAAAGTATTGAATAGCTGCTCAAAAAAAAAACCAAAAAACACAAAACTTGAATAAAACATTGGGGAAAAAATAAAAACCAGATTATTGCCTGACTGCCTGGCAGCCGGGATGCTCGTGGGCAAGGGCTCACACACCAGGGTAGCCCAGCCCTGGGGTAGCCTCCAGGGAGCAAGCGGCTGAAAAAGGGCAGAAAATCACATTTTGGGGGTGCCATGAGACTGCTGGTTTTAGGGTTTGGTTGGTTGGCTGCACCTCCTGCCCTTCCAGGGCAGGACCCTCTGTTTCAGGGCTGGGATTTGGCATGTCATGCTCGATTGCGGCTCCGGGCTTTCTTCATGGGGATGGAGAGAAACAGGCACTCCCGTAAGAGTGATCTTGTCCCCCAGGCAGGATCTACAAGGGCTGATCCCATTGTAGATGGGATCTACAAGTTCCTCTGAGGGCAATAAGGGGGAGTTGGATGCTGACTTCAGTGACGGATCATCTAAAAGTGGTGTCCACAACTGCACAGCCTCCGCTGGAGCAGTGTTTTGGTAATGCCACACACCCCTCTGCCCCGGCAGCCAGACCTCTGAATTTCACAGTTAAAAAAACCAACTGTCCGGGTGTTGGGTCGGCAGCAGTGGTGGAACACAGGTCCTCCACCACCCCAGCAACCACAGCTTTTCAGGCACCCTCAGAGTCTCCCAGCAGCAGGATCTCACCAGGCCAGCTCACGGTACCCTCCCAGGATGGATTTGCCCCAAAACCTCAGCTTTGCTTCCAACAGCAGATAGAAATGGGGGAACGGGGAGAATCCCATCCCAATTCCCCTGCCTGCTTGACGCCAGGAGCAGTTTTCCCAGCATCGGTCCAAAGTCAAAAGCCTTTGCCTGGATGCCAGGGCACTCCACGGGTCTGCCATGGCTCGGTGCGCTGGGGTGAAGCCGAGCCCTTCTTGCCCCAGGCTGCCACGTCCTGCATGCACAAAGCCCTTCTTTTGGGGATGCCACCAGCCATCTTACCCACACCAGGAGCTACCGGAGCAAACCGGAGCCCACCGTGGCCACCAATCTGCAGCTGCCTCCTCCAGGTGGAGACGAGGACAGGAGAGGGAGGGGGTTCAGCTGGAAAAGTCCCTGCGGTTCTTGCATTCAAGTGTCACGCTGGGACATGGCGCTCGGGAAAGTGGCTTTGCGCTGGCACCCAGGGGCCGCGCAGCTGGGAACACTTGAAAACAAAAGCCAGTGAAATGCAGCCATGCTTGGCAGCCCGTTTGGCTTAGTGGAAGTTATTTGAAGAGCTGGCCCAGCACAAGAGCTGGCTCTGCTCCTCCATCCATCGCAGGACGAGGACAGAGCGGAGCAGGGGAGCTGGGTTATGGCTCCCTTCTCCTTCCCACACCCTCGGGAGCTCTCTGGAGACTCGCTTTTTGACAAGCAGCAGCCCACGTCCTTGTGCTGAGCATCCCATGCTCACGGGAAACCTCCTCCCAACCTTGGATTTTAACACCCGGCGTAACCTGCCATTAAATAAGCATTTCATAGAGCCCTACACTCACCGTGTCCACGCAGCAAGTTAAAGAAGGAAAAGGTATTTCTTTGCACGTAGTGACATCTCTGCCCATGCAATAACCCCAGCGGCTCATTGCAACTGCGGCTCCTCTCCCTCGGCACAGCCTCGGTGCCTTATTGCCACATTTTAAGCATTTTACCAGCAAGGCGCTCAGAGGCTGGGTGCTGCATTAAGTGCTTGCAGCCGTCGGCTTTTGTAACGGGCAGCACATTTAAGTCTCGCCGCTTCAAGCAATAAAACCCATTTATATAGCCCCCAGCTTCGCAGAGCGAGGTGGGGTGAGCTGAGCTGAGCTGCTGGGACGCCTCTCGCTCCTTCCCAGCACCGTCCTCGCCCTCCAGCTCACCGCCTCGGGGAGAAGAAAAGCTCTTCCCTGGTCCACGCAGAGGAGCTGCTGTGATTTTTAATTGGATACAGACCACTCTGTCCCACAGGGCCACGGGCACTGCTCCGAATCTCAACTCGGTCTCCACGCAGCCCGCTGAGGCCCTCTCCCTTGCACACAAACTGGCTCAGCTGCCTCCCTCCAGTGCTAAGGCTTCCCCAAAACTACAGCTGGTGCAGAGAACCTGGTCAGGTGCTTCGTTACCGCTACCATTCAGCACTTTTTCGTGATGGCTGAGGCAGTAACGCTACCCTGGCATCGTCTGTTTTATTTGCGTGACATGCACAGATTCAGCCCCGCTTTGGTTCAGCTTTTCTCGTAGGTCCGAGATCTGCAGCACTGTTGCTCATCCGTGTTAGGAAATAACCAGATGTCCATGGCAGTATTTCGCTTCCGAGGAAGCTGTGGACAAACGGGAGATAATATTCCAGCTATAACCTGGTGAGCATCAAGGGTGTGCCTCTTGCGCACAACTCTTCATCCAGCCCGACGTGACATTTGTGTTTTTCACAGGAGAGCAACCCTTGACACATCTTTGCTTCACAAAGCATTCGTCGTTCCTGCAGAGCCTGTTGCCCCCCCTGTATTTATGCAGCTCTGTGTTGCAGTTACCACCTACCTTTACCGAAAAAGAAAAAAAAAAAAAAGGGGGCAATTTTCCAACCTTTCCTCCAACCTGCCACAATTATTTCCCAAGCCGCCTTCTGCCTTCCCGAGCACTCGGTGCTGCTCCCAGCTTGACGTCGTCTGAAGCGTGGGGAGTGTTGCTCCCCCTTCCACCACCTCTGCCGCTAGCAGAAACACCAAATTGGACTTGATGCCAGACTAAACCCCCTGGACCCTCAAATTAATCACGTTTCGCTGGGTGGGATAATCACCAAAATTAGTTCGAGACATTTTTTCCTCCTGACCAGCACAGGCTGGACAGGCCCTGGTACCCACTAAGTTTGTCCCAAGGATTAGATGATAAACATTTTAGGGCATAGTTCCCCCAACTCCTTTTTTTTTTTTTTGGCTACTTACAGGCACTATTTTGCAAAAGACAGGATAGGAGCAACAGCCCACATCCCCTTGGTGTTCTCAAAATGCTGCTACAGCTCCAAGACGTTACGGATGAACTCCTCCCTCCCCTGTACCGGAGCACGGCTTTCCTGCAGGCACCCACGGCTCATCCCAGCACAGCCCATCTTGAGCAAAGGGAAGTAACACGAGCACAAAGCCTTTCTGCCTTCTCAGCATTATCTTTAACTATCTCAAAAGCAAATAAACAATGATAAATATTGTTATCTTAACTCAGGGAGGCTGTTGACACCGACAGGCTTGGCTTGGCTGAGTGCTCGCAGGGGAGGACTGCAGCTCAGCGGAGGGGCAGCCAAGGTGCTGCGACTCCCTCTGCTCGATTTTGCAGGCAGCTCGGCAACGTTTCGGAACGCGGCTAGACCCAAAAGGTGTCTGAGCACTCAACTAATTCACATTTTAGCTGGGAAAAGCCTTTACTGCAGATTTGCCAATAGAAAGCCAAAGGTGTTCATCCCAGCAGGGGAGATCTTGCCCCTTTCTCCCCACCTCTCTGGGCAGAGAAAGCTGTTCCCTCCCCATTTACTAGTTCTGGCATTCAATGCAAATCAAACCCAACAGAAAACTAGTTTTCGCTTGCTCGTTCCTTTGTTTCCCCCTTCTCTTCCTCCTTCCTGAACTCCTTTTCCTCATATTCTTTCGCCTTCACAAACCAGCAGAAAGCCAAGGTCCGTTAAGGGATTTACTGCCTTGGTAGCAAAATCTGCTACTCTACATTAGCAGAAAATTTTGCCAGGTCTCCTTGCAAACCAAGAAGAACTAAATGAAATCCCACTGGGATGCTCCAGCTACCTCGGTGTAACAAGGTTCAGATCAAGCCGCTTGTTTCACTTGCTGCATTGCCTGGTTTTAATCCAATTTGGTTCGGGACACGTAAAATAACTGCTTTTCTGCCCTCCGGGAAGCGGCAAGCACAGCCAGAGCCAAGGGAAGCGCTGGCAGGTCCCGCCTTGTGTGCGCTGTGCTCACTTCTTCGCTCACACTTTTTCAGCGCTACCTTTTGTCATGTGCAACGCTTTTGATTATTTTTATTGCAGTCTCAGCCCGGAGCCACTACAAACCGACAGCTAAGAGACCAGGGGGTGCTGCGCAGGCTGGATTGCGTTCAGCACCGGCACGGCCCCCGGGTTTCCTGCCAAGCTGCCACCGCAGCCAGCGCCGGCAATGCTGTCCCTTAAAGCCTGTTTTTTTGGCAAGAATTAAAATTAGGAGAGGTGCTCCCTCACAACAGCTTGGAGGGGGGGAAAAAAAAAAAAGGGGGAAAAAAATGCCTGTGCAGAGCTAAGAGCGAGGCCCCGTCTGCAGGAAGCACAGCGCTGCCCAGCTTTACCTATCGCCTCACATCAGATTTACTCCAGGAATTGCCGAGGGGCCGCCCTGCTCCACAATAACAAAATCTTCCCGGAGACAGAGGCAGAAATAGCCACAGAGTGGCTTATTGCCTAAAACACCAGTGAAACAGCTCAGCCTCTAATGACAGCTGCCCTGCATCATGCAGAGACACTGATTTTTATTTTTCCCTTCTTCCTTCCATCCCAGAATCTGCCCCTTTGACTCCAGACAGAGATGAGCAAATATTTAATTAACACGTTTGACCTTTTATCAGTCCTCGATGCTGATGGCTTTCCGCACGCAATTTAGGTGCTCTTTCCCGGAGCCTGCTGCAAACCTGCGACTAGGGCAGTGTTACAAGGTTCTTCGCATCTCAAATCTTTGAAAGTTTTCTTAAATTCTGGATTTGAAAACGGAGAGAACATGAAAGTGTCATCTTCCATTATTATTTTAATAGCGTTTAAGTTTGTACCTGTAGGGCGGTATAAAGTAGAAAACAAGCGCTCCCTAGAAAATCAAAAGCTGACAGGCCTTTTAATAATGCCTTTTTCTGTACGTGTTTAAAATTTTTCAAAATTTCTTGTGGGAGGAAGGGGTTGAAGTTGACTGAGCATAAACGATGCCTCAGAGTGGCTGAGAACAAGCAGCTCGTTGCACTACGTTGGCAGAGAGCAGCCCAGTCCTTCTGGTTTTAGCTGGCGTTACCGGACACTTTCTCACAATGTTGTTCTTTCTACTAACCCTTTGTTCCTGATCATCACTAAAATGCCAAAAAGTCTCACGTCAGTGAGTTTATTCCCAGTTAAAAGGGTGTCCCAGGGGCACGCCCTGACTTTGCTCCAGCCTTTCCTCTCCCCTCACCTTCTCAGAGCAGCGTGGTTCAGCGTGGTCTCTTGGTTCGCTAAAAGCGTCCGTTATTTCAGTTTGAAGCCAAGCGTTATTTGAAAATAATACAGAGCATGAGAAACCTTACCTGCATACAGGGATGCTTGTTTACCTTCACAAGACAGGCAGTGTATATTGCCGAGACTTATTCTTAAAGTACAGCAGCAGCAGTTATATTTGGTAACTATAAACCTTTTATTTTTACAGTATATAAAAATATAAGAACAAAATACTATACAGAAAAAATATAAAGTTAAGCAGAGATCATCTCAATCTCATTTTTAAGAGGTAAGACATGAACAGGATCATACTGTGCAAGCCCCAGACTTTAGAAAAATAAAATTGTTCTGGTGGTTTAAGCGGTGGCACACTCAGTCCCGACAGGACAGATGCTGCTTACCACAGCCAGAGGCAGAGGTGTGCCGAGATGGGTTTCCAGCACAGGGAACTCATCTCCCAGCTTCCAACATCCTTGCAAGCTTGCTTTCGTTAAACATAAAACAAAACTAAGTCCTCTTTCATGATCTGACCTAGAGATAAACGTTCTCACCCCCCTCAGCATATTTACGGGCTCAGGGCCCACCGTACGGGGCAGTGCACAGCCCCTGAGCTGTGATCCCACCCGACGGGCTCAGAGCTACGTAAACCAGCGAGTCTGCGGCACGCCTGCACACCAATACAACTGGCAGCTGGCTGTGACCGGCCGGTGAGCTGGTAAATATGATTTAAGGCAGGCAAAAGGTCAGTGAAAGCAAGCTGATGAAATCCCCGAGTTTCCACCAGTTCCTCAAATTGGGGGGGTGGGAAAAAAAAAAACCAACTTAAAAAAAAAGCAGCCAGCATTCTTTTCCAAGGTACTGGCTGTTTCAGTACATTGCTGTCTTCAAGGAAGGACACCATGGACTGCAGCAGCCAACAGTACACGAACCATCTCCTCCTCTTTACCTGTACTTCTCTAGTTTCATTTTCCACAACCAAACTGCGCAAGTTTGCTTGTGGGTGAAGCAGGGAAGAGAGAAGGGGAAAGAAATGGGGGCAAAGAATTAAGGAATTACAGTGCAAAGTATACGCTCATGGAAAAAAGCCACAAAAGAAAAATGGTTCTCTGTAGATTTTCCAAGCCTGTTCCCTCCACGGCCACAAACCGGGGTCTGTCCTCACCAGGCAATAACTGCCAACTGACCCTCGACCTTCAAAAGAACATGGGAGTATGTTCTCCAACGCAGTGAACTTGCTTTTACACCGAGTAACAGCCGTACGAGCGAGGTGCCAACATTGCCACCTTTTCATCACAGCAGAACACAGAAAGTGCAGCGAGAGTCTCAGGTCTTCGAGTTCCTCTTATTTTGTTGATTCATAGAAGAGATTTGCAAGTCCCTGCGCTGTATTCATACTGGGGAAAAAAGAAACTGCAGCAACACACTGGAGACAGTCCAAGTATTGCTGTGCTGAGGCAGCTTGCAGAGTTTGACTGAAGAAAATTGACCGAAGAAGAAATAAGGGCAGACTTAAAAAGGAAGATGGAAGAAGAAGGGAATTGCTCCAGGCACCAGCGCGTCCCAGTTCCTGCCTACTGCCAGAAGAGTGCTGTAGCGGTTCCTTGTCGCCCGTAAGCAGCACGTGCAGGACAGCAGGGTCTGGGACTGAGCGGTTGCGTAGGGTTAGTCAGCAGCATATTTGGAAAGCCTCTCTGTGGCAGGCGTGGGGACCGCTTTCACTGCCACTTGTAGATCTTCACCATCTTCTCCGTCAGAGTAGCCAGGAGGTGCGTTTGGTTCACTTCCAAGGGGCAGATATCCAGCACAGGCAGGTCAGCCTGCAGCTTCTGCAGCAAGGAGCCACTGCCAGCATCCCACAGCTGCGGGACAGACAAGGTCAAACACGGCAGCATCCTCCCCTCCCCTCCCATCCAAAACAGATCTTGCTTTCTCTCTAGAGAGAAGACTTTCCTCAAGTTACTTACAGGACCCTTCCTCTACTTTCACCCCCTGCTCAGATGGTCTCTAACCGCGCAGCACAACGTCACCCTGACTGCCCTCTCCTCTGACCCCGACTCATGAGATCCCATGCAGCCTGTTGTCCATCCTCTGCACCTGAGCTGCTTTTTCATACAAAGGGCAACCCTGCTGCTCCTCTTCCCTGTCATTCCTGAAGAGCCTGCATCCATGCCTCACAGCGCTTACCCCATCAGCTGTCCCACCAAGTCTCCGCTACACCAGTTAGTGCCCACTTGTGCCAGTGCGCCCAACTGCATTCCTCTGGTGGACAACAGGCGCTCGCTGCCTGCATTCCGCTCAATAGATGTGGACCACAGGCTTTGGTGTCCCACGCTAACAGAAAGTTATATCTGCTGCAGCAAGTACAACAGACCAACCTGCACCGGGTAATGGGTGCGACAAGACAACGCCCACCAAAACACGCTGATGCTGTGACTGATAAGGCTCCTCTGCTAAGAATTGCAATAAAACCCACCACCACGCTGAAAGGAATGGGATATACCAGGGCAGAATTAGATGCCTCATCGCCAGCACACACAAAGACGCTGCCGTCCTCCTCCGGGCTCTGAAAAATGGCGTTCTTGGTCAGCAACTTGCAGGTGGGCCCAGCGCTGAAAGTCTGAACCGGGTTAGAAGAACACACCACATCTTCAGAGGCCTCTGTCAGTGGGCTGCAAGTCAGTTCCATCATCACACAACGCACACATGGGTTATTTTTACCTGCACGGCGGAAATAAAAAAAGGTAACCTGTGGAAAATTTAATCGCAGGCAAGTTTTAACTGTAGGAATACAAGTGACACCACCCCACGGCCGCCCCCTTTTGCCTCACCCAATTCTTATCTACGTGCAGATGCTCATTGCTCTGGCTAGGGCAGGTGCTACGTTTCTGCTGCGCCCTGAGCACCAGAACTGCTGTTGAACTCAACAAACAGCAGGTCAGAGCGGCAACGAACAGCGCATTGCGGGTGCACACTGTTACGTACTGGGCCTGTACGTGGCGAGGCAGTGCCGAGTGGTGATCTCCGTTTGAATATCGATGCATCCTCCAGGTTCCAGTGGCAGGTGATGAGGCCGGTAGGAGTTGCCAGCTTTCTGTTCCCAAAAGCAGGCTCCTTCTAAGGTTCCAGCTAGTATTCCGCCGTAAGGCAGGGACGCTGAGGCCATCCGGGGCAGATAGGACAACGATACCATGGGGCACCTGAAAGTGTGATCAGCAAGAGTCAGCGCTGCCAGCTGCAGCCACGCTGGCATTCCGCCTCACCTCTCTCCAACCACGTTGCAAAGAAAGGGCCTAAACAGGCTACAAACGGTCCTTCAAGCAAGGAACCCCAATGGGTTTGTCAAGAATAAATGAAATTCAACTTAACTACTGAGCCTTATGTTTTAACAAAGCATCAGACAGCCCACATCAGATGTGTGTAAATCAGCATTTGATTCCCTGAGTAGAAGAGATGGGAGGTACTGGCGTCTCACACCTCTTTGTAATAAACACTAAGCCCAGCTCCAAAACAAAATTCAGTTCTCCTGCTTAGGCTGCACCAGTGGGTCCATTTCTGACCACTGTGCACCTTAAAGAGATGCAGGTGTCAAGCGCTCCTACTAAGTTATACCACGTACCCTTATGAGAGACTTCTCCCATCTGTGCTAGATTCACATGAAAGATTTTAAACTATTATTATTATGGAAGAAGGCAGATTTAGATTAGATATTCAGAAGAAATTTTTCACTCTCAGGGTGGTGAGCCCCTGGCGCAGGCTGCCCCGAGAAGCTGTGGCTGCCCCATCCCTGGAGGTGTCCAAGGCCGGGTTGGACGGGGCTGGGAGCACCCTGGGCTGGTGGGAGGTGTCCCTGCCCAGGGCAGAGGCATTGGAACGAGAGGATCTTCAAGATCTCTTTCAACCTAAACCATTCTATGATTATAATTTTAAACTATTATAATTGCTGTGTGATTCATGAAATTTAGCTTAATGTATATTAGCAAAGCTGAGCAGAATGAAAAATCCTTATGCCATACCTGGACTTCTGAGGGACTAGTTCCTGGACGTGAGAGTTGGTGTCTCTCAAATCATATATCATGATAGAGCCATTGACCAATCCAGCGTAGAAGTAGTTTGTATCGTCCAGACACCAGCAGCAGCTCCAGACAGGACGGCCAGCATTGTATGTCTGCACCACCGTATTTGTTGCCAAGCTGCAGAAGAAAAGCAAAGCGTTGGCCCACTGCACAAGCATCTACTGATGAGAAAATAGCATAATTAAGGTAAGCAAATCTAGCTTTTTAAAGTCTTCAGACAGAAGCATCTCTCTTTAGACTGAATTCTCAATTAACTCCTCCTTTACTCCAGACATGAATCTGGAAAATCTAGACAGAATAATCACTTGGATATTGTCACGTGGTTTATAATTCTTCCAGGCCAATGCTTCTTTTTCCAGATTGATCTTTGGAGACTGGGAAAGGAAACCGCAGAGCAGGGTCTCAACCGCCTTACTGGAAAGGGAAAGCTGAGTTACTTTTCTGGAAACAATTAGAAGTGACTTTGGTGTAATCCCGTAATATCACATATTCCTGAGATCACAGGGCTTATCTCTTCAGATTACATCTCTCATTAATTATTTCCCCCTTTTTATGTGAAAGGAACACGCTTATGCCTCAAAAGGATCCAAGTTAAGCACCAGTGAGAAAGCAAATGGGGTAAAGACAGTTAAAAGCAGATTTATAGTGTTAATTCTTTAGAAACTCAATTTGCGGAAGGAAGAAGAGGGGAGTACACAGAGGGGTGCAACCCCGAACGGCAGATTGGAACGTATTTGCAAAGGGCAGCGTTGTCAACACGGGCTCAGCACAGCCAGAACAGTGCGAGACAGAAGACAGCACGTAATCAAAGTGACTCTGGATATCCTTCACAACACATGGGTTTTTCCCTGGGGAAGGTGATTGTGCTCAGAACTCCAGAGAAGACAGTAACTGCTCCCAGGTAAGTATAAGGGGAACAACCACAAAGAAAAACCTGGCCGGGCAATCAGGGAGTTTGATATCAGAACAGTGACTGGTTCAAAACAACAGGAAAAACCCAAAGTCATGGTGCTATTTTAAACACTTGCAAGCAAGAACAGGAGACTTAAGGACATCTTGGATAATTCCTTTTGGCAGGATGACTACGAAATCAGTAACTACAGAAGAAAGATGACCAAAGGGGGACTTTTCTTTCAGAAGGAGACACAAAGAAGTAAGAAGATGCTGCTGAAGCAAGCACTTAACTCCAAGACATTCTGGGATCAAGCACAAAAGAGGATCACAAGTTCCGATGCAGCCAAGGCAGATTTGGGAATCATGTGTCTGAGCAGACACTGTGACAAGAAGCTGCTCTCCGGATTAAATCATGAAAAGAATATCAACCTCATTGGTTAGAAATCTGACAGGCTGATTTTAGCAGAGAGAGTTTTGTTTGCTTTTAACTAGTCTATCAAACATTCCAACATGGTAACAGGAAAGCAGCATTCTTTACATTTTTGTTGCAGGATTAAGTTCTTTTCGTTGCTTCACTCATGGGAAAGAATTGGGACTAATCAGTCATATAACAGACGTATTCTGCCTAACCCTACACCGACAGACAGATGTGCATAAAGACATTAATATAACTCAGTAAGAATCTGTCAGCCAACAAAGTTTTGAAGCAGCCTGAGCTTAAGATGGAAGAGCAGTAAAGTAGCACGAAAACACACTCATAGGCTGTAAATTCTAACAGGACTGGACACATTTTTCTCTCAGCTTCACATAATTGGTCTCCAACCCTCTGCTTCAAGTCTCTGCTAGCTCTAGAGAACCTGTGTTCCTCCAGCTCAACAATGCTGCCTACACACTTCATATCCCAGATGGATTCCACCCTCTGCAAGAAGTTTAAAAGCCAACATTAGTGCAGGGAAGAAAGGACCCAACTCGAACACCCCTTGTTTCTGTTTTACGCCATACAAGTTCCCATGCTTCACATTTCCCTGCAGCAACAGAAAACCAAGCGGACAATAAATTTCACATCTATACATCATGCTACATTTTTTCTCAACACAATTTGGCCAATCTGTGTCGAATTACTTGTTTTCCACTGAATTCTCCACGGGAAAGTTAGAGACAAGCAGCTCCATAACACCTCCATGTAAAAGATCCAAAAGCACAAACAAGTCTTTCTCTCTGTTAGTTCCCACATGCAGGAAGAATATGCAGACCTGATCTCATCTTAGCTGCATCTTTTGGAAAGCGGATTAGCAAGCGCTGCAAGACATTTCTAGCAAGACAGAACGAAATCCAATCCAGTCTCTTGCAGACGGCAAAACTCTGCTGGGACAGGTTGCTCCCCCGAGCAGGGCTCACCTGGTAAGTTTGAGAGTGTTGTCCAGAGCAGCAGAGAGCAGCAAGCCATCCGCTCGGCCGCCGAAAGCCAGCCCCCGAATCTGTTTACTGTGGATGGGGATGTACTGACTGCTCTTCAGGTTGGCCACGCTCATCATCTTAACACCACAACCTGTCACAGAAGAAGGACAAAAGCAGGTTATCACAAAGCGGCACACTCGCAGAACTAGCAATTCTACACTTGAACTACAATGTCTGTCCTGAAGCCTGCAGTGGGATGAACATATGAAAGTTATTTGCCGTTCTGGATAAGCACCGCCACAAATCATTCTTTAGTTCAAATGGCAACAGGGCTAAATCCCTAAGGATCCCAGCCAGAGCCAACTCAGTATCAGCGTTACAATTCTGGTCACAAGAGCCTGTTGCTCTTTAGCCAGTTTCTTCAAAGACATTCTTGCCTAGATAAAGACACGCACAGTAGGATTACATGGCTATTTAAGAGAACAAGTGCCGCTGCAAAGAATGCTTTCAGGTGAACTTAACCTGTGTGCTACAAGAGTCACCACAAAGCCTCCATTCAGAGTTTCATTCCCTGGCTCCGAAAGCCAGGAAAATAAGGTCAGTTAAATTCAATTTTGTTATGCCTAGATAAGGCGTATTAATCTCCAAACCATTAACCAAATAAAGTAAGTTTCATCATTCGGAAAGCATTGAAGTACTTTGCAAATAAACTCTCAGGCTCCTAATATGCTACATCTATTTCATTGAGAAAGGAAGCTGGCGCTGGTCCAGATGCCAGGTCACTCGCCCCTGGCCATAACAGCGAGACAGAAAAGCAGGGCTGCCCATGGCTCCTTGGCTTCCTGATCCTCACTGGGAAACAGTGCTCCTATCATTCAGGTTAGAATTGTTTTGCTTTCCGTGTTTTTCTGGGTTTTTTTTTTTTTTTTTTTGGTGGTGTTGTTTTGTTTGGTTTTTTTGTTTTGGGTTTTTTTTGTTTGTTTAGGGTTTTTTGGGGTTTTTTTTGTTGTTTTTTTTTTCCTTTAAAGAGTACTGACAAATCAGCTGCATGTGCATCAATCCACCTACAATTTGGGGAGCAATGTTTCTCACTCAAGCACTGGAAGCTCCTCTGCAGCCCCTTGTGCACTGACCCCTTGGTCTTTCAGATGACCCCCTGTTTTGCAAAGGGTCATCTTCACTGCGGAGCACCAGACACACCTTTTACCTTCCGATGGATGCGACGCTTCAGCAGAAAAGCCAGAGACCCTCTGCTGGGATTCTGCTGTAGAAGTGAAGGGGGAAACAAGCTACTTCACTAGGCAGAAGCTACCGATGCAGGGGCCAGATGAACTACAGGAGGTCTTGTGAGTATTCCCAGTTTATAAGGCACATGCAAAGGTCAAGCAAGAGAAGCAGAGAGCAAGTAGAAAACACATTTAACTTTCACCTATGATCTTGACTTGCTTAATTACCAGGAATAAAAGTAGACTGCGGAGAAGGCTGTGATACCACGAGGCAACTCAGCGAGTCGCAGTATGCCATTACTCTGCAGTTCCCAGTCTGAGACACCACAAAAACCTTTTCCAAGTGGTACTTGCGCTGGCTTTGGCTGGAGGGGAGGCTGCCCGGGAGGCAGGTGCGGGAGCTGCCAGGCTGCTGAGAAGCGCTCACATTGTGCTGGGCCACCAAAGCCTTCAGCTCCTGCAAAGAAAAAGACCCAAAGAGCTTTAATGCGCCACTGGCGACGTCACCTGCGCTGCCTGTTCCAGATGCTCCGACCATACTTTTCTCAGATAAAAAGGAAGAATATGGTCCAATTTCCATGCTGTTCCTGAAATGCTGGATGTCCAAGTCCATTGACTATGACAGTGAGCAACAAAAGCATTCAAATGCTGAGCGAGTTCTGGCAGAATGCACTCAGCGTCTGTTATTGTATATATTAGACCCTGTGAGAGAGAGGACTCTCGGGCAACGCATAAAAGCCAATAACAATTATTACCAGATCAATGCTGTTTAGAAAAGAATGAACTGCCAAGTATTACACGCAGCTAAACCACAAGAGAAAGTCAATTAGAACCATTTTCCAGAATTTCCAGAATACCCCATAAAAAAATAAAAGCCCAAGTTTCAACATAAAGGGCATTGCAGGAAACAAGTCAGTCTATTTAATGAAGACGACCCTGTTCTTGTAAACCCTGAGCAGCAAATTCCAGGAACAACTTAACTCTCAAGAGCTCCGGCCCTGTTTTCCTCTACCTCCTCCCCCCCTCTTCCTCCACCTCAACTGATGAGTGCTCAAGGATGCTCAGCAGAGACGCGGCCAAGGACAGCTTCCATCAGCAACGAGGTATTTCTAGAATTCCTCTTTCCACAGAGATCATCAGAGGTGAGGTGGGTACGCCGGTAGCGGCACTAGCGTATTATCAGTCAACTAAAAATGCCCCCCAAAAAAACATTTTGACCAACTTATTGTAATCCAAGGGCAAAAGCAGAAAGTACAGAACCCCAGGGATATTCGAAGGGGTGTATATATTAAGAAAATTGCTACTTGCTTTCTGTTGTCTGAGCAACATAGGTTATGCTTCAAATACTATGTAATTTTTAAACAATTAAGGGCCACAAGAGTGATATTATGAATATATTAGTAGATTGCAAGCTAGCTTCAATATTGAATCAGCCACTACCACTTAACTCACATCTAAGCAAAGGCAGCAGTTCTCAGAGGCAAGATCAAAGATCAAGCTCTACATTAATAGTTATCATCAAGACCTATAACTTTTGGAAACTGCTCAAGAGGAGAGCAATTCTGATATTTTACAGAGGTCTGTTCTGTTTTGCATCAAGCGCATCACAAATCCCCCAAGGGAATAAAAATCAAAGCTGAAGACTCAGGATGATCCCATTAGAGCAAGCAAAGACAAAACGACCTGGGGAGGAAGAAGAGGTGCAGGGGATGCGAGGATGCTTATGGTGGAAGCTGTAGCTTCAGGCTTAGAGTAAGCAGTCACTGAAAACACCAGTAACTTAGAAGAAAGTGACTCTTAATAAAAAAATTAATAAACTCATTATTTCTAAAAGGCAGGAGGATACCACCACCAATAAGGATCACAAGCGATTATTTGTTGCTCTGAGGAGTTTACAAAACTCTCCTTATCACCTGCATTCAAACATTCAACTTTTACACAAGTTATTAAAAAGGAAACCAGGCAATTAAAGCCACAAGGACTATTAGTACGATGCTAACATTTAAACACAATAGACAAACCCAGCAGAATCAGGAAGTCTTACTGGAGACGCATTACCAAGATGATTACAAATACCACACTGCAGAACAAATTCCACTAACTGTGCTCAAAAGAACACTACGCTGGTAGTGTAAGCCTGTACCTTCCTTGAAGATGTTTGCAGAGTTTTCCCCGATGCCTGGTGTTGACTAAGTGCCCCGAGGGCACGCTCGTCTCTCTGCACACGCTATGACTGCCTCCTAGATTTCAGCTTGAATGAACACAGTCACACAGGTTGGGGAAAGAAGAGGATACACAGCAGAAGTCTTCCTGAGGAGTACGCATGAGAAGCAGCAGAGCACAATGAACAGGAAAGGAAAACCACCAGCTACAGCAAATACAGAATCGTTTTCTGAGTATTTGGTTACAGACTTAATGGCTGATATGAAGCTTGAAAGACAAAAGGCAGTTATCAGATGACTGTCGCTCTCTGGCTGCGCTCCCACAGACCTCTTACAGAAGCCATGACCGATGTCTTGCACCACGCAGCCCCAGCCGTGCATTTCAGAGAGAAACACACGACTACAACCTCAAGCTGCAGCGCAGCACTACAGGCATTCCACCTTCCTTTGGTTCGGGTTCAAATTCAGCCAAAGGGACACAGAGCATTTTTAATCAGCTTCACTGTAAGTAACAGCTGAATGAAGTATCAGGTTTTACTTATTTCTTCTAGATCTTCCCCAGGTATCAACTGGAGGTGAACACAAAGATCACAAATATGAAAGACTTTTTAATGCAATAAAACCATTAGCGTAAAACTTTTCTAAAGGAGTTAAGTTCACAAATTTTCATTGATACTTCGCTATCCGGCTTCTTTTTGGAGGCTCTGAAAATCCCATTTTAAAAAAAGCTTTTCCAATACATCGAGCAATATAAACTGACCTCTACAAGGCTCACAGTCACACTTGCTTTCTTCTCCACAGCAGCACGCAATCTCCTGTTATTTCCCTGCCAGTCCTGCCTTTACTGCTCCCTACACAAACACGGTGACTGTTTCCCACTTGCAAAAATGAATCTCCTACCCCAGCTGATCAGTGGTATTAATTCCAGAAGCCAGAGGTGGTTTGCTTATCATTAGCTAACTTTTACTGAAAATTCTGGCAGATTTGGGAGGAGTACGGCAGTAGCTTACATCCGATTCCCAACTTATTTGTGGTCACAAAGGAAAAACTTTAGGCAAAAGTAAGATTTCAGTAGCACCCCTTCCAAAATTCAGTCTGAACCTGCTATGCAGTGTGCAGCATATAGCTCAGCACCGCACACGCTGCAGGTTTACAGAGAGAAACAACACTGTTGAGAGCTTTCTGCCAGAGTTTTAGTTAGCTCCCTACCCGCTCTTTCCTCAAGTTCCTTTCTTCATACATTTTCATGTAGCTAAAGACTTAAAAAACATCCTTTCCTGGACTTAAAAAACATCCTTTCCTAGCCTCAATCAACTTAAATACTTCAATAACAAAATACAATGGACAATAGCAGGGAAATGGACAAAACTAGGGAAAAACGCATGCAAACATAAAAGGCTATAACTAGTGACATGACTGCTGATGAGGCACAGCTCTCGAGCGCATTAGCAACAAAAAAGGGTTCACACAATGACTTTTTTGGGGGAGGGAACCAATGGCATTTGCTTTCCATAAAACTTCAGACACCAAGGTTTGTATGCAGCCAATGAACATCATAACTATTCCAATAAAGTTCTGTGCAACTGAACTTTGCCGTACTGAATGCCCCCCTGAGCATATGCGCATTTCACACATTTCTTTTGTAATCCCACAGCGCTTTGTTTTCTATACTGGCTTACAGCTTTGTATGCCAATTAAACATGTTTTCTTGTGCCGTCAGTGACGTGGCTTGCTGAAAGGACCAGGGCAACAGACTCAGGATGTAACAAGGCAAGTTCACATTAGATGTTCGGAAAAAATCCCATCTCCATGAGGATGTTCAAACAATGAGCTGTCCCGAGAGGCTGCGCAGTCTGCTTGCATACGCTCAACACCTGGCACGAGGGTGCCCTGAGCACCCCAGCCCAATGCTGAAGTTACCCAATTTAGGGTCGCTTCCGACCTAAACGATTCTATGCAAATACTTGCTTTACTAGATGGCCTCTCATAAGAGAAGAAGCTCGTTAGGCATATGCTCAAAATATAATCAAACAACTTCGAGACTTATACCAGACTTCCTGCTGATTTTCTGCTCCCCAACAAATTGTTTTACTTTCCGTTTATTCATAGTATAAACAAGCACCTTAAAATTGCTTCCAGCATTCACATTAACCGCTACAGGACAGTGATGAATGCAGTATAAATACTGAAACAGAGCTTAAAGAACACGGGGTACTTAATCTTTAGAACATGCAGCTTCAATTAAGTTTGACTGGATACTCTATCATTTAACACCAAAAGAATTGCAGGAAGACATTATGGACCTACAGTTTTATCTTGTTCAGATTTTCTTTAAGCCAAAGTTTAAAGTGGACCAATTTTCTTATTAGCTCTGATGAGCTTCATGCAGGAATTTAGGCAAGCTGTTTATAAAGCCCCAGCCTACGTCACACAGGAAGACTTTGGCAAAGAGGATGTTGCTTAATGTACAGACATAAATAGCCAAGGCTATAAAAAAATCCAGAAGGCAAAGCATAAAATTAAGCAAGTTACTAGACAGTCAGAGATTAGATATCCTCTGCTTCATACACCAACAAAAAAGTAGCAAACTAGCTGTGAAACAGGCTATTGGAAAACCTAGCACTGGTGGAACATGCCAGGTAAGTCACAGTTGGAAACACCAGTAAAGTTCACAATTTATAGGAATCCTGCAAAAGCAGCTGTGATGGGTTACAAAATATCGCAGTATTGCACGAGCCAGAAAGGAAAGAGTTGTTTAGCAACCAAATAATTTCTTTTCAGCAATTTGTATTCTTAAGGGGACAGAGGTGCCTCCTAGCAGCTGTTCAACCCACACGCACAGCCCATGGTATTTGCCGGCCAGGTCTCATGGTATCAGAAGGTGCTTAAGTAGAATATTGACTGACCTCACCAAAAAATTTGAGGGGTTTTGTTGTTCTCTTTCATTTTTGCAAATAGCCATACCTCTTCACAAACTACTTCTCAAAGACTCTTGACTAACTAGTGATAATAGGTCCCGTCACAGGTTTACTACACAGATTTTTCAAAGCTGGTTTTGATACAGTTAAGAGAAAGATGAGGAGAATTTGTTTGGTGCTGTATTACCAGGCCTTGCCAGGCACCACAAGACCCGAGGAGGAACCTGCAACATCAGCAGCCAAAAAACCCTCTACTGCTAAGCTGTACTTGCAACTTCGATTAAGTCTTAGAAGCACAGGAGTATGCATGAATATGCCAGCCTGGCATGTTTAGAATACTCCTGATGATTCACCAACTGAGTTTACTAAATCTCACTGCTTTTTAAAACTGGAAGCCCGTCTTCTCTCCTCTAAGGGAACATGCAAAAGGCAGGTTGAAGAGCAAAGGAATCCTCTGTGTATTAGAAGCATGAGACTCACCTGAACTTGCTTGCGGAGTTTGCTGCATTCGTCTGTCAAAACCTGCAGCTGGAGACGGCTCTGTGCAGATTCCAGCTCTGCCTGTCTCCGCAACTTTTGTTCCTTTTCTAGAGAGCTGCAAGAATGAGAGAAAAAGCAATCCTTAGGACTAGGATGCTTCTCTGGGCCATCTATTCCTATCCCCAGACTTCATCCCAACACAGGTCCTACTCAGGTAAATTCAAAAGTAAGAGAAAATCTGGTACCACACTCATCCTGTACATTCACCTCGAGATGTTCTCGGTTATGCAATTGTACTGAATGACTCACTCAAGTATTGTTCCATAGAAACAACAGCCTTTCTCTGCACCCTCTCCAAATGTGCTAATTTAGTAGAGGAGAGTGAAAGAGAAATCAGGGTTTTTTTTCCTACAGAAACAGTTTAGCAAATTCTATACCATCAACGCCCATGTAATATACCATGTCAGTAATACAGCAAGATTGTCAAGCTTGTTTCTACTACCAGTAACTAATCTTGCATTTTGGGAAAATAGCTGTATCAGAAATAGACAGATACAGATAAATTCTCTGTGGATGCCTGTATAGAAGCCATGCTTACTACCTCGAGCCTAAAAGTGCACACACACAATTTAGTAGCAGCAGTTTTGATAACTTACTTCAATTTTTCTTTCATGTATGCTTCACATATGAAGGAACAGTTAAAGAGGAGGAAGAAACACCAGTATTCCTTAAAATTATCTGTACATTTGGTCTATAATGTTGACCGCTGCATTCTGCGCTTCAAAAGCTGCAATATTCCAGTTATTTCAGTAGTTCACGTGCAGGGAGATCTAGCTTGCCTAAGTACCTTCTAAATACACAGACCTAGCCGTGCATGTTCACCAAGCCCAGAATTCTGTCATTTCCCTATAGCGTCTTCACACAATCTTTTTGCTGCATAAGAAACAAGTCAAATGCTGCATTTAACCACCCCAAACACATGCTTTACTCAAACACCCAGAGCCTGAAGACTGGCTTTTTTTGAACGTGAAGAACAAAACCCAGGATCTTCTATCTAATTCAAGGCTATGCGCAAGCAATATCGACGTGTGCATCAGCATTTGCGTTTGTCCTCCGCTCGTGGCTGCGTGCCACAAAGCAGCCGCTGCCAGCGGCTTAACTGGCCTGACAGGCAGTCACTGCTGTCTGCCTCCCAACAGAAACAGGGGGCAGAGGAGGTGTAGGGCAAGCGGGGAAGGGCTGCAGCAGGACTCAGACACAAGCAGCAGTCAGACAATGAGAGAGAACAAGATTCAAACACCCAAGTGCCTCCTGTGCTTTTGAAAAAAAAAAAATCAATCTTATTTATAGTTTGTTTTGCAGTAAAAGAAGCACGAGCCTTCTCAAGGTACAGTTCAACCACCATCAGGCAGCAGCTATCTGGACAGAATAGATATTTTCCCTTCGTGACAGTTACGCCTCAATCATTTCTGATCAATAATTACCAGGATAGTGAGGTTTCTGTTGAAAGACTGCATTGAAAGAACAGCAGTATAGTTAGAGACATGTGAAGACGACCCCAATTAAATTCTGTTCACTACAAGATTCAGAACTTTGATATCTGCAGCCTTTTAATTTCAGAATAGTATCTGTGACAGCATCTTACTGAAAAGAAATTAGTCCCCATTTTCATACCTGCTTTTCCTTTTTTTTTTCCCCTCCAATAAAAAGTCTACATTTAAGTTGGAGGGGGAAGCAGAGTCACCGTAATGCTTGCTGACCTTTTGTAAGTAAAGCTACATGAAGAGTTTGACAAAGCAAGATGGAAAGTGATTCATATGAGAGATTACTCTGTTTAATGCATGCAGAAAAGATGGCAGAAAAGGTCAGCTATTCACCCCCCTTGCATTTCTAACTAAGCCTTGCTTTTCTCGTCTAATGATGAATTAGCAATATACAGCTTTTTGGCAACAACTCTCCATGTTCTCCCGCGATGACATTTCAGGATACAGCACAAGACAGCTTTTGCTATTTCAGTGCCGCAAAGCACAAACTCTAAAAATTCTGTTCCAAAAGAAAAATTCTCCTCCCAGGTAAGGCACATGCAACGGGCAAGGCCTTGGTCTGTTAAGACAACCATACTCATGATAATCCCCAAGGGAATGCACAAATTGCTTTAGACAATACAGGAAATTAAAGCGTGACGTCGAAGCCAGACTGCAGCTTTCAAGGGCACGCGATCAGTGAGGTCGCATCGCTCTGTGGAGACTCCATACCTTTTCATGCGTTCCTGTTCACTGGTATCCAGCGCTTTCAGAGTGCGAGCATACAGGATCACAATGTCAGAACGTTTCGCTTTCTTATTGCACTGAAATAAAAAATAAGTTCAGTTCATCTACGAGATTTTAACTATCCAAACTCCACATCCCTACAAGTTGCTAGTCATTATTTTGAAAAATCCTTATAGCTTTTAAGGGAGGGGCCATCTACTTGAGAACAAGTCCACAAAACCACAACCATGCCGCAGTGCGTTTGCAAGACTCTCCCTCATACAGACACCAAAGCTCTAATCGGGGCTACAACAGTTATGGTCGTGCATCCTATTGCACTTTTAATAACGCATCTCCTTGGTTCCCCCTAAATTTGTTCTGCTAAAGCACCAGCGATGCAGCATGGTCAGGCAGAGTTCCAGCAACAACAACAACAAAAAAGAAAAACCAGACAAATAGGGGGGAAAAAAAGAGAACTAAACCAACACACCAACCCAACTTCTATTTTGAAAACATCAAGACTGGCTGCTTTGGGAACCCCTGAGTATACTCCCAACTCTTATTTATGTACTATATTCCTTTGATCAAATCCTATAGGCCCAAATCCATAAAAGCATTCCAGTGTCAGTATGAAACACTGACATCCCGCTGACTTCAGTGATACACGGGGAGTCAGGTATTTCAGTAATTTTATGCATCTGGCTGTGACCATTTAATACTTTAGATTCTCCTTAAAAAGAAGAGATAATACCTTCCCCCAGGTTGGGGCTTGGAAGAAATTACAGCATCTGCAAGCTTACTGTTTTGCAAATATACTTTGTTGATGAGAAAAGAGGCGGTGAACACTCGGATCAAGTAACCTCCGCTGAACATTAAATTACTACGTGCGCTTAAAACACAGACATCTCTATTATTTATTAGCACAAAGATATCACGGGCAACAGTTTCAGATCAGACAAACCCCCTCCCTTCGTTAAAGAACCGCCTTGCAGAGGAGTAGAAGGCTAAGACAGCTTTCCTGGCAGCCAGCAGCTGTCACTGGCAGGATCAGGAATGCTGCAATTTCACCGTAACTTGCACTCAAGCCACTTGGTATACACAGCACCACGCACGGCAACTCTGTGCCATTCAATTAGAGAATGCCCAGTCGCAAAGGACAGCGAGTGAAAATGAAGGCAAGGCGATTTAGCTGCAAGGTTCTCTCCAGAGCAAGAAGTTCTCCCAGGAAGGTTTCAGTAATTACATCACTGGAAGAAAAAGAGGGAGCAAGCACCCCTCGTGAGTTGTTAGGGTTCAAGAAAAAGTCATCACAAAATGCCAAAGAGCAAAGATGCCGGGAAGGTCTCACAGAATTCTGGAGTGGGTGGAAAAAAAGCTCACACAGAATTGACAGAGATAAGAAAAATAAGGTTTGGGCCTTTGCTATGGCAACAGTGATTCTTTAGGTTTAATCATAGTGCACATCAACAGGAAGCTCCTTGTTGAGAGGAGGGAATCCTGCTCAAAGTCAAGCAAAACTATGGAAGCTCTCAAAACGACAAAGCCAAAGAAATCCTGGGCTTCCAGCCACCAACTCAGAAAGGAGCAGAACTGAATCCTATTTACAAGGTACTCGACCTATTTTTTTTGCCAACATTCCTTACTGGAGAAAAGGAATAAGGAATAGAAGCAGATCACAGAAGTATAGACCTAATCGAAAGAGATCGGTATTACCCGTGGAAACAAAGCTGAAAATAGCACCTTAAAAAGCAGATCTACCACTTGCAAATGGAAATTAAAGGATGCAACTTGTTTCTCAGTTCACTCTCTGCAAGCTACCTAAGCCACCTGGTCTGCTTAAAGGCTGCAAAAGCAGATGCAGTTCAAAATAGAAGATTAAATGACTGAAAACAGTTCTCAAACAGATTGCTTGTCCAATAACATATTCTTTATGCTTAGTTAATTGCTCCGAGGAATCTGTCTGCCATTCCCACACTCCAGGACCACAGTGCAGCATTCCAAAACCATTTACCGGCTTAGCTCTTGAACTCCCAAACTTCTGAGTCTGCTACTCGCGAACGCCCTACTTCAAGGGGAAAATCCAAGTCAGAATTCTCCCTTTAAAGCAGTGCTAGTTGCTCCTGGCCTAATTACAGCAAAATAATGGCGATTTTTGTTATTTCTGACAGCAGGCAAAGGTGGATTCTTCATGCAGCAGGCAGCTGTAACAGTTACAGTGACCACCCCTGCAGCAGAAATTACCCTTTCCAGTGCACATAAATGTCCGTTTTACCTGGGGGCACTTCCCTGCCTGTCCCTTGAGCCACCTTTCAATGCACGTGTAACCAAAGAGGTGTCCACACCGCAATGCTGAGAGACGGTGGTCCCCAGCATTGGTCCACTGCTCAAAGCAGATGGCACAGGTATCCCCTTCCTCCTCATCCAGTGGAGCAACAGGAACTGACGCCTCCAGTTTCTTTAGTGGAGTTCTCTAGGATTTAAAAAAAAAAACCAAATAAAAAAAGCAAAAGCACAGATTTTTTTTTTTTTTTAGACAAATGCAGCATTTACCATTTTTAATCTGTCTCCAAAAGCATTTAGGTCACCTTACCTGCTTTTGCTGGAATTCAGCCTCTTCATCTTCATGACCTCCATGTTCTGCAGAAGCTTGAGGCGGCTCTTCTTGGACCTGACTGGAAACTAAAGAAAGCAACACTTAAACGAACTGATACATAATGGGGGGAAAAGGAGTTCTCCTTGACTTGATCCAAAATCATTGGGGCATAAGATAAGCAGTGCAACAATGGCACAGGCTACATACAAAGCTTCAGATCAGTGTCCTGGATACTGAAAGTCAGGGAGTCTGTAAGTCCTTCTATTCACCAGCGATAGTGCTGAAGAACTTTACGCTTTCTTTTATGGAAAGCAGCAGAATTTCAGCATATTCAGTGAAAAAGGACAGGACTTTTAAAGATCGAAATTGTTATTAGGATTTTCTGACCTGCGTACAGGTGCATAGTTAGGCTGACTCAAGGATACAACCCTGCATCATTATGCCCAGAGAAAGACAGACACCAATATGAAGAAGCTGTTTTGCCAAGGGATCTAAGCATGCATATTTCATGTGCCAAGAAAGCATTTACCGTATGCTATCTGTCCATTCACCCTGACTTAAGTAGTTTTCCAGCTGGTAGTTATCTGAACTATCAATTCTGCTGGGCCATATGTTTTTGTGGTGGTCCTCTGTTAGCCCTTCTGTTGAAGCATGGGCACACAGAAATGCTACGTTTGGATTACCACTACTAGCATACTAAAGAAGGAGCAGAAATCACCGTCTCCTCCATCTACTGACAAAACAAAAGAGTTTAGTCACATTTAGTATTCGAGGCAGATAATCCAGTGGAGAAGTACCACCCAACCCTAGCTAGTGTCAGTAAAGTTTTCAGCCTCTATGGTTCTGGGCTGAAGAGGAATCAGCAGGTTATATAAGCCAAAAAAACAAGGGAATTCCAGAAAACCCAACAGCGAGCATATGGTCACACAATATTAGACAGCACTTAACAGCTTGAGCTCCTGTCACGTGCAAGACTAACTCAGAGCAAGCGGAATGGATCTGTTCAAAAGATACCTCATAGATGTACCCTCAGAAAAAGGTGTCAGGGTGGGCTGGCTGGTCAAAACCAAACCTCAGGGGAGGGAGTGAAACATAACAGCATTCTTTAGACTGAAGTAAAAAAAAAAGTAAATTTTGTTCTCATATTCTCTGGGCATTGACAACCTTGAGTAGCAAGTTAACTATTTGTCACTCTTACATAAACTGTCTATGTTCATCACAAACAATGTCACTGAAATGCATGGCAGCCTGCAAACAGGAGTCTGGATAAAGGATTGCAAGCCAGAAAAAGCTGAGGAAAGAGAGAGACAAACAAAAAGCCCCCTGTCTTAAGTATCTCTACCTCCTCAGCTAAGTGTCACAAGAAGTCACAGGAACAAAATGAAAACTCTGAACTGAAGCAGACTGAAATCACAAATAATTGAATCAGATCCTTCTCTGAAAACTGAACACACTGCTGATCTCCAGAGATGTGACTCCATGTCTTCGATAATACTCCCTGATAATATATAACAGAGGAAGTACTAATCTCTAAACTTGAAGCTATTCTGAACATTTCCAGGATTACTTATAAGCAGCAGCCTGCAAATAGCAAGAAGATTGTATTTAACATCACAGTTGCTATCACCCATCACTGCTGCTGCTCTTAGGAACCGCTTGCCAGAAAGCCTTGTGGGAGCAACCTGCTCCTGTCAGCTGTGGGCATGATCATCTCTTAGCATCGTCTGTTGTGAAGCTCGAAAGGATTTCCCTACTGAGTTTTGCAACAGCAAGATGAGTTTCTGAAATCAGTCCCTACACAGCTCAAATACAGCACAAACCTCCTGAGCTAGCTGCTGGAGGCGTCTCCTGGGCTGATGGCAAGAGCGGTGCTGCAGCCTCCGCCGCTTCCTCCTCCTCAGCAGAAGTGCTGCTGTCAGAGTCGCTCACTTCTATTGTTTCGTCTGAGCTGTGTCCCTGGTTGTCCCTCGCAATACGCGAGGGCTCCAGACGCAGGACTGGTCCTGTAGCTGGCTCTTGGGTCCTGCTGAGTTGAAAGTAACTGTCCAACGCTGCCCTGAGTCCAGAAAAGCAAGAATTAAAAGCCACAGTTATTTCGGGTAAGCTAGAGACTCAGACTGTTTCTCCATGTTTGTTTGCAGTAAAATTCCTAGGCTCTTGACTGCAACAGGAAGGTATTAAAGTTACCAAGAAAGACCTTCTCTGGCAGAGGGGCGATCCCATACAATTGCCCATTTTATAAACAATTAGCAGTATCGTACAGCAACCATTCATTTTGCTCAGCTCCAAGAAAATCTCTCGTTATGACAATGATATTGTCTTCTTTTGGGGTGGGGTCATGGTGGAGAGAAGAAAAGCAAAGAAGACATAAATATTGTTCACTAATAGCCTAAGGAACTCCCAATTAGTACCTCCAACCCTAACTCAGACCTGGTTCCCAAAGGCACTGGACATATTAGATGCACAGGGCTTGTGTCACAGTCCCACTGCATCGACTACTTTGCGCCTAGCCTTTCTACGTTCCCTCTTATTTTCTACTGGAACTTCATCCCTGGATAGAAACATCCTCCCCTCTCCCCCCAACAGTCAGCTATCGTCTCAATTACCCTTCAGATTCAACGCAGAAGTCTGTCAGGTTGCCTTCTAGCCCTGAGAACTCCAGTGACCTTCACACGCAATCCAAGGGCAAACAGTACAGTTACGTTTAATCATCTGGGAGCAGATGAGTTCTTGGTCTCACTGAATTTAAAGGCAATGCTCCAGTTAATTATAATTTCACCCTTGACATTTACAAAAACTACAAAGATGAGACAAAAACCAAATAAACCAGAAACGGGGATTTCTTTCTGACTGGAGAGCATCATCCTTTAAACCCATCACAAATGGTATTAAACATGGAACTTGGTACTTTTTTTGCCTGGAGGTCACAAAACCCACAGAAAAAAATACTAATTTGTATGTTTGTGAAAGTTTCTGCAGCAATTGTCACCAGAAAACTTAATCAGGCAGTCCCCAAATCAAAGGTGAAATGCAAAACAGAGCACAAGCTCCACTGAGCTAAATGCTGGCTGGAACTGCCGAGAGTCAGCACTGCTGCAGGCAGCACCGACAGGAATCTGGCAGAGCAGAGGGAACAGTGCGAGGAGAAGCTCTGCAAACAAGATGGAAAGCGTGGAAGGGCTCAGGAGTCAACACCACCACTGCCAACATAAGAAACCGGGGGATTCACTTAACAGGAGCAAAGATCTTGCCAGAAGTGATCAGAGCTGCACTATTATTGAGCTTAAACAGTATGTGAGCTGCCCAGAATTTGGCCACAACCACAGACCTGGGCTGAGCTGGGCTCTATAAGCCAGGAAGCGCGGCAGTTTTAAACTGATGCCAGACTTGATAAGGGTGCAGTTCAGACCTAATTTCATTTCTGCTTTACCTGGCACTGGCAGTCCTCCGGGAACCACTGATTCTCTGCTGCCTGCGGGCTGTCCTCACTCGCGGACGCTGCGTGACCCACGGCACAGGCAGTGGCCGATACAGATCAAATGCCCCTTGTAGCCTTTGCAGTCCGTTGATAGCGGAGGCAGAACTCAGCTGCGGGTCAGGCTCAGCAGCCGCTTCCCTCGTTGTACCAGCGTTTGGTATGACAACAGCGTCATCAGCAGGAAGAACTGTAACGCTGCCTCCTCCTTCACCCAGCACTGGAGCAGGAGACGACAGCGCTGCGTGACCAGAGGGCTCTGTGGGAAGCGTCCTGAGGTTCTCTACAGAGTAACCAGCCACTGGCTGGAGATCAACTTCCATCTCTTCTTGAGCCATTTCTGCAAAGAGTTAAAGAAAACTAGCATTTATTTGCAAGTCTGCGCCCTACTTCTAGCCTGACAGTGGCAAAAATCAGGTGCAGCAGTCGGTGACTACAAATGCCTTTAGAATTCAGTCTCAAGAGACAACTTGTCCTTTTGCCTGATACACACAGCAGAGCTAAACCATCTCAAGTCAATACAGGTATGGGAGCTGGCAGAGGAGGCAGCACCCTCCCAGAGCCCTAGACTCCGAGTGTTTGGCTCAACAGCAGCTAGCACCAAAAGCACACCGCAAAAATCAATTTAAGTAAGCCCTTGGATGAATATGGAAAGTTAGGGATTCCTTACTGGCATCACTAACTCGCCAGTAAATTCTCATGGATCTTGGAGAACAGAATTTGGAAATATTCGAGACATTCTCCATAGCGAGCAGCACTGCGCAAACACCCCCAAATAAAGCCAGAAACGAGCTCTACAATGCAGTCCTTTGTCTGTCACATTGCTCTCTGGAGGTGGGTTTATTTTTAAGTTTCTTCAAATAAGATTCCATTATCACCGCGACCCTTCCCCACAGGTCACTTAATAGGGCTTTCAAATACTTTATATCCACCAACACAGAAAGAGTATGACAGCAGAACCCACGACTGAGACATTATGGATAGCAAGTTACCTACAGCACCAGCACTGGCGGATCCATATTCAGCCTGAGCCTAGATAAACACGAAATTTGCAGTAAAACCTCTCGTATATTATTTAAGGATGGTTGCCCTGCAAACGTCTTTAGGATAAAGATGTCAGGTTACCTCCTAAACAGAAGTACTACCTTAGGTTTGGAAGAAAAAGAGAGGAGGCAACAGTCTGTGCATTGCTAATTATTATGCAGCTGTCTGCCACCTAATTAGAGCACTTTAGTCACCCCATTCTACAGGCAGTCTTACATCACAAAAAAGTTCAAGATTATTTCATTAACTGAATAAGTAAGTGTGCTCCCCCCCCCCAAAATCATCCTTCTTTTGCAGGGTGGTGTGGATTAAATTCTGCAAGCTGCTGAAGGTCATTCACATTCTCAAAAAATACTTAGGCAATCATAAACCTGAAAGGCCTTGGGAATAGCAGACCTTTAGCATTACTAAGAGCCCAAAGCATACACCAAAACTTACTAAGCTCGGCACTGCGCAAACAGAACAAAGGCTGCTTTTAGTACAAAAAATAACTAGAAAATGTATACGAGAATTACTAGAGGGGGAACGTAATAATGCTTACATATTTTTATAGACCTTTTAAGAAGTTCTAACTTACGAATCATTTTATAATTCTTATCCTAATTACCAACTCAGCCTAAGCTAGGCCAAAAAAAAGTGTTAAGTGCCACCTCCCACCAGAACAGTCATACGGTCAAGATACAATAATATTCAATGATCAAGTACTGCTTCTCTAGCACTAAACTCACATTCATGAGAAAATTGCTACCTATAAGCATAAACAGACCCTTTATTTTCCCCATAAATTGTGAGAGTTAAAAATACCACCCACGTTCACCACATGGGTTAACTAACCCTGCGTAACTCCTAATAAAAAAGAAAAATGACATTAATGCTGGCATTTTCACCATTACATCTCGGAGCCTTCCTGACAGGGGTAAAGGCCAGTGCTTCCCGGAGACAGCCAGCTGCCCACCCGGCAGTCACTGGAGGAGCCCGCCGATGGCAGGCCTCCATAAAGAAGCTTCTTGGGCCCAGACGAGGGCAAACCAGGGTGCTGCCAGAGGACAGAGCTGGAGAAGCCGCTCCGCAGAAGCCCCTGCAGCCCCAACCAGAAGGCTGAAGCACAAGCTTCCCCTTGCGGAGGGCCTCCCCCGCCACGCAAACCCCGGCCTCGCTCTACAGCTCCAGGAGTTACTACGCCGCACCTGCTTTTAACATAAAGTTAACCAAGGAAAAAAAAAAAAAAAATACCCCAAACACCACCCAAAATTAAGCACACGCTCCACAAGCACGGGTTTATTTCGGGCTTTTTTACAGGGCTCGCTTATTTTAACTAAGAAAACCAGACAAGCAAACCCCGCGGGAAGGGGTGGGAGAGGAACTTCTCCTCCCCACAGCCACCCCAGGCTCTCGGGACGCCTCAGGCCGGGGCCCGCCATCGCCCAGGCCGCCCGCCATCACCCAGGCCGCCCGGCCCCCGGAGAGGCCAGGCCGCGGCAGGACCCCGCACCCCTCCCCGGCGGCGGCCCGCGGAGGCCCAGCCGCGCCCTCGGTGCTCGGGGGGACTCCGGGCCGGGGGAAGAGAACCGGACAGGGGGAACCGGCCCGGGGGAAGAACCGTCCCCGCCGCCCCTCGCTCACCTGCCGGCGGGCCCGAACCGCCCCGCTCGAGAACCGCGCCGCCCCACCCCCGCCTCCCTACTGGCTGGCTGCCACGGCTGCGCTCGCTTCTATTGGGCCAGCCGCGGCCAGGCCCGCCTTCTCATTGGTCAGCCGCTCCGTCCGTCTGTCCGAGGAAACGGCGGGTGAAAGGGGCGAGGGGCGGGGAGGCAAGGCCTGCTCTGATTGGTCAGAGAGCCGTAAGGAGCGCCCGGCTGATTGGGCGGCGGGACTCCCGACGGCCGCAGGGGGCGGGGCAAGCGCTGGGGTGCGCGTTTCCATTGGGGGAGCCGCCACGGTGGTGAAATAAGCGGGAGCTCGAGCGGATTCAAACAGGGGTGGTAGTGGGCGGGGCGCCGCGGCGCCATGGCGTTGCCATGGCGACGGGGCCCGCGGCCTCCCGAGGGAGCCATGAGGGAGCCCTGGGGGTGCCGGGCCCCATCGCCCCGCGGGGCTGAGGAGAAGCGGCCGCGTCGCCTCCCCGTCGCCCCCCGCGACCACCGGGGTTCCCACCGATCAAGCGGGGGGGCCTTGTGTCCCCTGGGGACGGCCTCTTGGTGACAGAGCCTGTGGCAGAGCGACCTCGCCGCCAGCCGCCTCCGAGGCGAACCCAGGCCCCTCGGGGGGGTGACACGCCGGTCTCGGCCTTCGGAAACAAATGCGCGGGTACTGAACGATCGCTCTCTGCGAAGGCAGGGAAGAGGGGGCGAGCGGCACGCTTCGGCCTGCGGGAGGAAGGCCGGCCGGTTGCCCTCAGCTTGCTTTCCGAGGCGCCCGGCAGCGTCTGGTCACCGGGCCCTGCCTGCCGCAATTAACTTCCTTGGTTTCTGCTTTTCTCCAGCTCAGCCAGCGAGTCCACAATCTCTGCAAAACACAAGGATGGCGTTAATCAAAACAGAATATTTGTCATAGGCTTTTTTTTTCCCCCACCCCCCGATGAGAAGATAGCTCTCCCTCGCTGATAACAACTGGGACGTGACGTCCCTCTCTCCTCAGGCCACCGTGACTGGGCAGCCATTAGCAGGGGACAGTCCCGAGCAGACGCAGGTGAGTACAGCCCAAAGAGAAGCAGCCATATATATGGCTGGAAACGTCTGTGAGAAGACATCCTTCCAGCTCAGCACCATGCAGGCACGGCTGGGCACTGTATTAGAGGAATAAAGATATGCTGTATCCTCAGTGCAGCTTTGCCAATATCTCTGATGGTTTTCTGGTGTTTTCACTTCAGCCGGCGTGGTTCCCTGCAGCAGGGTCTGCTGGGGGAACTGCTGTTAGGAGACCGAGGCACAGAGAGCGCGGCACACAGCAGGAGCTAAGTGGTTTCTTACACACAGTCTCCACATCTCTTGAACGGAAACCATCCCTGTAGGATGGAGTGGATGAGATCTGAAGGAAGCTTTCTCCACTTGGAGAGATGAACTGAAGGAAGGGTACAATCTCTGTGCCTTCAAGGACACCGGGAAGGGTTCTCTGTGTTCCCCTGCTGTTTCTGTTAAATCTTTCCATGGAGACCAATCATTTATCTGGTCAGACCCAAACCAACTTCGGAGACAGTAAAATCTTCCTCACCGCAGAGCAATTCCCAAGATTGCAATTTATTGCTCAAAGCCCAAGGCAGAAAATGTTCCTGCACCGTATCATGGCTGTTCCTCCAGCTTACGGGGTCTGCAGGACCTGAGTGGGGATTAACCCCCACACCCCTGCTCCCAGTTCGGTGCTTGTCTGAGAGGAAAAGCTTACTCTTAGGTCATGTCAAATGAACAGCCTGGTGATTGTTGCCAAGGCGTGGATAAACGTTAACTGTACGAACCATCACACTACAGGAGCGGCCTGGTTTGAGCAACACAGGACTAATTTCTCTTCTAATACTTTGGAAGACTGCACTTTTAGAGGTCTCTAGTGTCTGAATTTGTGAAAATATTTACTTTCTAGCCAGCTATGGTGTGTGGGTTTCAAGGTCTCAGTGTTTTCGAGCTTGCCAGGTGCAGGGATGAGGAGGAGTGAGACCCGGGCACTTGAGCCAGGCTGGCCAACAGGATTATGTCACACCATCAGTGTCCTGTTCACTATAAATGCTGCGAAGTTCTCTCTCTGCCTTGATGGCTGCCATCCTGACAACTTTGTGCCCTGGTGCCGGAGTGCTGAGCCCTTCCCTTCCTCCTGAAGCCGTAGCGCTTGCAGTGTCTGACATTTGCTGTCCACTGCTGGGAGTGCATGGCTTCCTACTGATAGAATTGACTGAGTATAATCTTTTCATATTCTGTATTGGTATTGGGATCAATATTGGTTCTTTAGCACTATTAATGTTAATTATCTAATCTTACTCTGTTAAATCTGTTTATACTTCAACTCCCGGGTTTCCTTGTTTTTCCCGATCCCCTTTCCCAGGTGGGGAGGGGTCATCGGGTGATAGAATGATTGTCTAAATGACAATAAATTGTTATGGGTGGCTCAAACCGTAACAGGGAGAAAGAGAAGTCTAATGTTAGGGTGCCCGTTAGTGTAAGAAGGTAGGACAAGGAGTGACCTCAAAACACAAAGTCAGGCAAATTCGTATGGAAAATAAGGGGCAACCTGACCCCTGGAGCAGCTGATTGAGGGATACAAAGGGCCTGTGGAGCAGGGAGCAGATGTCCAGGATACTTACCCTCGGCAGAAGGGCGTTGGGAAGGGTCAAAGGCCCGGCACTGGTCAATGACTTTCCGCAGGTCTTCAGGACAGTCTTCCCCGACAGGGTCCCGGTAATTGTTGTTACAGATTTTCTCCATGATCTCCTGGGGAGTGCAGCCTAGACAACACAGGTGCAAACAGGAGTGTCAGGACAGAGCTCCGCTGCCACAGGAGAGTTCTGGGGAGGAAGCCCAGTGCAAAGCCAGGCCAAGAGCCCTCCTGCAGCCAGCGGCATGGAGGAGCCACCAGAGAAGCCACCCAAACTGCACCTGCAAGGAACCACCCTGTAATTGGCATGACACTGTTGGGCTCCAGTGGAGCAAGGAGATGTGCTTATGCTTCAATGCACAGGAACATCAAATAGAGACAAAAATTACTTGCATGTTTGTGGTTTAAGCACGTCGCTGAAATGCTTTACTGTGTTGGAGTCCCAGGAGAAGCCACGAGGCTGTCATGCAGAGCCAGGCACACCAGGCACTGCCACTGGGACCCGCACGCTGTGGGATGCTCTGGGAAGGAGCAGGGAGCATCCAGCGCCAGCCAGCAGCCACACCCCACCATGTGGCTTTTATGTGGGGGATGAGATTTCATCTGTCTCACCTTCAAATGGGATTTTGGAGGTCGCAATCTCCCACAGCACGATCCCGAAGCTGGAAGGAGACAAAGCAAGAGTCTCAGCATCAATTCTACCACCTTCTACTCCTTCCTAACGGAGGGGACTGTCGGGCTATGCCAACCACAAATGGCTGCTTATGTGTCCGATTAAACTTGGCATTTTTCCATAACTCAACAGCTACTCTGTCCGACATCCGCCTGCTTACGGGCATCTCTCCTGGGACGGACAGACACACCTGTATATTTCACAGGGCCTCTTGTAGGCACAGTTGATGTCTTTCAGGTTCTCGGGGGCGATGTAAGCCAACATAGAGACTTGTTTCCAGTTCTTCTTGGCTTTCCTCTTGATGGATGACTCTGTTTCACACAGCTCAAATCCCGACAGCTGATTGAGAGAATGAGAGAGAAGGAGGGAGCAGTGGTGGAAATGCAGTCTGCAGAAACCTGTGGCACGGCTGGGGACTGACCCAAGCTGGTGAAAACAGAGCGAGGTGCTCTGGGCAGCAAAGGCTGGCACGCAGCCATATGTGCTGCCTGGCCTGTGGCTCCTTCTGCAATCGAAACCGTAGGTGGAGGCAGGTGAATTGCCCTAGCTTCAGCTCATCCCAGGGTGGATGGCTCAGAAACGCTCACTTTGCTGGTGATAAAACGGAGATAATGATGAACTGAGATGTTAAGTGTCTAAGGTGACAGGCGAGATGACTCTACCCCAGGTGTTATTCTGGACCATCGCAATTCCTTTTGGTGTTGGTGGGGGAAGACATCCACAAAAAACCATGCAAAACTCCCAAAAGCTTCTCCAAGTGTGGTCCTTACCTTCACACAGTAATCCCCGGCCACCAGGAACTTGCTACTGCAGATGCAGCCATGGAGTCGGGACTTCTCTTCTGTCTGGTGTAACCTGCAGCCGGACAGAACCAAGGGCAGGTGATGGACCCATCCCCACCTTGAGTCCCCCTCTTTCCACGTAGCGGAGGGACAGCCGTGCACCTAGAGAAGCCAGCAGCTCTCTGCCTGTCATGGTGGACCAACCCTGCCAAGCCGACCTTTCCAGCAGGTGCTGAAAGAGCTACTGTGGGCAAAGCGATGAGCCTTGCACGTGAGTGGAACCCGTAAGAAGAACTGGCCATGCTGCAGGGTACTCCTGAAGCTGCCCTATGGGTGTGGGGAAGGGGGTTTCTCCCTTCCAGGCCTTTGCAGGCTTCAGGCCAGATGTAGGTAGGGGCCAGTGACCAGGGGAAGTGGGCGCTACTGTATCCAAACCCACTGCCTACCTCTTCACCACCCTCCCATCCCAGTGTCCCAAGGTGGTGGAAACAGTGTCTAAGAGGATGCCACTGCTAACCAAGAGCTACCAGGAAGCTAAGCATGGCTGGTGGACCACCAAGTGAACTTACTCACTGCTTCAGGCAGGAGCTTACCTGTAAAGGCCTCTGGCGGCTCCCAGGGCCATCCGAATGCGGACCTCCCAGGAGAGATGCCGTTGCTTGGTCAGCACATCCCGCAGCGTCCCGTGCTTACAGTACTCCATGACGATGGAGAAGCAAGGGCTCCCATCTGCAAGCAAAACCTTGAGCTTCCCACCTTGTACCACCTCTTGGGAGGGGACCACGACAAACCATCTGCCACCAGCTAGCATCAGGGACAAGCAGGGGAAGGGAAGGGAAGAGTGACATTAATGTGACACCTCCTACCTTTCTCCTCAATGCAAATCCCGTACATGCGCAGGATGTTTGGAGACTCAAACTTCTTCAGGGTCTGAATCTCTTTCTCAAAGATGTCTCTCACCTTCCTGCAGAAAGGGACAGCATGGTGAGGTCCACAGAGCAAGGCGTGACATGGTGCCATGCCACCCTCCCCTTCTGTCCACCCCGTGTCGCTCCTGCCCAGAAAACTCACACTGGGTCAGTGGTCAAAGGCCTCTTGAAAGTTTTGATGGCGACAGGGTACTTGAGGTACTCGCCCTCATAGAGGTCGTAGCTCTCAGTGTCCTGCAGGCGTCTGTAGAAGGTGAGCTGGTCCCGCTCGATCTCGGTGATGTCTTCTCTTTTACCAACATTGACCTTCTTCAAGCCTGCTCCCGCCATGCGCCGGGAGGGAACGAGGGACACGTTAGGCAGGGCTCGGAGGGAGAGGATGCAGTGCACAGGGTGCCAAGAGGTGCAATGTTGACTTACAGTCCATCACGCGCACGATTTTGTTCAGCTCGCTTTGCATCCAGTCTACCTTGCTCTCCATACATTGCCTGTCGATGTAGATCTCCTCAGCCATGTCCTTGGGCTCCTCCGTACCTGGGGAGAGAAACGTGCAGAGGTGGGGCCGCTTGATGAACATGCAGGACCAATGTGGTTAGTTCTTCTCATGGCTTAAATGTCTCTCTGGCTCCCCTTGGCCATGGCCATCAAGCCAAAGCTGGGCAGCAGCTGGGGAGAGGTGCCAACCGCTGGGCTCAGGGAAAGAGGGTTTGCTAAATGCACACTTACTTGCGATCACCTGGTCCAAGAAAGCCCTGTCGTCCCTCAGGTCCTCGGCATCCTGCCTGCGGCAGGTCTTTGCCTGGAAAGCTTCCAGGAAAGCCTGCTTCTGCTCTGCCTGCAACAGGAGCGAGAGCCCCTGGGCGATGTCCTCCAGGCTCTCGTTCACCCAGACGAACTCCTCGCCGGTGCTGTGGGCTCTCAGGAACTTCTGGATCCAGCTGGTCTGGCTGTATTTCATCACCAGTTTCTGGGCTTCCCCCAGGGCCTGGAGCAGCTTCTTCAACAGTTCTTCTTCATGGTGGGAGATGTGCTTTCGCGGCTGAGCCTGGAGGACCCTCACGGGCTCCAGCAGGATCTGGATGCGCTCCACGAGGCGTTGGCACTGGTGCTTACAGCACTTCACCTGCTCCAATTGGGCGTGGATGACCTGGGCCACGGAGAAGACCCTCTCCACGACGTCCATGCTTGCAGCAAAGGGCTTGGCCGCTCGGGACACGGGCTGGCGACGTCTGGTGGAGGTGAGCCTCGGGCACCACTTGGAGATCAGCCAGACGCAGCTCTTCCACGCCTTCCACCCTAAGGAACAGCCTTAACGTGGCGCGCCGCCCTCCAGGTCTCCTACAGCCCCTTGTATCTCCTCCAGCTCCTTTGCTTTCTCTGCTTCGCCCGGCACCGTGACCGCTCCTGCAAACCGGAGCGGGCACTCGCAAACGGAGACCCTGGAGACATCTCGCTCCGCATTAGCAAGAGATGCTTTGGCTTGATTTATGTAAATTAATTTAGTGTTAGCCATACCCAGAGAGCTCACACACACCCCAGCAGGGTCAGCGACGACCCAAGGAGCATCCCCCAGGCAGTGCTCCCCGGCACCGGCCCCACGCCACCCTGGGGTCCTGCCCACACAGCGTAAAGATCCGTTTCCCTTTCCAGCCAACGTCTCTCTCTGTTGTCACCCATCGAATAAAAGCTTTCGCAGCTTTTCACGCCTTCACAGCCCCGCCATCCCCTACTTCTCCATATTTTCTCTCTCTAGCCCTGTATTGCCCGCTTAAGATTTTAAAGCAAACTTTCTACGTGCTCAGCATCCCCGCAGGGATGGTCCCCGCTCCCCGGCCCGCGTCCAGGCAGCAAGGGACAGAAAACTGCCCCGCTTGTGGGGAAATTAGCGGCAGCCACCGGCGCTGTTGATGCAGCCAGCGCCGAGAGAGGGGCTGCCGGGACCTACCAGCTGGAAACGAGAGAGAGAAATGCACCCAGAAACAAACCGCAGCCGCTCTCCCTTCCTCTTCAGGCTCTCTCCAGCACGGCCCTCCCCAAAAAGAAGCTCACCCACTTACTATGAGAAATCAGCTGGGCTTACCTGGCCCTGCTGCACTCGCCTCCGCCTGGGCTGCCTCGGCAGACTGGAAAGGCGCGGCAGGACGAGCGTGAGTTTATAGGGTGCTTTCCGCAGGCAGCGGAAGGGCCATTGAGCAACCGGCCGTGGTTTCCCATGCCGCCCCAGTTCCCCATTCCCGGAAAGCTGCTCGGGGCGGCGGAGGAGGGGGCCAGGTGAGCCGTGTCCCCCTGCGCTGGGTTTTGCCGGCTGGAAGAAGGAATTGCCCGCAGGAAGAAGGGGGTGGGGGGAGGCTGTGCTCCCCCGTATTGCTATTTTGAGCCCCCCAACCCCTTCCGCTGTGCCACCAGCTCCAAGGCTTCCCAGGGCACTGGAACACCCTCGGCATCAGCTCGGCGCCGGGCAGCTGGACCTTCCAGAGCGTACCCATCCCACACCAGCACGTCCTTTGGGACTTTCTGCTCCCCTCTCCATCCTCGCGACCCCAGGACATCCCAACATCAAAGAAAGTGCTGGAAACGGCGCTTGACCTCTGCCAGGAGTGCAGGAAACTTTGCGGCTGGCTTCGTCAGAGGGCCGGTCTGATTTTGAGAAGTGCGGGGTGGCACGTGATGCCGTTGCCCAACTTCGGAGAAGTGAGCGGCGGCTCCGACTGTCTTCTGCTAACCAAGAGCCTGGGGTCATGCAGGTTTGCTGTGGTTTTCCCCCTACAAAGACTATCATCTCCCTCTCCCCCACCGCGGCCGATGGCACGGCTTTCGTCAGCGTGGTAAAGCCGAGAAATGTGACCGCAACGTACCGCGGCACCGAGGGCCGTCGGCGCCTGGGAAGGGATGCGCCGAGGGTGGGAGAACACGGGAGCAGCCCCAAGGGATACGTTTGCCAGACCCTTTTTAAAAGGCTTTATTTTTTTTTTTTTTTTCAAAATATACAGTTTATTTACAATTGTAGTGTCTACAGTTTTATATATAACTTTATTCCAAACCTTTAAATATCCGCGGTAAACATTAGAAAAAAAAAAAAAAAATAAATCACAGGATCAGCAAAAAAAGGCATCTCGTAGCAATTCTGTTCATTGGAGTTTGAGTTTCAAGTCGCTGATGTCTACAAAAAACCATGAACTTGTTGAATCTGGCAGAGAGAGAGGGGCGCGCTGGTTAGAAAAAAGGCAAAATCCAGACCTGCGGGACCCCCCCACCCCAAGGGCTGCAGGCCGGGAAAACCCTGTGCTGGCATCGGGCCGGGAGAAGGACCCGGGATACAGAAGCCCCTCGGCACGAGTTAGGTGATGGGGTTAACTGCAGCGTGTCGGGCACCCCGGGAAGGGTCACCCCGGGAGGCCCAGGGGCTCTCGGGGTCGGGGGGGGCTCCGGCAAGGCGCCGGGGTGGAGGGAGGGCATCGGGCACTTCATCTCTCGGGCAGCAGATCTGCCCGTGCATCCGTGGCCTGGAGCTGGAAGGTGGCGAGAAAGGGGCAGGAACCCCCCAGGAAGCCCCGCAACCTCCTCCTTCCCTTTCCCCGCATCCTCGCCCCCCCGGGGTCGTGCCGCAGCTGGACCACGGGGATGCTCCGGTGTGGGGCCACCGCTGTGGCACGGCCCCCGGGAAGGGAGCAGGGGCGAGCTGGCCTCGCCGAGGGCTGGGGAGGGATGCCAGCCCCGGTTCGGGAGGGACGGTGCCGACAGCCGGGCGCCGCGCCGGGGCCATCAGTCCTCTTTCTCGAAGGTCTCCTCGGGGATGAGCGTCCGGAAGGGGTGATCCCAGAAGCGGGTGCTGATGCCGAAGCCTGCGGGCAGGGGAGAGAGCGCTCAGCCCACGGCCACCGGGGACGGGGCATTTCACTCGACTTTAACCGTAGCCGGTGCCACCATCGCCAAGAACCGCAGGGCTGGGAGCAACCGTCACGAGGGGCACGTGGCCGGGATGGGATATCGCCCAGCTGAGTGCAAAGGTGACAACGGCTGACAGCGATGCCGGGGCCAGGCGGTCCCTCCAGAGAGGCTGGCGAGGGAGGAGTGGCCGTATTTTGGGGAGGGAGGAAGGCGAGGCGAGGAGGAAGAGCAGAGGGAGCAGAAGGAGCTGACTGGGCCGTGCCACCAGCCCCAGCTTATCTGGATGGGGCGTTTTCTCCTAGGAAACTGGGCAAAGGGCAGGTTGAGCAAGAGCCGGGCTGGGGAAGGTGTGGGGCGGACCCGGGGAAGCCCAGAACCTCACCCTGCGCCCGCCAACGCCTCCCGGCAGGAGGAGATGCTGCCCCGGGCACCCACATCCCAGCACCACGGGGGTTCTGCCTCCGCCCCGGCATCCCCGGGTGGCGTTGGTGCCCGCCGGCGAGACGGACTGCTGCCATCGCCCCGGCATCCCCGGGTGGCGTTGGTGCCCGCCGGCGAGACGGACTGCTGCCATCGCCCCGGTACCGCGCCGTCTCCCTATCCTCAACCTGGGGGCTGAGAAACGCGCCCCATGGGGCTGCAGCACCTCCTACGTGGCTTCCCCAGCAACACGGCTCTTGGGTTTCCCCCACCCCTGAGTCCCAAACGCCAAATATTTCAGAGCGTCAGCTGCCCGCGCGTGGGCTGGGCCGGGCTGGGCTTCGACAGCCCCTGCCGCCGCCGGCACGTGCGGGAAAGGCGGCGCGCTACCTGATTTGTGGTGCTCAAAGTGGTGCTTGACGTGATAAGCCTTCAGCCCGTACAGGTAGGTGCCTTTCTTTGGCGAGCCGTAGTGGAGGTAATAGTGCATCATGTCGTAGATGACGTAGCCGCAGAGCCCCCCGACGAACACCGAGAGCCCCAGCACCTCGGGCAGCATGAGCCGCAGGATGCCGTAGAAGAAGGCCATCACCAGCGAGGCCGGCATGGGAGGGAAGACCAGGCGGGAGCTGTCGAAGGGAGACTGGAAGCGGAGAAGGACGGTGGGTCAAGGCAGCTCCTCACTCACTCACTCACTCCGCATCCCCCAGCCCCCAGAACATCCCCTGCACCGCGGAATGCCCATTCGGGAAAAGCCAACACCAAAGCACCCTCTGGAAACCCTCCCAAAAAGATGGACGTGGTGGCGAGAACAGCCCCTTGCCCACGCTGAGGTGGCCAGGCGGCCGGTGGCTTTGCCTGGCAGGTCCCCGAGCTCCCCGGGGACGTTTCCTCCAGCGAAGCTAGAGGGAGCCCATGGTTGTTGTTTTATTTTTTTGGTCTTCCCCCTCGCCCAACCGGCGCTTGCAGGTTTAACTCCAGCTCCTCCGAGCCCGTCTTGCAGCCCTGGCCGGGATTAGGTAAGGGCCCCGCTTGGGGCGAAGATGCCACGAGTCACGTTGAACACGCACAAACAGGCTCCGCCTGAGCAAAGGCCACCGTTCCCACGGCCCGGCGGGCGCCGGCGGAGGCGTAAGCTGCGACTCACCTTGTGATGCTGCCCATGCAGCAAGAAATGCAGGGTGATGAGATAGTAGTTACTAGCGGGTGGCTTCATGTGGAAGACAAAGCGATGGATGAGGTACTCTAGCAGGGACCACAGGAACATCCCCAGGAGGAAGATGAAGGGGAAGTAGTATTTGTGGACGGGGATGGAGTACTCTACACAACGAGACGTGCAGCGGTCAGCAGGGCAGGCGAGGCGCGGGTGCTCTGATCCATCGCCATCCTCCCGTCGGCATCTGGGTGAAGCTCGGCTCTCCCTCCCTCTCTCCTCTCGTCCGCCTCCTGCCCCAGCCTTCCCCGGTGCGCCACCTTCCCATGCACCACCACATTTGCCTTCCATTCCCGTTAATTTATGTTATTTACGGAAACACTCAGCTTCTCGCTGCTACAAGAAGCCGGCAAAGGAGGCGGCGGGGGGGGTTCCCCTGCATCCCAGATGCCAGTGGGGACCTGGATGTGCACTCCAGGGACAGCCCTGTCCCTACAAAGCGGCTTTGCCCACCAGAACAAGGCAGGAGGGACCTTATCTGCGCAGGCAGAACTCGTGACAGTTAAACAGCGCTGCTGGCATTGTTTGGTTGGGTTTTTTGTGGTGGTTTTTTTTTTTTTAGATCTTTGGAGAAAAAGAATAGGTTTGTTGGGCACTTTCCCCCGCAGAGCATTTTTCAGCCACCTCCTCCTTTCGGAGCCAGCTGCCAGCCCTGCGTCCTCGCTAGCAGAATTCAGATTCCCTCCCAAACATATTAATTTTTTTGGGGAAAAAATAAAATAAAATACAATAAAATAAAACAAAACATCCTTTGGCAGCAAGGTGCTGAACGCCGCGAGGAGCGGGATGGTGTGTGCCGGTGCAGCGGGTGCTCCACCCCACAGCCGGGCACAGCTGGCACCGGGTGGCATCTTGCAAAAAAAAAAAAATAAAAAAAAAAAAAGGGAGCCCAGCACAAAAAAAGGGGAAAAAGAAAAAAAGAAAGCACAACAAAGACGACAGCCTGCCCCGGCCACGCTTGTTATTCCCGGGGGAGCAGACAGTGGGAGATTCAAGGGCAGGCGCTTGGGGCGAACAAGCCCCGCACTGTGCGATGCCGGCGGTGCTCTGAGAGCCGGGTTTGTTCGCCCGCCGCGCCGGCATCCAGCCGCGGCCCAGGGTGGGTGGCACAGCACCGCAGCGCCCGCGGGGCTCAGTTTTGGAGACGGAGTTTCCCATGGAGGCGAGAGGGAGCGGGCTGAACCCCGGGGGGCCAGCGGCCTCCCTGCCTCCTTCCATCCCTCCGGGGGTCCGAATCGGGTGGGCAAGAGGAGAGGATGGAGGCGGGCGAGCTCAGGCTTTAAAGCAGCGCAGGCGGCTTCGTGCAGCGGCCGTGGGGACGGGGGCTCACCCGCTGTGCTCTCGCATGCGGCTCGCGGCGAGCATGCACGGAAGGAGGGATGGGGAAGGGGTGCGGAGGTCTCCCCCTGCCCGTGGCTGTCCTCTCCTGCCCCTGGGAAAGGCTTTACCGCCGCTCGTACCTGTGGTGAAGGAGGAGAAGAGCCTGGTGTTGCCCTGGGCGAGGGAGGTGTAGCTGACCCAGCTGAGATAGAGCACCACGGGGGTCCACACCATGAACACCATGTACCTACGGGGTAGAAGAGGTGTCAGAGGGAGTGCGAGCCAGCACCCCCCCTCCCCGCCAGAGGCACCGACTCCGGGGCACGGCGCAGACCCCCGGGGGCTCACCACGCCGTCTTGGAGAGGTGCTCGAGGATATCCGAGTGGAAGAGGCGGATGGGCCGATCCACGGGCTGGTGCACCCACTCGTCGTACTTCTCCCCCAGGTAGCCCACTTGCCACAGCAAAGGCTTCTGCCAGTCCACCAGGTCCTGGGGAACAGAGAGCAGCTGTACCCCTGCGGGACCCACACCCCGACCCGGTACCGGGCACAAAGCTGCCTCGCGGCTGCGGGATTTGGGGCCGCAAACCCTTTTCCCACGCCCCACGAGAAGCCGCTTCTCGCTCCACGCAGCCCCAAGCTCCCCGCAAGCACCGGTGCGGGGCCGGCAAGCAGAGCCAGACCCACAGCAGCCCCACCTAACCCCGAACGCGGGGCTGCGCTCGCCCCCGCGCCAACAGGTTACCTGCCCGCGGTTCAAGGTGAAGGTGGCTGTACCCACACCTGGCACAGCATCAGGCTCTGATAACCGCCGCTTTTTGTCCCCCCCTTCCCCGTGAGCTGCCAAGATAAGATAGCCGGGAGTATGGCTGCTCACTCGCCAGCCGTGCCAGCGAGCCGCTGGTAGGATGCGGAGCCCGTCCCTGTGGCGTTGCCCCGGCTAAGGGCTTTTCTCCTTGCGGAGAGGACGCGCGGGGCGGCCGCAGCCGTTGGAGCGCTCCGGCAGCGAGGAGCGAAGCGGAAAGGGATGGGGAGCGGGGATACAGGATGGGGACGCAAACTCCACGCGTGGCCGCGTTCAGGTGGCTTGCAAGAGCAAGAAGGGACCCGTGCGGGCGCGCATGTCTGCACGGCACAAAAATAGAGAGACCCAACCGGCAGCACCGCCTCTGCCGCCGCTCAGCATCCCCGGGCACGTCTTCTGCCGGCCCGGCCAGATAAGGTGGTTTCTCGGTCGCACCCCTGCCCTGGGACAGAAACCGCGCTCGCCCGGCCGAGCCCCGGGCCTGGCAGCTCTCCATCGGCCGTCCTGCACCGCGTGGCACCGGCGCGGCAACCCCGGCACCCGGGGCTGTGCCGCCGGGTCAGTTGGCAGCGGTGGAATGGCTCAGTTCGGGGCGTTTCAGGGTGAAGAGCCGAGGTAGCCGTGGGCATTTTTGGGGCTTGCATGCAGGGACGGATGTGGTCACCCCGTGGGGGGGAAACAACCCCAGCGCTCAGCGGGTGCGTGGGACGGGGATGGAGACACCCTCCGTCGGGGAGGGAGGGGAAAAATTAGAGCAGAAAGGTCACTTTGGGCCGGCAGATTTGCTTTTGAGGGCAGTCAGCGGTGAAAATAATATTAAGATGGGGGGAGTGGTGAAAGGTGTTCCCCTGCTCGAAAAAATAATAAATCCTTTCGGGAGATAAAAGCACGTTCACCGAGGAGCCGGGGCCGTGCAAGGCACGGCGGCCAGGTGGTGCCACGCAGGGCAGGGACGTCCAAAGGCACCTTGGGGACGAATCCCCGCTCCCGGGGCATGCTCGGAGAGGAGCTGGCAGGGCAGGGAACGCTCTACGTACACGGGGATCACCCTGCCCGCGCCAGGGGATCCCTTAGCGCTCATTACCGGTGCTCAGTCAAGAGGCAAAAATGATAAAAATAAATAGAAAAACCACGGCGGGGGGGAAAAAAAAAAAAAAATAAATAAAGCAAGCAAGGTGTGGCTTGGCAGCACATCCCGCTCGAAGGGCACAGCCGCTGTCAGAGAAAGCCATCGCCGCCCACGCAGGAGCCTCCCAGCGTGGCCGCGCCTGGGCAATAAAGCACGAGCGATGCCGGCTGCGCCGCGAGAAAAGGCAGAAGCAGCCAGATCAGCTCCCAATCCCTGCCGGCATCCTTCCCGGCATCCCTCCCATCCCATCCCGGGGGTCAGCAGAAAACTGGCGCTCGTGCAAGGGAAGAGGAGAGCTGGCATCCCCCCGGGGAGCACTCCGGCAAACAGCGTGCCGGAGAAAACCCCCGGCTCTTACCGTCTCCACGTCCACCGTTTTGCAGCGGGGATCCATCCGTTTTGCAGTCTGGGCTGCAGCATCCACCGCCTTCTCATCCACCGCCTCGGGCGGGCTCTGAAAGGAGAAGGAAAACCCCGCGGTGAAGCACCGGTGGCAGACGCGGTTGGGGACGGTGGTGGCCGTGCCACCCAGGGGCAAAGGCAGAGCGAGCTCGTGCCCGCCTGCTAAATAAATAAGGGAAAAAATCCGATGAATTTAAGCCAGTCAGTTCCTGCAGAGCAGGTTCCCGAGGGATGCGGCTGCCGCCGAGCTGTGCTGCAAACCTTGAACCCACCTCGCACGCTCGGGTCTTTTCGGAAACCTCCCCAGCCCGGTTTTCGGAACACCCCACGGCGCTGCCGGGAGGGTGCCGGCGCTTGGGGCGTTGCGAAGCGGAGGCCGCCAGGCCCTCGGCCAGCCTTGCCCCCGGCAAACGGGCATCGCCGCGCCGCCGCTCACCTTCCCGCAGGCCAGCGGCCCGCGGCGCTGCCGCAACGCCGGCGCCGGGCTCCTTCCTCCCCACCACACTAAGCCCAGCTCGGCATTTCGGCCCCCGAGGAAGCGGGGCTGCCAGCGCCGGGGAGGGTGGCACAGCTGATGCCACCACCCTGGCTCCAGGGCATGGGGCGGAGGGGAAATAAAAAACCCAAACTCCACGCAGCTCACCCTGGGGCGGAAAAAGGCAAAGCGCCCTTGGCATGGCGGCGCTGCGCCGGGCACCTTCGCCACCGGCCACGCAAGGTGGGGCGGGCGGTTTGGTTTGGGGCTGGAGAGGGCACGCCGCGGGCTGGGGGACGCGCTGGTGCGGCGGCGGCGGGATGGAGCCCGGGTTGCCGTCCCGCTGCCAGGGCTGGCTGAGAAACAGGAGAAACCTGCCTCGTCTGATGCTTGGAAGCAAACGCACCGCCGGCTGCCAGCACCGGCCTCCTTCCGTGGCCCTGCCAGCTCCGGCGCCGGCCCTGCCGCCGGTTGGGGGGCCTTGGCGAGGCCGCAGCGTGCCCGTGCAATCCCCAAACCGGCTGTGCCCCCCCAGCAGCAGTGCCGGCAGCCCGGCAGGACGTGCCAAACATGCCTGTTCTCCTCCTTTGTCACCTTGAGTTACCCATTAACCCGGCAGCAGGGTACGGCACGGCACGGCACAGCAATGCCCGCCGGGGATTCCAGCTGCGCCGCTTGCAGCGGGGAAGGGTTTTCTCCCGGCGGCCGCGGGGCTCGATGGATGCTCCCCCCGCTGCTCCGATTCCCTTGAATCCCATCGCATCCCTGTCGGGAATAACCCCCCCCGCCCCGCCAGCAGCCGCGGGACAAGCCGGGATGCAGGATGACCGGCATCACCTTGCCGGGGCGGGCAGGACTTTCCTCCATGCCGCATCGGCGATACCGAGGCATGGCCCCGGCGCTGTTTGGGGACACTGGGCGCTCCTTGCCGGCCGGGCTCCCACCCCCTTTGCCAGGCTAGCCGGATTTCAAGCCTCATCCCGCTGGTACGGGAGCCGCGCTACCCAGCCCCGCGGCAGCCCTCGCCCCGGGGGAGCCGGCAGGGCAGGGCGGGTGATATTTCCAGCCAGGCTGGACTTGAGCAGGCATCAATTTTACCGCCGAGGCTGCGAACCCCCCCGCTCCTCCCTCTGCGAGGGCGCCCACGGGTATTTTTGGTTTTGCACGCTCCGTCCTTCAGCCAGCCATCCCGAAACCCCGGCGGGAGGTGGGATGCTTTGAAATCCAGCCGAGGAGGGTCAAGCTGCGGTTTTGCCTCCTCCCTGAGGGCGCTTTGGAAGAAAATTTGACTTTAAGAGATGGCTCCTCCATCCCCTGAGCTCCTCCTGTGCTCTCCACCTCGACGCTTGCCCTGCGGCCTCGCCGGCAGCAGGAAGGATGCTTAAGAAAGCCGGACTGACGCAACGCCCCGGCACTTCTCCTCCCTTTTCCGAAATGTCCACACGCCTCCAACTCCCCTGCCCACGGACGCTCGAGGCACCGCGCCGCGGCCGGAGGCTTCCCCGTCCTCCCAGGGCAGGGAGGCAGACGGGTGCCAGCAGGGAGACGCCGTCGCCCTACGGGAGACACCGTCGCCCTGCGTGCTACGGGAGACGCTGTTCAGCCTCGCCTGAGTCGCCTCCTCTTCCTCCTCTTCCTCGGCCGGGGAGCAGGAGGAAGGCTCTCCTCTTGGTCACCTCGGGGTTGGCACCGAAAGGACCGGCAGCCGTGGCGCAACCGGGGTGCGCGCCATGCCTGCGTGCCCCGGCTCGCTCCCCGGCGCGGCAGCGTGCTCCTGCCTGCCCCGAGCGCGCAGCGGCCCCGTGGGGACTGAACCCCCACCGGCAGCCGGACCAGCACTGGGGGATTCTGCCCATCCTCCTCCTCCTCCTCCAAAGAAAAGGTGGGTTGGAAGGAGGCTGAAGGGGTCTTCGCGAGCGCCGGGCTCTGCCTCTCGCCCGTGGGTGATGCCGATGCCCCCGAGTCGTCCCCGGGCAAACAGGTCCTGCCAGGAAAGATGCGCAAGAGGCCTGATGTAACCAAGGGAAAGTTAACGCCTACGAAGTGCCGCCTCCCCGCGCCGCCGCCCCGGCGAGCGGCAGCACCGGCGATGTGCCGGCTCTCCTGCCGGGAGGCAATGGGACCGTACACCCAGGGCACGGCACGACGCGGTCACCGGGCGATCCGGCATCCGCTTCCGAGCATCCCGCTGCCCCGCAGCCTCCGGCAACCTTCACCCAGCTCCTAAACGACTCCGTTTGCTGACGTCCACACGGGATAAGCTGCGTTGGCGACGAGGGCTCAGGAGGACACCCCAAGAGGGGCAGGGAGGTCCCCCACCCGCGGTGGCACGCTCCCGGCACCAGCACCGCCGTCCTCGGGGCAGCGGCCGGCAGAGCCCCACGAGGCTGCGTCTCAGCCCATTAAACACCGGGTGCAGCAAGGAGGCTGAAGGTAACTTATCCTTATAATAAATAATAATAAAAAAAAAGCCACTTCTTGTTACAACACCTCCGAAGGACACACGAGCCCCTCCGTCGAAGCGAGCTCGGGCTGGGAAGGAGAGCCAGGGCAAGCCCGACACGCGGCGGCGCAGGCGAGAGGAAGGGGAGGTCACCAACCCCGCGAGAGACAGGGGATTCACTGTGACTCAAGGCCACGTCACACAGCCCAAAGAGGCCATGATGAAAGCCTCTCGTTGCTTAAATTGGAGGGGTAATTAGATGATCCAGTTTCCCTCTAGCAAGGTTGTTAAAATCCACTGTCTCGTTTGGGTAATTATCGCTTCTCCCTTTGATCTCCCCTATACGTTCTCTTCGCGTAGATAAAAAGTTTGGGGGTTAATTTGTCCTTAGCCAAACGACGCAGGAGAAGGACCTGCAGCCGAGGGATGGAGCCGAGCTCCCGAGAGCCGGAGGAAGGGGTGCGGAGAGGCATGCCGGCGGGATGAAGGCCGGCTCTCATCTTCCTCTTCGCCTCTCCTGCATTAACGCATTTCTATTTTTTTTTTTTTTTTAACCCCTCTTTTGCAAAACCCTCGAAGTCCCCTGGGTGTAAGAAGGGGGGACACTGGGTGCCAGCGGGACCACAGGCTCCCGCACCCCTCGGCACGGGGACGGTGCGGCCCTGGGACCTCCGAGGGGAGAGGAGACGCACCGGTAAAGCCGTGGGGGTCCGGAGCCGGACCGGGGGGATGCAACACCTCCTTCAGAGAGCTGCTTGGGGTACATCTCCCCGAAAGCAGCCACCGCAGGAACCCAAGCGCCACCGAGGGCATCGACTCCCCCCATCTCCCTCCAACGGGGATTTTTGGGGGGGCGGCAAGCCTGGCGGAGCAGGTCACCCATCAGGTGCAGCCTCGCCATGCAGCGGGCAGGGTTTTTTTTACCCTCCCCCCTGTGTTATAACCCGGGATGGTTTATCGAGTGCCAGGTAGCGTCTGATCTCCCTGCGCCCCGGCGTTATCACGCCGTGTATTTGCATTGGGACGATGGCAATTCCCTTCGGCGCAGGCTGCGGTGCGAGAACTCGTTTGTCCGGTACCTTCCTTCGCCCCAACCCGTCGGGCTCGTCACGCCTGCGAGGAGGAGGCGGCGGCGGCGGCAGCAGCAGCAGCAACGAGAGTGTCCCAACAGAGGAGGTGCCATCGCCGGGATCCAGGGAAAGAGCCGGCGTCGCACCCGAGGCCGAACAAAGCCCCATCTGTGGCGCTGCCACCGATCGGGGCCGAGGCTGCGCCGCGGGGAGGAGGAGAACCAGCGAGCACAAACAACCCAGCTGGAGGGACCCAGCGGTCACCGACCCTGCCGGGATGTCCGGGAGGGATAAGCAGCCGTTGGGCTGGCAAAGGGGGGCTGGGCTGGCCCCACCGCTCGGGCATCCTGCCCACGGCGTGCCGGTGAGGGCCGGTAATCGGGGCGGCAGCGCCCGGTGTCACACTGCCTCCTGGAAGTTCACCCGGCGGCGGTGGCGCTTCCCTGGGGTGTTTTCCCTTCCGCTTGGGCTGAGCACGGTGCCGGCGCGGCGAGGACGGTGCTGAGTCACGGCCACCCTTGCCCCACACCTGGACAGTTCGGGAAGTGGCTGGGCTCCTCTATCCGGCGGCGGCCACTCATCGCCGGCAAGCCCCCGTGCCCGCCGTCCCGGTCCCTGGCCGCACGCTGGCGGTGCCAGGAAGGGTGCGCTGCCCCATCGCCCACCCCGTACCGCACGGTCCTGCTAAAACTGACCCCGCGCCCCTCCGGAGACCCCAATGCCTCCACGCTGTGTTGGTGCACCCATCAGTCCTGCCTGCCAGCACGGCCAGGGCGGGATGTGACCATGGGGTGGGACCCCATAGATGTCAGGTTCTTGTGCACCTGGGACACGGTCCGTCTCGGGAGGCCCTGAGGAGCCTGGACCCTACGCGTCTCGGGATCCTCTGCACCTCAGGCCCCGTAGACCCCGGCCCCATAGATGCCGGCAGCCCCACAGACCTCCCTGGAGCCATCGTGCCCCGGGCGCCCCAGACCTTTGCACCCCATACACCTCCAACATCACCCGTGCAGCACCCCAGGAGCCTCAACCCCCCCTGCCCCATACAGCCCTCACACCCAGTATGCCCCAGACCCTCCACAGCCGGGGCTCCGAGCGCCCCGTGCAGCTCACACCCAACACACACCACGTCCCACACAGCTCAGACCCGGGCCTGGCTGCCCTATGCACCCTATACGCTACATGCACCCCAAAGACTCCATGCCCTTTACATCCCAGACCCCATACAGCCTCCGCATGCCCTGTATGGCTTGGACTCAGAGAAGCCTGGACCTGGGGTGTCCTATAGACCCCACAGGGCTTGGACCCTGCACAGCCCGGACCCGGGGTGCCCTATAGACCCCATATGGCTCAGATCCTGCACAGCCCGGACTCGGGGTGCCCTATAGACCCCGTACGGCTCAGATCCTGCACAGCCCAGACCCGGGGTGCCCTATAGACCCCGTACGGCTCAGATCCTGCACAGCCCAGACCTGGGGTGCCCTACAGACCCCATACGGCTCAGATCCTGCACAGCCCGGACCCGGGGTGCCCTATAGATCCTGTATTGCTCAGACCCTGTGCAGCCCAGACTTGGGGTGCCCTATAGACCTTATACAGCTTGGACCCTGTGCACGCCGGACTTGGGGTGCCATATAGACCCTGCAGTGCTCGGATGGCACACAGCTGGGACCTGGGGTACCCCTACAGACTCTACACACCCTGGATCCAGGGACACCCCTCACCTGGGGCACTCCTATGGACTCTGTACACTCCAGATCTGGAGACACCCCTCACCCGGGGCACCCCTACGGACTCTATACATCCCGGATCCGGGGACACCGCTCACCCGGGGCACCCCTACGGACTCTATACATCCCGGATCTGGGGACACCCCTCACCCGGGGCACCCCTACGGACTCTATACATCCCGGATCCGGGGACAGCCCTCACCCGGGACACCCCTATAGACTCCATACAGCCCTGCCGCCGCCCGGCGGGTTACCTGCTCCTCGCCGGGTTCCATCTCCCCGACGTAGTACTGCTCCAGCCAGCGGCGGGCGTTGGCGGAGTGCCGGTGCGGCGGCCCGTCCAGCGCGGCGCTCACGTCGGTGCCGGCCCTCCGCCGCAGCAGCTGCTCGCCGCCCGGGTGCAGCCGCACGAAGCCGCTCAGGTCGTAGAGGCGGCGGCGGCAGCGGACCAGGCAGGCGCCCTCCGCGCAGCGCGCCCGCACCTCGGCGGCGCTGAAGCACCGGGGCGCCGCCATGGCCCGTCCGTCTGTCCGTCCCCGTCCACCCCGTCCCGTCCCCGCCGTCCGTCCGTCCGTCCGTCCGCGCCGCCGCGCTCTGCCCGCACCTGCTCATCTGCATACACGCATATGCCGCCCGGGCACGCCACGCCCCCTCGCCGCTGGTTGGACGGCGCTTGGGAGGGGGGCGGGGCTTGGGGAAGGAGGCTCCGCCCCCGGGGCAGGTGTGTGCGGCGGGGGGGGAATGGGGGTGCGGGGCACCCGCGGGGGGGCGATGGGGGGGAGTGGGGGCGGATACGGGGGGGAATGGGGGGTACGGGGGAATGGGGGTGCGGGGCACCCGCGGGGGGGCGATGGGGGGAGTGGGGGCGGATACGGGGGGGAATGGGGGGTACGGGGGAATGGGGGTGCGGGGCACCCGCGGGGGGGCGATGGGGAACCCACGGGGGGGCGATGCGGGGGGAGTGGGGGCGGATACGGGGGGGGGAATGGGGGGGTACGGGGGAATGGGGGGTGCGGGGCACCCGCGGGGGGGCGATGGGGAACCCACGGGGGGGCGATGCGGGGGGAGTGGGGGCGGATACGGGGGGGAATGGGGGGTAGGGGGAATGGGGGTGCGGGGCACCCGCGGGGGGGCGATGGGGAACCCACGGAGGGGCGATGCGGGGGGAGTGGGGGCGGATACGGGGGGGGAATGGGGGTGCGGGGCACACACGGGGGGGCGATGGGGAACCCACGGGGGGGCGATGGGGGGGAGTGGGGGCGGATACGGGGGGGAATGGGGGGTACGGGGGAATGGGGGTGCGGGGCACCCGCGGGGGGGCGATGGGGAACCCACGGGGGGGCGATGCGGGGGGAGTGGGGGCGGAGACGGGGGGGAATGGGGGGTACGGGGGAATGGGGGGTGCGGGGCACCCACGGGGGGGCGATGGGGAACCCACGGGGGGGCGATACGGGGGGAGTGGGGGCGGATACGGGGGGGAATGGGGGGTATGGGGGGTAGGGGGCACCCACGGGGGGGCGATGGGGAACCCACGGGGGGGCGATGCGGGGGAGTGGGGGCGGATACGGGGGGGAATGGGGGGTACGGGGGAATGGGGGTGCGGGGCACACACGGGGGGGCGATGGGGAACCCACGGGGGGGCGATGCGGGGGAGTGGGGGTGGATACGGGGGGGAATGGGGGGTATGGGGGGTAGGGGGCACCCGCGGGGGGGCGATGGGGAACCCCACGGGGGGGCGATGCGGGGGGAGTGGGGGGCGGATACGGGGGGGGAATGGGGGGTACGGGGGAATGGGGGGTGCGGGGCACCCCGCGGGGGGGCGATGGGGAACCCACGGGGGGGCGATACGGGGGGAGTGGGGGCGGATACGGGGGGGGGAATGGGGGGTACGGGGGAATGGGGGGTGCGGGGCACCCGCGGGGGGGCGATGGGGAACCCACGGGGGGGCGATACGGGGGGAGTGGGGGCGGATACGGGGGGGGAATGGGGGGTACGGGGGAATGGGGGTGCGGGGCACCCGCGGGGGGGGCGATGGGGAACCCACGGGGGGGCGATGCGGGGGAGTGGGGGCGGATACGGGGGGGGAATGGGGGGTACGGGGGAATGGGGGTGCGGGGCACCCACGGGTGGGCGATGGGGGAGTGGGGGCAGATACGGGGGGGAATGGGGGGTGCGGGGCACCCACAGGTGGGCGATGGGGGGGGAGTGGGGGCAGTTATGGGGGGGAATGGGGGGTATGGGGCACCCACGGGTGAGCGATGAGGGAGTGGAGGCTGATATGGGGGGGAATGAGGTGCATGGGGCACCCACGGGTGGGTGATGAGGAGCCCATGGGTGGATGATGGGGGAGTGGGGGCAGTTATGGGGGGAATGGGGGGTAGGGGGCACCCACGGGTGGGCGATGGGGGAGTGGGGACAGTTATGGGGGGGGAATGGGGGTGCGGGGCACCCACGGGTGGGTGTTGAGGGAGGGAAGGACACCCACGGGTGGGCGATGGGGGGTGTGGGGGCAGATGGGTGGGGAAGTCGGGGGGTACGGGGCACCCACGGGTGGGCGATGGAGGAGTGGGGGCACCCACAGGTGGGTGGGTGAACGGGAGCAGATGTGGGGGGGAATGGGGGGTACGGGGCACCCACGGGTGGGCGGTGAGGGAGGAAAGGACACCCACGGATGGGTGATGGGGGGTACAGGGGCAGATGCGGGGGGGGGGGGGGAATGGGGGTTATGGGGGACCCCAAGGGGGAGGTGGGGGGGGACGGGGCACCCACGGGTGGGTGATGGGGGAATGGGGGCACCCACGGGGGAGGGGAGTGGGTGCCGCGGGGAGGGAACAGGGGCACACGGACACGCTCCGGGGGGTGGGGGGAACAGGGGGGATCTGGGCAACCCCGGGTGGGTTATGGGGGGCACTGGGGCACTCGGGGGGGGGGGAAGCAGAGTATGGGCACCCTGGAGGGGGGTATAGAGCAACCCCAGGGAGTTATGGGGGGGTCTGGGGCACCCCCGGGGGGGTATCACCCTTCCCAGGGTGCTGTGTCCCCCCCAGCTCTGCGGTGCCCAAGGCAGAGGGACCCCCAATCCCTGCTCAGAACCCCCCAGGAGACTGGGGGTCCCTCCTGGGGCCGCCCCACCCCGGTGTTCTTTGCCACGAGGTGCTACGTGTCCGTGTCCTTCCCCCCCCCCCGGGGTTTTTGTAGATTTATTTCAATATTTAATTAAATTTTCTCCCCATTTTGGGGAAAGCCTTCCCGCCAAGCAGCCGTCGGGATTGGGGGGCGAGGGGGGTGCACGCGCGCTTTGGGGTGACACCCTTGAGCACAAGGGCCAGCCACGTGCTGGCAAATTTTGGCATGGCCGGGTTTAGGCGGTGATGAAGGTGGGGTTCGCCGGGTCCCGGAGGGGGGGGGGGGGTGAGCTCAGCCCCGGTGCGGCCCCCCCCGGGGCGTCAGGGCGGCTCCTGGGTGAGGATTAAGGGGTTTGGTTTTTTTTTTTTTTGGGGCGAGCGCGGGGGCGGAGGCGGGTCTGGGCGAGCTGCAGCCCGCTGCACCCACCGCCCGAACCGGGTGGGCACCCCCAGACCCCACGCGTGCCCCCGGGGACGGCTACGATGGCCGCCACCCCACCGCGGGGTGCAAGAGGGGATCCCTCCCTCTGCCGGCACCCCCACCGTGCCAGTCCCGGTCCAGGCTGTCCTTCGTGGCCACGGTGACCCGTGGGCTTCCAGGTCTGTGCCATCGGCGTCTCCCCGCAGCCCCAGGGGCCGGCGAAACCCGGGAAAGGCATTTCCTTCCCTTCCCTTCCCACCCACGCCCCGACGGCACCCAAGGGCGAGGGAGGGCAGGCCGGGTGCCGCGGTGGTGTGGCCCAGCAGCCGGGGGGAACGCGGCGCACGCCCCAGTTTTGGGGTGGTCCGGGTCGCTTGGGTAGCCCACGCTGCAAAGGGGGCTCGCTCGTGGTCCCAGCTCGGGGCAGCCTTGGCCATCCCCAGGTTCCCCGGCACGGCGCAGGGTGCCACGCTGCCGGGTGCACCGGTGGGTCACTGCCACCGTCCCCTCCGCAGCACGCGGGGGTCACTGTCCCCAGCCTCCGCCGCAGCAGGGCTCGGGGACATCGGCGAGCCCGTTGTGAGCTGACACCCCGTCCGCCCTCGGTACAGGGTGCGGAGGGCTCCCGGGCTCCGTGGTGGGGGCTCTGTTCCCTACGTGAGGGACAGGGGTGTCCCCAGGGTGGACAAGGTCCACCAGGTGTCTCCAAGGACGGAGATGGGGGGGGGCACTGTCACCCTCCGGAGGAGGGATGCACCGAGCACTGGTGGCAGTGGGAGAGGGACGGTGCTGGGACGGAGCTGTACGGCGCACACCGCACCAAAGCGGCGGCAGAGGGCTTCGGCGACGGCCGCCCGTCCCCACCGCCGTCCCTGTCCCTGTCCCTGTCCCCACGGCGTGCTGGCCCTGGGGGGTGGTGGGGGCAAGCTGGACGGGGGAGTGGAACCAGTTGGGGATCAGCTCGGTTGAGACGAGAGCAGCCAAATGGTTTTGGCTCATCAGTTCCTGAACTGGTTTACCCACCAGACAGACGGACAGACGCTGAGGCCGGCGCGAGGGAGAGGGCAGGAATGCGCTGCTGGGCTTTGGGCAGGATCGGGCCCCGCAGCGCTGGCCCAGGCTGACGCTGCCTTAATGGGGCTGTGGCCGCGGAGGAGGAGGAGGAGGAGGTGGGGACCGATACAGACGCTGCGAGGAGCAGCATCCACAGGGAAAAGTTTTCCTCGGCACCTTCTCCGATACCGCCATTCCTCTTCTCTCTGCCACGCTCTGATCAGACGGGGGATCAAACCTCCCTCTCCGTGCACCGAGAGCCTCCGTGGGGACAGGGCAGGCACCCCACGCTCCTGCCAGCCCTGCTGAGCACAAAAAAATAATAATAAAAAAGGTTTAAAAAGCTGACGGCGGCCTCCAGGGCACAGCGTGGGCTGTCGTGGGAGCTTTTTCTTCCAGCCATTCTTGGGAAAGACAGCGCCGATGTGCCGGTAACAGCCCCGGGGCCGCACTCGGCACGCAGCTGAAGCAAGCTGCCGAAGCAGCTACTTGGGGTCGGCCCAAAAATCCCCGCTCTGTGCTCGGGATCCTGCTCGGCCACGGGCAGCGGCCACGGGCAGGGAGAGGAGGAGCAGGGGCACCTCCGCAGAGCGCTTGGGGCTGGGGATGCGCGGGCAGGGCTCTCCGGCCGGCGGTGGCGGCAGCGGCGGTGGTCCGGGATGGAGTTTCCCTCCCGGGAAGTGCCCGGTGGCTCCCGGAGCCCTGGCAAACCCCATGGCACCGGCGATGCCCCGAGGGAAGCGGTTTCACACCCTTCCCAGGCGGTGTGCGAGGAGCTCGCTCCCGCCTCACGGCCCGTTTAATTCCATGTCCCCCAGTTTCCGCACCAGCAGAAACCACTGGGGGGGATGTGACGCCCCTCCCCGGTGGTGCAGGACCGACCACGGTCCACGGCATCATCCCCGGCGGATCTATTCGATTTGCCTGGTCTGAGCGCGGCAGCGTCCCCAGAGCTGGCTGGGCACACACTGGCACGCTCTGTGCTGGGACCTCCTTCCCGAGCAGCGCCTGCCTCCTCTCCCCCTCCTCCTAAGCCTGAAATTTGTGAGATTTGGCTGCATTTGGGAACCTTTTTGCACTTTACCAAGTTATTCCAAAGAGCGAGCAGCAGAGGAAGGGGCTGGCGTGGGTCAGCAGCGCAGCAGCACACCCCGTTCCCGAGCGTTTATTCCAGACAGGGGCCGTCGGACGCAGCGAAGGCAACGCGTTTCTCTTCTCGCCGGGCGAGAATAAGCCATTCCTGCTTCCTTGCAACAGCCGCTGCCGCATTGAGCAAGACCCGCTCCCGAAGCAACCACCACACATGCTGCAGGGTGTGAGACAAACGCCTGCAGCGTCCGGGAAGAAATTCCACCTCCCTCTGCGGGGTTGCACAAACAGCCACGGCAAGCGCTTTTCCGCCTTCCTCCGCAGCGCCAGCCGCCCTCCACCTCGGAGGTATTCAGATACTATGGAGATAGACCGTAATGAACTGTAATGACACACATAAATACCACGATCTGTCGGTCCGTCACCTTTCAATAACAGGGCTCCTTTCCCTTCCAACCTCCACGCGCACTCGAGCATGGAAATGAAAATACTTCCCAGCTGAATGGCTGTCACGTAGGAAGGCGGAGGGGGTGGCCCTTCCTCTCCCCGTGGCCTCCCGGCCGAGAGCACCCTCGCCCGAGGGCCAGCACGGCGCCAGGCAGGACCCGAGCGCGCCCGCCTGCCTGCTGGGGGGGCGCAGACGCTGCCCGCGGCCTCCCCAAACTGCGGGGCAGCGGGGCTTTGGTTCGCCGGCAGCAAAAGACACCGCCCGGGCTTCGTTTTCGCAAGAGGTACGCCACGAGCTGCAGGCAGTTCCCAAGCCGGCGTGGCATCGCGGTGCCACGCGCCGTCACGGCATCGCGGTGCCACGCGCCGTCACGGCATCCCTGCAGCAAGGCGAGAGGCAGGGTTGGTTACCCCGCGGCAGCCGGTAAGCCGCCCCCCAAATACTGCAGGTCTCTGCTGCCATCGGGCAGAGGTAGCCGGAGCGGGACCCCCGCTTTGGGGTGCCGGGAGAAGGGCCGTGGGGTGCAATGCTGACCGCCCCCCGCTGGGAGGGAGAGCCGCCGGGGGCTCCCCACGGAAGGAGAACTAGCATAGCGACACCAAGTTCTATCAGAAGAGCACTTAAAAAAATAATTTTAATGTTTTCGCGTTTAAGATACACCATGTGTTTATTCCAGGGCAGGATCCCACAGCCCGAGTCGGCACAAAGGGTTGGGAGCGAGCACGGCACGTGGCCCTGCTCAGCAGGCAAGCGCGGGTGGAAGGGATCAGCGCCGGCGTGGGGCCGGGGGTAACTCCAGCAGGCTCATCCCTGACACATTTGCCCAAAAACCAAAGCTGAGGCTGAAGCCTGCTCAGGAGAGGCACAGGCTGCGCGCTCGGGGTGCGCACGCAACCGCCCAGCGAGCACAGCCCCAAACAGATCCCATACATTCTCCAACTGAAGCTCCGCAGGGAGAAAAGGCACAAACCTTTTGCCTCCGTGAATCCCACCGCCCTTCCAAAACCCCTATATTTCCCCTAGAAATTGCTGCCTCCCCCGGCTCAGGAGCCTCGTCACTCAAGCACGCCGGCAGCAAATCTCAAATTATTAATTGATTTCCCCCGTAGAGCCTGGAGAAAACAGCCAAAAGGAGTTGCACAGAGCAAGCGTCCTCCTTGTGTTTTCTCGGTAAGGAAGTAAAGGCTTTCCGAAACGCCCTCAGATGCCACCATCCACGGAAACACCGCGTGGATCCCAAACTCCAAAGGCAGACGCCCTTCCCAAGTCACTGACGAGGCAGGGACAGGCAAGTTAAAGTGCATTATACCACCCGGTCAGAGCAGGAGATGGAGACACCTCAAGAGAAACAGTACTAAAACAGCGGGAAGAAAGCATCTAATCCTCGTGCCCTCAGGCGCGCGGTTGGGCTTTTCACCCCGGTCGCAGACACTGACCAGTGAGTAGGAAGCTATTTTAGGAAGTAATCCCGAAAAACGTAGTTTTCCTTCTTTTGCTCTACAGGGGTAAATCTAAACAATGTAAACAGCCATTCAAAATAAGGACCCTGTTGCTTCGAAAAGTGACTCCGAGCGCAGTCCCACGGACTATTTGCTCTTCGAGCGTAGTTTACAGTTCGCCGTTAGAGCTCACAGTTGCTTGTGAATTATTTCTGCCTTAACTGTGCAAAGACGACTATTTCGCTCGCTTTGAGCTCCCGTAAGGAGGTACCCGGAAAGACACCACGCAGCTGGAGCGAGTTCGGCTCTGCCAGCTGAACCCTTTCCAAAGGAGCTTTTTAACACCTCCTCATCCCAACGGAGACGAGCCGATATTCACACACCCTTCTTGCAGGTGAGAGCGATTTTTCTGGTCTGGCATCCATTGCCAGCAATGGACACAAGGGAATTTGGTCAAATGGGTCTGAAAGCAACCTGGGAAGCGTAGGAATACTGGAAGCACTTGTAAACGTCGCTGCAGTGCATCACCCAGGACATCCTGCTTCAGCTCCCTGTGGCATCTCCTCCGGACGCTGTGGAGCACAGCTGATTCAACACGGGGTGGGAATTCAGTATTAAACCCAGTTCAGGGGCGCCCTGCTGTCAGGACTGCTCAGAAGGTGCTCTCGAGCAGGCAGTGGCATCCGCAGCCCGTGGGACACACCTCCTGGGTGCGAAACCACTCCATCATATGGCTGGTGTGGCCTCCGTGTCCGCACGTCAGGCAGAAGTTAGAGGAGCCTCGCACCGCCACGTGACAGATAGCGCACTGGAAGGTGAAGCCCTTGCAGATGGCACACTGGGTGCCGCGCACCTCGCTGCGGCAGTGGCTGCAGTACACGCCGAACTCTGGCCGGAGGAAAGAAACGGAGAGCAAGACAATTAGTGCTGGCAGAATCATAGAATGGTTTGGAAAGGACCTGAAAGGCCACCGTGTCCAACCCCCCTGCCCCGGGCAGGGACACCTCCCACCAGCCCAGGGTGCTCCAAGCCCCGTCCAACCCGGCCTTGGACACCTCCAGGGATGGGGCAGCCACAGCTTCTCTGGGCAACCTGGGCCAGGGGCTCACTGCCATCAGAGTCCACATCATGGACAAAGAAGCACCCGGCCCTGTTCAACAGATGAGCCCTCCCCAAACCCACTTCCCAAGAGATTTGCCTCAAATCTCCTTCAGGGTGGGAGAATGGTGTCTTATAGAGGTCTCAGTTTGGTGTCCACAGGGGAGCAAAGGCAGGGGCAGTCAGCGTGCCCAGGCGCAGGCTGGCCCACCGGCTCCCCGGACGGCTCAGCCGCTGCCGGCTGGGAACGCGTGTCAGATTTCTAGCTCGGGACACACCGACACGTGCTGTGGGGACGAAGGCTTCCTGCTGCACTCGTCTGCCTCACACCTCTCTGAAGTGTAACTACGAGCAAAAAAGAGCGGCCTCTGTTTCTCTTCACGGAGAGAGCGCAGAGCGCGCTGCACGCGTGCTCTATCAGTGCCACGGCGCTACCAGGGGCAATGGCAGTGGTTGAAGTCCCCAATTTTCACTCCAGTGACTCCCCAGGAGGAGTCCCAGGTGACAAGGTGAGACAACCGCTGCTTCTCTGGCATCTCTCACCTGCTTCTCTCCTCCCAGGTTAAGCGCACCTTTCCCCAGAGGCCTCGGAAAAAAGACATTTTGGCAGCTGTCCTTAAGCGCTGCTGAAAATATTTTGGGGAGAAACGCTCTGTTTGCCTATTTCTTGGCTGGCTCACCCACAGATAGAGATCTTGCAATTTTTTTTAGCGCAGGACACTTCAGCCCGGAATCAGAGATTAGGACAGCGCTGTCTGGGCTCTTACTCAGAGGGAATAAGGAACAGCCATCAGCATAAACAGCTGAACACTGCTAGCGCAGCAGCGCGTGCGTTTCCAGCTTCGCTGGAGAGATGCTACGAGTCTACAAAGCCCTTGAACCAACATCTGCCAGCCTCATCTCCACCCAGAGCTGCGAAGAAGCCAAAACCATCTGCTGGCAGAGCTAACCTCTGGGCAGACCGATGGACGCTTCTCATCCTGCCTGCTCACCGCACGTTCCTAAGCTCCCGAGGCAGAGCCGTGACTCCGCCTGGGCAGCCGGAGCTGGCACTCACCAATTCCTTTGTGGGGATCGGGAGGACAAGAGACAAACTTCAGAACCTCAGCCCGCTTCTCTCGCAGGCCCCAGCGGTACAGGATTTCTCCATAGCACTTCTTAAAGTCATCAAATTGCTGAGTGTTGGCAGGATCCAGGAGCCTGGAGAACAAACAGGGTTGTCATCCACCTGATTGACTGTGAGAGCCTCTGGTTGCAATCCTCTTGCCAGTGACGGCTATGCAACCAGCTCACATCGCTAGATGAGCAGCAGATTACTTCCCACGTGTTGCCGAAACACTGCTGAACGCTAACTGGTCTGCCCTTCACTTGCTCTACACTCAAGGGTGTGACGAATGGGTGGGTCACCCTCTGGGGCCCCCCACCACGGCCACTTATAGATGTATCGTACGCAATCCCGGCAAGAGTAGACCCGCAGTATGAAGCTTCTCCAAATGACGACCTGAACGAAGAGGTCTCGGAGCAGGCGCGCTACTTCGCAGCACCAACAGCGACCTGGCTATAGAGTTCCAGCCAACTTGGCCACAGAGGCACGCACCCCTGAGCACCCCCCCCAGGTACGCCATAACCTACCTTTTGTTTTTCTCATGCTGGTCCTTCTCCCGCTCCCGATGATCGGGATACATTAGGTTTCCGTAGCGGAAGTCATCCGGAGAAGACTCGCACCAGGGAGTGGAGGCCTGCTCCGCATCTTTGTTTGCTGCAAGCATCAAGAAGTTGCGTGCGTACCTCAGAAAGCACAGCGCCCACGCGCACAACCGCCTCAAAACCGGGGTGGGGAAGGAGACACGGAAGACCACACATTGGCACACCCCGCTTTTCTCTCTAAGACACGGTCGTATCACCTTCTGCGTTCCTACAAGCACCACCCTGCCTCAGAAAACAAAGTGCCAACCCCTACTTGCCACGCGCTTCTACTGCACTCCTGGTGACGGGACGGGAATGGGGATCATCAGGCAGAGAAATCTAACACGGAGATTTTATTTTTGCCCCCTATTTTAGACAAAAAACAACCAGGGAACCAATCCCGTGGAGTTTGCTTGGGAACGTGACCCCTGGCAGGCCTGGGCTGCTCTTTCCTAGGCAGGGAGGACTCTCCACCAGGGCTGCTGTTACGTAAAGGGGCCTCTGTACGCCAGGCACTGCCCCGGGGGCAGGGAGAAGACGGCTAATAACCGCTACGAGACAACATCAGCGCCGTTAACCCCCATTCTCCGCTCTTCCCCCCCCGTCACAGATGACCCGATATCGCACTGAAAAGTTACAGCTTTGGTGCGAACGGGGCCAGTGCTGCCCCAGGCCGTGTCCATCACCGGGAATCAGCCAACAGCTTCAGCGCTGACACTGGAGCCCCAGAGAGTGACTGGTCTTGGACACCTTTGCAGCTCAGCAGAAAACCTCCTTAGGCCCACGGGTACTCATGGCACCAAGGAACCAGCCTTCCCAACTGCTGCTGTTTTTCCAGCCACAGGAGAAAGCACAGCACTGCTTCTTTCCCCTGAACCCTGTGGAATTGGCTGGCTGATAACACTGCGAGGCCATTCCCGATAATCGTTGAATGAGCGTGGTGATTAGGAGAGGTGCCTGAGGACTGGAGGAAAGCAAATGTCACTCCTGTCTTCAAAAGGAGAAGGAGGAGGACCCAGGGAACTGCAGACCTCAATCCCTGGGAAGGCGATGGAGCTGCTAATCCTGAGAACCATGTCCAGGCACATGAAGGACAAGGAAATTACCAGGAGTAGTCGGCACGGATAACAGCCTCAAACTGTGCAAAGCGCTAGGACTGTGGAAAGTCTACGGCAGCACCGAGGCAGTCACCCCGAGAGCGTGGCAACAAAGCCAGGCTGCAAACAAAATGGTACAAACTGGTCTCCCTCTTTACGTGTCGCCAACTGGAGAAGGCAGCAGTGGGAGCTCTTGGCTCTGGGTTACCCTGCGATGCAGGGGCTTAGCTCGGTACGTCTCGGGTGTTTGTAACAGCGTCTGCAAAGCGCAGTCGGCCGGCACGCTACAAGGAGCCAGACGGGGCAGGACTGCGGGAGCATGGGCACGGTTACGGCAAGCCCTGCTCACTTCCAGCCACAGAGTCACATCACGTGGGCCGAACCCCGGAAAGCTGCTCCGGCAGAGCACATCTGCAGTCACAGCCAGTACCAACTCCCTTCTTTCCCCCACCGCAGGAGCCACCTAAAACCTAGGCCAGAAGGGAGGCAGACTCCTCTAGTCACTACCCAGGTCTCGGTACCTATGCTCCAGCCTCCGGTGCCAAGTCCAGGATCTGACATGCTGGAACAGGAGCCAGAGGAAGTAAAGCTAGGCTGTTGAGGGGGAAAGGAGAGGAAATCATGTCACCTACATGACAGATTTTCAAAGATATCCAAGACAAATGGGAAAGAAATGGCGATCATACATATCGGCTGTGGGAGGCCAGGTTGGAGGCACGTTGAGGAAAGGGGCCACAGGAGTTGGGACACCCCTGCAGCCTGGACTGGGCTTCAAACACGCTGCAGAGCATGGCCAGGGTCTGCACATCGTGGAGCTGCGAGTAATGAGCCAACCTGGGAAACGAAAAGGACAGACAGTATGAGACTGGGCAGAATTCAGTGGCAAAAGCACCGAGACTCCACGACAACTGATTTCAAACCTGTTGCATAAATCGATTTGGGTCACATTACTGCCCGCAGGACGCACGTGCGCCCTGCAGGACTGGGCTGCCTTCTCCATCACACCTTTGAGACGTGTCAAGTCCTCCTTCTGAAAACACTCACGGCCTAATGGGCAGCAGAAAGATGGGAGCTCTGGGAATCCAGCAGTGCTCGTGGCCTGATTATCCCAAGTTTCTGCAGCTTCAAGAACAACATCCACAGAACTGATTTTAACTGGAGGTAAAGCTGGAGCCATTAGACTCACTCCCAGCCACAACGTCTTTCCGACAAAACCCTCTACATGCGAGCATCCCACACCTAGATCACAAGGCAAAACCCCACCGCGGGTTTGCTGGATGGCTGTGAAGTTTCTGGATTGCTCTGAAGACTCAAGAGCCATGAAGAAAAACCTGTCCTCCCCTCCCACTGCTGCCACACAGCAGGGAAGAGCTAGGTCAAGCAACAGGGTGCAAAGCACACCATACAAATCCTGCGCCTCCAAATAGGGTGTATTGGCAGATAATATCAATTACTAATTACATCCCCTCCTGAGCAGATTCACTGACAGGAGGACGTTTGCAGCTAACGCTCGGCTTTGAGACCAGTGGAACGATTTCCCAGTAATGCTACGTGGCAACAGTGAATTTGAAGGTGAACAAATCAGCTGCACCAACACACTCATTTAGGAGGTGGGGAGCAGAAAACCAAGATCTCCAAGTCAGGCATTGTGGGCATGCTGGAAAGCAGAGCTCCAGCTGCACCCAGCCTATTGCTCAATGTCAGCCGAAGACGACCTGGGTGCTAGACGGGAGGCCGAATGCTGCCTCCTGCATGTCATAAACACACTCGCAGCTTCCCTTGATGCACCTCAGGCTTGAGAGAGGAAAAAAATACAGGCTGTGGCACTATTCCAAGTCTGAAAAGATGCCGTGTAACACACGTAGTTATGGAGGGCTCTGCTTCAGCAAACATTCCCCAACCCCTCCCCAGCACTCAGACACCTACAAGGACTCCAGTAATTGACGTCCAAATGGATGTTGTGCCCAAGGTATCTCCAGATCTGGGTCAGACTTCGGTCCAAGACAGAGATCAGTGGCTACCATGGCCAGTGACCAAACCTGGCAGACAGGAAGGAAAAGCATCAAAGCTACAATTAGAAATAACCACACTCCCAGGGCATAGGTGTGTACAAATTCACTCACAGACAGATAATAATGGAGCTTTTTTTTTTTTTTTCCCCCTCCTGGCAGCAGGGAGCAGTTTCAGCCTCTGTGTCACAAATCATATATAGAGTAACACAAAACTGAAGCTTTCCCTGTCCCACTTGCCTTAAGTTTGGGTTAAACTTTGAAGAATAACAGTCTATAGTCTAACAGAACTGTCAGGGGCGCTTAACAGACCTATTTGTGCATTTTATATTCACAAACCTTAAAAGGCTTTAAATCTGAGGCAGTTCTTGGGTTCGGAGACGTCTGGTGGCAGGAAGTTTACTGGTGAATCGTTATTTGCATGAAAAGTATCTTTTGATTAGCTTAGGAGTTACTGAACACCTCTGTTCTTCCAGCACAGCCCAGCGCAGACAGGAGTACAGTTTGCCATTTCTACTCCAACAGTTTAACTATTTCACATTAAATTTCTCCTTCACTTATCATCCTCTCGTCTGAAAACGGTTCCATCTTTTCACTTGCTATACGACTGATCTAGGATTGTTTTTTCTGCTGTGCCTTTTAAAATTGGACAATTAGAATATTCCAAGGAAAAGCAAAGCTCGTAGTTTGGCATAAAAAGAGAGCAGGAAAGGAAAAGGAATGTGGTGCTGGAAAGACAGCAGAAATCAGAGAGCTGACAACACAGAAAAGTAAAGAAAAAGCAAGTGCTCCGAGTACAAAGAACAGCCAGGAACAGCAGTCCCACCGCTGCTCACGGTGAAACCAGAGAGAAAGAAACAGGAGAGAAACTGAAATAAGGACAGAGCTGAGTACAAGAGAGCACAGAAAGGAAGTGGGAAAGATGCCACTTCCTACACTGCTACAGAGCACATCTTACGTGTAACCTGCAACTCAAGCCTCCGTGTCTGCTAGGAACAAGGGAAGGTGCGATACAGACTAGAGTTACATGGGACAGGGGAAAAAAAAAAAGCAAGAAATGGGTATCTCAGAGAAATCTTGCTGAAGTTATTCCACCCAAGCTCCGATCCAATGTGGGCAAACCAGACAACAAGATGAAGCAGAGACAAAGGGGAACTAAACCTACCTTCTCTCTCCTGGTGTAGCAGTACCAGTGAGAAGCAAGACAACAGCTTGAATTTGCTTCTGTTTAGATCAGATAAGCCTACGCACGTTGCCTGCCCAGGTCTAGGAAGAGCCACGTCCTCAGGAGAGGTGCACAGGCTCCTCCGGCAGTGCCAGCCCGCTCCCATCTCCTTCAGGCACTTCTGAGTCCCATCAATGTTCTGCCTGCTGCCCTGGACTAATCACGTGGAAAACAATGGGCCAAAATAGCCATTTTTCTCCTATTGATAGCGGAAGGTAAGTTGGCCAGCCCTGTCCTGGGACTGGGTGCCCGGGCTCAGGCTCTCCTGGGGAGAAGCTAGCTGCTGCTAGCACCCAGTGCCAGCGCAGATGAATACCAAACAACGTGAACGATTACACAAGTAAGACAAAAATCACCGATCAAAATGCTGAAAGCAGCTAGGCAACTGTGCACACAGTTACTCCATTCGCTGACTCAAAAGTAGGCTGCATTCCTCGCTTTGCCTGCAGGAATTCCGTGAAAAATGTGCTTCGCTCATTTCTGGCAAAGGGCATAACACAATCTGCTTGCAGCCCTGGGAAGGAATCTCTCGACGCCAAGAGTCAATGAGGCAGAAATCACCTCCGTGGCTTTTCCAGAGGCCTCTGGTTCAGCAACCAGAGTGTCCCCGGACCAACTGCTGAACCCAGCTGGCTGTTGGGGTACCAAGGTGACAGCACGAGCCATTTGAGGGTAGCACAGCACGCTAAGGAAGAGGTCTGAATTCAGTGTAATACCTGCACGAGGTCCCTCCGTCCAACTGCCAAGGCTGAGGCAGCATTCTTCTGGCAAGTCTCCTGGATATTATTCACATTAAGTCTGAAAAAGAAAGGAGATAGCTCAGCTCTGGTCGGCACATTACCTACAAAGGTGGGGAGGATGGTGGGAAAGCTGTGGTGGCATCAGTGAGCAGCGCAGATCAATATGAGCCTGCGAGCACGGCCAGGATCCCATCCCTTCCTCCCCTGTTATTCAGGCATCGCTGCCATCCTTCTGGCAACTCCCACTTATTCATCTTCCCTAACACAATGCACATCAAGTCCAGCTCCAAACTAGTTGGGATTGATCCTAAGACGCACTGCTTCCAAGGAGATATCAGACCAAAGCTGTGCCAGGATATCACCAAGTCAAGATTCGCTCTTGTCTCTAGAAGCTGGTGCCATCAGTTACGTGGGTCCTGTTCCCAATCCAGCCTGCTGCTCTGCTCTGACTGACCTGGAGGGATCCGGCAGTACACTGCGGAGAAGCAGGCTGGTCTTCAGCCTGTTCCCCAGCAGGATAAGGCACCCACCGGGGAGTCTCCGAGAGGCCGGCAAGGTGGGCTGAGGAAACCCACAGGGGCTTTCCTGCTTATCGTCAGCAATCTTCCTGAGACGCATGACACTTTTACTGCTTAAGACCTTACAGCAAATGGAAAAGGGTCAGGCTCTTTACACATCCAGGGAAGAAAGTTCCAAAAGGTCTTTTAAAGAACACTCTTTTTAATAATGTAGAAAAGAGAGATGGAAGATTTTTTTTCTCTCTTCCCTCCTGAATGTGCATTGACTGGAAATTCTGTGACAGAACAGACAGTATTACCAGAGCTAAGGAAGTAAAAAATTCAGAAACACGGGTTTTGTAACTATCCGAATTACACAGTTTGGAAAAAGACGCCCCTTGTAAGAAAAAAACAAAACCCACAGAACTTCTCCATCTTTTCCATTAAAGCAGAAGAACTTGCTGTACAGACACTGGCCTGTATAATCAAGTCTCTGTGGCCATGGAGCATTCCAAATAGTTCTGAAATTAAAAAGCCTTATGAGCTAGTTATCAGTTCTATAGTATGAGAATGTGCATTTATTGGCATCTTTAAACCTGGGCATTTAAGTGTGGAGTTTAACATGAGATTTGAAAAAGAATTCGTATTGATAACTTCTCTCTTTAGCTGATGAAAACCTGAACCTGTAAGATTTGCAGTGATGATGCTGAAGCGTGAGTTCAAACTCTGCGTACAATACACCATCACAAATCTCTCCCACCACGCTTTTCAGCTTTCTAGGAGACAAGTCCCCTCTCGCGGGCAGAGAGGGACACCGTAAAAAAGCAGCAAAGCAAGAACAGAGGAGGAAGGTTCAGAAACGTTTAAAGATCCGTGATGACTGATTTCAGGATTAAAGCACAGCACTGCCAAAGACGGCAGCTTTCGTTTGGGAAAGGATGCCAGCCCGTACTCACATGTAGAGCTCTCCCAGCAGCTTGTGGACAGGCAGCAAGCAGGAAATGTCTTGGATAATAACTTTCCCAGCGGCTTTGATGGGTCGGTTGTTGGCATCTGTCCCTTCTCGTTTACTTTTCCACCTCCTTGATTTCTGCAGAACAAATGGCAACGTGTTACTGGGGAGGAGGACAGCAGGCTTCTTGGGCCAGGGAACAAACCACTAGGGTCAGGAATAATGCAAGCAGCACCCAAACCTGCCTTTCAGAAGGCTCTGTGTTACCCTGGAAAACATCCATGACATGCCCAGGAGAACAAGCATCTCCATCTGTAGGAAGTGAAAAGCAGGTCAAGGCAGCGAGCTCAAGGTCAAACTCACTCAAAAAGTATTTTGTGAGTTCCCCCGTGAAAGCCAATAAGAGAACAAATGAGCATCGGGATGCCAATCAAACCTGGGCAGGTTTGGCAGGAAGACGGTCGAATTAGCATTCTCATTAGAGATCTGGTCTGGGAACCCTCTGCACACAGACCACCGCTGACTTCAGCCAACATCAGCCCAGAGACACGCGGGAGGCAGCTTCAGGGCAAGCTGACAGCTCCAGACTGTCTCTTTTGGTCTCTGCGTTCAGTGTTTGAGTACACCCCTGTTTAGCGCCAGGACAGGGCTCCCACCTCCTGCTTTATCAACAGCTTCAAATATTTGGCAGATGATAAAGCAGGGCCCAAGTTTTCCTAGCAAGGATCCTTAGCTACCATGCTCACAGCTACTTACGGCTGGCTCAGGACATAAGGTGAGGGCGGGGGGAGAAGAAAGGAGAGGAATCAACACGAGGGAACAAAACCAAGAAGCCAAGATTCCCAAATACTCCCGGTAATAGACACAGAGGACATCTTAACGCCAAGCTGCATAGTGCTACCTTGGCTGTATGAACCACCGCAGAGTATTTGGCTGGTATCCTGGCCTCTTCCAGCTCCTCGCTCTAGGAGGGTGAGGAGGAGGGATGAGAGGACGGACGTGCTGCAGCACGACAGGCAGAAGGCACTGGAGCTCTACCGAGGGAAGCACTGGCTGCTGCTCAGGGCTCTGGAGCGCAGGGAAGGACGCTTTGCAATGCTGCTCCCCTGTGGTACGTTCCCTCACTGACACACGGAGTCCACGCTCCTATGCAGAAGCGTCTCCTGGTCGTACTGAGTTATGGAGAGGCTCCTGAGGCACTCGTGGTGGGGCTTCCTACACCCCTATCTGAAGCAGAACGGTATCCTCTGAAGGGGCCAGCAAAGCAGCCCTGTGCTGATGGCTCCGCAGGGCAGGCAGAGCTCGCCCAGGCAACGCATCGGTGCTCCTAAAGAGCAGGCTGGGCTACGGAAGGGCAGGACTTGGACCTGCAAGCAGGGTCACCTCTACTGTGAAGGCAGCTCTGGGATGGCTGGGCCCCAAACTGCCTTTGACCGTGATCATGCAGTCCTCTGAGAACCTGGGCAGGCTTATCAGAGACACAAAATGCCCTTCAAAAAAAAAAAAAAAAGAAAAACCTAAGAACCTTAAGAAATTTAATTCCTCCTCCGCTGCCTGGCTGGCCCAAGCTTAGGCCAATGTGCTGAGGAGGTCTTGCCATGCTGAGCATACTTCTAGAACACGCCACAAAACGCAAAAAGGATGTGCTCCTGAAGTCGCTCTGGACACTGGGTGACCAAGGCTCAGAGGCTCAAGCACAGGCTTGACAGTAAGCGAAGAAGGCTTGAAGGAGGTGAAGGTGGGTTCTTCCAGGGATGCGCACGTGACAGAGCATCACCACAGTTCCCCTGATCTTCCACCGCTCCCCAGAGTAAAGAGGAGCAGAGCGTGCACGCTGCCCAGCATTTAGAGGTGCCAAACGCTGGTGGAAACAGGGCCGTCAGCATTCAGTGCTTTGGAAAAGCTGGCTGACTGGAGCATGGTTCTCTTCTCTGCCACATCCCCTCAAGTCCTAATCCATCCAAGCAGAATTTGCCTGCAGTGTCTATCTGCTACATCACTCTGAAGCGGAGAAGTGTTATGCAGTAGAAGGTGGCCAGAACGTGGTCAGGTGGGACACCAAACTCTCTTCAGTCCATCTGTTCCTAATCAAGGCGCTGTCTGGATCAGCTCTGGCTCTCTGACCGTTGGGCAGACTATTCCTCTTTTAATAACACCTAAAAATGTACCTACCCTTCCCGTGCTGAAGGGTGTGGGCTGTATTACAACAAGGTTCCCAAACAACAGTGGCATCTATACCTCATTCCTTGTCAGGGCAGCCAAATGCTGTCTCCTAGGTGCAGCGAGGAACTGCTGACGCTACCAAAAACCATACTTGAGCAAAGCTTGGGAGCCCCGGCACAACAACATGCCATCAGGGCAAGAGCTCAGGCGCTGTCCTGGGAGGGCTACCAGGTTTCTCACAACACTGCCCCATCAAAAGCTGTTATTCGTGCTGCGTCTGAGCAGGCATTCGAACCCAGGCTTGCAGATGCAGAACCACGTTCTGCAGGTCTACCACTAAGGGCTTGTAGAGCTTGGCAGGTAATTTGGAGAGCAACTTGCCACCTCCCAGCCATCTGTAAGCCAGCCGCCCCCAGGACTCGCAGCCAATGAAGAGTTCCCTCTGACCAAGGCAGGTTCGCTGCCCCGGCATCAGGAACAGATTCAACCTGCTCCTGCCCTCTGCAAGAGCGGACTGAAGGAGCCTCCCAACGGGCATTTCGAAGACTGGAAACATGGACAACACATAGCACTTTCCACAGGTAATTCAGTCACTTTTTTTTTTTTTTTTTTTTGAGGAGAATGACAACAAATGAAGATGAGAATGGAAAAGAGATCCCATGAATGGTTTCCACTGCTTGCTGTCAGCATATCACCAGACAAATGAAGACACTAAATGTATCAGAACCCCCTGAAAACTTGGACTCACAACCAAACTGGCCTGTTTTCTTCTTAGCACTGCCTATTTACTGGCAAAAAGGGAAGCCCTGATTCTTTACTGGTGGAGCTGCTGGAGTAGAGTCAGCTGAGGGCCACATGCCCTGCCAGTACTACACTTCCATGAGCACTGCTTCCTGCCCCTCGAGCTGCGACAGAAGAAAACCATAAAGCCACATGTACAGTCACCATTAAACATGTCTGGGTGTTTTTCTTGCAATTCAGGTTTGCCTCAGCTACAGCAACAAAGCATTAGAAAAAACTATGATCAGAAGTATGGGAACCATCATGGGTGAGGTAAAGCTCATCACCATCGACAGCAGAAGCTCTACTTTGAACCAAATAATTGCTGGCGTTAATTACACGAGTAGCTCTCCACCAGGCAGTATTTGAGCCCTTTTAACAGGGATTACCAGAGGCAAGGAGAGCTCTAGCTTGGGTTTGTCTGGCCAAGGTCCACCACAAGGTTCCTCTCTCCCCTCTGCTTCACCTCTCCTCCCAGGAGAAGCTCCCGCTATAGCATTATCGAAAGGTGTCACCAAGGCTCACAGGCATTAGGGTAGAACAGAAAAAACATCTCTTCCTAGCAGCTAGAGCACAGGTCATGATGGGGAGCAGGGAACACAACAGTTGGAGCTGAAGCAGAAATCAACATGCGTGCACCAAGCTCACTATTGACAGCTGAAGGTCAAAGACACAGGTCTTCTGCACCGCCCCCAACATTTCTAGCTCTTTCTGCAGCCTAGAATCCATGCCAGGGGGAACTGCATCTACCCAGCTGCTCCTGAGAGCTTAAGGAGAGGAAGAAAAGAAAGCAAATAGCTACAGTGATAGCAAATTAAGACTCATCAGTTCCTCAGAGCACCAGAAGGAAAGAAACCAGAGCATTTATGACAATCATGGGGTTGGAGGTGACAGCGGGGAACAGCACTGAATAATGACTAAAAAAGCCGGCCTGCACCTGCACTACCATACCCAAGGCTGTAATTTGCTGCAATCTGAGGTGATAACGATGGCAGTAAATGGGTTACATGTAGAAACAGATAGCCCAAGAATAAGCCACCAACTGCTTCGTAGCAACCACCATCATCACTGCATACTCAGCAGAAGTAGTTACAAAATGCTGCATGCCTGCTCGGAAAGGATGCTGAACAGTTGGGGGTGTGTGTGTGCGTCTTTGGATCCTGCTGAGGCAGGCAGAGCTGTAAGGAGCATCGTGAAATGTAAAGCGCATATGCATGAGCATATGCAAAATTTCAGGGTTCGTGGTATAAACTGGTGCTAGCAGGGCAAAGGGAAGGGTTGTGGACAGAAGGGAACAGACCTGATGCCAAAAGATTAAACTGCAATAAGGCATTTACAAAATAATGAGTTCAACCTGCTCAAAGCCAGGTTCAAGCTGCTTCCAGTATTATTTTTTTTTAAACTAAATTTAAAAATTGCTGCCTCCCTGCAGGAAGCTATGCTCCTTTATTCTGAACAACTGCCTACAGATTAACTCCCCCATGCAGGTCATGCAGCACTGCCTGGATTTTCTCTTCCAAATACTCAACATTTGCTATTTCCAGCATCTCCCACAGTACCAGAGAACTTCCACAAAGGGGCCAACAAATCCGAGGCACTTTTGAGTCAAGTGCCCCGCAGCAGGAATATTTCTTTACAGCTTCCATCAATTAATAGCGGGCACCTGCCTGGAAGCACAGGCATTTCTGAATTGGAGGCTAGTCATTACCTAGAAAGAAGGAGGAATAATTCTTGCTTCTAGACTTGCTAAGCTCTTGCTTCGCTGAGCGCCCTGAGCAACGCTGAGCTCCTTCTTCCAAAAGGAAGGCACCTGGTCTGCACAAATAATCCACACATCTCTTCGTGCATGCCTGCGTCTTCACCTCGGGCGCTACTGCCCACTTTAGAGAGTGTGATTAGCCTCTTCCAAAGGTTATCCACAAATACAATCAGTCCTTCAAGGCTTGGATTAATCCACGGATCATTTTTAAGTATACGTTATACAAAATTATAACTTTATCCCACCACTACTTGCTCCTCCTTCCACACCAGTGGCAAGGGAATTAAACTGTGCACCACAATTTACCACACCACAAGCTGGCAAGTTCCTTGCTTGGTTTTCATTCTTTCAGTGTGTTCTTGGTCCAAGACAGAACTTCATTTCTTGCCTCCACTGCTCACATTTCTTTATTAGCTCTTAGCAAAAAGCCTTGATGGAGTCAAGTAAATTACTTCTGGTTTCTTTCACCTATTATTTGCTAGTAATAGCCTTAAAGCTGTTGTAATTAGGAAGGCTTGATCCTATTATACCAAGTTAAATTAGGTGTTACAGGATTCTATTTTATTCCCTGCTGTCTTATGAAGAGATAGCACGAAGGACAGCAGCTGTGAAAAACCAGTTGTTCACACAGACATTAAGCAAAACCTAAAGAGATCATCTTTAAATTGAAATGCAGTTTTCTAAGCTTCGCCTATGCTTGGCAGATGAGTGATGAGATAGTAATTGCCCAAATTTACAGCACAGCTTGAGCAACACTGATATCTTCAAGATGTTCACGAGTGATGTTCAAGCTTGAGTGACACGTGGACCTGAGTAATGGAAAACGACTGTCAAAGCAGTCTCGGAAGGGCAGGCGCCAGGAGGAGGGACAACCTGCCAGGGCGGCTGCAAGTGCAACCCCTCCAACTCAATGCAGGGTGGTGCGATTCCAAGGGCTGGGAGATCACCACAAACTAAGGAGAAATTCTATTTATTGCTCCAGGAAATAAAGACTTTACAGTGCGTTGCAGTGAGAATAGGTAGCTCATCTGAAACGAGATGACAGATTGTTGTCAGCAACTCAACCAGTTTGTTTCTTCCACAGCTCTTAAGCGATCCTCCCTCTCCAGCAAGGCTTCATCTTTTTCAGAAATGAGCTGCTCTAATGTCAGTTGGTTGATGATGCGTAATAATCATTCAGCTCCTCTGCAGTGCAACCTCTGTTTGAGAGCTCGATCAGTCCTTACACTTCAAACCACCCCTCGGCATCCTTTCCCGACTGCTAGGCCAGGTAAAACATGCATGTTTGCAGGTCAGTATTTGTAGCCTGCAAACCAGCGTCTGCTCCTGTCCACTTACACGTGCGTTCGCTCTTACTGAAGCCCTAGGCCCTGTGTGGAGTGCAAGTCCCCCACCTCGGTGCAGGTTACTCAAAGGCAGGCAGGTGGCATTTTATTCTTGGGCCCTTGGGCAGAAGACAGGGTTATATCAAGGACAGTATTAGCACAGCACACAGTACCGGGAAGTCGTTAATTGCTTGTATGGACCAACGTCGCCGGGCAGAGCGAGGAGACATCTGTATGTGAAAACGTTATACCCAGGAAAAGGGAAGAAAGACACCAAGAAAATTAAAGACAAAGGTAAATAAACTGAAATGAAAAGTGCCCTGAACCAGCAGAGTAAAAGATACCGTTTCCCAATGGTTCTGTTACACAATGAACAGTTGCAAACCAAGATCCCCCCTTTCATCCACACACAATTGTACTATACAGCATCACCTACGGCCCCAGCAAAGCGAGGGCTGCGGAGCCTGTGCCCCGCACCGGCCTCTGTGGGAGACTTCAGCAACCGCAAATCAGAATGAGTCTTCCACACAGAGCCGTATTACTGCACGAAGCACTGAACCGCAGTGATGTGACCTTGTTCATACCGTGAACTGACGGCAGAGCAGAGGGCTACACCCTGGTGCCCCGCGTGCCAGGCTCCTACTCTAACCAGTTTTACTCCTCTTGGCTGAAGAGGAAGGCAGCTAAGTGCAAAGCGCATCATTTTTAACACAGCTGCCCAGCACTTTGGCACAGAAATCCGCAGGAAGCTAAACACTCCCTGCTTACTCAGACATCCCTTTAACATCCAGCTTCCTCCAGGACTTCATTCACTGGAACCTACTGTAACTGTTCACTTCCATTTTACACAATAAAAGCCACATGTCAGGATATTAGAAGGGATGTAGAGACCCTGCTACGTGGCAGGGCCATGCGGAAATTGCCATTATGGGTTTAGGAACTCATTCAGGTTGAGCAAGCAATCAAATTCACTGATTGACTATGCAGAATAGCTCCAAAGTAGGCTTTCATTACGAACTTGCAGACATTTCATTAAGTACTCAACGCAGTATTATAGCAACAATAAATGGAATCTCTCAAAGCACATTACTGTGCACTCACTTGAAAAAAAAAATATTCTGTTATCGTTCTGGAAGAGTCAACACAATAAAAAGGGGAAGAATAGGGTTATTTGTGTCATGTGCAATGTGTATTACATTTAATTTCAGCTGGTGAAGGCGGTCAGGACCATCAGCCATGCCTTCAGCCTCTGTTTTCCCTTACATCTCACTGCGGGGAGAACCCTGCAGACAGGGAGCCACGGGGTGAGGCTGGCTGCAGCGCCCCACAGAAGGAGCGAGGAGGAGAACACTGCAGCCTTGCGCTACGTGTTCCTTCGCCAGGTCTCACAAGAGGAGGAGAAAAGGATTAGTAGAAGGAAATTTGGTATAGGGGAGAAGCAGCAAAACTAAACTCAGTCCCCCTGCAAAGTCCTGCTCTCCTGTAGGCGGCCACTGCTGCCAGCCTACGCTCCCGCGCGCTGGGAGTCTGAGAGGTCTGCAACCAGGTGGGCAGCAGGCAAAGCCTGAGGGATTGTCTTGAGAAGCAGCAGTTTCCAAGCTCTGCCAAATTCCCCCCCGACGGGAAGCACCAGGTCACCGCAGTCACCACCCCCGTGTACGGCTGTCCCTCCGGCGAGGCTGAGCCGTCCCCAGGTCCCCACTGGCATGACCCTCTAACTGGGGGGAGAAAAACACAGTCGTGCACGTGAAGAGAAATCCGGGTTTGAAACTCTGATGGCATCGCCACAGCACAGGTACGGCTTCTCCTTTCTGCTGACTGCTATTCTTTAGTGGGGGTTTTTTTGCGGAGTGACAAAGAGGGAGGCAAAAAGGAGGAGTGTGCATGTGTGAGTAAAAAGTGAGAAAGATATATATATGCGTGTCTGCGTGTGTGTATATATATACACACACATGCTTAAATGAGCACTGAAAGGCTGAGTGCCAAATTTAGTTTCATTTTGGTTGACTAAGGAGATCTCTGCTGGGTTCAGCAGCTCCCCTGCCTTTATGGGAACATGACATATTCCCTGTCTAGCAATGGGCAAATTCCATTTGTTTGCTAACGGTAGTGATGCCAGTTGTCGCTACATGGGATTTAAATACCTGGTTATCACTAACAAATTCAGTTTTGGGACTCAGGTTATATAATGTGAGAGTTTAACACACAAAATGTTAATTTTTATTTAATGGAAATAAAATAGCTCCCTGCTCCGCTTTTTAAAATCCTCACAACGAAATGACATAAAAATATGTAGCATTTATCTAACAGAGGCCACGACATCAACTCCTGAAGAATGAGAAAACCTTCGCTGAAGGGAGATAGTTGTTTTGGTTTTTTTTTTTTAAAAAAAACAAAAAACATTTCATCTGTTGAGCTAGCTCCCTGCTCGGGCCCTTACACTTCTTCCAACCCAGCACGCGAGGAGACAGCTTGGCAGGGGGAAGGGGAACACAGGAATTTTCTCCAGCTTTCAGCAGACATGGCTACGCACATGCTTTGCTCTCTTGACTTTTTTTGCCCCCCCCCCAAAATCTTGTCGCCATCAGTACAAGGGCTGGGGAGACAGGTCATATGAAATCGCACCAAGCTGCTTCCACGTGTTATTTTTAGCCTTGTCTGTCATCTTAGAGAGCTGCGTGTCAGAAACGAGCACGCTGCAGAGGACCGAGGTAGCTCTTTAAATAAACTCTCCTGCAAAGACTAGAACAGGCTGTAATTCTCGTACCAGGCAGCACCATTTTCTCTTCTCGTCAAAAGGAAGTTTGTGTGGGGAAAAAACACCAGAACGGGGACTCTGAGAGTCTCCCAGGGTCCATATGGAGGCAAAATTTGCCATGGGGACAGAGACTCCCCACGGCCGGTAGGTGTACTGACTAACTTGCATCACATAAGCAGGACACAGTCCCAGAGGGGACAGCTGTCACATCCAGGACTACTCAAAAATTAAGACCTCTTTCAGTGCCCAGGAAGGATGAGAGCTCAAGGCTCTGACTTTCCCTCCGCTCCTGGGATAGCAGTTCCCAAACTGCACTGCAGAAGAGCGCAGACAGTTCTTGGCTTTCCTTGGGGTACCGGGAAGCTCTCCATTGCTGCAGCAGATGCGTGCTGTCAACACGGACAGTGAGCAAACTACTCGAATGTCCTGAATTCTCAGCCTCTCAGTGGAAGCCTCCCGTATTTTTGCAAGCCACTTCACCCGCTGCTGAAGCACAGAGTTTGTTTCTGAGCAAGCTGCACGGCCTATTACTCCCACACAGCATCTGCTCGGGGCACACCGGTTCAGAACTACCCTACGGCCACCCTACAATTACCAACGTGTCTTCCTCACCCACTATATCCCGGAAGGAAACAATCCCACTCTCCCCCAAAGCCTCGCTTGTTAACAGCAACAGCAGCGAGACCTACACCTAAACCAGAAGTACGTGGATTGGAAGATCTTTGGAGAATCATGTAAGAATGATTTTTGTTTAAATAAAAGTCCAAAGGGGCACATATCCCTGAAAGAGACACCTGTAATAGAAATAACCAAATATACCCCATAATCCAGGAGAGGTTGTCAATAAGCCGCAGAAAACCACAACCTTTTGCAGTTATATGTATCAGGGAGTATTGAGAAAAGCAGAACTGCCTACGTGTACTTCTCTGGAGACTACAACTTCTTAAGTATAAGATTTTAACCCTATGTAATGCAAAGGGGATAGTGTAATGCACTGAAGGAAGCTGTGATGGTCAGCGTAGAGAGATACCAAAATAAGCAGGGGCAAATGCTAGAGAGGATCAGTAAAGAAGTTACTAATAGGAGATAAATCCACGTGACATTTTTACAGAGCTGCCTGTAAAAGGATGCCTTCTTGAGAGGAACATGAAACTTCTGCTACCAGCAATGCTCACAGCTATACGAAAGCAATACAGATCACAAAGCTGAAGCGTTAGGAAAGGCTTTTCGGTCTGGTACTTACCCTTTCTTTGTAGTAGAAGGAGCTAATGGAGACCTGCTCCTTCTCGCTGCGTGTCGGACTCCCACTGTACAAACGCAGATTTCCTGGAGTCTCTGTGCGGATCTTCATTGGAGTAATGAGGCCGCTATGGTACGCTGATAAAGCTGACAGGGACCTGGAAAACAAGAGAATACACTTTCAGGAGCTTTCACCCACCAAATTGCCCTGGAGGCTCACACTGACATCTCCACTAACCCGAGCTGCTAGCAATGTTTCAGGGTGTGCTGAAAGAAGGGGTCTCTGCTGAGGGCCAGCGACATAAGGGACCCTCCTCTCTGTGTCGAGGGCACAGCTAACACTAGGGGTCAGTGCTTTCTGAGGGTCAGTAGCTCCAGGGTAGGATCTGATATTCTGCCTTCCCGCCCGTGACAGCGGAACACCTCAAATACGACGCAGGGTACTCACCTGGGGGTGGGCTCCGTCGGGGACACCGCACGGTGCATGGTCATGGGTCTCGTGAAATACACCAGGTACCCTGCAGAGACAGCACACGGCATAAAGATCACGCAAGGAGGAGCGGATTACCCAGGGGTGGTTTACGCAGGGAAACCTGGTCGTTTAAGGTAGAGTCAAGGGGCTGGGTGCCTATCCACCACCCCGAGCGCTTTTCAACTACAAGTAGACAGTCGCATTTTCTCAACCCAAATCTACTCCCTGCAAACCCATTAAAGAGCATGTTTTGTTCAGATGACTGTCTTAAAAGCACCAACTCAAGTGGCTTATAGATGTTAAGAGAAAAGACAGTAAAAGAAAGTGAGCAAATACATACTCATGTTTTAACTCTTCACCAGAACTTGTCAAGCACTTTGACACTCCAGAGGCAAGTAAGGCAATGTTTAGCTACGCAGAGAAACCACTGCAGCTTGTATGATTCCTTTTCAAAAGGATAACCCAAGCCACCTGAAGCCACCTCCAAAGCGCTCTTTCACAAGCCTCACCCCATTTGTTAGCACCTCAGGTGTCTTCAGCCACCCACTCTTACAAGAGTTTCAGGACTTAGCAGGTTTCACTGAGCCTGTTCAATGCACTACTCTGTTTTACTTTTGCTGGGAATTCGGTGAGGCCTGTATGAAAAGCAGCTTTCAAAACATGCTCAAACTGGGATGCGCTCAGGTCCGGAGGAGGCACGCTTGCATCTGAAACAGCTCAGTGAAACTTAGCTCTTACTCAGACCTTAGCCTGTTTCTTAAGGATGATCTTTGCACTGTATATTCTCCTGGAAACCCGGATGTGATTTTACCCTCCCTCCTGCTTTGAAGTTTCCCAGTAACCGGGGGAAAGCTATTTTGGACAACAGAAATGGGGCAGACTGAGAAAAGAGTGGTTAGTAACAAGAATATGGCTTCAGCAAGGGGCAAGTTCAATCCTAAATCACAGTAATTTTGTGAAGACTGAGCGCCAGAATATGTCCAGCAGTTTGATGCTGGTAGGAGAGAACTGGGCGAGGAAAACAGCTATTCCCAGCCTTCTGTAAAAGGTCTGTCAGTGCCTCTGGCGCACCACAAGCCAAAGGCCTTCTCTTTAACTAGTCTTGGATTTCCAAATCCTAAAACCCCACATGCAACACCAACTGCAAACAGTTGCTAACTAGTCTCATTATCTGTAAATTTATCACAACGTTGCTACTTTAATACCATTTCTTACTGCACGGCAGTGACCAAAGCCTCGTCTTGTCCAGAGACGAGTGCTCCCCAAGACATTAAGAGGACCGTTCCCCGGGTAGCTGTTGTAACGTATCAGCGACGGGGCTAACCTGCACCACAGAACCTGGCTCCAGAGGTCCGTGGAAACGGGATGTTAGAGTCCTGGTAGGAGCCATAGGCATTGGAGACCCGGGCGAAGGTGGGCAAAGGGGGTGTTACGGAGTTTGACAAAGCGTAGGGATTGCTGGACGTGCTGTCCTCTTGGTTCTGAAACAGAAGTTACCCAAGGTCACACTCCTGCTGCCACAGGAAGGAACCCCAGCTGGAACACTGGGCATCGCAGCGCCAAGCAGCCTCACGGAAGGTGCTCGGCCTTCGAGCCAGAGCAGATCAAGCACAGAGCACGGTTACTGCTCTGGCTGCAAAGGCACTTGCAAGCACATTCACCTTTGAGGAAAGGGCTTCTCTGGCTGCTTGTCCAGAGATTTCTCTCCCACCATAGCTGTGTTGAAATGCAGAGCTTAAATTGGGGTGAAACAATGGGGAAACTATACAGAAAATCTGACCTTCAGACTCTGGATGTGACTCACCACAGGGAGCTGAGCTAAACCCGATACCACAGTGATGCAAGTGAGACAAAGCCTCCTTAAATAGGAATACTACAGAACTGCAGGGTGTCAAATGCAGGTTGGGAGTCTTGAGGAAGGCAGGTGGCATGAAATACTGGGGGACCTCAGGCCTATCCATAGGAATTTTGGAAGGAATCTGCATTTATTTGGATAAAGAGTACTACAGTTTAGGTTTAAAGGAATTCTTTAAAGGTAGCAGCGCCTGGCTTGAGTCATCAGATTTCCACACAATGGAGAAAGTTCCCACTCTTACAACATTACTGCTGAAACCAAACAGAATTAAGCCTTTCCATGAAAAAAAAAAAAAAAGACCAAAACCCCACACCTTTATCTGTGAGGAATAAACAAAATATCTCCGAACGAAAACCCGAGGAGACTCTCCAATCTTTTCCTGAATGCTAAAAACACCCACTCCGGTACACTTCACCCACACACAGACCTAATACCTGACACTGGGATGCTGAGTAGGTATCACAGATCTCTCAGCTAAGGGCAGAGTGTGACTTGGATTTATCTGCAGTATCATCCCTACAAAACCCCAGCACAAGCCTTCCAAAAAGACAGACTTTCACAGCTTTTTTTTTCCCCCCAAGGGAAGAAAATAAAGACCCTAGAATAGGACTAGCAGGATCTTTGACTGGAACTGAGGAGGTGAAGACATCCACCACTGCCTTTCAGACAAGAATGAATCCATCAGCTCCCTGAGGCCTCTTCTCTTCTCTCACAGATGATAACCATGCCCTGGCACTCAGTGAGATACACTCCGAGCTGGGAAAGCTATCGTGCGCCACTAGGATGCTCCAACTCCCAGTCATCCCTGCTAACCTGAATAACAGTGAGCACGCAGAGTTGCCCAAAGCAGCAAACCTTCAGGGCGTGATTTTCAGAAACAAAATGCATCTAATCATCCGCTCAGTTTTCTTCAACATTAACCAGGAGTGCTTACATTTGTGTAACGACCCATCACAGGGGTCTATTTACACGTCTAATGAGGCCGGACTCTTACTGCAGAGTCAGAAGCGTGGGACGTGGGAGAAGACAACAAACTAGGGCAGAAAGCCCACGCAGTTCTCCATACCACAACAGACTCCAGCCAGGAGACCAGCTGACGCAGGCAGGGCTCCAGGCAGCTCTGGTTCCGCTTCACTTTCTGCAGAGAAGTGTCTTTCAATATCTGGAATACATACAAGATGCAGCTTGAATCATGGGTATGTCCACACCTTCCCCACATCCTTTTCTGTCCGCAGAACAACTAAGATGCCAGGATCCAGAGAGGCCAAAGACATCCCCTAACATCCACTGGAGCCACAGTGACCCCCTGGTGTGCTGTCTGCTTTGAGGAATGGCTGTAAGCTTTGATCAGAGCACTGAAGGTTCATCTACAACTACATTATCTCACTCTGAGCCAGGATCTGGGCTTCTACACTACTGTAGCCCATACGTTCCACACTGGTTTATGGCAAACTGGATCAGGCTTTTTTTTTTTTTTCAGGAAGAAACCCAAATTGATCCATCAACTTGCTGCTGGGGAAGGGATTTCATTAGCAATAGGAATTCCCTACACCAGATGATCAAACATCTGGTCTGGAATTAGCGGGGCCTGTGTAAAAAGTCCCCTTGTTTTTAAAACAGTTTGTGCAGGCGAGCAGGAAGCAACATCCCAGCTCAAAAATATTATCTTTCTGCAGCTGGATGCTTTGCTGGCCATTTTGTCTATTATGGGGTTGGGGGCAACCCTGTCAGGAGGATGTTAGGGATCCTCAGGCAATACACATCACACTGGAATAGAGTAGCAGTGAAGAACACGTTTAAAAAGCACCAGTGGAGAAAGGCAAATACTGGGCTCCAAGGCCAACAAAAACATCACCCTAGGAGCTCCACAATGGATCAGTTCAAAGAGACCTGTGGTATGTCTTCAGCAAGGTCAGATGTTTTATTGTGTCAGTAACCTAGACATCAAGTGTCCGGCATTTGTATATTTATAAAGACAGTGTACGCTCCCCACGCACCTTCAGCAGCTTTGCCTTCATGGAGGCAGTGATTGAGGTCGGGTTGATGAACTGGAAGGACGGTGCAGCATTATTGGGGTACTGGACAGGGAACATCACCAGCATCCTGACTCTGTGATTGCCGCAGTGCACTGACACCGTACAGCTACGACTCACCGCATCCATCTGTGTAAGGAAAAGCAATTGCTCTGCAGTTAGATCTCCAAGGACCTTTAAACTTACAGTGGCTTAAATTCACGCTGAGGGGCCGATTCCTCTGCACACCCGTAAGACAAAGTCATGCTGTTCTCAAGGGCAATGAACATAGTGACAGCAAAAAAAACAACCCCAGGCAGATGGGGACAGACTCGGCTCGTACCAGCAGACTGCCAGTCCAGCATCTGGAGACCACAGCCAGCCCGGGCAGCGCCAGGAACCGGGCTCTGCTCCCAACAGCCACCGCATCCCCGCCTGCTTCACTTGGCCACTGAGAACTCCAGGCCCAGTGCAGCAGTAATAGGCACCGCCTAAGATCATATACCACTGCCTCAGAAAACTGTATCAGGATCATGCCCTGAGCTGTGAAACCACAGGGACGGGGAAAGAAGACGGGCAGCTGCTTCGAGTCTCCCGTCCCAGTCCAGCGCTGTGCCTCCAGCCAGCTTCCATGCACAGAGGAGGGTTTGGCTTGCAAGGGAGATGCCAAAACTGAGGGAGAGCGTGCAGGATAGGGAGGGCTCAGCCGATCAGGTCGAGAAACAGTTGAAATGACATCAGCTGCATGTAGTGGAACAAGTCACTTTCCACCCTGCAGCCTAGGCAGAGAGGAAAACACCGTCCGGCCTTCTTGGGACCAGCGCCAGTGTACTTACTGTGCTGAAACACTTCCCTCCCTCCCAGTGCCTGGGATCATCCTCTTTCCTACCACCCCTGTCCAAGAGGATCTCTACAGCTCAAAATAGACCTTGTTTACAGACAGTGAAAAAGGTTCCCCCCCGAAAAAGCTCCGATGAGCCAGCCTGTCCACATCCCCTCCTAACAAGCCAGAAAAAGGAAACTCTACCTCCACATTGACATTTCGGATCTGCACGTTGATCAGCGAAAACTCCTGCTGCAGTGTTTGAGGCAGCCCCAGTTGGTCCGTTTTCTTTCCCACCAGGGGGTCATTCAGGAAATCTTCTTTTAAGGCTGACAGGAAAGACGGAGAATAGGTTGAGACAAGCTGTAACAGACAGGCTTTTGGCACGCGACGCCAGGAGGCAGCCAAAACAGCAGGCTTTCCTCTGCTCTTCCGACACACGGAGGTATGAGTTTTACCTGGCAATGACCTGAGAGCTGGAGGGTTTCAGCTGTTGTTTAGAGGCAGGCTTCTGAGCCTTGCTCTTCAAAAAAACAAACTTGTTTGCACACAGGTTTCCCAGGAAGGTGACAGAAGCTGCCCGTACTCTGTACAGCCCTATATGGTCTGTCTCTACTCATTTGAGACCCCTTCTCCTCCCTACACAGTACTGCCAGAGTCGCCAACAGCTGAACTGGAGCCTCTTGGTTCAGCGGGAAAGAACTGTTGCCAAAGCAGTCTCCAGGAGGAGCTCTGGTCTTCGGGACTCTCACCCCACCACTCTTGGCTTTCAGGGAATGCTTCCAAAACATAACAAGGCTTTGGGAGGGAGAAGAGGGTATTTCTGGCCCTAGTAGAGACTTAATTCATTTGCAGCAGCCATTTGCATTTAATGTTGCAAAGCACTCTAGTGCTCTAACAGTCTTTAAAGACTCGTCTAAACGCTGGGTCTAGCTGTCCAGTTCCAAGAGTTTTCAGGAGGACAATAATCCCTGAAGGCCAGAATACATTTAAACAGCCAGGCAAGCACCGCACGACACAGGAATTATGGCTAAGATAGCAAACTTGGCTGAGTTTCAGAAGAATTGGTCTCTGCCTGTGGTCGTGCCTAGCTTTTGCCTCGTATTTTGCTGTGTACCCCCATTAGGGCAGCTCCTCCTGCAGGGGGTTCTGCTGCGGCACCACTTCCTAAGAACACCAAATATATGTTTTGATGATGGTTCCAAGGACACAAAGGAAGTCCCGATTATTCAGCTGTCATTCTCACGCTCGCACAGACTATTCCTAGCAAAAAACCAAATGACACGAAATGCAAAAAAACCTGTCCTTTTACAGGCATTTGCCTAAAAGTTACTGACTTTGCTGATGGGAGAAATATTCCTGGTTTTACTGCTGCCCAGTGGGTCGCTGAATTTGGATAGGTAGGACACTTAGCTACTCATTCCTGTTTGCAATTTATTGTAGGGCTTAGATATACTTCACAAAAGCGAGCTGAAAAAGGGATTAAAGGAAGATCAGTGGCTCTCAGGGAAGATAATTATTTCTAGCTCAAGACACCACATAGCTTACTGAAAAGCCATCTCTGACGTTCCCAATACGGGCAGTACCCTCCCTTTGTCTTCCACTCCCATTCCCTTCCAATTAGTCTCTAATACCCAAAAGCCCACATATTTATTTATATTCCTAAAGATCCTTTATAGGCAGCAGCCAGTGAGGAGGGCTGTGCACTGAAGACACAGCTGGTGGGCTTTCTGATGTACCTGCAGAGCGCTGTTCCCTTTGAACTTCCCCCAAAGTGCTTTACTAATATAACACGGGGACTTTGTCTGCAGCTGAAATGCAGCCACCCTCCAGGGTGAAACACTGACAGTCCACAATACCTTTTAGGTGAGAAAGAACTGAAATTCCTACCTAGGGACTCGCTTCTGCATTGATCCTGCAGTCACAGCATTTGCAGCAAAATCTACCCTGCTACAGAAACGCCATTTTCCTTCCCTTTGGCCACAAGGGAAACCTTAACAGTTGAACCAAAGCCAGACCCACAGAGATACCACACCGGACATATGAACGTGACCTCCTCAGGGACAGCGAGAGAGTTAACTCTCTCCTGTGGAAGAAGAGAGGTCAGGCAGCCAGAGTGAGAACACTGAACGCTCCCAGCTGGAGCAAGAGAGGCTGTGCTTCCCCCCACAGTACCGCTCATGGTCAGCACAGGGAACCAGGACTTTTTCTATCATATTACAAAACCCTCATGTAGAGAGAGGTGCTGACAATTTTTAGAAACTCATTCTGCTGCCACACAGGACAGGGAGCAGAGAACTTCACTGGGATTTGCTGGGAAGGAAACTTCCAGTTAGGAAGAGATGCCTTCCCTAAGGGAGCTCACGGCTGGCTCCTTTATTCAGAGGACAGATACTAGACCACTGCCTCCCCTTCTTTCCAGTTTGTCACCAAGTCAAAGCGAGAATCAAATTGCTTCCCAGTAAGCCTCTCACATAGGGATCCATTGTAGCACCCTGCTACAACACAGAGAGGAACCGCAAATTTCAATCCAAGCTGACACAAAGGCATGGAAGCATCCATTTCTCCTCCGTCAGTATTAGACACAGAAATCTCTTTAGATAGCTTTTTCACATGCACATCATCAACCATGGGTCTCAGCTGCTGCAATCTCTTCTATTCTGGTACTTACACCCTTCAAACACTAAACACCCTGAATGTTTAGCCTGGCCAGAGCCTTAATCACACAAACCCTCCTTCGCATTCCTCCCTTGCACGCCTTCTCTTTCGTAAAGCCAAATCAACGCTTTCTGTTGAAGGCTCTGACCCATTCCCACCCACCCATCCGGTACTCAGAAGTCAGAGATACCATCCCTCCCCCTCTGCTCTGCCAGCCCTCAGCCACCTCTCATCAAAAAAAAAAAAAAAGAAAATAATTCACGGGCTCTCTCCATATTGCTTCTGGCAGCTGGGAGAAGACACCAGCAAGCATCTCCATGTCAGAGCAGCACACAGTGACCCCAGCAGAAGCGTTTAGGGACCGGGTGTGAGGTAAGCGGCTTGTGTCAGAGTGCCTTACCCACACGCCCCCCCTTCTTCTGTGGGCTCATCTCTCAGCTTAAACTGAACTACCTTCTTAAAAGCCAGAACTGACTTTCTGATTGCCTTATTCTTGGCAGCAAGCCACAACTGCGACCTAAAGAGAGTGCAATTAAATGATATTAATGACAAGGAAGAGCTCAGTTTTACAGCTAGAATGACATCATTGTGTTAGAGAAAAAACTTGGGAGGACCATCCTGAGAAACCCATGTGTTTTCCCTCCTCCCAGATGGGGGAATCCATTAACCTTTGAAACAGCACCAGTTTGTGCTTTGCCTGTGATGTTATTTTTTGATGCCAAGACGCATCTTCTCCCCAACGCAAAGACAGCTGGTGTTTGAAGTGCCATCGCTTGCCTCACCTTCCTCGTCCCCATGCCCAGAGTTATGCTGGGGCTCAGAGTCCTGGGGGTGAAGGGTCTTGTCTGGCTCGGGCAGATGAGAAATCCCATCGATGAGGTCCTCGACTCCGTCCAGGATATCATTAGCGCACAGCTGAAAAGAACAAGCGCACCCACATGCTGCACAACAGACACCAAACTGTGGGAAGAGCCACCGCTAACCAACTCGTTTCTCCAGGGAGCTGGATTTGCAAGCAGGTCTGTCCACGCAACAGTCATAACTAAGACCTCAGCATTGTTTCTGTGACAAAGACAGATGATCTTCCCCTTTCCAGCACTCTCAGCTCTGTCACCTCAGACAGCCTGGCCAAATTTCCAGCTCGCTTACAAAGCCACTTAATTGACAGGGCCAGTCTAAATAGCAGAGGGTTTACTTTAATAAAATCTAAAGCTGATACGGCTTTAATTCCTTGAATTAATTTGTCAAAACCGGTTTAATTTTTTAGATTGGGTATAATAGTAGCACACTTTCTGCTCTTGATATTTACACTCCAGTAGGATCTAGAGACCCCGGTACATACCAGGGGCCCTAGTGTTCTAGGTCCTGTATCAAAAAGAGACCTTGAAAACTTGTATTTGAAGTTCAGCACAAGAAAATAGGGAAGATGAAGAGAAGAATCACAGGTAGGAGAAAGGATAAAGGTGCAATGTAGCAAATTACAGCATTGGTCACCAGCAACATGCCATCATGTGTGTAGTTTGATCCAGACAAAAACAAGGACAAAAGAGTGGGAGCCAGCAGAGGAAGAGTAAAGGCTCTGACATGGATGAACAATTGGTTTAAAGACAGAAAAGAAATAAAATATTCACAAATATATCAGGTAGGAGCAAAGGGTCATTTTTCACAGAGAAGGTTTGTTACAGACCTGCAGGACTCCTGCAGGATCTGTGCTGGGAACACATGCTTCTCAACATATTCATTAAAAACCTGGAATAGGAGGTGAATAGCAACATGACCAGGTTTGCTGATGCCACCAAGTTATTCAGGGTAGTAACAAGAGTGGCTGACTGCAAACAATCCCAAAAGGACCTGACAGGAGTTAGGATATTCAAATGAAAGATGAACTTCAGTTCAGATAAATATAAAGCAATGCATACAGGGGAAAAATGGGAAGTTCAAGCTAACTCGGGGAACAAGACGTAGAGGCCAGACTAAGCTGATATTTTCATGGAATTATGCCCAACAATTTAAAAAACAAAATGAGCACTGGGAATTCTTTGGCTTTGGAAAGAACAAAGTTCAGATCCCCTCCCCAAAAAGTATATAGTAGAACTGAAAAAGGGTCACGAAAGGCAAAAGGACAAAGTTCTGGTACAAGGGATGAAGCAAATCAAGACCCTTTGACTTGAAAGAGGAGGCAGCTGAGGGGGGATACGATGGAGGTCTACAGAATCATGAGCAGCACAGACAAGACGGCTGCTCATTTCATCTTCAACGTACGGAAACTAGCAGGTTGCAAAATCAACAAATGAAAGGAGGTATTTTTCCACACAACATGCAGAAAAGCCATGAAGCTCCTTGTTCACAGGATGTTTAAGATGACAAAAATTTACACAGGTGCTAGAAAAGACAGACCAAGTCTATAGAAGTGAAACTCATCAAGCTTTGTCTAATACAAAGACACCGGACTCAATGAGCCTCTGAGCTGCAAACTACAGGAGGCTGAGAGGGCATTTGAGAGAAATATGACTTCGTACTTGCCTTTGTTTTTATCCTCTTCCAAGACATCCCCAGCTGAGGATGAGATAGGGCAATATGGGCCACCGTGGCCACAGGAACCTCTGGTCTGACCCAGCACAGCTGTTCTACTAATTGCATCAGCAATTTGTAACTGCTGCCAGACAGCAGACCAGGATTCATGCTGCCTGCACCAGGCTAAGAGGCAAAGGAAACAAGGGGAGGACGCAGAGGGCATAATCCCTACATTTACCCGGTATCTAAAACGCTAACAGTCATACAGTCTTGCAGCCACGGAGGTGGCATCTCCAGAGGCAATGCAAGTGGTAACTGATCTCCACCTTCCCCAAACGACTTCTACGCTTACTCTTACACAACAAAGTGGCCTTGAACTTCCACAGACGCTTTTGAGGCACAGACACAGAGGGGCCTCATCACAGATTCCCCTTGGGGACATTTCTGGGCTGGAGCTGAAGAGGAAAGTGAAGCCGCAGCTGGCTGCTGTGTCTGCAGCTCTAGGATATCAGGACTGACCGGCAGTGCAAGGAAAGGGAGGTGAATCCAGCCTGTAAGAAAACCACCTACGGTTCAAGAGCAAAAGTGTTTACGTACCCTCTGCAGCTGAGAGTCAATCCGCCACATCCGCAGAGTCTGATCACGGGACCACGTAACCAGCTGGTAGTCTTTAGAACCTAAAAAGGACAGAAACAGCTTATAGACCCTGCTGAAAACAGACACTATCTCATCCCTGCATTTACTGTAAACAGATTCAAGCAAGCCAGCAGGGAGATCCAACGGATACAGCACTAAACCGAAAAGCAGAGCGAGTCCTTTTCTGCTTTGAATTCACCTAGGTGCATCAGCCTTTATGCCTCCTTCACCACGATTACGACACCTCTAAATGGGGTATAATTTACAGGCAACAAGCACAAAGTTAAGTATAATGAACGTGATGCAAGTTTTCCAGCTAGGAATGAACAACATCTACCACAATATTTATTTAAATAGAAGAAATAATATTGTTGAGACACATTTATCTTTACAATAACTGTAAAGTCAAAATATCTTTTAGTTCATCGTATCCGTTTCAAGAGGCAGATGTTTTAAAACATCTCTAAGCTAAGAGAAGCTGGTTCTACCCTCCCCCTTCTTCCTTCCGAATGACTTGGATGGTGCCACGACAAGTTTGGGTTGTAATGAAATACACCTAGCCACATACTATCTACCAACAGATAAAGGTACACAGACTTATTTATGCCCATGTTTAGGCCTTGTGACACAGTCTAAGTTTCCTTTGTCAAACAGCTGCTACGCTTAAGAATTTGCTGCTGCACAGCTGCTGCCTACACCCCTCTGCTGAGGCACAGGGAGCACAGCAGACGCTGTGGAAGGAGATTTGCGCTATCTTGGTTGTCTCCGCATTGAAGTGGACTTGGAATGCGTGTATGATTCAGTTCTGTTGCTGGAGATGAGCACGACTTCCAGCCTCGGATATGTATTTATTAACTCAGCTAAGGTAACACAACTGTGGTTCGAGCCTGCTCGGATATTCATTCACAAGCTGTCTTAGACTGCGCCTCCAGATCCTAACACGGTCCTACATCGCTCTCCTCTTTTTGAAAGAGAAAAGCGAGGTATAGAGAAGGAGGTGACTTAACTGAATTGCCCCAGCAGCTGGTGGCAGAGGGCTGGATCAGAACGTTTACACGGCACGGCAAAGGAGTACCACAAGTGACACCAAGTGACATGCTTGTTCTGTCGATGGCAGCTGAGGTGCTGGAAACAAAGCTGCTCTGTGTGGTTATCCAACCTCTAATGTGGAATCTCCTATATTTAGCTGCCTACACTGGAAAATTTAGTTGGGATTGAACAGCAGTCTCTCTATCCCACGCTTTTCCTCCCCTGCCTTTGCCAGCACACAGATAGGGTGGGTTTGCTGGGTCTGCGGTCTGGGATATGCTGGAAGCTGCTGATTTAGGCAGTGATGCGAGGGGTTAACTGGTTAGCGCGCAGCTCTGAGCAGGGGGAGTGCGCACCCATCTAACAGTTTGTACAATTTATTCTGAAAGATCCATTTAAAAATAGACTCACAGGAGAGTGGAAGCAATTAGAGTCACCGCTGACCCACTCAGCATTCGGTAGATTTGCTTTGTTAGCATGGAAACAACAGGGCAACGCTTCTGTGGGCAGTGCCACAAAACTAGTACGAAACAGCTGTAACTTGAGGCAGGGCAGGAAAGTGGGTAGAAGCTACACCAAGGAAAGACAACAGTCAAACGGTGACAGAATAAGCACCGCAGCCAGGAGGCCAGGCCTCCACCACCCTGGTTAGCCGAATGCCGCAGCGCAGGGGAGAGAGCACATCCAGCCCTGAACTCACCTTCTTTCTGCTTCCTCCACTGAAACTCCAGCACCACATCATCATGTCCCACAAAAGTGTGGACAGGTGTGTTCAAGTCAAAGACGTTCCAGAGAAGAAGACTGTTCTCTCGCCGGAGCTGGGGGACCATCACTGTCACCAGTCCATTGCTGAAAGGCTTGAGAAAGAAACACCCTTCCAGTTAACCGTGGCGAATTATGCTCCCAGGCTGCTGTTATCATACTCTAATTTTTCCCTTTTCCCACCAACAAGAATACGTGGGTTTCAAAGGAGCTCAGCACAAAACAGAACCAGGCCTAAAACTGGGAGGATCCAAGGCAATTGCTGTGCAAAACCAGTGTCTTACACGGGATAAGACGTAGTACCCGGAGATACTCAATGCAGCTCACTTAATGGCTTTAAGCTGGAAGAGGGCAGGTTTAGATTAAACATTAGGAAGAAGTTTTTCACTTTAAGGGTGGTGAGGCACTGGAACAGGTTGCCCAGAGAGGTTGTTGAAGCCCCGTCCCTGGAGGTGTTCAAGGCCAGGCTGGATGTGGCCTTGGGCAACCTGGTCTAGTGAGAGGTATCCCTGCCTGTGGCAGGGGGGTTGGAACTCGATGATCTTCAAGGTCCCTTCCAACCTAAACCATTCTATGATTCATTCTATGATAAGATGAATCGTTTCTTTCTGCTGCTTCCTAACTTTTCAGCTGTGATTTCACCCTTGACTTTTCACACGGGATCCTGGAGCTGTAAGAACTGCTGCCTGGGGACTGAGCCCCTGCAGGTGCTCAGGGTCAGGGTCACGATGCTCAGAGGAACACTGGAGCCCAGTCCCACAGCCCGCACCGTGGGGACGGGGAAAGGGGATCAAAGACTGAAGGCACAGCCCTAGCTTCAGGCCACATTCAGATGTCTGGGGAAGAGAATGGGTATGACTGATGTTAAGAGCCTTAGCTTCACATGGCTGGGTGCTTGCCCAATAAAAGGCAACAGTTCTTGGATTTGATACGGTGTAGGAGCCCACCGTGGCACACTTGGAAACCTTGGGAGTAGAGGAGGCATTCAGGGAGAGCAGGAGACTGCTGCATTGCTCTGTGCAACACGTACCAATACTGGAGCTGAGCAGAAAAACAGGACAGCGAGAGCAGCAGCCACTGTGAGCCTCCTGCTCCCAGAGCCAACCACCTGCACCGGGGTTTTTCCCCCCGCTCCGGGAGGACGATGCCAAAGACTGGAATCTCACACTGCTAATCATTCCTTTTCCCAAGTGCCCCCATTGCAAACAATGCTTTTCTAGTCCTTTTAAGCACCAAGAGGGATTTTTAAAATTAACTAAATCATGTCCAGCAGTAGAACTGGTGAGAAGCCCTGCAGCAGTCCGCCTTTATTTAATGTCTCTTTGTGCATTCACTCTCACAGCACAAGTGGGGCTGGTGAGAGTTTCTCACTCACCGTGTATCTTGCCTTCCAGACGGGAACCTGGCAGGGAAGGATATTGAGGTATTTCCGAGGTTGACGGTAATCCCAGAACTTAAAAACAAAAAACCAAAAAACCAACAAAAATACAAGCAAAGGCAGGAGTCAGCTGGCTATACTTTCAGGCTGCAGTTTTCCATGTGGCTTGCAGATATAACAGAGCGAAAAACAGGCCAAGGTGCCCACAGCATCATTAGTAATCCCATTCATTAACAGCAGAGACGGCCCCAAAGGACAAATATCAAGCTATCAGCATCTGGCAGCATCCCTTAGACAACAAGTGACTTGGGGTCATACTCACAGTGATCATAGCTTGAGTAATTAGAGCGGGGAGACAGGCAGCCTGCTTGGGCTTTCAGAGCTACAAGGTGCCCTGCAGGCTCCCAGCCAACGTGCCAGTCCAGACTGGAGGCAGGCCCCCCCCCCTGCTGTTCCTGCTAATTTCCTAATGAAGAATCTAACCTTTTGCTTTGCTAGAATACACATCAACTGCGTTTGCCTCAGAGCTTAGCTAAATGTGAATGAACTCCATTTGGCTGATGTACAAAGCACGCTATTTCCCCCCCAGGCAAAAGGCCCTGCATAGCAATGCTTGCAGGCAGTCTTTTATTGATAACCCAATTCAATATGAGTTTGGGAACACCAGGGGCTGGAGTGTCTTTTCCCCCAAAGTTGTTGTAATCAGCTTGAGGGTGGCAACAGCGCATTTTGGGGAGAAGGCTTTTCTGGCACGTGTCACCAGCTCCCTTCTGACAAGTTAACAGGCAGAGGCGGTTGTTTTCAGCTTCGCTACTGCCCAAACCACCACAGATATGTGGCAAGCATATGTGCACCCATCCTGCAATGAATTCTCTGCCTGTTTTGTAAGCGCACCCCTGGCTCAACACACACAGGCTGCCAGAAACCAAAAAACAAGGATCCAGATGTTGCCAATGACAAGCACTCCACAAGACTTCAGCAGTAGTAGAAGGGGATCTGCTCCACCATCCTGACATCTCCCAAACAGGGGTCCCAGAAGCAACACTTACCCTGACAGAGTTGTCCTGGCTGGAAGTGGCCAATGTATACTCGTTGTCAGGATGCCAATCCAGACCGTGGATTTTAGAGAGATGAGCTGCCAAGTACTCTACTGCAGTGCTGGGTTTCTGCAAGGAGAGACGTTTTCCTTCTCAGCACAGGACTGCTAAAATTTGGTCTAGTTCTTTGTCATAGAGACGCTTTAACAAGGGCAAAAGGTAGAACACCCTCCTGCTGGGGAAAGGCAAATACTTAGGCAAAAGCAGTTGAAAGAAAGGTCCTGTGAAGGTGTGACAAATTCCAGTCAACTGCAGCCCTGAACCATACTTTATACTCAGCAAAACAGTTAAGTACTATGAGATCAGAATGTTAACGGGCACAATTTCTGGGGAAGGTGGCTATCTACATGCTCTCTTCTGGCTCGTGAGCTCCCAATTCTCTCTAGTTTAAATCGACCCGCAAGAGAGATTTGGGATAAAGCAGTACATTTGTCTTGGTATTTATCTGTGACCAGGGGGATATCTGTATCAGTAGGTGGGAATATGCACAGGCTGCTCAAGGGACCCTCAACTCACCCTTTTGTCCCATATTCGGACATCCCCATCGTGGCTTGTTGCTAAACAGTTGGCATTTTTCTTGTTCCATTTCACCTGGGAAGCTCCAGCTGTAACACAAACAGAGCAGGTCAAAACAAGCAATTAAAACGTAAATGGCCCAACAGACCCTTGATCCGGGCTTAGAGCTGCTCTCAGCACAGGAAAGGCAGTTCAGGGGAAAGATATCCCAGAAGCCAGCATGAAGGATGTCATGAAAACGCCTAACTGCTGATCCCTCAGCTTAGTGTTGGTGTCCAGAAGACCCCAAAGCAAGAGCGTTCCAGTTACATGCTTAGAGATTTCCACCATGACTTCTAGCCGCAGGCTGTACCTGATTAAAATACTCAGGTCCATTAACTCAGACGGAGCAAGTTCAAACCAGGACATTCCTGCAGACAAGGACTGCAGGTTGAATCACCCCTCTCCCAAATCCCTTCTGTTTTCATTCAGGCTGCCTCCAGGTGCTCAAGGATTGATTCATTTGTCTCCCCGACACCCTCTATACTATCCGACGCTATACAGGGAACCAGTGTTATTGACCTATTATTAAAATACAGGCGCAGGAGAAGGTTGCAGTGCAGGTGAACCTCATGTCTGGCCAGCTGCAGGTTGCCTCACTGGGTGGATCAGAAGGCCCAACTGTCAAAATACACCACAGAAGTCAAAGACACCAATGGAATTGTAAAGAAACTGGATGATGGTCCAGATATGATGATATGATATCCCAAGGGACTCAGTCAAGGGCCTACAATCAGAAGCTGGTTGGTTACTTCTAATAAGAAGCAAAACACAGCTTCAGTTGATGTGGATTGTTCAGATATTCTAAGACAAAGACATGTTCTGTTCATCCTTATTCTGCCAGTATTTTCAAACCCTTTTAAGCGATCAGAAAGGTGAGGTCCATGAGAAAGCTAAACGGATCTCAGCCTGCTGCTATTCCCCATCTTCACTACCCACCTCCTGCTGCATGGTGAGCAGATTCATCCTGACAAGCTGGCAAAAAGCTAGTCCAGGGGATAAAAAAAAAAAAAGCTGCAAATAGGCTGCCAGTTGATTGATTTGATCCACTCACTGAAGGGTACGCAAACGTCTGGACCAGCACTAAACAGAATGGGGCATGGGAGGAGGGAAGCTTTCTGGGGAGCTAGCTGCCGGGCTGGCTCAGCTGAGCCGTGAAACCTCAGCCCAGGCACCAGAACCCAACGCTGCTTCCGATTCACTACGGTTTTTGTATCGCTATGAGAGAGGTTTGCTGGCTGGGAGGGAAGGGGGAGCCACTGCACTTGTGTAGCCTGAAGAGATCTAAGCAGCAGAGCACGAGAGAGATGTGTTACAAGGATTGCTGTAATACTGGGGACAGTAACTGAGGACGAGGACGTTCTGCTTGTCATCCATACTTCGCCCAGTTCCAACACACAGCCGGTGAGGACTGACACGCAGCACCTGCCAGCAGGCGGTATTACAGGCGGCTGGACAGTCGCACTGCCAACAGCCATGACAAGCGCCTTTCCAGAGCAAGCGCAGCCCAAAGAGAGCACCTTCGCGTCATGGCTGCAGTCGCCCGCACGGTGAAGGCGCCCCAGGGAAACAGACAGAGCCGGTTAATGTACGCAGCCCCTCGGTAAGTAACGGGGCAGGCTGGCAGTCGGCAGCGTTCAACACCACTGCCTGGGGTGCGATTTAGTTTGTCAGCTGATTCAATCAAACCTAAAAGGACACGGAGAAATTGCAGACAGACAGCAACGGACAAGCACTGCAAGAAGGGGGTTTAGCAGGGAAGAAGCTACTCATGTCTAGAAGGCACAAATGCCACGTGATTGTCCACCAATTTTAGGACAGACAGTCCAAGCACCACCACTGCCCTCAATGCCTGCAAACCTCCAATAGCTCCACATCCCTTCTGCATTCTGTTCCTCTAAAAGGAGCTGTGAGCTGGAGCCCCTCGGGCTGCTACTACACAGGACAATCACACGTGGTGGCACTTCTGTACTCTGCCACGTTCAGCCTCAGAGCACGAAGGGAAGGAGGAATAACAGCAGGGGCACACGACACTAAACACAGGCATTAAACAAACCTGTATCGCACACACGCCACACTTACCGACTGCAGAGAGGGAGACCGTAGGCTTCCTGGTGTCTCTGAAACAAAACACGGCTCCTGTGAGTACCCACCGCAGAGCCCAGCAGGTCCAGCCTCCCCACCGAGCTCCTTGCTGTGCCAGGACTAATTTTATTGCTGCCCCCTGGGAGCTAATGTGCCTTCTGCTTACCAAAAGACACCACATTCAATGGAATAAAGAAAGAGGTGACCAGCTGGAGGACAACAGCCATCCTGTCTTGCCAGCACACACAGCAGCAAGTTTAGGACATAGGATGGAGTTGGAGGGGACTAGAGGGAAGAGAAACATGTACAAAGTGTGGCACGTTGCAACTGGGCCAGCGAAGAAACCGGGCTCACAAAGTGTCACTGCAGGAAGCAACAAAACAGCCTTTCCCAGGAGGATTAAAAGGAACAAACAGAGCTGTGGAAAAACTCGACAAAAGCCACTGATGTGTTTGTCAAGCCTTTGCAGACCCTGATTCAAGGCAGACAGAGCAGTGACTTCAGAGCAAAGGCTTCATGTCTAGCATATAACAAAAAAATTAGTAGGAAATAAGCCCAGCTGTGTGCAGACTCTATAGACCAAACTCTGCGGCGGTAGAAGCCAGTGTGGCACCATGACAACTCTTAGCAGCCAGGACATGGATCACGGCAGTAATTTGCTCCTTGACCTTGCTCCTCAAGAATTCACCTGCCCTTTCATGAAAAATGCCAGTGAAAATAACGGATACTGTCTTCAGCTTTTTGTGTTTGCTGAAAAGCAGAATGTTTTCTGCAATGGACTGCATCTCTCCCTCTAAGAATTTCTGCCTAATCGAAAAGTTATTTTGTATGAAAAATTAAGCGGGGAATTTCCGGCTACCCTCACTGCAGGGCTGCCTCCCTAGGGTGCCGTCAGAGACAGATGCTTCAGCAGGACGTTCATTTGCTGGAGGCCAGCAGCCCCGGGAACTCACTGCCCCAGCAAGCTCAGAGCCCTTACGAGCACAAGTGGGATGTAGAGGCTACCCAGAGACTGCCTAAGCGAGCATTTCTGGACGAGCGATACACGCAGACACAAAACAACGGAAGAGCACAATAGAGTTAAAGCAGGGCTTCCGATAACAACCTTCAGAGAACTCTATTTTTTGCTTGGCACTAAGATAGCATCACAGGAAAACACAACCAGCAGTTATTGTCTCTCTATGTCTTTTAATTACACATTAATAATATATTGCTGTTCTCAAGCACCATTTAACCAAGGATCTAAGTGCTTCATAGGAGCTAAACAAGCCTCGGGGTAGCCTGGTGCAGCGGGGTTATATAATTATCCTCCTCTTATAAGTGAGCAAGAGAGGCAGAGAGGAACAAAGTGACTTGCCGGGGGTCATAAAGAGTCGCTGTACAGCCAGCAAGAGAACCCAGCAGTGCCAGTGCCAGCTCCTTGCTTCTCAGGTGTAAAACGTGGGGTTTTAATACTGGTGGGCTTGGAAAGATCTGTTACCCTGAAATTACTCAAGATAGAAAGCACCAGGAATCAAGGGAAGGCACGAACAGGAAAAGGTTCCTGAATACCACTGCCAGTCTTGCCACCACCGAGGGAGAGTCAGCAACAATCACTGAATTTAGTGGAAAACGGCTACAGGATCATGAAATGGTGCTCATTCACTCAGCTACAAAAAACCCAACAGGTTGAGGAACACCCTTGGGTTCCAGGAAAAGCTCCTGAGGAAAGATCTGAAGTGGGCAGGGAGTGAAGCCAGATGGTATTTTCTCCCATCAGGAGGACAACTGTGTCTTAACCGTACCACTCTACTGCCCTTCCTTGACTCTGAACTGGCTCAAAAGAGGGCAACAGAAGTCACCTTTGAGATTACGGGAAGCAGACGAAGCCCCTGCGAGCACAGCTGAAAAGCAGCACCCATCAGTGCGTGCTTTGCCCTGCAAGCCGCTAATTATAGAAACGAGTCCAATGATTTCCCTGTAGTGCAGAAACATACTGATTCTTACTTGATGTCCCAGATGTAGATGTACGTGTCAACGGAACTGGTGACCAGCAAGTCTGGCTCAAACACTGCCCAGTCCAAGTCGCTGCAAATACAAAATTGTAGTAGGTCAGGAAAGAAAAGCACACACAGTTCGCATCAACTTCTTAGCAGCCCCCAGCAGTACATTTCTCCGACAAATTCACGGCCACTCCATGACACCGACAAACTTTTTGAGTAAAAAGCAAGATCTTAATAATTTCTCTAAGTAAATTCCAAGAAGCAATCAAATGCTTCTAAGTCATTTCCAGTGAAGCATCCTCCTAGACCTGAACTTTACAGCTACTGCGTGTGTGCTCTTTCCTCCACAGGAGAAGTGAGCTCCCAGTTACCACACATTCTTGGCATCAACCCCTCACTCTGGGATGCCTTCCTGTTGGGCTCACCAGGTGCACCTGGGACACAAACACCCTCCAGTCAGCCCAAACAACCGCCATTTCAAGGGCTGCAATTACTTTCCACAGTCAGAAGCTGGACTAAAACCAGTGCTTCACCTGCATTTCCAGCCCAGCACTGAAGCGCATGCCTAGAAACAGAAGTAGAAACCTCCCCTGCACCACTGTAACTTGCTGTGAACTTGATCTTTGGGATTACCTGCTTTAATTAAGCTGCTATCACACAGAAACACAGCTGGGATTCCATTTACTAAACATGCTGCGGTCTGTTTCCCCCGACGATGGCTGCTGTTCATTACAAGGACAGCAGCCTAAGGCAGTAACACTCAAGCCATCAAAGGCTAAGCTGATATACTGGGGGGAGCCATGAGAGGGCGAGCAGCTTCACACCTGACATGGCCATCTCCAACGGGGAAGGCAGGACAGAGGGGCAGGCAGTACAGTCCAGAAAAGTAAGTAAAAACGGGCTCCACCTTCTATGAAACAACCCATGGTTTTCCACCCAGCAGCATCGCTTGCTCCTCACCTGATCACACGTGTGTGTCCTTGCAAGGATGTGCAAACTTCACCATTACCTTCCTTCCATTTATACAGGTCAACTCGTTGATTGCTCTGAAATTAGATGGAACAAAGGAGACAGCATCAGGCTAACAAGGCAGGACAGGAATCCGTGTGTCAGGACCAGGTTCCCTTCTCTTTGAACAAACTTGGTTACGGATGAGTCACACAGTGATTAGCAAAGTCCTTGCCCAAAGCAGGAGAGCAAAGATGAACCTACAGGCTGCAAGGACTCTGAAAAGCTTACACTTTAATTACACCCACTTAAAAACGGAGATAAACAAGAATGGGAGAAAAAAAGGCACATTGCAAAATGTTTCCACGAAATTATGTTCTCGGAGCTTTTATTTCCTAACAACATGCTGTAACTGCAGGCAACAGGCAGCCAAATTCTCTCTGCAGGAATACCCTGCCAGCCGGTTCAGATTCACAACTGGAGTTTTCAGTGAGGGGGATGATGGATCACCACCCATCCCTCCTCAACTCTCCCTCGATTTCCTTCTGGGATAATCAGGGCTATTGCCAAACACAAACAATACAGTCTAATGGCTTCAAGGTCACCTCCTCAAGGGTACTTCCATCCTTGCCAGCCCAGGGAAAAAAAGCCTTAAGTGCTTATCACTAACTGTAAACCGCAGGAGCAAACCAGATGAATCAATGACAACATTATTTAGGGCTTCTTCACTCATTCCAGGAATAAATCCTCCCCCAGACGCAGCCACACACAAAGTTACTTGAAACTAGTTACGTTCTTTAAGTTCATATTCTGCCTCAATCAAGGTTTACTTCAGCCAATTCTAATCTTTCTGGGGCAGGAATTGCCTTTTTGGGTGTGTGTATATATATATATAGCACCAAGCACAGTGGGTTTTGGGCCATGACTGGAAATTCATGCTGATTTTGCAAAAACAGAAATAACATGACTTCAAAATTCGATCTTCGTTAGCCCCTTGTTTTCAAACTTACAGGTAGATGGGGGAAAAGATAATAGAGAAAAGACTTGTATATTTCTTGTGACAGGTTTTTGTGGTGGTGTTTTTAGGTTTTTCTTACCCCAAAGCTGCCTGATATGAATTTGTACTTGCAGATAAACACTCCAGCCTTCCCTGAAATGGAAGGTCTCCTCCCAACTGAGCAATAATACATGGCATTTCTCTAACAGCTCACAGCAGGGCTGCACAAGAGCTCGAGGCAAGGAAAACTCCTTGCATGTTTCTCATTGACAGAAGGATTTAAGGGTGTAGAGTGAAATTACCCAAGGGGACTTGTCCAGGACTCCAGAGTTGATGCTACAAGATAAGGATCACCAGAAGTTTCTCAAACTCTTAGTGGGGCATCTCACATGGAAAGCGTTGCCTGTAGCATCAGGTGGGGGAGAATGACAGCTCCTCCCAGCATCATTTTCTTAAAAAATGTGCTTCTTGTGATAAGTATCAGTATACACTTCCAACAATTTCATCACCCTCTTGTTCAAGCATTTGTGACCACACAAAAGTAGTAAGAAGGATCTAGGATGGAAAACAATGGCATTTCTGAAACAACAGCTTGGAGTCCTCAGAAATGTGCTTGAGCCAGAGGGCAGACACAGCCAAGCTCAGCAAGAGGACATGTTTCAGCTCTTCTGGAAAGAAGCTAAAAAAATAATAAGAATCCCTTATCCAAACACAAGGACACACTTCCCCTCTGCCTGCACCACTTCAACTAATGGCACTGCAAACCAGGTGAAGCTGTCGGCAAACAGGACGGTAGCCTTTCCCACTCCCTTTCCATCCACAGGGATGCAGAGGGATAGGACCCTCAGGGCTGTCTACAACACTTGCATGGTATACCTGAACATATGACGAGCTCACCAGTTGACTCGCAGGGGACTGACAGCCAGCTTGAGTCCAGAAGGATCAAATCACATCTTCACGGTGCTGAATCAAAGCTGATTTAGCCTTCCCAATGCATCTTTGCCCCTTTAGGTGCGGCCCTCAAACACATCCCCACTGCCTCCAGACCTGACCTGGGACACACAGACCTCAGCACATGCTGTAAATCCACTTCTCAACAAGACATGCTAAATTCTAGCCCTAGCACAGGGCTGTACTGCATCAGCTCCAAAATGCCAGCCAATTGCGAGATTGCTGGAAAAGAGGTGTTTCTGACCCAAATGGGAAAAGCTGTCTGATCTCATCTTGGGGATTCCCCACCTGATGTGTGCCAGCATCTTAGCACCTTCACTTATAAACGGGAACAGCAAGGTTTGATGGCAGCTACACCTTGTTTCACTCTGGAATAAGATGAGCTCCTGTGTCCGCTCAGGGCAGTAGGAGACAGGAGTGCTCAGGCAGGCGAGGTGGGCACAGCCCCCCTTCGCAGCGGGGTCCTGCTCAGACCAGCATTAACCCATCACTGGGTATCGCCTTCAGAGTCCATCTGAAAAGAAGCTTTCTTGCTCTACTCGTGGCCTGCACAGCACATTTCCTTATTTGGTTTTGATTTTCACAGACTGTATCCAGAAGTGGCACTAAGGACACCTTTTTGCAAGTTTTACTAACTCTCCACTCAGAAGCAGACAGCTGCTGAAGGCACCCGTCATGTACGGGAGCTGGGAGGAGACGGGCTGGGGAATGTCAGAGAGCAAACAAGCAAAGGCTCCTAACCGACAACACCAGTCTGCTTTTAAGACTGCTTTTAGTTCGAATCGTAGCTAGTCCAGGAAGCAAAAGGAATAAAAATCCCAGGAAACCACCTTCAGCTACGTGTTTTCTCAAAAAAAACCCCAGTAATAGACGAAACCTCTCCACCTCCAGCTATTCCAGGACTCTCGGGCTATAAAAGCAGACGCAACACGGCAGCAAAGGCACCTCGCCATGAGATCAGTCCGCGCCCGGCTGCTGCCAGTTGCTGCAGCACTGTGGCTGATGGCTAAGACGGCGGCGAGCAGAAGCTCAGGGCTCTGGGTGAACAAGCTACAGAGCACGATAGACCGAGTAAAGATCAGAGCTAAAAACTGCACTCAAGTCTCAGGTGGCCACTACTGCTTCTTCAGACCAGCCTATTTACTTCTCCACACACCGAGTAAGAGCTCCTCGCTGACTCGGTCCCTGCCCATCTGCAAACCTAGATCGTTACAGCGGTGAGCCAGTATTGACTTGTGCTATTTACAGACTGCCTTGCACACCACATCCCACCAGGAAGGCAGAGAGGTGAAAACAAAACAGCACAGAGCAAGAAATTCAATAAGTGCGCAAATCTCAGAACAGAATGGAAGTTAGAAAGAGAGCACTTAGCCCCCTTTCTTCCAGAAAAGGATGCCCGGTTTATTTGGCAAGCTGTTTTATAAAAGATAAGCAAGCAGAACGAGATTCAACACTGACTGACCAGTAACTGAGAAACATCAAGCCGTGTATCTCACAGGCAGTAAATCAGAGTTAGGCCTTGCTCTCGCAATGTGACTTGCAGGGACATGCCTGTGCCAGCTCCATACAGCCTTCCAAGTCTGCAGAAGCCCACCCATGAAAGACCAGGGAAGACGATGAGCTACAGCTTTTAAATGAGTGAACTTACCGAAGCTGCAAAGTAGTACGCGTAGCTGTCGTGTGGGTTCCACTGCACTGCTCCAATGTCCCACTTGCTCTGTCGGGAGATCTTTCGATGACCCTCATTTGGCGCATCCAGGTTGACTATGTAGAGGAAACGGCGGCTGCAAGACACACAGGTACAAAGAAGGTGTATCGCGCAGGACTGATCTCAAAACCCCAAGCTCCCATGGAGCTCACAGCCTTGTGCCTAGAGGGCCAAAGAGAAGCATCTGACAAGACAGGTGAAAATACCATTCCTGAACACACTACATTTGCCCACATACTTCAAAAATGGGCTACATTTAAAAAAATATACGAGAAGACACACTGAAATTAGACAAGATTCGCAAATGTAATGGGTAGCTCAGACCACAGAAAAGCAGGATGCAAAAGGAAGTGCCGGGGATTGGTGCAGACACATCCAAACACGCTTTGCTGGCCTAACGCCGCAGCGGCAGAGCCGAGGTGGCACAGGGCTGGGAGCGCAACGCAACAGCTTCGCAGGAGCCAGCTTCAGTCGGGAGAGGTTGCTCTGAGCAAGAGTTAATGAGCCTTGACAAACGTAAGATGATTCTACGTGGCTGCGTCTTTCCATACCACACTGTTTGGGGGGCTTGGTTCCGCAGACAGTGCAAACGCACCTGCACAGAGCTAGCTCAGCCGCAGCGGCTTATTAACGTGGGTGGACACAGCACTGCGCCGAGCTGGTTATATTACTTACCTGAGCTAACCCTATTTGCTGCAGAGATATATTTGCATGGTGCTAAACCTGAGCTCAAACATCCTGCTGGATGTGGCCAACTCCCCACAAAGCTGGGGAAGGTACCATTCCCTCCGCACTGTGATTCATGTTACAAGCAAGATAAACCGCCCAGAAATAATTGTGAGCCAGCTGAACTCTAATGGAAGACCAGCACCAAAACATATTGAACCATATATAATTAACCACACCAGCGTCACATATGTCAGCTGCGTAGCAAGCATACAGCTGCTCTGAGCACTGTGAGTTTTCCCAAGAGAAGGAATATAAAGAACATCTTTGCTGCCTTTCCAGACCAAAGTCCTCGGGGCTCCCTACTCTGAAAAGCAAAAATGCCGAGCCCTCCGAGGCTCTCACACAGCTTTTAAAGAAAAGAGGCAAATCCTGAAGGGCTGCTGAGCATGCAGGAGAAGCTTGAAAAGCAGAGGGCCACAGGCCCAATGTGGAATTGCGGACAGGCTGTCCCCAGCTTGTTGTCGGCCCAAATAAGCAAGCTGTGAAACCGGGCAAGTGTAATGAGGAAGAGGCATCAAGTTAGACCCAAACCAGCTGCTGAAGTGGTTATTCCTGCGCAGGGCTGCGGGACTAAGGGTTTACATGGAAGCAAGCAGGCAACCGAGTTGTATCAAAAGACCCATTTCCTCTAAGACTGACCAAAAGTCAGCCACATCCACACAATCCTGAATTTGAAGTGAACATTCTAATTGGTGTGGTAATTGTGTCACTGACAGTGGGAGGGGAATAGCTGTTAGTACTGAAAGGCAGCAGCTGGGCAGGCAACTGCTGAGCTGTTCGAAGACTTGCCCTGGAGGTGGCTAAGCAGTGTCAGGCCCTCCTGGGAGCTCTGGTAGCTTGGAGTCTACGGAACCTACTGCTCTTCTCGAGTACCGTCGCCCACTGAATCTGCAGAGGAGCAGGTCAGAAAGCTTGGCTCCTCTGCCCAAGTACACCATGGCAATATTTGAGGCAAATTTGGTCTTAAGGAAATTATTTAATCTATATTTCAAACAGAATCCAAACAGAACTTCATGATGCTCCACCTCCCACAAGCGGATTTGGGAAAGTGTGTATCAGGAAAACCACAACGGTATTTTATTGCACTGCTGTTGCTGGCTTTTCACTCTGTATCCCATTGGAAATGTGACCCAGAATCCTTTTCATCAAGCCTTGAACAGACTTCAGCTGCACCTTTCTGAAACAATACATCAGCCCTTCAATTGAGGTCAGCCTGAAGGTTGCTGATTTGGCTTGTGGAAATGACTGTCATACATTTCTAATGGGGACTGTCACACTCACCCTGAGAGTACTGCATGCTGTCCCAGGCAATCCACTGACATCGCAGTTGCCTGTTAAAGAGAAAACAGAGAACAAAACTAAGTTACACCTGTCAGAAGAGCTTCTCAGTCAAACACACGGCTTTGGGGAGGAGTTCAGGAAAACCTGCCAGCTCATCCTCAAGGTACAAACTGCTATGGTAAGAGTCAAGGCTGATATCTGTCAGGGATGGCAGAAGTAACGTCCCCTTAAAGAAGCACAGACGGGTGACGGGGTGTAGCAGTTGATTTTGGGACGCAGGATAGCGCACAGAATATATTTTTGTTAAAGTAAACTGAAGACAAGACCTGACAAACACCATTCCAAGCACTGAGCCTGTGCTCCCTTCTCCTCACTATGGCAATCACAGCTGCAGCCTTTCAATCAGCAATCTCTAATAATCCGTATTAATCAGCCTCTGCTCCTGCTCAGGAGCTTTCTCAGTCTCTCTTCCATTGCAGGGCCAGATTTAATTATATATGTACTGGGAGATAGAAGTGCAACCATTTGTGTATGGCTGGTGTCCAAAAACGAGAGATGGCTAAGAGGCATCAGAATTTACTTTGGCATTGCTTGTAAAGCCGCCTAAAAGATAACTTAAATGCCATAAGAAGAAAAAAAGACAGACTGTTTGAACACTGCCTCTCCCTCTTTTCATTCAGAATGGAATTGGCCGATCATCTCGTTTAATTGCCAAGAGAATAAAGGAAAATTTTACTTGGAAAGCTGAACAGTTCGGCCCATAAACATAGATATGACTTCAATGCAGTTTTTAGCATTCACAGTACAAAATCAGAATATGCCCCATATTCTTCAAACCGCTGTCATCTTCAAAGCTCCCTCTCTGAAGGCTCGGGATGTCTCTGTCGCTGTTCGGTATTCTGCTAAGTACTCTCAGCGTGGATGTAACAAGACTTCAAGATGTCCCACAGCTACTACTTATAAGCATCACTAAAACCAGACAGACGATACGGCAATCCCAGTCTGTTTCAATCAGATTTGACAGGAGAATAACCATCACAAAAACCTAGTTTTTTCAACCAGGGCCCCCCCTCCTCTGCTCGCAAGTACCCTGACTAAAGGAAAAACAGCATCACAGGCTCATTTTTCACTAGAAACCAAGAGTCCACATGGCAAAGAGCTACAAATGCCTGCGGAGTTTCAGCAGGAGTCTGCAGTAAATCCCAGGCCTACATCTATACCCCAGTCAAGCCGAGTTGCACCGCTTTTGCTGTTCCAGGAAAAAACTGCTTTCACTACTTTTTTCCTAGGTAGCAAATCCAGTCTTCTGGCAAGGTTTTCCTAGCCCTAAAACTAATGCTGTAAATAAGCAGCTCTAAAAATGGTGAAGAAGCTTTCTGAACGGTAAAGAAATAATTCCAGCTTTCTAGATTTCACAGTACCTTGCAAAACAACGGTGCGAAGTGGGTTACTAAATTTATTAAAAAAGCAAGCAGGAGAAGGAAGTTTTCCCAGACGATACACATTTCACTTCTGAGGAATCAAAATGAGGACCATTAAAGCCATTACTGGAACCAGAACTTTCTCATGCGATGAAGAGCTAGTCAGCCGACTATTTCATACAGCTGTGGCCACCTTTCCTCAAGACAGAAAAAAAACCCCATCGATTCAAAGTGACTGATAATTTCATATACGAGTTTATTTTTTCTGGTGTTGGCACCAGGATCTTCATAAATCCTTACAAATCGCTTTTAATAATAAACATTGGTAAACTGTTTTTCCAGGCACCAAACATCATAAAATGTAATGAACAGTTAGAATGAAGTAAAAAGCTTCACACGCTAGGCTCTACTCTGGTGGGTCACAAATGAAGTTGTTTTATGGTAATAAACAGTTCCCAACAATACTACAGTCTTATCTAGGCAACAGGGAAAAAAAACCCAAACAGCTGTGATTTAATGTGCTTGGTATATCTATGTATCAGTCTTCACAGCACAACCTTCCAGAAGGGGGGAGTTGAAACTGAACAAGCCAACCTGAAAGCAGTTTTTATCCTAAACCAACAATCAGCATAGCTAGAATTGCTGTTTATGAGTAACAATTATGTGAATAAGCACAGTAGGAGTACCGCACATTTGAAAACCAGCTCTGAGCCCGCAGCCCAGGCAGCATCTTCGGAGACTTCAAACGTCTGCTTTGGCATTTCGCTTGATTTCTGCTAGGCAAGCCAAGGAAAACACCTTTTCATGTCTGAACTTACATTAGTTTTGAATGTAGCTTCATTCTTTCCACCTGAAAGGCAACAGACCCACCTAATTTGCCAGGGCTATACTGGTTTTCAAGAGCTGCAAGCTCTTAGCAAGAAAGACTAGTTCCCTGCATAGCTAACTTCCCATCTCCACGCTGAGTTGCTACAAATGGTACTATTTCACCATTGGATGTGGTTTACTTCACTCTCCTTTTGATAGCACGGACAACCTGAGAAGAGCCTGTGGGTCACGTCTACATCAGAAGAGTACAGAGACTGCCACCTCTGTCAGCCTGTACAGAAAGATGATGCTTGTAGGCAATATTGGCTCCAAACTACCCAGAGATTTTCTGAAGTGTTACAGGTTGGGTGCTGTAGTTTTCATACAACACACTCTGGCACAGTGAACACAGACAACTGCAGCGCTAGCAGACATGTATGGGCTACAAATGCAACAGCTGCCCACTCTTTTGACCCTTGTTTCCATTTAAGTGGGTTTTGGGATAGGGATTTTGGAGATAGCGTGGCCTACAGGCAGAGCTCAAGCCTGGTACAGGATGATTACAGCCAAGGTACTCCAATTTCTCAAGCTTGGGTTTCCCATCTGCAAAAATGATTTGTGCAGACTCCTAAAAAAAGCTTCAACACAAACACATAAATGAGTTTAGCTTGAAGCAGTAGTCTAGCAGCCCCAGCCGCTGAAGCTCTCTGGTTTCATATGAGAGAGCAGGCAGGTCAGAACAGCTCTAGAAAGATCACACCAGAGTAAACCAAAGGGACCAAAATACCAGTGGTTAACCTCTCTATTAAGGCATACGCCTGCACAACAGCGAGATTGAAACCAACTGCTGCAGAAGAGGATGGAAGCACCTGTTCTCTCCCCTCTCTGCTCCCACACACCAGTCATTATGAATAAGCAATCAAATCATGAGGCCGCGTATCTCCTGAGCCAGATGCAATTTGAATCCGTGATCTAGGAAAACATACCTTCGTATCTCATTATACCTAGAACAAATCTTCACCAGCAGACAAGACTGCTTTAACGTTTCTTCCGGGAGGAAAACACAACCAATACAAAGCTTTTGAGGTATAAAAGCGAAAAGCTTTGTGATCTTACAGAGGGCAGGCTAGACTCAGTGCCCCTATTGGCAATGGCGAACGCCGGCCTGACATTGCTCCAGCGCAAGAGGACAAACTAAAAGATGAGAGGGTTTGCAGACCTATTTTTTTTTTTAACCTTTTCTGGGTTTCTCGCTGAAGTGGTTCGTTGTTCACCCACCATATCCAGCTTCCCGAAGCAACTGTCTTAAAAAAACCACATTTCTTAGAATAGCTTCTAAGAGAGCACGTAAGCAAACTCTGAGGGGAGTTCTCCTGTAACCAGCAACTTCAAAACTAAAAGCTCACCTTTCTACTATTTATGAAAAAAAGAGTCTAACCTGCTTTTCCTGCTAACCGAGCAATACTCGACAATTTATATCGCAACCAAGAAAGTTGTTGTAACGCTCTCAGAGGAAAAATGAGGAAAGGCGTGTGAGAAGTAGCAACAGCTTCTATTAGGCCTGCAAATATACTTAAAAAAAATAATACTCGAGATCTAATTATGATTAGAAATAAAACGCCTCGTGAATTTAAGGAGTTATGTCCGCGCAAACAGCTCCGAGAGCGGCGAAAGGCCCCGCGGGGCCGCAGAGCCCGCCCGGGCCGGGTCCCCCTTCACGGGAACGGGCGGGCCCATCCGGGGCGGGCCCCAGAGTGCCGGTGAGAGCGACAGCCCCCCCCCCCCCTCCAAGTAGAGGCCTTTTACCCCCTCCTCCCCCCTCCGACCTGGGCGTCGCGGAACTCCACCACCACATTCTCGCTGCTCCAGCGCGCCGCCATCTTGGGCCGCCCCAGCAACCCCCGACGCCGGCGGGGCGAGGGTGGAGCCGGCGGCAGCGCGCCTGCGCAGACGGAAGCGAGGCGGGGCGGGCGCCGCGCAGGGGCGGATGGGAAATGTAGTCCACCCGCCATTACACCCCCCCCCCCCCTTCCTCCGGTAGACCCGACCCAGCCTCCCGGGGACCCCACCGGGCCTCCGGGGTGGTAACGACCCGCCCGGGCCCGGCCTGCCTGGAGGGGCTCGCTGCAGCGGCCTGCGGGCCGTTCCGGCTCCGCTGTGTGTGTGTGTGAAGGGGTCGAGGCCTGTGCTCCGTAGGGGCAGCACCCGCCCGGGGCAGCGCTGCCTCAGCGACCGGCAGGGCCGCAGCGGTGAAGCGCAGGCCCCGGGCGGCGGCGGCCGGCCGCCGCGCAGGGGTTAAGGGCGGCGGGCCGGGGGCGGGGGGGGGGGCCGGGGGCGGGAGCATGCGTGCTGCCGGCCTCTATTGTCTCCGGCGCGGCGCCGAGCACCCAAGCGGCTGGCGGCGGCCGGCAGCGAGGCCCTGCCCGGCGCGGCGCAGCGCAGCGGAGCGGGGCGAACCGCCCCCGCCGCCCCTCGCCGCCCCATGGGCCGCAGCTGATCGTCGCCCGGCTGCCGGCCGAGCACCGGGCAGGGAGAGAGGCGGGCGGAGCGACCCGGCCGGCGTCCATCCCTCTCCCCCCCCCCCCTTCCCCTTCCCTCCATCCCCTTCCCCCCCCCCCACCCCCCCCTCCGGAGCCCTCGGCGGCCCCCGCCGGGGGTAACGGCGGCGGCGGACTCGGGGCGCCCTCGCCCCTGCGGGCCCGGCGGGGGGAGGATGCCTGGGGCGGGGATGGGTTTTCGCCCGTAGCTTCCCCCCTCCTCCCCCCTTCCCCGCTTCCTTCCGCCCCCTCTCGCCTCCCGGGGGCGGCGCGGCCCCGTTCCCCGGCGGGGGGCTGTCGCTCGGCTCCCTCCGGCCCCGGCGGCGCCCATATGGGGGGCAAGCAGAGCACGGCGGCCCGTTCGCGGGGTCCCTTCCCGGGGGTGTCGACGGATGACAGCGCCGTGCCGCCGCCGGGAGGAGGGGGGGGGGCCGCCCCCCTTCGGCCATTACCGGGCGGGCGGCGGCGGCGGCGCCATGGGGCTGCGCAGCCGCTCCGTCAGCTCGGTGGCCGGGATGGGTATGGACCCCGCCGCCACCGGTGCTGTACCCTTCGGGCTGTACGCGGCGGCGGCCCGGGCGGCGGGGGAGGCCGAGCGGGCCCCGGGCGGCGGCGGTGGTGGCGGCGGTCCGGGCTCCGACTCCACGTACGCCCATGGCAACGGTTACCAGGAGACGGGAGGCGGTCACCATAGAGACGGGATGCTGTACCTGGGCGCCAGGGCCTCGCTGGCCGATGCGCTGCCCCTCCACATCGCACCGCGGTGGTTCAGCTCGCACAGCGGTGAGTACCGGGCTCCCCGGAGCCGCCTTCCCTCTTTCCTCCATGGCTTCCCTTCCCTCGGTGGGTACCTGGGGGCGGCGGCGGGGACGGCTCACGCGGTAAGTGGGGGGCTGCCCCCCACCACACACATCCCCCGGGTTGGTCAAGCCCTGTTGTGGCAAGCCCAAAAGAAGGACCCCCGTCCCCTCCTTGGTGTGGACGGGTGGGTGGGTGAGCACCGGGGCTGGCGTCTGTGTCAAGGTCAAGGGAGGGAGGGGGTTTTCTAGAAGAGAGGTGTTTTGGCTCTGGGATGCGAAGCAGTGGATGCGTCGTCGTTCCCTCCTCTCCCCTTGACTTGGGGGAAAACGGTCTGAGGGTGCTGTAGCTCGAGCCCCTGGTTTTGAAGGCCAGGCTGAGCTCCTCGTGTCTCTTCTGAAGGTGTTTGGGGAGTGCCAGTCGGGTATAGCAATTCCTATGCCTTAGAAACGGGGAAAGGGGCAGAGGAAGCCTTTGAAAGTGAGGTGTGGGGAATTTTTGTCCTTTGTTTCGTCTGATAAAGGGCCAGGGAGAGGCCAAAGCGGGCTTTCTCATTCAAGCCAGCTGGCACCGTTGCGGTGCCGGGGAGGAAGCAGAGGAGGAACTGCCTGCCTCTTTAACGGGGCTGGGGAGCCGGCCGGGCTCTCTTGCAGTAAACCTGTCGGGCTAAGGGAGGGGGCAAGGTTGCCCCCCATCCTCACCCTCGCATCTGGACCCTTCCGTGTGTTCTGGGGTCTGGAGAGGAGCTCTGGCTGCGAGCAGGGCTGTGTCACTGACCTAGTTTTGGCTGGGTACAGGGAGCGAGGTGGGAGGTCCTCCCTTCCCCTCCTGGCTAGAGGGGAAGTCATTTCAGGGATGTCTCCTTGGCGTTTCCTGGAATAGTCTGGGATTTCTCTCCCACCCGGCCCCCTTGCAAATGCTGTAAGTGTTCTCCTTGCATGACGTGGTCTGGGAATTTCATAATACGCCTTGGGACAATGCTTCATTTTCAGGAGGGCTTGAAACTGAACCAGTGGACGAGAACAAAGTGCCAAACGAGGCTTGCGGGGCCCATTCTCCTACTTCCATCTTGGGATTTTTTCCCCTTTACCCAGTCTCCGGGGGCAGCTTCTCTCAGTTAGATTGAGACTGTGTGTCTTGCATTGCATCCTTAGTGACAGAACGCCCCAGGCCCGGTTCCTATTGATCCGGGTAAGCTGGGCGCTCGCAGATGGAGAGGGCTGGCTGGCATGTGGCGCCGGAGTTGAGACCGAGCACTTCTGCAAACTTTCTGCCTCTGTGACCTTGCCCAGACTGCGCCGCTGCTCTGGTTTTTAAACGGAGAAGGAAACAAAGGTGCAGCATCCTTCCAGGTATTCCGCAAGCCTCTGTGCGAATGAGCGCCGCGAGGCTTTTGGGCAGTGTCGGAGCAAGGAGGATTTTGTTACAGAAACACCCTGTGGCTAATCTGTACGTAAAGGTGGTCGGTCAGGGGGTATCAGTTACATTAAATTATAGTTCCCAAACTGCAGTGCTGAGAGGCGAAAACCTGTTCGTAAAAATAAACCAGCTGCAAAATGGAGTAAGCTTCTTCCAGCTGCTCCCGCAAGTTAGTGCGAGGCTGCCGAGTTAAACCTGGTGCCCTTGGAAGATTGCAGCACAGGCTGTGGGAAGTGCTGCAAGAACTGGGTTTCTCTGGTGCCTCTTTTGGGGCCCTCTGAGAGCGTTTGAGCTGCGCTGAAGTGTGCGCGGGCAGCAGCAAGAGCAGTTCAGTCCGTGCCGAAGCCTCTCCTGGCGGTGGTTCTTCCTCGTTGCTAATTAATAGCAAAAGGAGCGGAGGATGCTTAAAAACCGTTCTGAAAACTTGTCAGAGCTCGTTAAACTTTTGCGTTCTTCCTCTTAGCGTAAGAGGTTAACGGAGGATTTGGAGACCGAGGGGAAGGGGAAGTAAGCCACCTCAAGATTGCTAAAATTCCTGCTGATCTCCCATTGCAGCTGGTTAACCTACAGCAGGGCAGACAGGAGCCACTCGCTTCTTCCCCCCTGCCTCCCCATCGACCCGCTCCTCTCGCAGCGCTGAGCCACTCCATTAACCACTGGAAAGTGCTGAAGCAGCAGCGCTCCGGTAAATGGAGAGGAGCTTTGACATTGCTGCGCGTGACTGTCCCTGCTCCTTTGGAAGGATGACTCGAGGGTGGGGACGAGGGGACCCGCCGACGCACCGAAGCCACTCAGGGGGACGCGTGCCTGGGGGTCTTGGGGATCCGCCTGAGTTGCTGTACTGCCACAAGGAGAGGAGCCCCCCCAAAATCAGTGACAAACAGGTCTGGAGGGTGGATGCTTGCCCTGCCTGCCCCTTTCCTCCCGCTTCTGCACAGGCTGGAGTCCTGGATGGTCTCGGCACGTGGGGAAGGTTGTGTCCATGGGCTTGTCCTTGGAAGATCCAGGAGTACTTGGGTTTAGGGGAAGAGCTGGGAGCCTCAAAGCACAACCTGGGCTCTGCGGGGACCTCAGTGGGACAGCGAGGAGCCGTGGCTTAACGCCGGTGATAAGGTGCTGTCGTTGCAGCGGAGTGTCCGCGATAACGGGAGCACGCAGATAGGCTTGGCGCCTCGCCGCTCCCTTTATCTGTGATGCTGATTTTGTGCACCTCTCCGGCTGCTTCGTGGCTCATCTGGCCCCATCAGCAGGGACCCCGAGGGGCGAGCTGGGGCAGGCTGAGCTCTCTTCTCCCTGGCTGGCGTCGCTCCTTCCCCTCTCTGCGGTCAAAGGCTTGCAGAAGAGCCGGCCGTGCCTGGGGAGGGAAAGAGGAGGGCTGCTCTTGGGAAGCCAACATGGAGCAGTGTTGAGAAGTGGTCCCCAGGGCTGGCATATGCTGCAGCATCGCTGTAGGGTGCTGTGGGTTGTGATGGTTGGCGAGGAGAGCGCGCTGCCGAATTGCCGTGGGCTGCCAGGGCGCAGGGACGGGAGGAGCAGTTACGTACTGATGGCCTCTTCCAGGGCCAGGAGAGGAGAGCTGCTGCTCTTATGAATAGCAAAGCCTAAATGAGCCTTTCAAACAGGCTGGGGGGGGGGTGTCCGACATTTGTGGTGGAGATTGTCCCTTTTTCCAAGGGGGCAGCACCTCCCTGGGTAAGTGAATCCCGTTTCCCGATGGGGATTTTCCCGGGTGTGTCTGCCATCCACACGAGTGACGTAACTGCTCCAGCTCCACCTGAAACTGCCCTGGGATTTCCCTGTCTGCCCAGGGTTTCCGAGATCGGCTTCTTGGCCTACGCTGGTGGACGATGACAAGACGTCTTTCACAACTTTGGAATTCGCTTACAGCACTTGAGCCTGTCCTTGTAGCTTTGTGACCATTAGGTCTTCTCGGCAAAGCCAAGGCTAGTGGGAAGAAGGCAGAAAAAGGAAACACGTGTGGTTTAACGCCGCACATCTCCAGCTTTGTGTGGTTCTCTTAGTATCACTCGGGTTATTCATCTTCATCAGAGGATCTCGGGGAGTTTGTAGAGGCTGTAAGTAGCTTAAAGTTTATCTGGAAATCCCCCTCATCACCCAAAGCCCTTGAGTGTTTGAAGCTCTAATAAATCCATATCTCCCTGTCTGCCGGCTAGCCCAAGGAAATGCCCGCCTCATCCTTCAGTGCGGAGCCATCAGGAACGTTGCAGGCTTTCTGTGCACTGACGATACCAGCTGCTTGTCTTGGATGCTGGCTGCAGCAAGGTCGGGAGGTCTCCTTTGCCAAGTGAGCTGCTTCGTTCTCAGCAGTGCCTTGTGCGGAGCAGGAGGGCTCAGCCCCGGGGGAGATGGGTGCCTGGCACAAAGACGGCAGCCGGGCTGCTGGGCTGGGTCCTCCTCCAGACAGGGTTAGGGAGTGAAACAAGCTGCAAAGCGCTCTTTGGTCTGGCTCTGGGGTAAGGGATGCGAAATAGGGATTGCTTGTTGGGAGGTGAGCTGAGGGGGGGTGTGAAAACTTGTGGTGGGCAGTCCTGGTCTCTGCCCAGCTGGGAAGAGGCAGGTCTGGGGTGTACCCTCGCTGTGCTCCGACACCTTCGAGTCCTGAGCCTTTTCTCACAGGTGCTTGGTGATCCTCACTCCTGAGCTAGTCCTGCCATGGCAATCTCAACGCCAAAACCAGGAGGCTTAATTCTGTCTGGCTAGCCAGCGTGCTGCTGGAGGGAGTCCGCTTTCAGCCCTGACTTTGCTGCCACCAACTCTGCACCATCCAGACATCACACCTGCTCCCCTCCCACCTCTTCAGGGGCTGGGCCAGGGGAAGGGCACCCCAAGGTCTCCAGGAACTTGCCGTTATGAATCTGGTTTTGCCAGTGGAAATTTCCAAAGGAGACCATCCTCAAACCATCTTTTTGCGGGTTTGGTGTTGGTGACTGCCTGGCAGCCAGGTCGGGAACCCGCAGCTTTGCCGGGCCTGCGCATTGTTTAGGAAACGGTGCAGGAATGGTCCTGGTGACTCCCTAGGCCAGAGATATTCAGCAGTTGGACTCCCTGGGTCTGGAGAGGTTGCTCTTTCACTTCTGCCTTCTCCGAGCTGCCTGCAGGACAGCATACGCCCGGGGCCGGGGGAAGAGGCAGCAGTTACCTTGGAAGAATGAAGCACCGAATACCAGAAGATGGGAGACTCGAAGGCAGCTTTAATGCACACCAGACCCGCAGCCTGGAGATGAAGTTTTAAGTGTGTCAACGTTGGCGTTGTGCGTGAGAAGCCGGCGGCGGTGGTTATCTTCGGTCTCCGCAGCGAGAGCTAGCGCAGGCTGTTGCTGCGCTGCCTTGCCACTCCGGTGCCCTCTGAAATCTCTCGGCCGCCTTGCCCAGGAGCGAGGCACTAATTGCTGCGTGTGCTAACTGGCTTGGCCGGGCTCGCTCCTCTCTAAACCTGGGCATAAATCAGCACAGGGGAGCCGGGTGCCCTCTCCCCCCCTCCCTCCGCACACACGTACGCTCCAGAGATGCTGAAAACGATGCTCTCGTGCTCCCTGGGCTGACCCACTTCCCAGCCAGGATTGTCTTCCCGGCCCGTGACGTAAGTTTATCCCATGTTGGTTTGTTTTGCTGAGATGTTTGTTTCGGTGAGTGGAATAACCGTAAAGGCTTCTCTTATTTATTAATGTGCTATTAGGGCTCCTCTCCTCTCCTCTCTTTCTCGCTCGTTCGCTGGCCGGAGGATCAATCAGATGCAGACATCTTTGGTGGAGGAGCGGTACCAGGGCTGGCGCCCGGCCAAGGGAACCGCGGAGAGTCATGGGAAAATGCTGCTAAATGCCGAAAATTAATTTCAAGAGAAACGCAGGGAGGGAGAAAAACCCACTTTGGAGGAAAAAAAAAAAAAAGGCTTTTTTTTTTTCCTCCGATGTAATCTCCTGTGTGACAAATCAGACAGGCAGCAAAGAGCTCTTTGTCTGAATGAATTCCCTCTGCAGGAACCGGCCCTGTGGCACCCTGGCCGGCCGGCGGGCAACCATGAGGCACGTCTTGTTGCCTCTGCTGCTGGTATGCTGCAACCCCATATGTGCTGAATACTTGGGGTTGAGTAAATGTGACCTGGCTTTCTCCTGGTCCCCTTGAAGATTGAAATTGTAAGGGCTTGTGAGTGGCTTACACTGAGTGATGCTCTAAAGCGGCGGTCCCTGATGCAGAACGTTTCACCCACCTGCTCTGGCGTGGCTCTGCATCGGGCTACAAGAAGCCTCTCCCTGTAAAGGCAGACCCGTTTTTTATTTCGGATAGAGTAGAATTGGTTAAAGTTGGGCCTTAGAGGTTTTGCGAGCACTGGGCAGCTTTCGGATGCAGGTGAACACTTGGGGGCTTGGGTCTCCCCCCTGGGGATGCTCCCGCTGTCCCTTGCGGGCGCTGCTTGGCCGAATGCTTTTGCTGGGCGTTTTTTTGGTGGGAGGCCGTGGGGAGGTGCAGCTGCAGGAAGCTCTGCTGGCCTGGGGCCTCTTCTCGTGCCGCTGCGCAGCGTTTCCCGTGGGCAGAGCCCGGCTGCCGGCGGGTTTCCTGCCCTGCTGGACCGCGGGCAGGGGAGGGGAGTCCCTGCTGCGGCACGGGGAGGGACAGGGGCTGTTTTTCTCTTGGTGTGGTTTAGCTTTCCAGCCTGCTGCGGGTCCCACACAGCCCAGGGGTTTGAGGAGGGTTGGCGGGGATTGCTGGGCAGCCAGAAGGCAGGTCCTCGCAGCCGGTCTCTGTGCTGTCGGCGTGGGGCTCGGTCCATCGGTGCTCCCTGCCATGGGCCCTGTGCCTGCGCGCTGCGGGGTTTGTGCTGCGTGTGGCCAGCTGAGCTCAAGTGGACGCATCGCTCAGTGCTGGCATCATCCTTCCCCAGGCCCTGATGGCGGGGTCTGTGGGCAGCTGGAGGGTTTTTGGGACAAGGTTTGCCAGCAAGGATGGTGCCTCGCCGTTGGAGAGGCTGCAGTGCGCCTCTGAGATGGAGCTGACTCCTCTCTCCCCCTCCTTCCCCGTGGAGCCAAGCTGCTCTGGCCGCTGTCGGCAGCAGGACGGTCCCCGGGACCGCTGGGGTGCTGCGCCGCTCGGGAGCGCGCGGGCTGAGTTAGCTCGGGGAAATTCCTGGCGCTCTGCCCCCTGTGCACGCTCATGCGGCTGTGGGCCTCCCATCAGCAGCACCGAAACGACACCGTGCACCTTGTGCAGCGGTCTTGTGGCGCTCTGTAGCGGAGCAGAGAGATGCAGTGGAAATATTTACCCTTTTACTGGTTTTAGCAATGCTGGCACGAATTTCCTGGGGCTGTATATTCACGGTGAACACCCCTGGCTCGTTGAGGCTGTGTTGGGTTGTGGCCACGGTTCCTGAGAGACTGTCACCTACCAGGCACAGAAACGGGTCTGGGACGAGCCCTGGTGAGGGAAACACGATGGCACAGATGAAGAACTGAACTGAAAGCTGCTCAGAGCTGTTTCCTGGCCCTAGCAGGCAGGACGGCGTGACAACAGCGGGTATTTTTAGAGGCCAGCTGCCTGCAACGCAAGAGAAGGAAAGCAGCAGTCAGGCAGGAGAACTGAGTGATGCTTCCCCTGTCCCGTGTCCCTGCCCAGCGTTTTGTTGCCTCCCGGGCTGGGGCTGCTGGCGTTAAGGAGTTTCCACGTCCTTTTCGCCTGTTGCTGCCTGGAAAGGTGGCTGGCTTCGTTCTCCCCTCGCCTTTCACCGTGGCTGTGTGTTTCTCTGATCGCGGAGGGTGGTGTCGGGGGCTCCCTTCTTGCACATCGCAGACAATTGTATTACAGCTTGGTATGGTGGGCGTTTTGGGGGTTGTTTTTTTGGAGAAGTCTCTGTCGCCAGCGAGGGAAAACCCGCAGTTTCTCCTGCAGCCGGGGTAATTGCAGCAATTCGTTTGGGAGCTCTCCCTACAAGGCGATGGAGCTGCGTTTCGTCGGAAGCGCTGCAGGGGAATTAGATCCACCTTTCAATCCATCCATCCATCCATCCATCCAAGGCCTGTACATCTGTAGCCGGGGAGAATGAGGGGGGAGTTTGGTTTTAGCCAGATGGCTTAAATTACCGTCTGCAGGGAGGTCGAGTCAATATGGGTTGAGGTCAATTTTGGGGCCAGCCTTCTGTTAAGCTGGTGCTGAGCGGGACGGGGTGAGGCTGAGCACCCTGCCTGAGCTGCCTCGGCGTTTCGGGTTGTTCCCACCCGCATCTTGCTGCTTTGAAGCTATTGTCCGTCCGCTTATTTATTGTAATGTTCATTTTGTAGCCCTTGAAGCCTGCTATTTCCCTGGATCTTGAGCATGGTTGTAGACGCCTTTGATTTCTTTTTGCTCCCTGTAGACAGGTACAAAGCAGGCAGCACCCTGTGGCCGGTCCTGGTGAGTGTTTCACGGGGGATTTCTGCTTCCCAAGGCCCTGGCCAGCTCTGGAAGTTGGGGTACACTGTGCTCCTCTGGATGTTGCCTTGGTGTTTCTCCTTTCTGCTGGGGAAGAGAGAGCTTGAAATCCCACAGCTGGGATTTTTCTCATCTGCAGCCCCGCTGTCCTCCTCCTGCTCCCAGTGGCCGCGGGCTTCGAGACAGCTCGTCCCTTCCCGTGTCGGAGGGTGGCACACCTTGCAGGGAAGGGGAGGCAGGAGCAGAGAAGGTGGGACAGCCAGGCAGGGTTTTTCCCTGCCTCTGGCACGGTGTGCAGCCCCTCCTGCCTCCGCAAGCAGGATCCGGCGTGGGCAGACCCTGCTGCTCGCCGAGGGGTTCGTTCCTCCGAGACGTTGTGCTTTGTGTTTCAGAAGTTCGGCTCCCGGCACTGCAGAAAGCCGGCTCTGTCTGCCAGCCGCCTCCATGCTGCAAAGGCAGCCGGGAAGCACACAGGGCAGGGCTTCTCCAGAGAGAGAGCGCGAGTCGTGTGGTATCCCTGGCACAGGGGTATTTCCCAAATCCTCAGCCTCTGGCTGGAGAAGGGGAGCTCATGCTGCCTGACCGGGCAACTCGGTGCTGTCGAGCATCCCTCCCCTCCCGCACTGTGCACAGCAGAGCTGTGTGATCATCCTGCACATCTGCTCCCCACTTTTTCCCCCTCCTGCTGCCCTGGTAGCCCGGGGCATTCACCGGGAATCCCTTGGCAGTCGCAAACCCTCCTGGGGAGCACGGAGATGCTCTCTGCCATGAAACTCTTTCTACTGCGTGAGGAGCTGGGGGCAGGTGAGGTTAGGGTTTGCTCTGCAGAGTGCTCCTCCCTAGGATTTTTTTTTCTACCAGTGTCTGTCTTTCTGCAGAAACAACCAGTGTTAACTGGCCGTAAGCATCTCACAGCCATGCGCTGCCCGTGGGCGTAGCTCCATGTGCCTTCCGTGCTCTGTTTGCTGCCCGCTATATAAAAATTGCCCTTTCTCTTCCCTCAAAAGCAATGCTCCATCCTTCCCCACGCACGCCAGGGGTCTCCCGCTGATGAAAACCAGTCGCCCCAGTAACTCCTGCCACCACGGCTCAGGCATGAAGTGCCACGGGAGACCCTCCACCATGCTGTTCGTGCGGTGCTGCCGTGGGATTCCCGGCGAGGAGGCGTCCCGGGAGGCGGATGGGATTGCTTCCCGGCAGGAGCGGGTACGTGGGCGAGATCAGTGCTGGGCTCTGCTCTCTCTGCCATCATCACGAAGCTGGGGGTATGCCATCGCGTGTCTCTGGAGTGTCCCTCCGTCCTCCCAGCGAGATCAGCTGAGGTGTGACGGAGACTCAGCAGCGTCAAGGCGGGAGTTTTCTGCTTTGGAAAAACCCGGGGGTCAGGAGGGAGGCAGCCAGGGAGCTGCCGCTTCGCCCCACGGCGTTGGATCCGGTTGCGTTTGGGAGTGGCTCAGGTCAGGCTTTTTGCGCTTAAGTTTTTCCGAAAGCGGGAGTTCCTCTGGCAGCTCGGCAGCAGCGGCTGGAGCCCGGCGGCGGGGACTCCGTGGGTGACTCCCCAACGGATGGCTTAGTCAGAAGTGACTCACCCCGCCGGTCCCCGCGTGACGTGACGTGTCCTCGCTGCTCCCTCTCAGCCCCTGCCGAGCTGAAGCCTCCAACTCTCCCTTTCGGTTCCGGTTTCCGAGTCGCTGCGTCCCACTGTGCTGCCGGAGGATCGCCTACGCGCCTTCATTTTGGGACCCGGGACCCCCTCCCTTGTTCCTGTTGGCTCTGTGCAGACGATTGCTGCCCGCAGCAGGACTTGCAGTTGGGCTTCCTCCTTTGGGTGAGGAATATTTGGGAGGAAAAAAAAACACCAGACACGCAGGCAAACCCTTTGGAAATTCCCAGGCGTGCCTGCAGGATCCCTCTCCTCTCTGGGCAGTGATTTTTGAAACCCTGAGCATCCCTTGAGAGGTGGGCAAATAGCTCCAGGGCACCCCTGTAGCTCTTCTGCACAATGAGATGGCTCCAGGGCAGTTTTGTGACCGGCAGGAACCCTGAACGAGCTTGTAATTCGGTAAATTCAAGCCCTGCAGCCCAGGAGGGCAGGAGTCTAAGGTGTTAATGCCTTCGCTGGGCTGTCACCCAGGACCCCTCTGCTTAACTTTGCTGTTCTCCGGGATGCTAAAATTAGCTTTGGGCTACACGCTCTTCCTTATGAAGCCTGTTCCCAGCAGCTGGGGGAGTGTTTCTGCAGCAAACCGGGACTAGCTGGAAGGCAGGGTGACCCCGGGAGGTTGCCTCTCTCATCCAGGTTTTGGGTGGGGACTGATCCTGCACGTAGCCTGGACTACAGCAGGGAGATGCTCTCTACCTGTAGCCTCAGTATTTTTGTTAAATAATTGCAATTGCAGCCATGAAAGGGGCAATAGTCAAACAGCAACAGGCAGGGGGAGTGCTTGGGGTGCAGAGGCTGTGTGTACGTCTTGCCTGAGGATGTGTGTGCAAGGAGGGTGGCTCTGGACCCTGTGCGACCATATAGCCAGGCCTCTTCACCCTCCCTGCTTCTCGGTGTCCGTGGGCCATGGTGGAGGTGTCTTGTAGGTCTTCGGTGTGTCCGTCTGCCGAGGGTCGATGGCTTTGGGTGTTCTGGAGCGAATGTCCTTGTGGGGCTCCCTCTCTCGCGTTTCCTGCCCCTTCCCAACTCTCCGGTTTTCCTCAACCCAGTATTGCAATCTGCTCTTCTTCTTCCCCTCCTCCCCCACCGCCCCCATAAGAAACCAGCTGGCTAAAAAAGAAAAAAAAAAAAAACCCAAAAAACCAACAACAAAAACCCTCTCTGTCTCTTGGTTTGCAGCAAGCCAGCCCTGGGCTGCTGTGATGTGATGCCACCCAGCCCCTTCTGTGTCCTTCTGGCTGTAGTGGCTTCCTCACACCCCACCCGGAGCACCGATGCCTTTCCCTTGCTGCAGTGTCTCCTCTTCGCGGCTTCAGTCAGGTGGGAGCGGACAGGGGCATCTCCAAAACCCGATGCCTCGAGCGTTCGGGGGGGTGCTGGCTTTGGCCAGCTTCGTGCTCCGTGGCACGTCCCTGCCACCCTTGGCTGGCGTGTGGCCGACCTGACAGCAAACACCTGCAGCTTGGGGGGCTTTGCCAGGAGCCACCGCCAACCAGGGACAGCTTTTCTTAGACGTTGCATAGGAGTGGCTTCTTTCTGGGAGGCTGCCTCACATTACAAGAGTTTATTTTCTCCCGGCTCAGCCAGCCGAACTGATTTGATCAGCAAGGAAATGGTGGGGTGGGATGGGGATGGAGCAAGACTGTCCCTTTGCTGGGGCAGCAGCCTGCGCCGTTGGGTTTCTGTCCAAGCGCTGGATGCAGGGACGTCCCAGCCCGGCCACGTTCCCACTGCCTGGCTTGTTGTCTGGGGCTGATGCGCTGGCGTCCCCCAGCCCTGCCTCCCCTCCGCCCTTAGGAAGGTGGGATGTCTTGTTTCCAACCGGGACCCGTCCTTTATGCTTTCCCCACCTCCCTGCAGCCTTGAACCGGGAGGAAGGACGCTCACATGGCCCTTTTATGGAGCCGGCAAATGAGGCCGCTTAAGTGCTTTACTCCTTCCTGCCTACGTGTCCCCGCTCGTGTCAACCCTTGTGCTGCACAATAGCCAAGCACCATTGCCCGGCGCCTTGTGTCCTGCCGGTACGGCAGGCAGCGCGGCTGCCTCGGGCTCCGGCTCCTGCGTCTGCCCCTGCAGCTGATGCCGTTTCCTTCTGCCAGGGGAAGTAGTTTCGGGCCTGATCCTGCCTGGCCTCCAGGCACTCGGTGCAAGCGCTTTTTTGGCAGAGGGAACGTGGTCCTTGGTGGGACGGGTCCTTGGTGCAGCTGTGAGCCACCTCCAGGCCCCGGTGCGAGGTAGCATCACCGGCTGCATCGCTCAGAGGCCGGTGGAGCATCACTTCCACAGTGGGTGATGCTCTCAGAAGAGGACACCCATGGAGGTCCCTGTGGTGCCCAAGCGCTGGAGATGTTCTCTGTGCACCCCATGTGCCATCTCCAATGTTCTGTCCTGTGACCATCGCTCTCAAACAATGAGGCTGCTTTAAGCCAATAGGGAATTTATTTTCCAGGAGATGTCGGGTCTGAATATCTTGGCTCTGCAAGATATTCGTGGGCTGTGCTGGAGCCCACGAGGAATAAGGGAAGGGGAGGACTTGGAGTCCCTTCTCCTTACCCAACCCCATGTGCTTCTGCTTCTGATTGACCGACTGGGCCCATAGACATGGTCTTTCCCTCCTTTCTGATCAGTAGTGTAGTTTTTTTAAACGTGGTCCATCTCTTCTAGCTTCCACCTGGTGCTGGTTCAGCTGGCGATGTCGGGGAAGCCACGGGAGGGGATGTGATGCTCAGGGTTTGCTCAGCAAGGAGGAGGCACCAGGACACCACTCCAGCTGCCTGCTTGGACCAAATACTCCCTGCATTTATCTTGTGCTCGGCCGCATCCTCACCTGGCGTAAGCCAGCTCCTTTGGCCGGGGTCCCGGGATGCTCTCTGGAGACCTGGAGATGGGCTGTGCAGCTGAGGTTTCCAGGTCTCCCGTGGACATCAGGCAGCCTGGGGCTTACCGCTGAGCTCCCCGGTGCTCAGTGTCCCGTGAGGTGGCTGGGCACGGCGAGAGGGACCTCTCCTGGCCTGGGTGCGTTTTGGGGAGTTTGCGTGGCTGCTCTCGCGCGCAGAGCTCCTGGTTTATCCCGCTGCGGTAGCTGGGTCCAGGGCAGCTGGGGATCCCTTTGGTGAATGCTACTCGCTGTGGGGTGGGTTGCTGGGGTTGCACCCGCTCGCTTGCGCCTGGGCTGCTGCTTCCCCCTGCCTTCAGGGCACATTGTCCCCCACCAGTGTCTTCCTCCCCTCGCTGGAGGCGCTGCTCAGCGGTGAAGCTGCTGCTCCCTGCGTTTCCGCCATCTGCCAGCGATACAGCCAGGGTCTCCTACCACTGGGGCGATGCCACGTCTCCTGGGGGCACTGTAGCCTGTGAGCGATCCATCTGGAGGCACGCTGAGCAAGCAGAAGGTTTGGTGAGTGAATGCGGATGTGGCATGTGCCTTTCCCTGCGGTCAGGGACGGGGTTGCAGCTCCTGTGGACGCCGTCTCACCCGTCCCCGAGGTGAGCAGCCACTCCCACTCATAGGACATGGTGGTGTTGACCCCATTGTGGTACTCGGTGGCTTCCCCAAGCCACACAGGTGCTGGGGGCATCACTTGTGGACACGAGTGATGGGAATTTCCTATCCCAGCTTCAGAACCAACTGTGTTTGAGATGTTTACGGATGGGTTAGAAAGGTGTCTTGAGCCTCCCACCACTACCAAAGCCCCAGCAGCCTATGTGGCGGTGCTTTTGGCACCATGAGGGTTAACCATGGGGCTCTTTCAGCTTGCATAGGACCTGGTGGAGGTTTTCAGAGATTCCCAGCTCTGCTTTGCCCGGCTCTCTAAAATTAACCATGTAACCTTCCTAAAAATACTCAGAGGGCAGTAGCCCCCGGAGAACACCAGTGCTGCTTGCTCCTGGTTTCTAGACCAAGCCATCGGAGAGATGAGATCACCTGGCAACATGTGTCTCGCAGCCCTGCAAAGCCCTTGGCTTTCTCAGAGTCTCCTGCAGGATACCAGAGTCCAGGTCTGGATCCGAACCTGCCTTTCCAGGCCAGCCTGCTTTCCCACAGCACCCTCCTCTTCCTCGCTTGCTCCTGGCAAGAGCTGGTGCCTGCCCGCACATCTCTGGTTTGCGGAGATGGTGCCAGCTTCAGGTTTAACAAGCCGCAGGCAGGAGCATCGCCAGCTGCCCCGGGCGCCTTAGGAGGGAGGAAGGGTCCATGGCCTTTCCCTGGAGCATCCCCTGAGCCTCCCCGTGGGCGTGGGAGACCCAGGCGAGGAGGAATAGTTTGGCCCTTCCTCTCTCTCATTTTTTTTTTTTTATTTTAGGCACGTGGGAGGAGGGCGGAAAGGGCTCGAGGAGGAGGGAGGGAGGGAGGGAGCTGAATTTTCCATGAGCAGCTGTCAAAATGTAATCTCCTGCGTCGCTCGGGCTGGCAGCTTAGGCAGGATAAATTAACGGGGATTTCGGGGAATGTGGAAAATACCGTGGCCCGGAGGGGGCCGGCCACGTGGGGAGCGCGGCCCTTTCATCTGCCGGACCGACTCGGAGCCCCAGCGCCTGCCTTGGACCACGGAGGGATGCTCCGAGGCGCTGGGCTCGGCGCCTGCTGCCGTTGGGTGCCGGCTGTCCCCCGGCATCGGTGGTTTCCCACCCACCGCCTTCCCCCAGGGGTCAACCGGAGAAGGGGAGAGAGAGCCCGACCCCCTTCTTTGCCTCCCTTTCCCGCTGGCGGAGGGCTCCCCTGGCTCCGGGCGCCTGCCGCGGCGCGGGATGCCGGCAGTTGCTCATGCAATGCCAAGTATTTGTGCCGACAGCTGGGACACAGGGCGGCCCCCTGACCTGGGGGCCTTTCCACGCCAGCTCCTCATAATTTTTTTTTATATATATATCTCTTTTTTCCCCCCACATCCATCCTGCAGAATGCAGAGCTGGGAAAGCACGTCTGCTTCTGCGCTTGGCTCAGCCCCCGGACCCGTACGGCAGCCAGCGTCTGTGGCTGGAGCACGCCGCGCATGTGCTGGGGTTTGAGCCCGGGCTCCTCCGTCTGTGCGACGTCCCCATGTCCTTGCCATGGGGCTGCGGTGGCACTGGGGGTCCCCGTCCCCCTGCCAGCTGCCCGGGGAGCACCAAGGAGCGTGATGGGTGTTTGTGCTGGCTATTTATAAACGCGTTAAAGCTACCCCAGCTAGCAAAGGGGCCTGGCAGCAGCCGCTCACCAGAGCCTGCAAAGGACTCGGCTCTTTCCCCGGCTCCTGCTGCTTGCCGGCAGCCAGCGGTCATGCCCCGGCAGCCGTGGTCGGGGTGGTCTCATCCAGGACCCTCTCCTTTTGCCCCGGTTGTACGTCTCGTAGGATCCCTTTGGGTGCTGCCGGAGCTGGCAGATCTGGGGCAGCTGTTTAAAATAACACATTGGCACAGAAAAAGGGGGGACCAGAGAAAACGAGGTCTTCCCGCGCGGTGCACGGGGGACGGTACCTAACTGCTGCAAATGCTTTGCCCTGACACTGAGTTTGCAGCCGAAACCCCTTTTCCAAAGGGAGCCCTTCGCAGCTGCCCCATGCTGGGGGCTCGCCACTGGAAACTGGTCCCCGGAGCTTCCCCGGTGGGGACCGGCGCCCGCGGTGCTGGCAGACCCGTCCGCTTTCAAGCAGGATCGGTTCAGGCAGGGACAGGGGCAGGCGGGATGCCAGGGGAGCCGGGGGACGGGGAAGGTGTCTCGCAAGGGGAGACTAGTTGGGTCTTGCAGAAAGCAGGTTGGGAGGCTATCTGAGCCCGCTCTATAAATACACCAGGCGGGTAAACACTTGGGAGGAGAAAAAAAAAAAAAACCAACTATTTCAGCTAGTGGGCAACTGCTGCCACAAGATATAAATCGGTCAGGAGTAAAATTAGGCTGGAGAGGAGGAGGCAGATCGGTGCTGCTGCCCCTTAGTGCTCCGGCTGCCGGTACTGCCCTTTCAGCCGGGGGTTGGTGCGGACAGGGCTGGACTCACGGTGGAGACCCGGTGGCTTGGCCCAGCTGGGGCAGGGATGTGTCCCTGCGGTGGCATGCTGCGGGCCAGCCCGACACCCCACCGGAGGGGCCCCGGGGCTCCGTGTTTTAGCAGGTCCCTTTAGAGCCAGTCTCCCACCCCCCGTGATGCTCATCTTTGCCGTGCCCTCCTGGGAGATAACCACCCTCCAGAGGAGCAGGAGTTGGCATCCCTGTCGTAGGCTTTCATCCGGGGAACTTGGAAGCCAACTGTATTTATCACCGCTGCTAATGAGAGGGTGCTCGGGTGTTGAGCAGTTATCCTGGCTGTTTGCACCGCAGAGGTCTGAGCTGCCTCCCGTTAAAGCCACCTGCACTTTCTCCCTTCCAAGAAGCGAAAAAAATTCCCTCGCCAAGCCCACGTGGTGGCAAACAAGAACCTGATTCATCCTTAGATAATTTGTGTACGTTCCTCTTCTCTTCTTTCCTGAGCAGCCTTTGCATATATATGAAGAAAGCTCTTAAGCGACACTGCAGTCAAACCTGATCTGCTTTTAGAAGACAGGTCCTTAAATTACCCTCTCCCTCTCTGCAGGCAGGGAATTGCTAGATGTTCTGGTGCAAACCCATGGTGGCGGTGGTGGCGTGCACGTGTTCGGCTGCGTCGGCTTAGAAACCCGGGTTTGGGGCGCTGGGGACGATGCCACGGCGGTCTGCGTGGCTCAAGCAGGTGGTGGCACCGCTGTGATGCCTTGGCACTAGCCGGGCCCCATCCTCACGCCCAAGCAAGGACGCAGAGCAGATCTGGACATGACGGCCAGCTTCATCCAAGAGGTCCAGGTCACCAGGCAGGTGCGGGTGACAAGGCAGGGCCAAGGTCAAGCTGGGACGTCACCCTGCAGGGTCCCCCTGCTCCTGGGGCTGCTGGCTGCCGTTGGTGGGGCGAGCACCCACCTGCCTCCTGCAAAAAGCTGGAGAAAGCAGCAGTTTGGACTCGGGGCTCCAGCCTGCCCGTCCTCTGCTGCAACCCTACAGAAAAAACCTCCTTCCTTGCAGCTTTTCTGGCTCAGCCGTGCAGGGCAGCAGCAGGGACGGCACTGTCCTGGAACGGGGACGTGCCCCTACACTTGCCAGCTGCGGGGTGCTGCGTGCCCTGGGCTGCTCATCGCCCTTTAAGGCCCAGCAGCAGCTGATGGCCACGTGTGCGCTGCCTTGGCACAGTCTCCATGCCCTCTGCGCGACGGGCGCAGGGACAACCGGCGCGCCGGCTTGGGTGGCTGTCCCCTGCCCCGTGGCTGTCCCCCACGCCGGCGCTGCTGGCGGCCGGCACAGGGATGAGCAGGCGCCCGGCGGGCGCTGCGTGGGGTGCGTGCCACCATGCAGGCGGCAGGTGAGGGGCCGCCCGCTGCAGTGCCCCGCCATGGCTTCGGGGACTCCCCGGGATGCGGGATGGGCTCTTCTCCTCCTCCCCTCCCTAAGGGCTCATCTCTCTGCTTTCCCTCCAGGTTTCAAGTGCCCCATTTGCTCCAAATCCGTGGCTTCTGACGAGATGGAAATGCACTTTATCATGTGTCTGAGCAAACCTCGCCTCTCCTACAACGGTAAGGGCTGGCGGCCAGGCTTTGCGGGGGACACGGCGTCCTGCCGGCTTGGGACGGCTCCGGGCGGGCTGGAGAGACGCTTGCCGCAGGCTGGGCGGGCAGGCGGCTGCGCTGGCCTTGCCAAGAGGGCCGTGCTCCAGCCGACCGGTGCAGCTCACGGTCCCCTGCTCCGCTCCGCTCGCTGCTTTTGCCTCGGGACCCCTTTGCAACGCAGCCCCCCCCCCCTGTGTTGCTCACCACGCTGTGCTGTGCCGCAGGGAGCCATCCTGGCTGGGGCAGGGGACACGTGTCCTCCTGGGCTGCCGCCCTGAAGGGTCATTGCCTTCCTCCCCTCCTTGCTGGCAGCAAGGCTTACCAGGCTGAGCACCGCGCTGCAAGCTCCTGCATCTCCCATCCTCCCTGAGTGATGCTCACCCCCCTCCTCGATGGGGCTTTTTTGGAACCCAGGGGTAGGGGGTGCGTTTGCCGCAACCACCCCAGCCCCATCTTCCCCCGCCGTGCCTCCACCTCAGCCTCGGGCCACCACTCGACTTCTCCGTCCCAATGCCTCCACGGAGGTGGCCGTGGACTCCGCTCCATCCCGGGAAGGGGGACGCCACGGTGGACCGTGTCTCACCGCTGCCCTCCCCTCCCCTCCCAGATGACGTGCTGACCAAGGATGCCGGCGAGTGCGTGATCTGCCTGGAGGAGCTGCTGCAGGGGGATACGATAGCCAGGCTGCCCTGCCTCTGCATTTATCACAAAAGGTACCGCCGCGGGCGAAGGGACGCAGCCGGGCGGGTGGGGACAGGCAGGGACATCCCGAGGCTCGGCGGCACGGTGGTGACGCGCTCTCCTCTCTCCAGCTGTATAGACTCATGGTTTGAAGTGAACAGATCTTGCCCGGAGCATCCTTCTGATTGACCCGCCGGGCGTGCTTGCTGACTTCTCTCTAAGGTGAGCCTGCGGCGCGCGCGCGTGCGCTGGTCAAGTGGGATTCACCCGCGCTGGGTTTGAATCCTGGGCCAGGAGGGGGGAGCGTGGGGCGGGATGGGGCGGGATGGGGTGGCCGTGGCTCCTGCTCCTCGCCTGGCATCGTCTCTCTCTGCCTCTGCAGGGCACCTTGCTATACCTGCTGTACCTCCTCTCCCCGTCCTCCCCGCCCCGCCTGGAGTTTTGGGCTGACTTTAAATTCCTCGAGAAGACAAAAATAAAACCCAGAAACTTGAATCCACTTGGGACAACAGCGAATTTTTTTTATTTTATTTTATTATTTTTGTTTTGTTGTTTTGGGTTTTTTTTTTGTTTTGTTTTGTTTGGGTTTGTTGTTTTTTTTATTATTATTATTTAAAAGATTTAAAAACAAAGAAACATCCAGGAGAAGACAGTGTGAGAAAAGCGGAGCGACCCGCTCTCCCCTCCACAGCCGCTGGTCACCAGGAGAGCTCTGCCCGCCAGGGAGGCCCGGAGGACGCCCTCGGCCAAAACCCTGCCATGATGTTTGGCTTTTCTCCCCGAAACGAACGGGAAAGCTGCCGGGGGACAGCCGGCCAAACGGAGCACGCGGCATTTCTCACCGGCAACCCCCCCCCACCTCCCACCCGGACTCGCCCGGGGGCTCTGCTCGGTTTTTTTGCACTGACTTAAACGGGAATTTTCTCCTCTCTCCCGTCTCCCTTTTGGAGATGTCTACCCTGGCCCCGGCAGCGTGAGATGCCCCACGCCGGGAGCGGGGCCACTGCTCCCCCCTGCTGAGCTTGCGGGGGTCCGTCTTTCAAGTGTTTACAACGAGGGAAAGAAAAAAAAAAAAAAAAAGAAAATAAAAAGAAAAAAAAGGAAAAAAAAAAAGTAAAAAAAAAAAAAAAAGACAAAACCGACAGGAGAAAAAAAAAGAAAAAAAAAAAACAAAACCCAACCAACCAAACCACAACTGAAGCTTCGTGTTGACTGGCGTGTTCTTCGATTTGAGCTTCCCTGCCCCGGTGATGTTTACAGACTGGTCACTCTTTAACTCAGCTATAACCACTCAGAGACTGGAGAGCCGCAGCATCCCCGCCGCCCCCTCCCGCTGCCCCCCCGCCGCCGGGCTCCTCTTGCCAAAACCACCCCCTACGCCACCCCCTGTTTCTTTCCCTCTCCTTTGAGTGGAACCCTTTCGAGGAGGGAAGGCCACCGATGGTGTGTGTCCCCCCCTGGCCACGGGGGTGGCTTTGCCGGAGGTGCCAAAACGGAGTTGTTTCATGGCAGTGACACCCCCCCCCACCATCCCCCAAAAGCCCATCCCCGTCTCCTCCCGGCGCGGCGGGCGCGTTTTCGTTGGTGAAACCTCCCCTGCTGGTGGCCGTGCCCCTGCGGGAAACCTTTCTGTATTTATATATTAAAAAAAAACAAAAAAAAAAAAACAAAAAAACCCCAAAAAACGGGGGAAAAAAACTTAAAAGAGTTCAGAGCTTGGGGGGAGCTTCCTTCATTAGTCAAGGTGTTTTGATATGGTATTAAAACAATGTTCAATAAAATATTCACTGTTATTTTATTTCACTGGCTTTCTTGGTGAAGCGGGCGATGCCTGGCCAGGGGGCCGGAGCCCCCCCCAACCCGTGCCCATGCCCCTTCCTTCCCCGTGTCCACCCCGGCGTGGGCATCGCCGCGGCGGAGCTCACCACGTCCCAGAGGGCTCCCAGCCCCGCACCGCGGCGCTGGGGAAGTGGCCAAAGTGGGTGCCCCCACCCGCCGCCGTGTCCCCTGGCCCTGGGGACATCTGTGTGTGCACTGCTTGGGACAGGGACCCCTCCTGGGGAGGGGATGGGGTGTCCTGTCCCCCCCACCCCACCCCAAAAGACATCACAGTGCACAGAGGCTGTGGGTGCAAAGGGGTTTATTGAAGGGTTGGGGATCCCCAACCCACAGGGGTGGGGACAGGGGAGGGTTTGGGGGGGGACGGGGGTGGTGGCAAGGCAAGGTGACTCCTGGGGGGCTGCTGTCCCCCCCACCGGCTGGGCGCCGGTGCCCACCTCAGAGCACCTTCCCGGGGTTCATGAGGTTGTGGGGGTCCAGCGCCGCCTTGATGCTCCGCATGGTGTCCAACCCCTCCTGGCCCAGCTCCTCCAGCAGCAGCGCCCGCTTGCCCAGCCCCACGCCGTGCTCCCCGGTGCAGGTGCCCCCCGCCGCCAGCGCCCGCCTGCGGGATGAGGTGGGGAGGGTGTCAGGGGATGGGACGGGGCCATCTGTCCCCGTTTGTCCCTGTCCCCACCTGCCCAGGCGATGGGTGAAGGCATGGACGCGCTGGGTCTCAGCCGGGTCCTGGGTGTCGAAGATGAGGAGGCAGTGGAAGTTGCCGTCACCTACGTGTCCCACCATGGGGCCTGCGGGGCTGTGGGTCAGGTGGGGAGACCCGGTGGTCCCCCCAACTGGGCCCCCCCCCCCCCCCCCCTGCCCTGGGGGACCACGGCGCCGCTGACCGGTGAGGCCGGAGTCCTGCAGGTCCTGCTTGGTCTCCACCACCACGTCGGGCAGGCGGGAGATGGGCACGCAGACGTCCGTGGAGTAACCCTGCGCAGGGCAGAGCCGTTGGCGCCCACAGCTCCACGGGGCACTGCCGCCATCGTCCCCTGTCCCCCCCCCCCCCTACCCCGTGCCCGTCCCTCACCTGGCAGCCGGGCCGCAGGGCCAGGGCGGCGTACCAGGCGCTGTGACGCATGGCCCACAGCCGCCCGCGCTCCTCCGGCTCCTCCGCCCAGGCCACACGGGAGCCATCATTCAGGCGCACAATCTCCTCTGCCGGTGGCCGGGAACCCTGGGATGGGGCCGGGACGGGACCCACGGCACCCCCGGGCAGCCGGACCTCACCCCGGCACCCCCCAGTCCCCGTGCTGGGCATCCATCCCACACCCCAGGACACCCCTGGTCCCTCTGTCCCTGGGCAGCCATCCATCACCCTGGGAAGCCCCCGGTCCCCTGTCCCCAGGCCCCCCAGCCCACGCACCCATCCCTCACCCTGGTGACCCCCGCCCCCCAAATCATTCCCCAATCCCCATCCTGGGATCCCATCCCTCATCCCGGGACACCCCTGGTCGCCTGTCCATGGGCACTCATCCACATCCCCCGGACCCCGGTCCCCCCGTCCCCAACTCTGGGCATCAGTCCCTTGCCCTGGTGACCCCAAGGTCCCCCCATCCCCGGCCCTGGACCCCCATCCCTCACCCCAGAGCCATATCATGACCTCCCAGCACCGCCCTTCACACCACGACACCCCTGGTCCCCACCACCCTCTGTCCCCGGGATCCCCCAGCCCACGCACCCATCTCTGGCTCTGGGACACCCGATCCCCTGGTCCCGGTGCCCACCATGGCCCCAGTGCCATCCCTACCCGTCTGCCGTTGCTGCTCGGCCAGCCCGTGCCGGGAGCCATGGAGCTCCAGGAGGAGCGTGGCCGCCACCGGCAGCTCCATCTTGCTGAAGCGGCCGCAGGCATCCGCCATCACCTCGTCCAGGAACTCTGGGCAGGAGGAGAGGGCGCTGAGCCCCGCCGCCGGCCCCCCGATCCCCAGTTCCACCGCCGGCCCCACCGCCGGGCACCCACCGATGCGAGCCACAGGCACGGCGGCTTGCAGCACCTGGACGGTGCAAGCCACGGCCGCCCGCACGCTGGGGAAGGTGGCGATGGTGACGGCGGTGGCCTCGGGCAGGGGGTGCAGGCGCAGCGTGGCCTGCGTCAGGAAGCCCAGGGTGCCCTCGGAGCCCACGAAGAGCGAGGGTCAAGTCGTAGCCGGCCGCCCGCTTCCTGCGCGGGGGCCAGTGAGCCGGTTGCCCCGGTGGTCCCTGCCTGGCCCAGCCCGGTCCCCCCCAGCCCCGGCACCCACCTGGCCTGGCGCCCGGGGCCGGCGGTGTGGAGCAGGCGCCCGTCCGGCAGCACCACGCGCAGGTTGAGCACGTTGGGCCGCATGGTGCCGTAGCGCACCGCGTTGGTGCCCGAGGCGCCCGTGGCCGCCATGCCGCACAGCGAGGCGTCCGCCCCGGGGTCTGCAGGTGGGGGGGGGGGGGGGACGGGGGGGACGGGGATGGGGATGGGGCGGGTGGCTGGTGCCGGGATGGGGCCACGGGATGTCCCCACGGGACGCCGTGCCGAGCCTGGCAACCCAGGAGCCCAGCCCTGCACCCGCCCTACTGCGCCCCTGAGACCATGGGGACCCCAACACCACAGGGACCGTGGCACCCACCCCCCCACGGGCCACCCCTGGGACCACAGCACCTTAGTGGGGGTCCCAACGCCACTGGGACCATGGCACCCACTCCCCCATGGGCATCCCTGGGACCACAGCACCTCAGTGGAGGTCCCAACGCCACTGGGACCATGGCACCCACTCCCCCATGGGCATCCCTGCTGCACCCCTGGGACCATGGCACCCACTCCCCCATGGGCATCCCTGCTGCACCCCTGGGACCATGGCACCCACTCCCCCATGGGCACCCCTGGGACCACAGCACCTCAGTGGGGGTCCCAACGCCACTGGGACCATGGCACCCGCTCCCCCATGGGCATCCCTGCTGCACGCCTGGGACCATGGCACCCACTCCCCCATGGGCACCCCTGGGACCACAGCACCTTAGTGGGGGTCCCAACGCCACTGGGACCATGGCACTCAATCCCCCATGGGCACCCCCTGCTGCACCCCTGGGACCATGGCACCCACTCCCCCATGGGCATCCCTGCGGCCACAGCACCTCAGTGGGGACCCCGGGACCCCAACACACCCAAGGGCACCCCCCAGCACCTCTGGGACGATGGCGTCGCCAGTCCCACCAGGACCCCAGCACCCCTGACACCCCCAGCTCCACAAGCATCCCCAACGCCCCCGGTGCCGCCACCCTCGGCAGCTCCCCGCTGCCCCGGCACCCACAGTACCAACGGGGAACCAGAGCCCGGTGCCACGTAGGTGGCTGTTGAGGGCCTTGCGGGTGACACCAGGCTCCACCGCCACCGAGAAGTCCTCAACGCTCAGCTCGGTGATGGCATCCATGCGGCTCAGGTCGAAGCAGACGCCGCCCTGGCACGGGGACACCGGTGTGGCTCGGCGTGAGCGGGCACCGAGAGCTCCCCCCCCCCCCCGGGCAGGGGCTGGGCAGGGGGTGCCGGGGGTGCCCGTACCTGCACGGCGTTGACGCCACCCTCGAGGCCGGTGCCGGTGCCGAAGGGCACCATGGGCACATGGCGGCTGTAGCAGAGCGCCGCCAACTCCTGCACCTGCCCCACCGCCTGGGGCCACACCACGGCGTCCGGGGGGGCGCAGCTGGGGGACGGGGTGGCACTGCTGCCCCAAGGACCTCCCCCTCCCCAGACCCTTCCCCTTCCCCTCCCCGGACCCTTCCCCTACACCACGGGCCTCCCCCTCCCCAAACCCTTTCCCTCCCCCTCCCCAAACCCTGCCCCTCTGCGGGACCCTTCCCCTCCCCAGGGCTCTCCCCCCCTCCCCGGACCCTTCCCCTCCCCAAACGCCCCCCCCGGGGGTCGCAGCCCCCCCCGGCACCCACGCGTGCATGGACTCGTCGTGGCCGTGCTGCTCCCGCACCGCCGGCGCCGTGGAGACGTTGGGGTCCCCGACCACGGCCCTCAGAGCCTCCACGAAGTCGGGGGGCAGCGGGGGCTGCGGGGGGGGGGGGGGGGGTGGGGGGGGACACACACGGGGGCCCCGTCAGGGCGGCGGCAGAACGGGGCCGGGGGGGGGCCCAGGACCCCCCGCCCGCCGCTGGGGCCGCGGGGCCACTCTGCGGCCCCGATCCCGCCGTGCCCCCCCCCCCCCCGGGGCCCCCCCCGGGCCCACCTTGGAGCAGCAGCTCCGGCGCCCCAGGGCCCCCCCCAGCCCCAGCACCGCCCGCAGGGCCATGGCGGGCACCGGCGGCGGCGGCGCGACGCGGCCCCTCCCCCGCCCCGACGGCCCCTCCGCCCCCGCCGCCCCCTCCGCCCCCGCCGCCGCCTTAAGGTGGCTCCGGCGGACGGGGGGGCGGCGCTGCGACACGGGGCCCCCCCCGGCCGGGGGTGCTGTGCCTCCGGCACCCGACCCCGGGCCCGACCGCCCACCCGGGTGTCCCCACTCCCACCCGGGTGTCCCCACTCCCACCCAGGTGTCCCCGCTCCCACCCGGGTGTCACCAGACCTCCCCTTGTCCCCGCTCCCACCCGGGTGTCCCCGCTCCCACCCGGGTGTCCCCACTCCCACCCGGGTGTCCCCCACTCCCACCCGGGTGTCACCAGACCTCCCCTTGTCCCCGCTCCCACCCGGGTGTCCCCGCTCCCACCCGGGTGTCCCCACTCCCACCCAGGTGTCACCAGACCTCCCCTTGTCCCCGCTCCCACCCGGGTGTCCCCACTCCCAGCCCACTGTCCCCACGCCAGGCCACACGCCCTCGTCCCTGGCCAGGTGTCCCCCGGGGGAGGCCACACGCTCTCGCCCCCGGCCTCGCGTCCCACGCCTGCTGTACGGCTGGGTGTCCCCAAGCCTGCCCAGGTGTCCCTCCACCTGCCCACATACCCCTGCCTGGGTCCCGTGTCCCCAGGGAAGGCCACATGTCCCCAGGCCTCCTGCCCTCCTCGACCAGGGCTCCCTAAGTCCGTGACAGGTGTCCCCTGCCTGGTCCCTGTCCTGCCCTTGGCCACGTGTCCCCACATGTGGCCAGTGGTCCTGGGCCCCATGGGAGGCTGTGTGTCCCCCAAGCCTCCAGCCTTTCCCGGCCAGGTGTCCCCCATGCCCCCCAGCCTCATGTCCCCATGCTCGACCTGGTGTCCCCATGCCCCCCAGCCTCATGTCCCCATGCCCAACCTGGTGTCCCCATGCCCCCCAGCCTCATGTCCCCATGCCCAACCTGGTGTCCCCATGCCCCCCCAGGTGTCCCCATGCCCCCCAGACTCATGTCCCCATGCCCAACCTGGTGTCCCCATGCCCACCCAGGTGTCCCCATGACCCCCAGCCTCATGTCCCCATGCCCAACCTGGTGTCCCCATGCCCACCCAGGTGTCCCCATGCCCCCCAGCCTCATGTCCCCATGCCCAACCTGGTGTCCCCATGCCCACCCAGGTGTCCCCATGCCCCCCAGCCTCATGTCCCCATACACACCCCGGTGTCCCCATGCCTCCTGCCATGACGGCCAGGTGTCCCCATGCCCCCATAACTGTCCCCAAGCCCATCGCAAGGCCCTGTCCCCACGCACGCGTCCCCCAGCCCTCCGGCTGACCCCTGTCCCCCTCCCGCCCGTCCCGGTGCGGTGACGAGGACACAGCGTGGTGGTGAGGGTGGCAGCGTTTATTGGCGGCCTCAGTTGGCGGCCAGGATGGAGTTGATCCAGTCGCGGAGCATGGTGACGCGGGGCGTAGACGCCGGGCACGTTGGGGTCGCAGTTGCTGCTGCCCCAGGAGACGATGCCCACCAGGGTCCAGGCGCCGTCCTTCTGGCACACCAGCGGGGCCGCCGGAGTCGCCCTGCGGGCAGCGGGGTGAGGGCAGGGCCGGGGGGCCGGGGGGCCGGGGGGGGCCGGGGCGGGGGGCGCCCGGGGACACCTACCATGCAGGAGGAGGCACCGTCGGCGCCGGCGCACACCATCACGTCAGCGATGCGGTACCCCCCAGTACTGCTTGCACTGCGCGTTGGTGAGCAGGGGCAGGGCCACCTGCTGCAGCACCGCCGGCGTGTCCGCGGCTGCGGGCGAGAGGGGCAGCGTCAGCGTCGGGGACCGCCACGGGACCGGGAACGGGGACCGGGAGTGGGACTGGGGTGGGGATGAGTATTAGGAAGGGGCTTGGGGATGGGGACGGGGATGGGGATGGGGATGGGGATGAGGGTGGGGATGGGGATGGGGATGAGGATAGGGATGGAGATGAGGACGGGGATGGAGATGAGGACGAGGATGGAGATGAAGACAGCGGTGGGGACAGGGATGGGGATGAGGATGGGGATGAGGATGAGGGTGGGGACAGGGATGCGGATGAGGATAGGGATGGAGATGAGGACAAGGATGGGGGTGAGGATGAGGATAGGGATGGAGATGAGGACAAGGATGGGGGTGAGGATGAGGATAGGGATGGAGATGAGGACAAGGATGGGGGTGAGGATGAGGATAGGGATGGAGATGAGGACAAGGATGGGGGTGAGGATGAGGGTGGGGACAGGGATGGGGATGAGGACAGGGATGGGGACAGGGATGGGGATGAGGATGGGGATGGAGAAGAGGATGAGATGAGGACAGATGTGGGGACAGGGATGGGGATGAAGATGAGGATGAGGATGGAGATGAGGACAGAGGTGGGGACAGGGATGGGGATGAGGATGGAGATGAGGATGAGGGTGGGGACAGGGATGGGGATGAGGACAGGGATGGGGATGAGGAAGGGGATGAGGAAGGGGGATGAGGACAGGAAGGTACCGTTGGGGTCAGTGAGCCCCCAGCCAGTGGTGACACAGGTCATGCCACCCGGGAAGTCGTCGGTGGCCTGGGGCAGGCAGACAGGGGGACACGCGGGCGGACAGCCGTGCCGGGGTGGCCAGTTTGAGCAGGGTGATGTCGTCGCGGATGGGTCCAGCATGTTGAATTTGGGGTTCTTGAAGACCTGGAGGAGGCAGCACGGCTCCCAGCGCCTGCACCATCCTCACCCAGGGCACCAGGCACCGGGGGACTCCACAGGGCCCAAGGGGGACCCCGGGGACTGATGGGGGACCCCGGGAAAGGCTCGTGTGTCCCAGACCGACAGGGTCCTTGGGGTGCAGATCCCACCCCCTGAGGCACGGGGCAGCAGGGACGCAGTGGTGACTCAGGTGGCCCCCAGGGAGCAGCCCCCAAGTCCTGGGCTGAAAGGGACCCGGGGAGAAGATCCCAACCCAGGGACAGATGGGTCGCAGGGACACCCCAGGGATGAGGAACAGCAACACCGTGGGCAGGTGGACCCCAAATCCCCGGCTGAGGCCCTCCAGGGGGCAGACGACACCTCCAGGCATCGCTGGGTGCCGGGGAACGGGGACCGGACCCCAAGGCTCAGCACGACGGGGCCACCAGAGCCCGTGTGCCACCCGGGGGCTGCTGCTGGCCGGGCACCCTGGGGCTGCGCGGGGCCCTGCAGGGGCAGCCCCCAGCCCGGCTGGGCCCTGGGGAGCAGGGACACCCCGCGACACAGCCCCCCCAGGCACTGACGGCGCCGCCGCCTTCCTCAGCCCCATCCCGTGAGGGTCCCGGGAAGCGGGGACAGCCTGGGGACCCCACCTGAGGGATAAGGGGGAGCAGGGACGCCCCAGGGCACCCCAGCCCGGGCGTGCGGGGCACCGTGGGCACCCCCGGGCACCGCACCCTCCGGAGAAGGGGAGCCGGGGACCCTCTGGGGACCTGACCCCGGGCCCAGGCGGACCCGGGCCCGCGGGACTCCCCACGACGGCCGTGGGAGCCTGCGGGCACACGGCCCCCGCGCCGGCGGTACCTTCTCGATGGTCAGCTTCTGCTGGTCAGGGGAGGGCGAGTCCTGGTCGTACGCACCCACCACCACGGTGTCGGTGGTCCTGGGCACAGGCAGGCGCTGAGCAGCGGGCACGGGCATGGGGGGGGCTGGGGACCCCCTGCCCGCGCCCAGCCCCGTGCCGGTGGGCGGCAGAGCCGGTGCCTACCTGACGCCGCAGTGGGCAGCGGTGACCACCCAGTTCTCGCTGATCAGGGACCCGCCGCAGAAGTGGAAGCCGTTGTAGCGCTGCCCCGGGAAGAGCTGCCGTCAGCACCCGGCACCGCCGGCACCGCCAATGGGGGGGGTGCTCCGTGCCCAGCACCCACCCCAGCACCCGCCCCGGCCCCCGGCCCCACCGCGGGCACCCACCTGGAGGGACACCTGCCATGGCCAGGACCCTGGCACCGCTGGCTCCCCGTTGACGATGCGGTTGTAGCCGCGGATGACGGGCGTGATGGCGGGCACGCCGCAGTCTGCGGGGCACAAGCGGCCGTGGGACGGGGGCTCCGGCCACCCCAGCCCCGTGTCACCCCACCACAGCCCCCTCCCCTCAAGCCCATCGCCCGCCCCACCGAGCCCCACGGCCCCACGCACTGTCCAGGGAGAGGGTGGCACGGGCAGAGCCCGCCAGCGCCAGGCAACTCAGCACCCACAGCAGAGCCATCGTCACTCGTGGGGACAGACCCTGCCTGGGGCTCGCCGCCTCTTATACCTGCTGCTGGGCACGGCCCCGCCGCTGGCCTTGGCGCCGTGGCCTCGGGAGATAGCGTGGCACCCGGCACAGCTCCCGAACGTGGCCTGGGAGTGGGGCATCTGGCGCTGGTGGCCTTGGCCGGGGCTGTGGGACAACACTGATGGGGTTGAAGTGCTGGCTTCAGTGTGCTCTTTGGCTGGGTGCATGGGGAGGGCTGTCACCAAGTCCCAGAGTGGTTGGGGTTGGAAGGGACCTTGGAGCTCACCTTGTCCAACCCCAGCAAGGACCACCTGGGGACCATGGCCAGGTGGCTTCTGAGTATCTCAACGGATGGAGACTCCACAGCCGCCCTGGGCAACTTGTGCCAGTGCTCGGTCACCCCACAGTGCAAACGTGTCTCCTGATGGTCAGGGGAACCCTCCTGCCTGTCAGGTTGCCCCACCTCATCTGGTCCTGCACTTGGCACCAGTGGAAAGCTCTGTCCCCATTACACCCACCTCCTGTTACCATCAGAGATGCTCCTGTCCCTTCCATATCTCCCTGGACCCTCCCCCCAGTATGTCCCTGTCTCTCTCGTACTGGGGAGCCCCGCTCTGGACCCAGCACTCCAGGGACGGCCTCCCCTGCCCCAGCACCGAGCAGGGGGGCAGGGTCCCTCCCTTGACCTGCTGGCAATGCTCTGCCTTCTGCCTTCTACGGTGGCCGTGGCCGCCGTGGCCGGTGCCTGGGCAACCCAGTGCCCACCAGCGCCTGGGGTTTGGTCTGCAGAACTCTTCCCAGCCACTGCCCAGGCTGGGGCACGGGGACCCTGCTCAGCCCCGGGGCCAGGCCCCCAGTGCACACAGGGATCGGGGCGATGGCCATGGTGCCAGGGCTGGCACTGTGCCAGCAGCGCTGTGCCGGGTGCCACGCTATCTCCCGAGGCCACGGCGCCAAGGCCAGCGGCGGGGCCGTGCCCAGCAGCAGGTATAAGAGGCGGCGAGCCCCAGGCAGGGTCTGTCCCCACGAGTGACGATGGCTCTGCTGTGGGTGCTGAGTTGCCTGGCGCTGGCGGGCTCTGCCCGTGCCACCCTCTCCCTGGACAGTGCGTGGGGCCGTGGGGCTCGGTGGGGCGGGCGATGGGCTTGAGGGGAGGGGGCTGTGGTGGGGTGACACGGGGCCGGGGTGGCCGGAGCCCCCGTCCCACGGCCGCTTGTGCCCCGCAGACTGCGGCGTGCCCGCCATCACGCCCGTCATCCGCGGCTACAACCGCATCGTCAACGGGGAGCCAGCGGTGCCAGGGTCCTGGCCATGGCAGGTGTCCCTCCAGGTGGGTGCCCGCGGTGGGGCCGGGGGCCGGGGCGGGTGCTGGGGTGGGTGCTGGGCACGGAGCACCCCCCCGTTGGCGGTGCCGGCGGTGCCGGGTGCTGACGGCAGCTCTTCCCGGGGCAGCGCTACAACGGCTTCCACTTCTGCGGCGGGTCCCTGATCAGCGAGAACTGGGTGGTCACCGCTGCCCACTGCGGCGTCAGGTAGGCACCGGCTCTGCCGCCCACCGGCACGGGGCTGGGCGCGGGCAGGGGGTCCCCGGCCCCCCCCCATGCCCGTGCCCGCTGCTCAGCGCCTGCCTGTGCCCAGGACCACCGACACCGTGGTGGTGGGTGCGTACGACCAGGACTCGCCCTCCCCTGACCAGCAGAAGCTGACCATCGAGAAGGTACCGCCGGCGCGGGGGCCGTGTGCCGGAAGGCTCCCACGGCCGTCGTGGGGAGTCCCGCGGGCCCAGGTCCGCCTGGGCCCGGGGTCAGGTCCCCAGAGGGTCCCCAGCTCTCCTTCTCCGGAGGGTGCGGTGCCCGGGGGTGCCCACGGTGCCCCGCACGCCCGGGGCTGGGGTGCCCTGGGGCGCCCCTGCTCCCCCTTATCCCTCAGGTGGGGTCCCCAGGCTGTCCCAGCTTCCCGGGACCCTCACGGGATGGGGCTGAGGAAGGCGGCGGTGCCGTCAGTGCCTGGGGGGGCTGTGTCGCGGGGTGTCCCTGCTCCCCAGGGCCCAGCCGGGCTGGGGGCTGCCCTGCAGGGCCCCGCGCAGCCCCAGGGTGCCCGGCCAGCAGCAGCCCCGGGTGGCACACGGGCTCTGGTGGCCCCGTCGTGCTGAGCCTTGGGGTCCGGTCCCCGTTCCCCGGCACCCAGCGATGCCCGGAGGTGTCGTCTGCCCCCTGGAGGGCCTCAGCCGGGGATTTGGGGTCCGCCTGCCCGCGGTGTTGCTGTTCCTCGTCCCTGGGGTGTCCCTGCCACCCATCTGTCCCTGGGTTGGGATCTTCTCCGCGGGTCCCTTTCAGCCCAGGACTTGGGGGCTGCTCCCTGGGGGCCACCTGAGTCCCCACTGCGTCCCTGCTGCCCCGTGCCTCAGGGGGTGGGATCTGCACCCCAAGGACCCTGTTGGTCTGGGACACACCGAGCCTTTCCCCGGGGTCCCCATCAGTCCCCGGGGTCCCCCTTGGGCCCTGTGGAGTCCCCGGTGCCTGGTGCCCTGGGTGAGGGTGGTGCAGGCGCTGGGAGCCGTGCTGCCTCCTCCAGGTCTTCAAGAACCCCAAATTCAACATGCTGACCATCCGCGACGACATCACCCTGCTCAAACTGGCCACCCCGGCACGGCTGTCCGCCCGCGTGTCCCCTGTCTGCCTGCCCCAGGCCACCGACGACTTCCCGGGTGGCATGACCTGTGTCACCACTGGCTGGGGGCTCACTGACCCCAATGGTACCTTCCTGTCCTCATCCTCATCCCTGTCCTCATCCCCATCCCTGTCCCCAACCTCATCCTCATCTCCATCCCTATCCTCATCCCCATCCCTGTCCCCACCTCTGTCCTCATCTCCATCCTCATCCTCATCTTCATCCCCATCCCTGTCCCCACATCTGTCCTCATCTCATCCTCTTCTCCATCCCCATCCTCATCCCCATCCCTGTCCCCATCCCTATCCTCATCTCCATCCCTGTCCCCACCCTCATCCTCACCCCCATCCTTGTCCTCATCTCCATCCCTATCCTCATCCGCATCCCTGTCCCCACCCTCATCCCCATCCCCATCCTCATCCCCATCCCTGTCCCCACCGCTGTCCTCATCTCCATCCTCGTCCTCATCTACATCCTCGTCCTCATCTCCATCCCCGTCCTCATCTCCATCCCTATCCTCATCCCCATCCCTGTCCCCAACCTCATCCCTATCCCCATCCCCATCCCCATCCCTATCCCCATCCCCATCCCCATCCCCATCCCCGTCCCCATCCCCAAGCCCCTTCCTAATACTCATCCCCACCCCAGTCCCACTCCCGCTCCCCGTTCCCGGTCCCGTGGCGGTCCCCGACGCTGACGCTGCCCCTCTCGCCCGCAGCCGCGGACACGCCGGCGGTGCTGCAGCAGGTGGCCCTGCCCCTGCTCACCAACGCGCAGTGCAAGCAGTACTGGGGGTACCGCATCGCTGACGTGATGGTGTGCGCCGGCGCCGACGGTGCCTCCTCCTGCATGGTAGGTGTCCCCGGGCGCCCCCCGCCCCCGGCCCCCCCCGGCCCCCCGGCCCCCCGGCCCTGCCCTCACCCGCTGCCCGCAGGGCGACTCCGGCGGCCCGCTGGTGTGCCAGAAGGACGGCGCCTGGACCCTGGTGGGCATCGTCTCCTGGGGCAGCAGCAACTGCGACCCCAACGTGCCCGGCGTCTACGCCCGCGTCACCATGCTCCGCGACTGGATCAACTCCATCCTGGCCGCCAACTGAGGCCGCCAATAAACGCTGCCACCCTCACCACCACGCTGTGTCCTCGTCACCGCACCGGGACGGGCGGGAGGGGGACAGGGGTCAGCCGGAGGGCTGGGGGACGCGTGCGTGGGGACAGGGCCATGTGGTGGGCTTGGGGACAGTTATGGGGGCATGGGGACACCTGGCCGTCATGGCAGGAGGCACGGGGACACCGGGGTGTGCACCGGACATGAGGCTGCAGGGCATGGGGACGCCTGTGTGGGCATGGGGACACCAGGTTGGGCATGGGGACATGAGGCTGGGGGGCATGGGGACACCTGGGTGGGCATGGGGACACCAGGTTGGGCATGGGGACATGAGGCTGGGGGGCATGGGGACACCTATGTGGGCATGGGGACATGAGGCTGGGGGGCATGGGGACACCTGGCCGGGAAGGCTGGAGGCTTGGGGACACACAGCCTCCCATGGGGCCCGGGACCACTGGCCACATGTGGGGACACGTGGCCAAGGGCAGGGACAGGGACCAGGCAGGGGACACCTGTCTGGACTTAGGGAGCCCTGGTCGAGGAGGGCAGGAGGCCTGGGGACATGTGGCCTTCCCTGGTGACACGGGACCCAGGCAGGGGTATGTGGGCAGGTGGAGGGACACCTGGGCAGGCTTGGGGACACCCAGCCGTACAGCAGGCGTGGGGACGCGAGGCCGGGGGCGAGAGCTTGTGGCCTCCCCCGGGGACACCTGGCCAGGGACGAGGGCACGGGGACAGCGGGCTGGGAGTGGGGACACCCGGGGTGGGAGCGGGGACAAGGGGAGGTCTGGTGACACCTGGGTGGGAGCGGGGACACCCGGGTGGGAGTGGGGACACCCGGGTGGGAGCGGGGACAAGGGGAGGTCTGGTGACACCCGGGTGGGAGTGGGGACACCCGGGTGGGAGCGGGACACCCGGGTGGGAGCGGGGACAAGGGAGGTCTGGTGACACCCGGGTGGGAGTGGGGACACCCGGGTGGGAGGTGGGGGACACCCGGGTGGGAGCGGGGACACCCGGGTGGGAGCGGGGATAAGGGGAGGTCTGGTGACACCCGGGTGGGAGTGGGGACACCCGGGTGGGAGTGGGGGACACCCGGGTGGGAGCGGGGGACACCCTGGGTGGGAGCGGGGGATAAGGGGAGGTCTGGTGACACCCGGGTGGGAGTGGGGACACCCGGGTGGGAGCGGGGACACCCGGGTGGGCGGACGGGCCCGGGGTCGGGTGCCGGAGGCACAGCACCCCCGGCCGGGGGGGCCCCGTGTCGCAGCGCCGCCCCCGTCCGCCGGAGCCACCTTAAGGCGGCGGCGGGGGCGGAGGGGGCGGCGGGGGCGGAGGGGCCGTCGGGGCGGGGGAGGGCCGCGTCGCGCCGCCGCCGCCGGTGCCCGCCATGGCCCTGCGGGCGGTTGCTGGGGGCTGGGGGGGGGCCCTGGGGCGCCGGAGCTGCTGCTCCAAGATGGGCCCGGGGGGGGTCCCCGGGGGGGGGCACGGCGGGGATCGGGGCCGCAGAGTGGCCCCGCGGCCCCAGCGGCGGGCGGGGGGTCCTGGGCCCCCCCCGGCCCCGTTCTGCCGCCGCCCTGACGGGGCCCCCGTGTGTGTCCGTCCCCCCCCCCACCTCCTCCCGCAGCCCCCGCTGCCCCCCGACTTCGTGGAGGCTCTGAGGGGCCGTGGTCGGGGACCCCAACGTCTCCACGGCGCCGGCGGTGCGGGAGCAGCACGGCCACGACGAGTCCATGCACGCGTGGGTGCCGGGGGGGGCTGCGACCCCCGGGGGGGGGGGGTTTGGGGAGGAGGAGGTCGGTGGGGCAGCAGTGCCACCCCGTCCCCCAGCTGCCCTGGGGGTGCTGGGGTGCGCCGTGGTCCCCGGGGTGTGACAGCAGTCCCCATGGGACTGGGGGGTGCCATGGCCCCAGTGCTCCCAGGGGATGCTGGAGAGCCCGTGGGGCTGTGGTGCTGCTGTCCCCACGGGTGCTGAGGTCCCCTTGGGGATGCTGTGGTCCCAGAGGTGCTGGAAGTCCTCCTGGTGTTCCCCCCACCCCGCGGGGCAGTGGTCCCAAGGGTGATGGGGGTCCCCTTGAGCGTGCCGCGGTCCCAGGGGTTCCATGGTTGTAGGGGTGCCAGGGGTCCTCTTGGGTGTGTCATAGTCCCTACGGGTACTGGGGGGGTCCCATGGGGTGCCATGATCCCAGGGGTGCACCATGCACCCCATCATGGCCGTGCTGGACCCCCAGCACCTCATGACGCCCCAGCACCCAGCTGGTGGGGGGACAGCAGCCCCCCCAGAGTCAGGGCTGGGTGCCATCCCCCCCAACCCCTTCTCCAAACCCCCCCATCCCCACACCTGTGGGTCAGGGACCCCCAAATAAACCCCTTGGCACCCACACCCTCCACGCGCCGCGATGGCTTTTGGGGGGGACAGGACACCCCAGCCCCTCCGCAGGGGGGCACACGCGCACACACACAGCCAGGAGCTGGGGGGGGGGGGTTTCTAGGCAAATCTTTATGCTGCTGGAGGACAGTTTCGGGGGGGTGTGTGTGTGGGGGGGGGTGCGCTGCGACTCCGTGTCTCTGCGAACCAGCAGAAGCTTCCCCCGTGTTCAAAAGGCACCAATTTCAGTTTGCGTTTCGGTTACAGCTGGTACGGGAGCAGAACCCAAGACGTGAGAACACACAGGTCAGGCCCTTTCTGCCCCCGGCCCCCCCCCCCCCCAATCACCCTTTATATACCCACCCCCCCACACTTTGGGGATGTTTATCCACAGCCCCCGGCGCACGGGGGGACGGCGCACCCCATCCCTCCCACGCTGCTCCCTGACGCAGGCTGCCCCACCGCGAGGAACAGCTTCCGCACCATTCAAATCTGATCAGGAGTGTCCCCCTCCCGTCATGTCGTGTCCCCCCCCCCCCCCCTCCCCGATCAAGAGGGGAGGAGCAGCCACAGCATCACCTCTAATCCCAAATTGCCGGGTGCATCCCTATCTTCATCCTACAGGGATGGCGGCCGGGAAGAGCGGCTGGTTTTGTAGGGAGAGAGGATAGCGGGGAGGGAGTGGGTGCAAATCCACCTCCCAGCTTTGCTCCAAAAAAAAAAATATCAATCCTGGGCTCCAGCTGGAGGGAGGAAGAAGAGGAAGGAGGGACGATGGCTGCAGCCCCTCATCCCTCCACCAGCGGAGCTCCAGCCCCCCCGGTGAGCGTAGGAGTCTCTATGTACATGTCCGCTTACACCGGGTGGAGAGGGCTCTCGTGGAGGGGGACGCACGTCAGGGGACAAAGGTGGGGGCCGTGGGGAGGGGACAGCAGCCCAGGGCCATCACATGGCTGCCAGCTGGCCCAGCACCATCCTGAACTGCTGCGTGCTGTTGGCGAGGTCCTTGACGCGCTCCACCATGTCCTTAGAAGCGGCGGGAGAAGGGTAGTGGAGGGCGGCCGCCTTGGTGGTCACCACGATCTCCTTGAGCATCTCGCAGAGGAGGTTGCTGTAGTGCATCACCTTGTGCTGGACGTCCTGGGCCTTGGCCTGGCGGGACAGCGTGTCCCCGATGAAGACGAGCTTGTGGGCGCTGAGGATGACGAACTTGCTGTGGGCCACGAAGATCTTGGGGGGTTGGTTGGTGCTGACGGCGGTGAAGAAGGCGTCGACGGCGTTGGTGAGGGTGGTGAGGTTGGCCTCGCACTGCTCCAGGTAGAAGAGGAGGAGCTGGCGGTCGGCGGGACACAGGGTCCCACCGCCCCGCGCCGGGCTGTAGTGCTGGGGGGGGCTCCAGTTGGACAGGTCGTTGTCGATGGGGCGCGTCACCTCCTGCTCCAGCCGCTCAAACTGCTTCAGCTGCGGGAAGGACGGGCGTGAGGCAGGACGGCCATGGAACCAGCGCCCGCTCCCCCCACCCTGGAGCCACTGGCGTGGCCACCAGCCCCAGGTGACGGCTGTGCCCCAGGGAAGACAGCGAGGGGACAGTGCCAGCCGCAGGGCAGCCGTGCCAGGCTCCTCTCCAGGAGGAAGGTGCCGATGCCCCTCTCCGCCGGCACAGCGCTGGCGTGGGAGGTGAGACCCCACCACGGGGACAGCCATGCAAGAGGTGGCCATGGTCCAGACCCGTGGGAGGGGGTCCAAGGGGAGCAGGACCCGAAGCCCCCTGCCCACCCCCGGCCCTGTTACCTGCTGGTGCTCCAGCTGGTCCTTGCTCTGCCGGATGATGTTGCCTTTCTCCAGCAGCTCCTTCTGGGTCTTCTCAAACTCCTCCTTGCCCTGCAGGGAAGGAAAGGGGCATGACACGGGGGTCAGCAACACCAGCCTTGGTGGGAGCGAGCCCCCGGGACACCCCTGGTCCCCACAGTCCTCAGGGCGGAGGGTAAAACCAAGATGTGGGTGGCAGAAGCGCCCCCGCGGAGCTGCCCGAGCCGCCGGCACAAAACCCATCCGTGGGGAGCAGCACCCCCCTGCCCGCGCCCACCTGGAGATGGACGTAGTCGTAATCCTCCATCCAGCCGCTCTCGCTGTTCTCGTAGGGCCCGTCGGGCGACTCCTGGGCCAGCAGCTTGGGCGGGGAGGGCAGTGGCCGCGACTGGATGCTGCTGGCCTTGTCGGAGGGGTGAGGGGGCCCGTGGCCGCCGCTCTCCGCCGCCGGCTTTGTCCTTTTGAAGAGGAGGGAGGCGTTGCCGTGCAGGAAGGAGGCCAACTGCTTGGTGTCATCGGGGACGCCGCGCGAGTGCATGACGAAGTGCTCCAAGTCATCCGTGCCCGGCTTGCCGCCGGCCAAGGCGCTCGGGGCCCAGTGGCAAGCGTCCAGCGCTTGGCCGTGCCGCGCCAAGGCCTGGTAGACCTCCTCCATCTTCTGCAGCTGCTTGCTGAGCTTGGCGTAGAGGGAACGGTCGGAGGCCTGGGCGGCATTGCCCACCGCCCCCCGGGCAAATTCCAGCAGGTCCCGGAGGGCCGTCCGGACGCCCTCGGCTGCCCCGCGGATGCTGGCGGCGTTGGCCTCCATGTGCTCGGGGCTGCGCCAGTTGGCGCTGATGAAGGACATGAGGTAGGAGACGGCGCCGCCGACGCCGTGCTGGAGCTTGGCCAGCGTCTCCATGGCGGCGTCCAAGTCCAGGGAGAACTCCTTGCCGGCTCCCTTGGCCGGCTCCTTCACGGGCACCACGTCCAGCGAGGAGGTGGAGATGTTGCTGCGGGTGCTGCCCGTGCTGGAGGCCGAGAGGCGCTTGGTGTCAGTGCCCTTGGCCTCGCGGTCCACTTGCGGTGGGACGTCGTAGATGTACTCGCCCTCAGAGTCCAGGGAGCCCTTTCCTGGGGCGTGCAGGTCCCGGGGCACATCGTACACCTCCTGGGAGGGGAATGCTGACCCCCCAAGCTTCTTGAGGCTGGGGGGCACATCGTAGATCTCGTGGGAGGGCGGCAGCTCCGGAGCGCCTTTCCCAGCGGCCGGCGGCACGTCGTAGACATCTTCTGGCAAGTAGGGCTCCTGCTGGGCCAGGATGAGGGGGTGGCGGGAGGGGTCGAAGGCTTTTTGCTTGGCGAAGGCGGGGGGCACGTCGTAGGTCTCCTCCCGCGCCGGGCCATCGGGCACGTCCTTGCTCACTGAGGGGGGGACGTCGTACACCTGCAAGGAGAGCAGCAGGCGCAGTCAGAGCCGGCCCAGGTCACGCGTGGGTTGTGCCGTGCCGTGGTGCACCTAAGCGCCCGCCTCGGGCGCACAAAAACGGTACTCGGTGTGCACCGGGACGGAGCCGCGCACGCCATGGGCACCCCGGTTCCCGGGGAGGCTGCCACAGCACCCCCCCCTCCTCCCCCATCCCCTTTGGGGTGGGAATCACAAATTCCTAGAGCAGCCCAGGTTGGAAGCAACCACGAAAGATCATCTGGTCCAACCTCATCCCCTGGATGAGATCACCCAGCACCCCGTTCCCCTCGCATCTTGAGGGCGTCCGGTACCAGGGATGCCACCGCCTCCCTGGGGAGGTTGGCTCCAGCGAACGATTGTTCCGGCGGTAAATTGTACCTTTCTTACACAGCGGAGCTGGGAGCTTCCCGGCAGCACTTACAGTTTGGTGCAGGTTCTTCTCCACGCTGGGGGGCACATCGTAGATCTCCTGCCCTGGGTCCTGCCCGTTGGGACCCTTCACTGCCATGGGGGGTGTGTCGTAGACCTGGATTAGCGGGGGGGGGAACGACACAACACACAGGACGGCGTGTCAGGGATAGCACAGTCACCCACCTCCTCCCAGGGACCAGCTGGGAGGGATGAAGGCACCAGAAGTAGCCCCCGAGCCCAATAATTTTGGGTTAACTCAGCTTTGGGTGTAATTTGCCCAGGTTTGGATTCCAGGCTGGGGATGGAACCAGCGACAGCGCGCCCCCCCCCGCCCCTTGACCAGTCTCACCTCTTGGCTGAACTGGCTCGGGAGCCCTCCTCGGACGGGTGGCACATCGTAGATCTCCTGGGAGCCCGTAGAGAGGAGGTGGCGAGGGAAATCATACTCATCCTGCTCCCCCTTGGGGGAGTCATAGACGTACACTTGCCCCACGCGGGTGGGCACCAGCACCTGGCAAGAGGGGAACGGGATGAGTCGGGCACCGCCGAGCATCCCCTCCACCCCTGCATCACATTCCCCCCCCCCATCAAAACCCAACGATGGGGCCGGAGAGAGGATGGATGCCGAATCCCGGACCAGACCATCCGGCAACGGGCAAAACCGGTGCCCACGGGAGGGCGCTCCCCGGCCGGGCGCGTTACGCTTCTCACGGTGACGCCGGGGGACGAGGGGGGATGATATCACCGGTTATTTATAGCGGCGAGCCTCAGCGAGAGACAAAGCCCAGCCGGCACGGCCGCGGCGTGCAGAAGGGAACGGCCAATTTGGGCACCGAACCGTGGGCAGGGATCTGCCAACGCCCACCGGGCGTTGGCAGATCCCTGCCCACGGTTCGGTGCCCACCTCACCATACCACAGCCACACCGGAGCGGCAAATAACCAAACCCAGAGGGTTTCGGCACCGGCAGAGGTGCTGGGGAGGTCCTCCCTTTTAGGGATGCTCCCCGTGCCCCGGCTGTGATTTGGCAGCCCGCCCCCCCCCCCCCCATCACCAGCTGCTTTCGCAGGGGTGTGAGTCAAGGATAGCCTTCCTGGAAAACACGATGCCGAAAGCGCCTTGGGATGACGTGCCAGGGAAGGGGCAGAGCCAGGAGGAACCTGGTGTCCGGGATGTAGCCGTTAGGCTGCCCCGGAAAAGGTCACCGTGCTGGGGACAGGCTGGTGGCTCATCCTTGCCTCACCGGTAAACCCAACCGGCAAGCGCAGGCAGGCTCGTCGGCACACGCTGGCACCGGCTGCCTGCCCCTGCCCGCGCTCTCGGGAGGGAGGAATCATCACGGCACCGCGCCGGGTACCACAGCCACCTCCATAGCTGCAGGATCCCACCACGGGGCATCTCCAAGCAGCTCTTGGGTTACCAACACCCCCCGTGCCCACCCCAGGCACGGCTGCTGTGCCCTCGGTGACACCGGCACAGCTCACACGAGACACCAACACGACCCGAGCGCCAAAACTCTGTGCCAGCCCCGAGCTGGGCAGCTCACACCGACCGGGGCGCCTCCTGCCAGCGGCGTGGGGAAGGATGCCCGCGCACCCCCCCCATGACAGGCACAAGGACTTCCCGCTCCAAGAGCCGACGTCGGGCAAATAAGCCAAAGCGCCAAAGTCCTGCCACCCACTCGCCACCGCGGACCACAGACCCCCCCCGCCGCCACCATACCGCCACCCCCCCAAACCCCCCCTCCATCCTACCTTTCCCTGGGGCTTGTGCCCTTCCCAGCTCCTCGCGTCCAAGGACGGGGGCACCTGGTAGATGTCTTGAGCCTGACCGGCCGAGGGAGGAACTTGGTAGACGTCCTGGGGGGGGCTGGCAGAGCCCCCGGGGTACGCCTCTGCCGCTTGGCCCAGGGAGGGGGGCACCTGGTAGATCTCCTGGCCGGGACTGGGGAAAGCGTGGGGAGGCGTCTGCTTCGGGTAGGCGGGCGGCTGTTTAGCCGGGGCAGGCGGAAACTGTCCGGTGGGCACCGAGCCCGGGTAGAGACCCTGTTGTCCCTTGCTGGGGACCGGCATCAGGTAGACGTTGTCCCCTTGGGGGGCATAAGCAGGGTGCATGGGTGTGTACTGCGAGGCGGGCGACAGCGGGGTGTACCCTCCTTGGTGGTGGTACGGCAGAGCCGGCTGAGGTACCGGCGGCTGCGGCACTGCCTGCCCCTGCGCCGGGCCGGGCGCTTGCTGCTGCTGCTGCTTCTTGTCGTACATCCCCACCAGGATCTTGAGGCGGTTCCCGGGGACGATGCCCTGCCGGCCATGGAGCGAGCAGAGCCACCAACCGTCCAACCCTTGCGTGTTGCGTTCCAGCACCGTCATGATGTCGCCCTTGCGGAAGGAGAGCTCGTCCGGCGACTCGGCCACGTTGTCGTACAGCGCCTTGGCCAACACGTTCTGTAAGAGAGCCCCGCGCCGGGGCGGTGAGCCGGGCCCCGCCGGCCGCTGGGCGGTCATCCCACCGGGCGACGGTACCGGGACGACCTGGGGGGAGTTGGAGGGGTCCCACCGGCTGGATGTCCCCTCTCCCAACGCTTTTTCCTTCCCAGTTGGAGTTCAACCCATCCTTCCCGGAGGTGGTGCTGGGAAGGGGACGGGCCCTTCCGCCTCCCCGGTTTTTTTAGAGAGGGGGGGGACGGGACACCTCCTCCGCCTCTCCCTCCCCTTCCCGCCGCCGCCGGGGAGGGAGGAAGTGCCATGGCGGTGAGTCAGCCCCAACCGCCGCCGTGACCATCCCCACGCCGGGCCCCTTCCGTCCCCACGGGGGACACCGGCTGTGCCGCGGCCGCCTCGCCCGTGCCGCGGCCGGGATTTACCGGTGCCATGGCGGCAGGACAGGCCGCAGCCTGTTCCCCCCCCCCAGCCCCTACACCACCTCCTCCTCCTCCTTCCCCCCGGGGCTCCCGCCACCCCGGGGGTCCCGCAGCGCGCCCGGCGGGGGGGGGGGGTCGTGGGACAAGGCCGCACCGCCCCCGGTACGGCGGGGCTGGGCCAAGGTCACGCCGAGAGGGGGCCCGGCCGCTCAGCCCTGCCGGGCGTGGGGGAGGCCGCCCCGCCGCCTTCCTCCTCCTCCTCCTCCTCCTCCTCCTCCTCCTCCATGCCCGCCATGAGCCGTTACCCCGGGGCCCCGCCGGGAGGGGGGGGGGGAGCCCCCCCCACGCGTGTCCCCCGTCTCCCCCCCCACCCCAACTCCCCCGGCCCGCTCACCAGGTAGTTCATCTTGCGGCGGGGCCGCTGTACGGGCCCTAGCGCCGGTCGGCCGTGGGCCGGGGGCGGCGGGGCGGGCGGGCGGCGCGGGTGGCGGCGGCGGCGCCGTAGGGATCATTATAGCGCCCGGCCCGCCCGCGGCCGCCGGCACGGCCCCGCCCCCGCCGGCTGCGCCCGCCCCCATTGGCTGAGCCCGCCCGGAGGGGGCGGGGCTAAGGGCAAGGGGAGGGGCTTCCCGGTGGGCGGGGTCGCGGAGGGGGCGTGGCCGGGCCGGGGGTGGGGGGGGCAGCGGGGATGCGGCGGGGGTGGGGGGAGCGGGTAACGGGGTGCAACGGGGGTGTAATGGGGGTGTAATGGGGGGGGGTAACGGGTAACGGGGTGCAACGGGGGTGTAATGGGGGTGTAATGGGGGGGGTAACGGGGTGCAACGGGGGTGTAATGGGGGTGTAATGGGGGGGGGGGTAACGGGGTGCAACGGGGGTGTAATGGGGGTGTAATGGGGGGGATAACGGGGGTGCAACGGGGGTGTAATGGGGGTGCACCGGGGGGGGTAACGGGGTGCAACGGGGGTGTAATGGGGGTGCAGCGGGGGGGGTAACGGGTAACGGGGTGTAACGGGGGTGTAATGGGGGTGCACCGGGGGTGCACCGGGTAATGGGGGTGCAGCGGGGGGGGGGGTAACGGGTAACGGGGGTGCTTACGGGGGTGTACGGGGGTGCAATGGGTGTGCAGCGGGGGTGCAACGGGTCACGGGGGTGTAACGGGGGTGCAACGGGGGTGCAACGGGTAATGGGGGTGCAGCGGGGGCGCACCGGGTAATGGGGGTGCAGCGGGGGGGGTAACGGGTAACGGGGGTGCAACGGGGGTGTAATGGGGGTGTAATGGGGGGGGTAACGGGGTGCAACGGGGGTGTAATGGGGGTGTAATGGGGGGGGGGGGTAACGGGGTGCAACGGGGGTGTAATGGGGGTGCACCGGGGGGGGTAACGGGTAACGGGGTGCAACGGGGGTGTAATGGGGGTGTAATGGGGTAACGGGGTGCAACGGGGGTGTAATGGGGGTGTAATGGGGGGGGATAACGGGGTGCAACGGGGGTGTAATGGGGGTGCACCGGGGGGGGGTAACGGGTAACGGGGTGCAACGGGGGTGTAATGGGGGTGCACCGGGGGGGGTAACGGGGTGCAACGGGGGGTGTAATGGGGGTGCAGCGGGGGGGGGGTAACGGGTAACGGGGTGCAACGGGGGTGTAATGGGGGTGCACCGGGGGTGCACCGGGTAATGGGGGTGCAGCGGGGGGGGGTAACGGGGGTGCTTACGGGGGTGTACGGGGGGTGCAATGGGTGTGCAGCGGGGGTGCAACGGGTCACGGGGGTGTAACGGGGGTGCAACGGGGGTGCAACGGGTAATGGGGGTGCAGCGGGGGCGCACCGGGTAATGGGGGTGCAGCGGGGGGGGGTAACGGGTAACGGGGTGCAACGGGGGTGTAATGGGGGTGTAATGGGTGTGCAGCGGGGGTGCAACGGGTCACGGGGGTGCAACGGGGGTGCAACGGGTAATGGGGGTGCAGCGGGGGTGCAACGGGTGTGCAATGGGTGTGCAAAGGGTAACGGGGGTGTAATGGCGATGTAATGGGGGTGCAGCGGGGGTGCAACAGGCGTGCAACGGGTAATGTGGGTGTTACGGGGGGTGTTATGGGTGTGCAGAGGGTAACGGGTGTGCAACGGGGGTGTAATGGGGGTGCAACGGGGGTGCTACGGGGGTGCAGCGGGTTTGCAAAGGGTAACAGGGGTGCAACCAAGCTGTTACGGGGGTGTGATGGGTGTGCAACGGGTGTGCGATGGGTCACGGGGTGCAACCAGTGTGCAACGGATAATGGGGGTGCAATGGGGGTGTAACGGGTGCAATGGGGTTGTTACGGGGGTGTTACAGGGGTGTTATGTGGGTGCAATGGGTGTGCAAAGGGTAACAGGGATGTAATGGGTGTGCAGTGGGTGTGCAACAGGTAACGGGTGTAATGGGGGTGCAGCTGGTGTGCAACGGGTAATGGTGCAATCGGTAACGGGTGCAATGGGTGTTACGGGTGTGCAATGGGTGTGCAAAGGGTAATGGGTGTGCAACAAGGGTGCAATGGGTGTGCAGTGGTTGTGCAACAGGTAATGGGGGCGCAACAGGTGTGCAACACGTAACGGGGGTGCAACAGGGGGGTAACGGGGGTGCAATGGGAGTGTTACAGGGGTGATACGGGTCTGCAATGGGTAACGGGTGCAGCGGGTGTGTAATGCTGGTGTAACAGGTGTGCAAAGGGTAACGGTGTAATGGGTGTGCAAAGGGGGTGTAACAGCTGCGCAACGGGTACCGGGTGTGCAAGGGGGGGGTGTAATGGGGGTGCAAATGGTGTGCAAAGGGTAACGGGTGTGCAGTGGGTGTGCAATGGTTGTGCAAAGAGTAATGGTTGTGCAATGGTTGCGCAATGGGGGTACAATGGGTGTGTGATGGGTATGCAAAGGGTAATGGGTGTGCAAAAGGTAATGCCCATGCAAGGGGTGTGCAACGGGTAACGGACATGCAAAGGGTTACGCAAAGGGTGTGTAAGGGGCGTGCAAAGGGTAAAGGGTGTGTAATGGGTGTGCAAGGGGTAAGAAGGGCGGAGCCGAGGGCGTAGGGGGTAAGCGGCCGTGGGCCGGGGGTGTAATGGGGGTGTCCCAGGGGCAGGTAATGGGGGGGGTGCAGGTGCAGGGGGAGTGTAAGGGGTGTGTAAGGTGGGGAGGGGGCGATGTGTGCAATGGGGGGGGGTGTGCAAGGGCAGTGTCACCCCGATCCCACCCGGGGGGTGGCATCGCGATGACCCCCCCCCCCCCTTGGCTTTAAACCCTTCGCCCTTCTTCTTTGCTTTCCCGCGGCTGCGCGTCCCGCGCCAGCCCCGGTGCTGCTCCGAGGCGGTGGCACATCGTGGCACACACCGCGGCACACACCACGGCACACACCACGGCAGCCGGCACGCTGCCTGCCCGGCCTGTTCCAACAGCCCGGCCACGTGGCCCGCAGTCGCTCCGACGGCCGGCGAGCCCGGGCTTGACGCCGCCGCTGCCGCACGCTGAGCCGCCATCCCTGCCCGCAGCTCCGGCGCTGCCGGCACCTGCAGGGAGCCGGGAGCAGGCTGGGAGGGCGGCAGCGGGGCGAGCTGCGCACTCGTGGCGGGGGGCACGCCGAGCCGCGTGGGCCTGCGCCGGCTACCAGACGTGCAAGCCGCACGGGCACGCGTGAGCTGCAGGGCGCGTGCGAGCTGCGTGGAGGCACGCGACCCGCGGGACACGCACAAGCCGCACAGACGTGTGCTTGCACGCGCCTCTCTGCCGGTGCGCGCGCGTTTCGCCCCCCCCCCCCGCCATCGCATTTCCTTGGGGTTGCCTTTGCGCCATGCTGGCGTGCGGCGACGGAGTGCAAACGCGGGCCCAAAAAGCGGGGCGCGAGAACCGCCACCAGCATCCCTTGGCACCGGTTAACCCGCCCGTGCCGTCCCCGGCTCGGAGGCGGGTTCCCCTGCGCGTCGCTGGTGGATGGGGAAACCGAGGCACAGCCGAGGGTAGGAGATATCCACCAGCGGGGACTGCGGTCGCGCCCGCAAACCACAGCCGGAGGACTGCGGTTTCCTCTTGCTGGTGACAGCGGTGACAGTGCAGGGGCTGAGCCCCACCGACATCGCCGGGACGGGCTCCGAGCTCCCCCGGACCCCTCTCCTGCTGCCGCAGCCGATCCCAGGAGGCCACGGTGTGTTCGGTATGGAGACCCCGAGCGCGGCGAGGGTCTCTCCTGGTGGCGTCCCCGGGGTGAACCTGCCATCGCACGGCTTCGGGCGGGCGCCGAGGGGCCACGAGCTCCTCACTTTGGTACTTGGGTCAGCAGGATTTGATTTTTTTTCCCCTCCCTGTGGCAACGCTCTCATTAAAGCATCCCCTGTCGATACTCCGTCCCGGCCGTTTTCGGTGCATCGGCGCCAAAAATCGCTGCTTGTATCTGCTGAGCGCCCTGAGCTGGCAACGGCTCCCGCACCCCCCTCTGCTTCCGCAGCCCAGCGCCCGGGGGGGAGGACAGGCACCAACAGGTCTCCCTTCGCCTTCTCCCACCTCTGAGAAAACGAAATGCCAAAAAGAAGATCAAAAGTGGAGCGTTACGGGGGCCCCCCGGCGCGGGGGATGCTCAGAGCCGGGGCGGTGCAGTTGGAGCATCCCCGTGTCACCGGCGGTGGGGTACAGCGAGGGCCCCCCCCCCCCCAAGTCCCGCGCCGTGGCTCTTCGCGGGCTCCGGTGGCCGCGGGGCTGGGTGTTTCGGGATGGATGCTGCTGGGGATGCCGGTTGCCCCAGCAACGGTTGCTATGGAAAACACTTCGTTGGTGAAATTTCCAGCCATATTCATGTGTCCGTCATTGTCTCCGGGAGAATCCCCGGTGTCCGGCGAGCCAGGCACGGCCGACTCCGCACCGGGCAGGCTGCCGCCGCGGTGGGGGACTGTCTGTGCCGGCCCCGGCTTTTCCGGGCTTTTCCCGCATGAGAAAGTGCCAGAGGACCCCAAATGGGGGGGTTTGGGGGAGTGCGGCAGGCATGTGGCTGGAGGAGCAGGCTGTGCCGTGCCATGCCGTGCTAATTGGCTAATTGCTGATTAATGACCCGCTGGCCCGGCCGTGCCCCAACCGTCTGGACGCGATGCATTTCGGTGAATCCACGCTGGGGCACAGCTCCGGGACAGTGGGATATACTGGGAAAGGGGGGATGTGTGACACTGGGACACTTGTGGGGATGGAGCCATCCCCGGGGGGGGGAACCAGCGGCTGCGGACGGGGCTGCCTGCTCCTGCCCGCAGCTCCTGCCTGCGGTCCCGCCGGGCCCGTGCTTCGGAAAACCGCCTCCCGCCGCCCGGAGCAGCAATAGGATTACACGGGCCTGAGTCTCCTAGCAATGAACGGAGAAATAAATCCTGTAAGGCAGGACGGGATTTATTAGACTTCAATATTCTGGAATTAATGAGGACATTTCTCTTGGCTTGTAGTATCACGGGACCCAACAGGATCACAACAAGGATTTATCCCCGTGCCTTTCCGTGGCGCTGGGTCGGCTTTCAGCCGCGGTAGAGGAGATGGTGGGGTTTGCCTTTCCGGAGAGCGGGATGGCGGGGCATCCCCTTCGCCTCCAGAAAAGCCGAGGCGGAGCACGGGCCTGGGGCTGCCCCAACAGTAGCGGCTCTGTTCGTCGCCCCATTCATCCCCCGGCGGGGGCTGGCGCTGATCCTCGCCCCCGGCCGGGGTTCGCCACTGGGAGCGGGAAGGGTTGGCTGTGCCGCCACCGGCGGCTGAACCTCAAACGCTGACACCAGCGCCCATCACCGGCGTGAGGACACCCCACGGTGGGGACCCTCGTGCCGGTGGGGTGGGAGAGCCGCGAGCTGCCCCGTTATTCCGCATTAGTCCTGAACCCACCGCAGGCAGAAATGCCGCTGCGCTGCCGGATGGGACGTTGCTGCCAGGGAAAGAGGTGGGAAAGGCCGAAAAACAGAAGAAGATGTGGTGCCCCCCAACACCACCTCCCGGGCATCAGCCCTTCCCGGCCCCGCGCCCCGCGGGGGATGGCTGTCCCGGCTGTGGGGAGATGCCGTGCCGGGGGAAGCCCCGCGCTCCGCTCCCTCCCTCTCCCCCCTGCCAGCCTGCGGCACAGCGCACCGGCACGCGTCGCCCCACGGTGGCTCGGCCGACCTCGAATCCCACGGCGGCCCCTTGGGATGCGATGTACCCCCGGGGCAGCCCACTCTCAACCTCCTCCCACGCCGAGTGCCGGACGCTCATTCCCGCATCCCTCTCACCGAAGGAGATGTAAACGCACAGCGGTACCTCCCCGCCCGCGATTCCCACGGCCCTGTGACAGCCTCCCCAAAACCCACCGAGCAGCTCGAGGCGAGCCCACAGGTGTGGGGCGGATGCAGGCGGTTTTTACCCCGGCTGCGGAGCGTGGCCGCCGCGGCAGAAGCCCCGACCGTCCGGGCACGCAGACACAATCGCTGCCTTGTTCGGGGGCCCAACTGCACAAGGGGCCCCTTCAGGCAGCCGGGGAAGGGGGGGAGCTCCTCGGGGGCGAGGTGATGCTCGGGCCATGAGGGACTCCTTGGAGGACCAAAATTATCCCGAGCAAGTGCTGCGGGTGGGTCCCGGCCCACGGAGGGCACGTGAGCTTCTCGGAGAAGATGGCTCAAGGTGGGAACATCTCAAAAGAGGGACCCATGTTTCCTGGGAGCTTTTCTCCCACCACAAAGCTCCGGGCTGGCAGGGATGCCGAGGGCTGGCGGGTACCGGGGGGCCACCCCCCTTCGTGGGAAGGCGGCTGGGCAATGGAAATAGCGAGCGGATTGGCTTTTGGCTTTTTTTTTTTTTTTTTTTTTTCCTTCCTAAGCAGCCAAGCTGTATTTTCTGGAGACCTGTAAATCACTCCTCGTCTTCAGGAAAGAGAGGCGAGGAATACATGATCCAACCAGGCAAAAACGCGGGGACGCTTGGGAGCGCGCGCGGAGGAAGCCAAGAAGCAGCTCCAGGCTGGGGGCTGCCTCCCGGCTGTCCTGCCGAGCCCGTCCCAGCTCACCGGGCCGGGAGCTGGCACCGCAGCCCGGCATCCTCCGGCCGAGCCCAGCCCAGCCGGGCACGCCGCGGTGCTACGAGCCTGGGGAGCCCCGCGGAGAGGGGAGCCGAGGCTCTCGGCCACCGCCGTTAAGCCGCACTTTTCCAGCAGGTCAGGTCGCTTCCAAGATTTCAACATTTTCCACGTTCGCTCAGCTGAAGGGAAGAGGGGGGAAAAAAAACCCCAAACCCAGAGAAGAGAGGCTGGAGCACTTTTGGAGAGCAGCGCTGGGCTGGCAGGCAGAACCCTTTACTTACACTGGGGTCACCGATATTCCCAGTTTGCCAGTGGCGGCTGGCCAGATCCCACTAACACACTGTTTGTGTGCATGGAAATCCAGAGCCATCACCCCCCCCAAAGCTGCCCCGGAGCCCGATGCTGTGGCAGAGCTCTGTCTGGACACAGCCTGGAGATCTCGAAGGCTTTGAAGCGCAGGGCCGGGTTTGGTGCCCTCCGGCCTTTGGGATCTCCAAAGTCAATGCAGTCATGGGGTGATACAGGCTGGGGAAGATGCCCGGTGTCCCCTCCTCTCCTCCTCAGCCCCAGCAGAGCACAGCACAGCAAAAGGCAAATGGTTTCCCCTCCTGCTTGCCCAGCGCTTACGGCGGGACCAGACCTCCCGCCCCGCTTGCGGCCGCCCCGTGCATCTCGCGCCTTCGGCGAGGATCTGCTACAAAACAAGGCCGGTTTGCCTGGGCGTCCCTGCTGGGAGGGCGCCCAGCACACGGGGAGGAGAGAGGAGGCCAGAGACGGTCCTGCACCACCCGAAGCGGGCCAGCGGCCCGGCTACCGCGGCGGCACCCGCCTGACACCGCGGCCCCCATCCGAGACCCAGCCCGGCAGCCGGGGCCGCGCGCTGCCAGCCGGCAATCCCGAGCTGAAACCTCCCCGCGACGGTGCCCTGCGCAGCGACTCCAGTTGTTTTTGCAACCAAACCCAACGCAGCAACCGGTTTGGAAGCGTTCGGCGATGAAAAACATGTCATCGCCCCTTGTTGTTTTGTTTCTGTCCAATTTCGGGCTCGTTGAAGCAGGTCCGTAACAGCTGATCCCGTACATAAACAGGGCGCCAAAGGCTGCAGCTCCCCCCCCTCCCCGAGCACGTGGTGTTTTGTTCTCCTCGATCCCACAACGCGGCCGCAGAGCAAGGGCTGACTCAGCAGCTGACACGTGAGCCCAAAGCTGAGACCACGCTCAGAGCCGCGGGCAAGGGGCCAGCGGCAGCGGCGGCATCGCTGGCCCCGGGAGCGGGAAGGATGGAGCTTGTGCCGCTTTCCCCCACCGCCCCCCGGTTCCCCGGCACAGCGCCGGCACGGGCTGCCCCACCGAGCGGGCTCAGAGCATCCCATGGGGAAAAGGCACCTCCGCGCCGAGGACGCGCGCGGGCCAAACGTGGGGCGCTGCCGAGCTCAGCCAGGCGGAGCAGAAGGGACGGCCGAGATGACGGTGCGTTGTTGGCCTCCAGCTCCGGCCGCTCGCTCCACACCCAGGCAGCATCACTTGCGGAACGTCCCCGCGCGGCCAGGCTTTGGGTGGGTTTCCTTACTCCTGCGGCACTGCTACAGGAGGACTGCGCTGACCCCATCACCCCCCCCCAGTTCGGGATTTAATCCCGACGACAGCACCAGTACCGTAGCGGGAAAGGGATCCAAGCGCTTGCCCTGACCCTCAGGCTGCCATCAAGGCAGACACCTCCGAGCAGGGATTTTCACGACGGCAGTCAGATGCTTGTTACCGCACGTGACCCTGAATTTCTTTGCCCTCTGCTTCCCCCACAAACCACGCTGCCGGCACGCAAGAGTGTCGGGATGGAATACTTTATTCACGTGAACGCTCAGATCCTGGCCCATCCTGCCTGCTGCAGCTGCTCCCATCTTCTTGACAGCGTGAACAAGGAAGGATTTCTTCATCGACTTGCTTAACGTCCCCCCCGCAACCCCCCCACCCTCCCCAGCATCATCAGACCCCACAAACAAGTACAGACAGTTCGGCTTTGTCCGGGCAGGAGCGCAGCACGGAGGGGCAGGGAGCGCTGTGGGGTTGGCAGAGCGGGGAGAAGGGCTCCAGCCCCGAATCCCACGACTTGTGTGCACGCACAGCAGCCGCAAAACCTTCCTGCAGCTCCTCTCTCAACCAGATACGCCAGCCGAGTCTTAACCCAGGCTCCAGCACCCTCCCAGCCTCGGGGGCTCCTCCTCCTGCCAGAAGCACCCGGGGTTGGCAAAGGATGGGTGCCACCACCTCTTCTCCTCGGAAAGCCACCTTCCAGAATCACATCGGTCTCTTCTGTCCCCTGCTGGACCCTTTAACCCTCAAAGTGCCCCCTGCCCACTGACAAATACCCTCCCCAAACGATTACAGTAAAAGGAAAAACCCGTACGTTGAGACGTACAGGCTGAGTCTTGGGTAGAGAACGGTTTCCGTGCCCGGTGGTCCGGCGGCGGCTGGCAGCCCCCAGCCAGCACTTGGGCACAGAAGGGAGCAGGATCCCCCGCGGCCGCCCCCGGCACATCAGGGCTTCATCCTGCTCAGTCTGATGTCGCGTTCGATTTCGAACTGCCTGTGATCCACGCGCTCCAGGAATGCTTTCCTCTCGATGTACCTGCGGGGAGACAGAGGCAGAGGCTGTAAGCAGTGCCTGCAGCAGCCAGCGCTGACCCCCAGCCCGGGGCAAAGACCACCCGAAAAGGATGAGCAGGGAGGGAAGGTGTCACCTGCCTCCCTCCCTCCCTCCCTCTCTCTCCATGAGCTGATCGCTGCACTGAGCATCTTCTGTGGGCACCAAAGCAGCTCTGTGGCCTGCTGGGTGTCTCCTGGGGGACTCGCAGAGGTCTGGGGTAAAAGGTCTGGGTCGGCTGGGCGGCTTCTGGGTCCAGCTCTTCTCTTACGGCTGAGAAATGACCTTCACAAATACCTTGAGCGGGCTCAGGGCAGGTCCTCGGCAGGAGAGGCAGCTCTGAGGTTGCCCAGGCCACCCTGCCCGCGTACCCCCCAAGCAAAGCATCTCGCAAACCCAACCGCAGCAGCACGGCCCACGCTAGAAGCCGATAAGAGGGCGCGGGGAGCAAGCAGGGACGCGAACCCCATCACCCAGCAAGCCTGCAGCAGCGCAGGGACTCAGGCCAGGGGTTTCCCAGCCACAGACCAGTTCCTAACCACCGCCGAGTATTTACTTCTCCCTCTCAGCGAGGCACCTGAGCGCTGCAAGGAAGAAAGCAAGCACGCCTGCGCCTGGAAAAGCACCTTGCCGCTCATTAATGGCATGCAGCTGAATTTTAATGTACTTTGCTGCAAACCCTTGCCACAGACAGCCCCGGGGCTGTGCTACTAATTAACCTACAGAGGGAGCGAAATTGCAATTCAAAACAGGAGCTGTAATTGAATCATCACAATTGTTTTGCATTTGTTCCAGGGTGGCAAACACTCTGGCTGTCATGACAAGGTCATTCCGCTCGGCACCGGCGTGAGATGCAGGAGCCACTGCATTCGGCGACTGGGAACCAGGGAAGCTCACTGCTTGGAAGCCAGACCCAAGGCCGCAGGGATGATGATGAGCTCTGTGGGTTTTCCAGGCTCCTGGGTGGCTTTCAGCGGGCACGAAGGTGCCTAAGACACAACCGCATGGGTTGAAGCCCCCTCCCGCCACCAGCAGCGGTCCCTCTGGGACAGAGGGGCTGCACTGCCTTTGGTGACGAGCTCTCCGCTTTACGCTACAGCCATTGAACCGGCGCTGAACGTGCGCCCAGGACGCGGGTGCTTTCGCCCTTGCTGCGAGGGACAGCCCTGACGCTCCCGCCCACCCAGCCGTCATTGGAAACGAATTAATCCACGTTCATTTCAGCCAGTGATTCCTCCACCCCCCAAGGGCTCCGTCGCCGAGCATCCCTGCTGCCACCCCATTCCCCTCGCAGCCCGAGCCCGTCTCGCGCTGACACAACTGGGTCAGCTCATCTCCGCCGGCTGCGAGGGGCAGGGGCGCAGCGTGGCGTAAGGCAGGCGAGGCGCTGGTCGTGAGGAGGTATTTTTCCGGCCCCCTACCCCTCGCCGTCAGAGGAGGGCCGTGCACCGAGACCCCCCCCTCCCCACACCGGCTCAGGAAAGGCGGGCAGGGGAGTGTCGCTTCCCTTCATCCCCACAAGCCGGGAGGTGATCTGCTGCTGGACCCGGCGCGGAGAGGCCACGGGAAGGAAGTCTGGGGGCGGGCGGGTGTCACGTTGTGTATTGCAGTGTGTCATATTGCTGGGTGTGTGGTTTTCCTCCCCTTCTGCTGCTAAACGCCGACCGCAATCACAACCGGGAAGGCGAGGGACAGGGGTTACCGCCGTTAACCTGGGAACACCCCAAACGCCGGCGCAGCAACAGCCCGAGCTGCTGAATTTGAAGCTCGTTTGGCCTCTTTGCTACTCCCTTCTCTCAACCCCAGCAAGGGGTCAGCGCCTTCCTCCTCCTCCTCCTCCTCCTTCTCCTCCTCCGTGGCTGCCGTGCCTCTCCAGCGGGCAGGGACTCGCTCCTGGGGGATGGATACGGATCACGAGCCAGGAATGCGGTCTCACGGCTGCAGGCAGCGGCTCTGCACGGAGGAACCTCGACGTTACGCCGTGGCGTTGTCCTTGGGTGGCCACAGAAAAGCGCCGCAGGGGCCAGAGCAGACCCCGCGAGGCGCTACCTGTGCCTACCCCGTGGTTTATGGGGCAGGCAGCCTGGGAACAAGCTTGCGCTACATGCACACGGAGGCCGGAGGTGCCGACGGACACAAGCAGGGAAGCAGCGGGTCTGCGGGGTGGGTGCAAGCCCCACTGCGCCCCAAATCCTGTGCCCAAGCTGCGGCTGCGCCTCCGGTTCCCAGCCTGGCTCCGCGTTGCCAAAGAGCAGCGCAAAGTACACCAGCCAGGCACAAACATCCATCCCGCGCTTGTCTAAATAACCTTTGCTACCTGAATCAATACCTCCCCGTAAATTACCAGCCCGTGTGGAAAACGGGGCAGCTGTGATCCGGAGGAAGGTAAATTTGTCAGGCGAAGAGGCTCTCTCTGCTAACGAGGGCAGCTGCAAACCGCTCCGGAGAGGGTTTCATCGGTGCTGCCCGTCCCCTGCCAGACACCATCAGTCACCCAGCGCACGGGGCTGCTCCCCCACCGCGCCTGCCCTACTAAGGTGGCCCAATTAAGAGGCCACATTTCCATTTATAAAGCGCGTGACAGAGACGCGACAGCAAAGGGGATAGCGGCCTCCCCTCCTTTACTACAGCCCCTCCTGCCAAATCCAGGACAGGCCCTCAGGATCCGGCACAAGGCGGCTGCGCCAAGCCCCGATCCTGCTGCTGGGGAAATGCAAATCGCCGTCCGGGGCTGGTGATACGAGGCGGGGGAAAAATCGGAGGCGAGAGCGGACACAGCCCCGGGGCAGCACGCGTCCCCTCCGCCTCGGGAATCCCGGGGCCAGGCTGCAGCTGGCTGATAACCGGCATCGGCAGCAAAAAGATGCCGCGGCCCCATCGCTCGGCCGGCCACCGGCATGCTGGCCGAGCACGTGAGGCTGCCCGAGAAGGGTCGGGGAGGTCCGAGGCACAACGAGCTCGGGGGCTGTGAACAGTGACTTCTGCCAGGTTACCGCAAAAAAAAACAAAAGAAAAAAAAGAGAAATTCAGCCTGCCTTCCCTTCTCAGCAAAAAGAAACGCCTCCTGCTTTCCTCCAGCCATGCATGGACCATCTCTTGCAGTGCGTGGCGTTGGGCGGACACTTCCAGGAGTGAGTTGTGGCCGCCTTCGTCAGGCAGACGTTTTTAATTACAAAGCAGGACAGGCGGGGACCAGAGGTTTCTAACGCACGTCAGCACCAGGAATAAAGGCAGTGCCCTGCTCCCTCCTGCCTGGGTTGAAGGGTTAACAACCGCTCATTACGATCTTTATAGAGATGTGTAAATGATTGCCCGCTGAAGGGTGAGCAGAGCCTCCGTTATTAAAGGAGAAGAGGCGGCTGCGGAAGGGACAACAGGCTCCTGCAAAAGGACGTGGGGCCGGCGGCAGCCGTGTCCGCGCGGTCTGGCCCCCGCGCAGGCTGGCTGCTCGGTAACGGTGCGGCACGCGGCACACCGCGGGCGCTTGCGGGTGGTCTGTAAGCAGAAAGGCAGCGGGCTGCACGTCCACCAGGGCTCCTCCCTTCTCCCTTCCTTTACCTCGAAGGTGCACATCATTCGCAGTGAGCAGACGCCTGGTGGTTCCCCTCAGGTTACGTGCCTGACTAGCACAAAGAGATTTCTAAGGACTGTCCGAAGTTATCACGGCGTTGTGTTTCTCATTTCTTTAATGCCAAAAAATCACTTGCCGATAGCCCAGCGGATTTGACAGGGATGTGACAGGTAGCAGAACCCAAAGCTGTCCAAGCTTACAGACACTCTTAAAATTGCCGGTTTGCTTTGCTCATCTTTTCAATGTGCTGATCCCTTCTTCAGCCTTCAAGGACCATTACGTTAGCGTCTCCGGAAAGGTCTGCCAGGCGTGAAGAGCGATCTGTCCTGCTTGTACGGGGTGGGAAAGGAAAGAGCACTGTCCAAGAAAGGCTGTCACACTAGGTTTGAACAAGCAGGAGATGCCACAAAACGCTCGTGCAGAGGTTGTCCCCGCCTGTCCGGTGCGTACAGTCCAGCTGAGAGTGACGGACCCTGATTCAGGCTGATTCCAATGACTGTGGAAAGAAACAGCGTGTCCCAGCAATCGGCAAGAGATGGTCTGGCTTTTAATGGTGGTACTACTGCCATCAACCCAGTCCAGAGGAGCGAAGGCCCAAAGCCGTTACCACACTTGGCAGCCACTCAGGACATCTGCGTAGGGCAAATTCTCACTCCACATCCCATCCGGACAAGCCAGCCAGGTGCCACAGATGGAAACAGGACCATTCCCCGGAGGTGGATCCTTGGAGGTGGGTTCTCCCGAAGCAGCCTGCAGCTCCTGACGGGGCTTCATGGGAGAAACTCACCCTCCTCCTCCTCCATCTCGGACAGAGCCTGGTAGAGAGCCTGGCTCTGCCTCCAGACTCCTGGCGCCGGCCATTGCAACGGAGAGCTTTGCATACAGGGCTCTGACCGTAGCGTTCGCCACGCCGACAACAGCATCGGCGACGATCTGGTGCGTGTGTGCTCTGCCACGCGATGTACATCGCTCACCTCCTTGGATTCCAGGGATCTCGGAGGAACGCCCTGTCCTCCCCTCTCCAGCTCTCCCACTGAATTGCCCTACTTGTTCAAGAGCGAGCGTTCAGAAACAGATCAGGGCGCATCTGACGGAGAAGGGGTGTTGCGGAAGGGTGCAAGACCAAACTGAAAAAATCCAGCAATTATAAAATATCTATTCGACATACAAAATCCAATCTGTCGGAATGCAGAAGCTCTGGGTTTTTCCCGCAGAGTAAAAGAACAGCTCACAATAAAAATACATTTTATGAGCTGTCCACTAAGCCGGTTACGTTTTCCCAGAGCTTAGCAAAGCACTTGTAGTGGAAACGCCACTTCTGATCTTATTATCCTTCCCTGCAGTGCATGTTATTAACTTTCTGTTTTATTTACAGCACCGCCATTTACTTTTACGATACTTCCATTAACTTCATTGGAGTGAACATTGCTTGATGCATACAATCAACGCCCAGTGCTGCCATAATCTTTAACGCACCTTGCCAGCTGTTCTGGGTTTGCATACATCTTTACGCAGGAGGAGAGAGGACACACGCAGCTGGAACATGTCATTTGAAGAACGGAACAAAAAACATACCTCCCAATTTGAGGCTTTTTTTTTTTTTAATTTAAAAAAAAAAAAAAAAAAAGGGAAAACAGGGGCAAAGGCAATTGTGTTTCCTCATGGGAGTGCTGCATTAGACCGGTTCACGCTGCATCTGTGCCACTAGCAGGAGAGAAGATAAAGCACAGCCAGACTCTGCTTGAACTGGACTTGAAGAACTCATGAGGTTGTTAGCAGAGAGCGATAAGTGCTTGCGGACTTACCTGTCTCCCTCTGACACCTACAGCAGCTACTAGCTTTATGTATTCCTAAAATAAATCCTTAAGAAATCCCATGGGTTTGCTGAACTCTCTCTGTAGCAAGCAATGGCATTCCTACATGTATAGACAGTGGTGGGACATGCTGGACTACTGCTAGGTAGAGTCTCTCTTACCCGTCTTTTCCTCGGTTATGGATCGCCAGCTCCTCCACAATCCCCTCCTCCTCCTTGAAGTTCTCCCAGTCCAGTTTAGATTTCTCCAGTGTGCTCATCTTTTGCTTTTTGGAGCCAATCTTCCCCAGCAGGCTGCTCATGCCGCTTGGCCTCTTCACCCTGATGGAGATAAGGAAACAAATATTACTTAAAATGCAGGGAGACAGTGCCAGTTGGCAATTAAAAATGGAGCTGAGAAACGTCACGCGTGAGAGTGGTGGCCTTGATGGTGGCGATCCACCTCCACTAAACAGATGGCCACCAACTTCAGGCAGCCTGCAGGCGGCAAGGTCACGCTTCCTGCAGATCCTGCTCCGCTGTTCCCCTGGAAGCAGCAGAGTTCATTACACACATATCTCAAGTGCTCGCTTTTTGTGAAAGGGCTTTTTCATTTATCTTCTCAAGAGAACAGAAAGCTTTCAGGCCAAAAGAGATCATTAAATCATCCAGTTTGACCCCTTGTATATACCAGGCCACGCCATTCCACTGATCATCTCCGTGCTAAGCCCAGTTCTTTGTCTTCGGTTTAAAGTGTTGTTTTCTGGAAGGGATCCAGCCCCAGTGCGTCACCAGCGCTGACAACACATCTAGGAATTAACCATTTCGTTGGCATCAGCACGCCTGTTTTCAACTTCATTCTGTCTAGCTTTAGGTTTGGGTTGCCACCACTTCTTCTAAACCTAAGAGCAATTCCGTGCCCAGGCTGGTCTCATTAGTAACGTTCTCATACACCATAACGAACTTACATCTGATCTTCTTTTTTTTTTTTTTGACAAACAGATGGAGCTCTTTATGCCTCTCATTGAAATACATTTTGCCCCCAGCCCATACGTCGTTTCTAAGGTTTTGTCCCCCTGCTTACATCTCAACAGTCTTTGAAGATGGGGGCACCAGAACTGCATGTAACCCCCCCACCCTTCTCCTGACTGCAAAGCTGTTTCTGCCCAAGGATCGCCTAAATCCTGTTAGTTACACCATCACGCAACACGTTGAGTCCCAGCACACGTCCGCTGCGATCCCGCACCACCTCCCAGGTCCCTGTTTGGCAGGAAGACCACCTTGGTCTTTCATCTCCTTGTTCTTAGAGGAGGGAAATCCCACCTGCGTGGCAGGGCCCCCCAATCTCTCCTTCACACTGGGAAAGGCACACACAGGGACTGGGGTCAGCCAGGTTGCCCTGCGAGGAAGACAATTCTCAGGGCTAAGAACCCGTAAAACAAACTTGTATTAACCCCTTCTTAACCCCCCAACCCCCCCAGGAGAGGGGGGGGCAAACAGCATCCCATTGAACTCGGTGTTTACACACATTCCAGAGATAACTTCAGGTCTGCGGGGCCTTCGCCTCTGCAAGAAGCGGGAGAGAGGAAATGATTCTCGTTCCTGAGAGATGGAGGAATTTGGGGGGCGGGGGGGGGGAAGCTCAAGGAAGGCAGCCAGGTGAGCAGCGGCAGACTGCTCTCCATCAGTCCTCCCCAAAGCACGTCCTGCTCAGGGGTAGCCGTTCTTGGGAACGCATCCAAAGCTGTCCTTATCGGATCATTAGCGTGGTTTATGCTTCCATAATTTGCGAGCCTCTAAAGGAAAATAATTCCGCAGTTTATATGGAATTAAATCAAAGAAAGTAACATCTTTGTAAGCCTCAGTCAGAAGATTCTCCATGCAAGAACAGCTGGGATGGTCACTTGGGGTTGCACCTTCCTGACATAGATATATTTGGGCTACAAACCCTGGATTAAGGGCATCTTGGCAGGCTCCACAGCCACAGGGCAAAGCTGCCTGCCCTTCCTCATACTGCCCAGCCAGAGGAGCAAGAAATACCCTCTTATTTCTTCCAGCCCCTGCCCACTGCTGGAGAACCCGCCGACGGCCCACACTTTTCACTCTGCGGGGACACAGAGCAAGCTGGGTGCTCTTTTGTTCACCTTTATCCCTGAACGTCTCATCAAGATGTCCACAGCCCCTCACGTCGTGATCACACAATAAAACCTTGATCCTTGCTCAACCTCCGATTCTCCTTTACTCTTCAAGAGATGATGGCTCCGAGCATCCTTACCTGCAGGTAGCTGGGAAGTGGTGCAAGGGGGCAAAACGTGCAAAGACATTGGCAGCACAAGATAAAACTGGAGAGATTTGGTTCCCACATCTGGCTACCTAGGACTTCGGGCGAGCCTTGCACAACCATCAAATCCTGTATCAGATGCGCGTTCAAGTTGCAAGGGAGTGGGAGGAGAGGAGATATGACAAGTAAGAACGCAAAACCAAACAAAATATTGGGCAAGCATCCCCCGTGGTGCTCCCTGCTAAGCAGCCGCCTGGAAGGCAGAGCCTGGTGCTCGTGCCCGGCAGTTCCTTACGCTGCACCGGGAGGCCTCGGGTTTTAGCAAGGGACTTAAAGTAAAGATGCTCAGAGACAGATTGAGAGAAGTTCTATGGCTGATCCAGCTGGCAATGCTCCTCTCCCCCCAGCCTGGCAGGCAGAAGGTGTTTAAATTAACACAAGGTATTCAAGAACACATTTCTCTGAACACACTTAACTTTCCAGACTGACTTGTGCTTACAGTTGTGCCTACCTTTGAAGTGGAAGAAGCAGGGATGCAGAAAAGGAGGGTGTTGTCCCTTGTCCCTACATGTCTCCTAAATGGTTTTTGGGGGGCAAAGAACCCCGATGGCCATAAGAGCCATCTCACCTGTCCAAGGGCACTCACAGCTCACCCTGCATCCGCCAAGCCTTCCGTGGGCGGGAGCCTACGGCCGCGGTGCAGCTGTACTACAGACAGCGCCGACTCTGCTAAAGACACAGCACGCACCTGGAAAACCCACCCGAAGCCCTTTCAGGATCTCTCCCGGGTTTTAAGAGGTACGCCTGCCCCACAGAGTGACAAGCAGGCTCAGAGGCAGGCTCGCACACGTCGATGCTGGTGTCTGTTCGGCTGAACCTTGGGAAGAGCTGAGTTGGGACAAGCGGCCAGGCTGGGCTGTGGCACGCGTCCCCGCACGAAACACAGACTGGGACAGGCTGACAGGCAACTGCCGTCCCCAAACCACAGCGGAGGATATCCGTGAGCAAAGGGAACCAAAGGCAAGGTGGTTCATGGCCAGGTGGTGCTGGCTTCACAGCAGGGAGCAGGGGCTGGAGGCTAGGTGAAGGTCAGCCATCACACATCTTTTCTCCCATGGGAATTTCTGGCATAAATTAACAACCTCTCCATGTACTCATTCATCTGTAACAGTGCTCAAGGCCTCTGTATCTCCCTTGGCCATGGATCTTAGGAATATCCCTTAAAAGATACAACTCACCCCACGTTTGAAGGCACAGAGTCTCAGTTATGAACATGGACCTCCATCAAGAGCTTCCAGATAGCCACAAGAACACTTGCCAGCCAACGGTCCCTTCGAGGCACGGGAACCTAATGAACAGGGCAGGCTACGTTGCACCCTTGTGTTGATAACTACTCCAAAAATACTGCTAATATGTGGTGTCAGCCCCGTGCTGGAGGCGGATCCCGGGCTGGATGACCTGGCTCTGCTCCTGTTTGGAGAATTCTGTGCTGCCTGCAGCAGGACCAAGCCTGGGCCGGGCAACGAGACGGAGCCAGGCAAGGGCTGAAGGACATGTTTGAGTCTGCTGCTGAGTCTTCACTCCGCGCTGAGCCTTTCATCACCCTGAATGAATCCAACAGCAAACCTGGGGGGTGGGAATTCCTATGCTTGTGCCAAAATGAAGTAAATGAGAGACATTAAAGTCCAATTAAAAACTTGCTTGGCCTTAAATGCCTCATCTGTTTAAAAAGCAAGTAAAGGGGCCTGATTAATTGCATTCAGTTCCAACAAGAGGAATTATTACCCTTTTTGTACTCATTAAGGGTATCTGCTGTGGCATCTTTAATCACTAAGGCATTTAAAAGAGAGAAAGTAATTTGCTAAGACATAATGGATCCTGGGGATGAGAATCAGGACAATCGCCTATTTAGGACACAAAGACACGCTCTTACTTTCCACGATTAAAAAGCACAGCTCAAATCAGCCACTGAACCAGCAAATAAGCGTGCTGGTGAGCTCTGGCCCTGGCGGGGGGATTCCCCTGCACCCATCAAGTGTCTTCAGGACAAGGACCGTGCCTGTGCATCACCCGGCACCGCCACACGCAGGGACAAACAGAAAGCCAAGGGCTCCCTTGCTGTCCCACCATAGGTGAAGACACTCTGTATTCCTGCCCTTAACAACGAAGCTCCCTCCCGTCTCAGCTCAAGCCTGCAGCCGCACCAGGACCTCGGAGAATTGCTGCTAGGCCAATGATAAAGTGTCACTGTCACACGGAATCCCTGCTGCCTTGTAACATGAAGGTCAGCAGCATCCAGGAAATGCGTGCCTGCCTCCAAAGAGGCAGACATCGTCACAAGCTTTAGAAAATAATCTTCCGAGCAATAGGAAAACAGGGCTACAAAGGTCTCCTAGCGCATCCTGCCAGGCAAAGCAAGGCGAGTTCCTCTCCCACCCGCCCAGAGATGGGTGCTCTGAAGGCCTCCTGACACCAACCCCACACGCACTAGAGGTTTCGGGACTTCATCAGCCTTTCACTTATGTAAGTTTTCCCCAATGACTAAATTTCCTTGCTCAGCCTATGACTTCTTATCTTCTTCCTAGTAGCTACTAAGAACAGATCATTCCCTCACTTTTCGCAGCAGCCTTTTATGTCTTTGAAAGCTTTTCATATGCCCTCTCCGCCACTCAGCTTGCTCTTTCCTAGACTAAACAATCCCGGGTCGTTTCAAGCTTTTCTCATTCCTCACGGTTTCCAGCCCTCTGACCGCTCTCCCTGGACTCTCTGCTATTGGCCCGCATCTTCCTTGAAACGCGGCATCCAAAACGGGAAAGAAAGGGCTCCAGCCGTGGCTTTACCGGCACCGGGAGCAGGGGGAATGCTTCAGATGCCTTGCGAAGCATGCAACTCCTTACACGGCCTCCTATGACGTGTGCCTTTTTCACAACCGTGTGACAGCGTTGACTCATGTCGAGCCTGTGATTCACTGAGATTTTTTGTCTGCTCCGCTGCTGCCAAGACAGTTATTTCCTTCCTCGGTTGGGACAGATGATTACTGCTACCCAAAGGCAGAGCTTTGCGCTGGTCCTTCTGCGCTGTTCCTCCTGTTTGCCCTGGCGTTTCCCTGGACACAGCAGATCTCGGATGTCTTCACAAATCAGCCTCTCCTATTCGCAGCACCACCATGCCACAGCTGTTGAAGAATAACACGGGGGGGAAAGTACCTCCTGTTTTTGTGAAATACCAACGGAGACAACTTAGCAGCTGAACCAGCACCAGTTGGCCAACAAGATCAAGCTGATGGCCAGAAGCAGGCAGGGACCGGCAGGGTGAGACTGCAGGAGGAGCTGTGCCAGTTCACGTCGTCTGGCTCCAATGAACGAAGGGTGCCCAAAGGACACCTACTCACGTGTAGATCAAGGAGCCAGCAGTGTCCCCAGCTCCAGCTTGACCTCCACCTTCGGGGATCACAAACTCTCTGCTGGCTCTGCGGGAGTGTGCAGATCACAAACCCTGCACTGTTTCACTATCCGCCTCGTATCATCCTCCTTGTTGTGGATAACAACAGCTTCTGTAGCAGGAAGGTCCTACTTTTGTCTTCTATCAAGACTTTTAACAAGGGCTCAATTTGTAAGAAGCAAATGCTGAACACAAAATAGGATGTTACTGACGCTTAGCTAAGACCCCAACACTCCCCCTTCCCCCTTCTTGTTATGGCATGTTTTGGGGAAATAGCATGAGCGAACGCATTTAAGAGTACAGTCACTGATGAACATAAATCATGAGTGAGATGCTCAATTTCCCTCCCTTAATGAAATCCAGCCCCCATTAAACAGGGTGGCTAACAACCTACTTTGTCAATGAGGAGCTTGTAACAAAGTGGCTGCTACAAGGCTTGGACCAAGAAGCACATTTTTTTTAGATGATGCTGATTCCACCAAGGCACCCTGCAGCTACGTGGTGGAAGAGACAAGACAACAGAGCGGGACATCTTCTCTGGCCTCATCACAAGCTTTTGCACCTCTCCGAGCAGGCACAGGTTGGTGCTGGGCACTCTATCACCTTCCAGCATACATCCAAAACATCTGATGACCCTCCACGAGGCATTGCAGAGCAACCTTTCTTTTTGCAGAAATAAATCTGGACTCACAGAGATGACACAATTTCATCAGAAGGAAATCTTGCGAGGCCAGGAAACAACCTGTATCTCCTGTCCCAGACTTTCTTTGTACTCAGATTATCAAAGAAATCACCTTTACCATCAAAAAAGGCAGATTACACCTACTACCTAAAAAATCCACTCTCGAGGAAGGTTCAGAACTAGGATGGATAGTTTTTGTTGTGCGTTAGATGATGAGAGCACTGCAATGGCCAAGGATGCTTATGCTGTCTGACATAAGAGGACAAGCAGGAGGCATCTGCTTGCAGGTCTTTCAGCGTGGCTGAACGGCTTTGCAAATCCTCAAGGAGAAGAACCCAACTCAAAACCAAGCTATAACACGAACCGCTTTCCTGCTGGCTGCCTGCAACGCAGAGCAGCACGTCAGACCCCACCATCAGAACAGGATGCCGGCAGGCGAATGTCACCAAATACAAAAAGATGGCACCTCAGGCCACGCAGACCCGAAAGCACCACGTTCATCATCCCGGGCTGCATCCCCAGCAGCGTGGCCAGTGGGCGAGGGGGGACTGTGCCCCTCTGCTGCGCTCTGGGGAGCCCCCCCTGCAGCGCTGCCTCCAGCTTGGGGGGGCCCAACAGCAGAAGGACACGGAGCTGTTGGAGCGGGGCCGGAGGAGGGCCCGGAGATGCTGCGAGGGCTGAGCCCCTCTGCGGGGAGGACAGGCGGGGAGAGGGGGGGTTCAGCCTGGAGAGGAGAAGGCTCCGGGGAGACCTCAGAGCCCCTTCCAGTGCCTAAAGGGGCTCCAGGAGACCTGGGGAGGGACTCTGGATCAGGGAGGGGAGCCATCAGGGAGGGGGAATGGTTTAAACTGAAAGAGGAGACATTTAGATTAGATATTTGGAAGAAATTCTTGACTATGAGGGTGGTGAGCCCCTGGCCCAGGTTGCCCTGAGAAGCTGTGGCTGCCCCATCCCTGGAGGTGTCCAAGGCCGGGTTGGACGGGGCTTGGAGCACCCTGGGCTGGTGGGAGGTGTCCCTGCCCAGGGCAGGGGGGTTGGAACTGGATGACCTTTAAGGCCGCTTCTGACCCAAACCATTCTATGATCATCAAGCCCTGACTCCCCTGCAGCCCCTCTCCTGCCCAGCTCCCTTCCCCACTGGAACCTGAGATACCGCAGCACACCCTGGGCGCTACGATGGCAGAGACGCAGGTGAGAAACTCTGCCGCCCCGCAGAGAGAAGAGCACAAGGTTTCGTAAATAGTAATATCTATTCCTGCCACGAACTGCTGTAAAGCTGAATAGTTTCCTTAACGGCAGGAAATGGTTCTCATACAAACTAACCACAGCTGGGCAACTGATGCAGCCAGTAAATACTTTCATTTTAATAAAGTGGAAGATTCCTGCCCAGCACACCGCGGATCGCCCTCCTCACTGTCCTCCCTTCGAACAACAGCGTGCACGGGTGTGTGAGAGACGTCGTACGAGGAGGAGGTATGCAGAGACCTGGCTGGTGGCCCGTGTGCCAGCTCTGCTGTTCACTCCCAGCCACTCCAGACCATCTTCCTCAATGGAGGAGCAGAAACGCTGGTGAGGAGGAAGATGGGCACACGGCAGGGAGGGAAGCGCGGTGCCATGTGCTCCTCAAGGTCAGGGTTGTCTGGCTGGACGGAGCAGGCGGCAGCAGAACGACAGTGCCCGGTGTTGCCAGCTTGGAGGAACCTTCCCCAGAATGATAAAACAGGTCTTCCTCTTCAGACCCTAAAACCCACCAGCTCTTCCCATCCCTCACCCTGTGTAACCAGGCGAGGACAGAAAAATCTCCCAGACCAAACCCAACTGCATTGCTTTTTCCCATTTGGCATCATTTCCCGAACGGGCACTGGGATGGACGTGGAAAGCAGCCCAGCTCCTTCTCAGCCCTGCCTGTCACAACAGGTATTTAAAAAAAAAAAAAAACCAAACAAGAAAGCCCTCCCTGACACCAAACAAACAAACATTTAAATCCCAGGTGGAAAAAAAAAAAGCGCAAGTGAGGAGGAAATGAAGATAAAAGGCAGGGTGGATGCTGCTGGAGGGCTGGCAGGGTGGTGATGATCCTGTTCGGATGGCAGCAAACGCGGGGCAGGCTGGCAGGGAGAGGACCGGGATGGTGTGATTCCCAGTGCCCGGCCGGGGCAGCGCAGGCTGAGGAGCTCGCTGCCAACTCAGATAGTGGTGTCTGCCCACGTGCTCCGCTTGCTGAGCTGGTAGTGGATACCCAGCATTTACGCCCGAAATTGAGCCAAAGAGCCTGCCTGAAATGCTCTGGGAACAGCAGTGATTTTTGAGGCAGGGTTATAAACAGAATCGCAGACTGGTGAGGGTGGGAAGGGCCCTCTGGAGCTCCCCCAGCCCAACCCCCTGCCACAGCAGGGGCACCTCCAGCAGTGGCACAGGACGGCGTCCAGGCGGGTTTGGGATGGCTCCAGAGTGGGAGACTCCCCCACCTCTCTGGGCAGCTGTGCCACTGCTCTGCCACCCGCACAGGGAAGAAGTCCCTCCTCAGGTTGAGATGGAACTGCCTATGGTCAAGTTTGTGCCCGTTCCCTCTTGTCCTGTCCCTGGGCACCACTGGAAAAAGACTGTTCCCATCCCCCTGGCACCCTCCCTTGGAGTATTTATCAGCATTGATAAGATTCCCTCTCAGTCTTCTCTTCTCCAGACTAAAAAGCCCCAAGGCCCTCAGCCTTTCCTCATCAGAGAGATGCTCCAATCCCCTCATGATCTCCGTAGCCCTTTGCTGGACCCTCTCCAGCAGTTCCCTGTCCTTCTTGACCCGGGGAGCCCAGAACTGCACACAGTGCTCCCGATGCGGCCTCCCCAGGGCAGAGTAGATAAACCATGGGCAAACCCATCGCTTTGTAGCGAGGATCATAAAGCTTCCCGCACTCTGAAGAGCAACGTGCACCAAACCACCGTGGACAAGCAGCCACAACGGGGGCAAAACCCATTTGGCGGTGCCACGGGGCATGACGGAGCAAGGCAACGCAGGCAGCTACATCCAAGGGTAGCAAGAGCCGCAGGTTCTTGCACACTGGCAAAATGCAATTACCCTGCCTGCCATCCTGCCAACGGGCTAAGGCAAACTTATTTCTACCGCACGGAGGGCTTTGCTGACAGGAGCCGTCAGCAGCTCCCGGTGAGAATACTCCGAGTACAATCACCCTGCGGAAGGTGGTCTGACTGCAGCGGGGCCGGCCTGCAGTACTTACAACGAAGACAAGGGAACGTGGGTTATAACTCGAGCCGACAGCGTGAGTTAACTCTAGTCAGGCTTTTGTCCAGGCTTGCCAACCCACGTTAACCCCAAATTGCTTTGCCATCACTGCTGTTGCAATGCAAGCTAGCAAAATCTGAAGAGCTAAGCCCATACCCAGGTCCTTTCTGGTTTCTGATGTCACCCCATAGCCCTCCCGAGACCTCAGGACAGCCTCACAGTGAAGACCCCAACGTGAACATCGATGCTTACAGCTTCCTTCCACTTGTAGGAAGTCTTTGACCCCGACTCTGCTGAGCTGAGGAGGTCATCCAGAATCACAGCACAAAGCAGAACTGTTGTTAAAACCAGCAATGTGTCGGACACGTCCGAAGGAGAAGGTGTAACCTCTCAAGAAGCGAGAGCGATAGCTCTCCTTCCCACACACCCGCCTGCCATCCTACAGCCAGGGTCTACAGGGAAAAGAGTTTAAGACGGAGCTAAAAAGGTACTGCCAGGCAAGGAGAGCCGGACTGCTACATGCCGGCAGCCCAGCAATCGAAGCCCGACAGAGATGGCACGGTTTCCATCAGCGCGGAGAGGCAAGGGCAGACGCGACAGACTAAATGCATGCGTGATGCTGCCTTGGTGAGGACTGCTGCAGGCAGCGGCGGAGCTTGCCACAGGCACAGTGGATGCTGGATGTATTTGTGTCTAAATATAGTCAGTGGGGAACCGAGATTTGTCACAGCGGAAAAAGCCATCTCACTCCCACCTCCCAGCAGCAGCGAGCAACAGCCCACCGAAGGGCAATGCTCTGGTATTCCAGCTACTGTTTTATTGCTGGATTTGTTATTAAACCAGCGCAGCGAGTTTCTGTGGGACTTCACAAGTTGTGCAATGCTGCTTGGCTCTGGCAGAACGCACCTCACCTTCCGGAGGGAAATAAGTATCACGGTACCAGCTGATGAGCGGCAAAACCGACACGGCAGGCGACGAAGGGGCTTGCAGAGCATCACGCCACGGGATGCCAGCGGAGATCCCAGTCAGCGACTTCTTTTCTGGCGCACATTCTCTGAGATATACAAATGCTTTGTGCTCATCTCCACGTCATGAATCGCGCTGGATAGGCCTTTCCAAAGCGCAGGGCTGGAAAAACAGACCTAAGGGCTGCCTTGCTCCAAAACAGGACAGCACACATGTGGTACCACCTTGTTCTCCAGTCTACTCCCCAAACTGGGGAACCACCCAGGTGTAAATACACAGTAATACCGCGCACACAAATACAGTTATTCCAGGAATAAAACCAGAGTTGGGTCTCCACGTATGCCAAGAGACAAATTTTCTGAGCAGGGGAGAGATGGGATGCTTCTGCTTAGGAAGGGCAGAGAACAGCAGCAGTAACATAGGTGCACAGCTCGGCCGGAGCTGGCCTTTGCTCAAGCAGGTCCCATCCCATAGCATCCAGGTCTGCGCCCACCTCTCTGGAGGACCTAGGCGAGAAGTATGGGCTGGAGTCTCATTCTACAAGCTTTGGAGGACAAGCAGCCCATCAGTTCTCAGGGAGCTGGCTGGCTCAGGCAGAGCCCCTGACCTGCAGGTCCCCTTATCAGCAGGAAGGGCTCATTAGGGAATGGACCGGGGTTTCCTGCGCGGGACCGAACCCTTTGTGAAGGGACTGCTGCCATGGAGAACCCGCTTCCTAACAGCCAGAGGAAGCAAAATATTTTCCTTGGGCCTCTGAGACAGAGTTGCTATGGGGTGGTTGTCAACAAAATAAAGAGTTGCGCTCGCGGAGGCGGGCAGCGCACGCCACGCACGGGCTGTTACCGCAGGATAAAGGTGCTCCCAAGCAGCATCACTGCCTGCCCCCAGAGCCGGGGACAACGCGGAGAGGCATAAGGGCCCTCTGTACCAGTATAACTGCAGCTGCCCTCCGGGCTGTACTGGCACAACTATTTTAGCAAAAACAAAATCTCGCACCCTCCTAATCAGTGTGACATTGTGCGGAGAGCACGGCGCGCTCTGGCTCCTCTCCAGCCCGGCGCACAGACGGAGGCTGTTTCGGTAGCAGACTCTCCTAATGCATTTGCAGCGGGCCAGCCAATTACGTTACGATATCAGCGTACAGAGCTCAACAGGGGCTCAATTGAAAGAGCTGTAGCATTCAAATGACTTTTGATGCTATGAAGACGTTAACGATTCCACCGCAGCGCTAAGCAGCCCTGCCTGACGCTCGGCTGATGGGTAAGGACCTGTAACGCGGGGCTCGGTCTGCAGCCAAAACTACGCCCCTGTTAACTCAGCACAGCACCACAGCTGCGGCCAAACGCTGACGGATTTGCCCCCTCCCAGCTGGAAACTGCAGCAACTCCTCACGTGAGCCCTCCTCTGCACCCAGGGCATCCACACAACACAAACCAGACCTGCTCCTGCCACTGAAGGACCACGGACATGCACCACAGCTCCCAAAACTCTTCCCGCGTGGACTAATTCGCATCTGCACAGCACCGCTTGTGTTTATTCTTTTTACTGAAAAATACTATGCCTGCTCTTCGTATATATTTTACGTCGCTCTTCAGTTGTGTAAACATTTGGGGATAATAAGGCACCAGTTTCAGATGGATTTCGCTACACCAGCAGGGAACCGGTACACCTACCCCACTTCAAGGCGATCGGCTATATTTAATTTGGTATATTAGTGCTGCCACTGAGAAGTGGCAAGAAATGCCTTTTATAAAGCTGTCCGCACCACGTGCATGTGCGTGCGTGGGAAGGTGCCCTGCTTCTACTATTCTCATTTCTGATCCAATGCACAGAAACCAGCACAAATGCGCACATGAACAAGTCACCATCAAGCTTGCACTCCTACGTGGCTGTGAGGCATCTCACACCCCACCAGCAGGCAAGAATAAAAATTAAAAGTGAGAAGGCACGACGCTTTCGGCACCCCAGTCTAACAGGTTGATGACCTGAAAACTGCCAGAAGCTACTGCAAGTTGGTAGCTGTGGCGTATAGCGTGCTTGCTGGGCTACGGTTTGGGTCATATGCTGGAGTATTTGCGAGTAACACCCTGTGTTACGCCCATATTTAGCCATGGAAATAAGTGTGACTTGACTTTCGAACACTCGCAGCTCTGACTGACTTCACTGGGTTCAGTTGAGACATTTCAAATAAAACAATAACGACCACAACTCTGGGCTGGGACCAAGCACAGACCGGTTTTATCTTAAAAAGGCATTTCTTTGAGAACGTTCAGGGCTGCTAGAACCAACAGCGCTGAAGTTATTTCACCGTGCAACCTTAAAAAAAAAAAAAGTTGACAGCTTTGTCTGCAAAATGACACAGATTAATTGGTGACCAATCCTTAAAAAAAAAGAATAGTTAGAAAAAAAAAACCCAAACTGCTGGCAAACAGAGGAGAAATTCTTCCTCTCTTCAGAGGCTCACTCCTTCCGCCTTTGTCTAACAGCAGATCTTTTGTTCAGGATTTCGGTTGCGAGCAGCCCGGAGGTACGAGGGGGAATGTCTTGGTTATGACGAGCCCCCCGCCCCGACTGCTGCGCGGACTCAGTTTTAATCGGCAGAGAAACCGCTCCAAATCACGCCTAAGAAGTACCGCTAATGGAATTGTTCCAGCGCTAAAGGGGATTTCAAAGCCAATGAGTGCGGATGGCGGAGCAGCTGGTGCGACCCCCAGGTTGCTCCTTACGGCACTGCGTGCCACGCAAGGGGGCATCCAACACCCCAACCACCCCAGCCTTGAGAAAACAACGCCCAGCGTCCCCCCTTCAGCGACCCACAGCCCCTGCCATTCGTACGCAGCCCCAGCGCTTAGTCCCGATTAGCTTCCCACTGTACCAGATCAATGCCGGGCTTCGATCAAAAGGCAGGACAGAATTCGAGAGGGATTCCCCCCCCCCCTCCTTCTCCTCCCCACCCCAGCAATTAATCTGACAGCTGTAAGAATAGTTCTGATTAAATCAAATACACCGCCTTCCACTGGCAAATGTTTGCAAAGCTCAGCAGCCGAGGACAGGGGAAAAGTTCCCAGGAAATTAAGGCAGGGTGAAGGAGTGTCAGGGCTGCCGAGCACAAACACATCGCTACAGTGAGCAACAAGCTAGAGCCTGGTGGAGCAGCGTCACGCAAGTTAATAAATAGCACGAATATAATATATTATCTTCCAGTGGAAAGCCTGGCCTGGCAGCATGTGGGACTACGGGGGACAATAAACATTCGGGCACTGCTACAAGCAGCCATAAAAGAAGAACGAGGGTTTGATCGCATTTAATTGCTTTTGGGAAGGGTAACATCAGCGGGGTATCCATCACAATTACCTCGCCTTCCATGAAACTGTCCCATCACGGATTAAGAGCTGGCCTAACGATCCAGATCAAAGAGGGTATTTCAGGGGGTAAGGAACGGAGGGAAATACCCTAAAAGCCTTAAAGATGTTTGCCATATAAAACCTGAAGTCCAACCCACGACAAAGCAGGCAATAAAAAGTTAACTGACGAAAGGACACACTTTTCTTCTCAACTACAACTGTCTAAGGCTGGTGGCTGCAGAAAAAGCTCAGTAACAAACCAGAGGACAGCGCAGAGAGCCCAAAATGTACGTAAGAGGAGAAACTAAGATTATCTCGTGGGTTTTTTGTTGTTTTTTTTTTCTTTTTTTTTTTCCAGGGCTTGACTGAAGTGTTTTGAATGCCTGAGGCTGGCAAGGCTACCTCCCAGTGCCTTCCAGCTTTGGCAGCAGCCACTTAGAAGAGCTGCCCTTCCTCTTCCCAGGGACCCACCTCACTGGAAATAGATTTCAAGTCCCCAGAGGAAGAACATGGAAACAGCTGACTTCTCCCAGCCACAAGCTCCTGTTGTCCCCTTCCAGCTGGAGGCAGGCAGAGGGGTAAGAGCAAGGCTTCCCTTCCGCCCACGCAAAGCGGGAGGCTCCCAAACACATTTTGCAGCTCACGTCCACCTACCAAAAGCTGCTTGGGAAGCCACAGCTCTCACTGAAGGTGGGGGCCGCAACCCAGCAGGGCTCCCACTACCTCCAGTAGCCCCCTGCAAAGGCCGGGGGGGGATGGCAAGGCCGGGGTTTTCATGACACACGGTCTCTGGAATTCACTGGTGAGCGTCCCACAGCCTCTGCTTGGTACGATGCCAGAGCCGTTTCTCAAATCCTGCGTGACCTACCAGCTGCTGAGGGCAAACCAGCAAGGCATACATCATCCAGAGAGGAGACAAGATCAGCGGGCTGCTGTTTGAATGAACAGCCAAACACTTCACGAAACTCACTCCTAGACCCTTGGAGGGAGCAGGTTCGGGTCCCTGACCCCCCCGGTAGGTCATTTAGTGCCTTTGTAGCAAGGCTTTTGTCTCGGGAGGCAGAGAGCTATGCAGCGGCGCTGAGCGAGGCAGGCAGGCTGCCAGCTGAGGATTCAAACTCCTTCAGGGAACTGTAACAGTTCCGCGGTAAACGCATTAACCATGGGAACAGCTTCCCAAAGGATGTGGTGGATCCCAAATTGTAAGTCTTTCCATTGCGAGTGGATGCCTCTTTCAAAAATGCAGGCTGCAGTTCAACCGCAAGCGCTCGCAGGGACCTCTCAGGGAAACGCCACGACCCCGGTGAGGGCAGGAGCTCAGACTGGGCACCCGAGCAGCCGCTTCTGACCTTCCAGCTACAAACCGATGAAATCCCTGCCCTTTGTGCCTTGCCACAGCAATTCAAGGCTTTTCTTGGCTATACCCCTTTTTCGTGTCTCTGCGCAGCCCCATTTTCAGCTGTTCCTGTGATGTGCCCCAGGCCAGCTAAACTCCCTTTGACACAATCTGTTGATCAATCTTCTAAACCCTGTCACGCCTCGAGCTGGTTTTGTTCGGTTGGTTTTTGTTCTTTAACTACACATCAGATCTCCTGGTGAAAGTTTCTCTGTCTCTTTGCTTCAAATTCTGTTCCCCCAGCACCAGTTCCTTGGTGAAACTCCCAGATGAGGACTAGCGAAAGCCTTCACCGCGTGCAGTACCCAACGATCCACACTGCCAGAGAGAGGTCCTCCACCATCCCGCCTGCTCTCGGTTCCTGGAGAGCGTTCCTCGGCAAGAGAGAGACGAGATTGAGTCCCACCTACAGCACAAGACCTCCTTTTCTTTGACTTCATCTGTGACAACGGCATCAAGGGTCAAGGCTATCACGCTCTGCCTAGGAGCTGCCTCGGAAGAGCTGAATGATGCTAAGCACTCAGTTGTATGTGTATTCAGAGTCCTCTCTTGATGCCCCAAGCTGCTCCAAAACATTTGGTGCGTTCCCAGTAGTTTGCAGTGGAGAATCTGCCAGCAAACAATTCTGATGCATTTCAGGGGCTACTGTTGGCAAAGGGAGAGAAAAATACATTTGAAGGGAGGAGATAGGGATAACAGGGGAGAAGCAGGGATCTTCACTTAAGTCCATCTAAACCAGCTTGTGCTCGTCAGGAAGCTGGAGGAGGCAGGTGCCGCGTACCCTCCTGACTGCAAACCACGCTACAGGGCTCTCCAGTGCCAGGACCAGGCTCTGCAAATAGCAAGGTCGTCACGCTGAACATCCCAGGAGGCCAGCATGAAACAGGAAACCTTCTGCAGGAACAAACAAACAAAAAAATCCCTCATCTGCCTCAATCGCAGTACTATTTGTATAAAGTGTTCTCGTCCGGGCTGTAATCTGGCATTTCAGCGGGCTTGCTCTCAGATCTCTAGCCGTGCTCGGCTGATCCACACGTGCACCTTGGTGGAAAGGCTTATTGTATCATATACAAAGCTGTTCTTCCTTTTTTGGCTTTTGAATTTCTAGTTCTCTTCAGGATCTATAATCAGAGATTCGAGGAGTCGATTTATACCCAATAAGAAGCGACAGCCCCCTCCGGGATGTCTCTGCTTCAGCACTACTTCTCCTGAGACTCTTTTCCTTCCATTCCCAACCTAAACCATCTCCGTACACAGAAAAGCCCAAGCAGGGTAAAGCCTTGCCAAGGGAAGAAACTCTCCCATTATTCTCATCCAAGAAAGTGGCACAAAGGAAAAAAAGACCAGAAGGGATGGCTCGCATCCCTGGGTCATGGCAGAGAGCTGGAAAAGGCTCATCTCCAGGAGGACAGAGTGCCAGCACTTCTTTTTTTAAACTTAGCAGCTGCAGAATTTACGCTTTATTAAAAGCCTATTTTGCCCTTGCTGCTGCAAAGGAAACCACCTCCCTCCTCTCCCCTCCCAAATAAAAAGCCAAAGTCTGCAGACAGACATCCTGTAATGTCACCTTAGGAGGAGGTGGCAACTTGACTCATCTCAGCGGGACGTGCAGCACGCAGCAGCTTTCAGGTTACAACAGGAATATACTGCTCCCCCGGCCGAGCCTTGCTTTGAGGTTTTATTATGAGCAATCCAACATACCTTCAATATTCTCTGACGGCAAGTGGCTGGAGCGAGAAAGGAAGAGATAGGCAGGGCAAAGAGGCAGGCTGGATTTTAAGGCTCTAGGCACCCCTCGTCACCCACGGGCTCCCACTTAGGTTGTTGGCAGCGCCGCCGCACGCAGAAGCCCTCTCGCCCAGAGGTACACCCCCCGTGACAGGTCAGAAAAGACCCCATTGAAACGGCCTTCCCACAGCGTGTTTTAGTATAACGCAAACAAGAGGCGGCGGTTATTTGTCAGGTCAGAATAACAAGAGACGGCGAGCACTGAACTAGACACCATTTACTAAACGCTGTTCTCCAATGACCGTTCTAAGCCTACCTCAATTTATAGATTAATCTGCTGGATCAGTAATTTAGGCCATTTGATGGCAGGCGTTTAGAAGCGCACGGTTCTGGGCGGGCTAAAAAAACCTGCTTGCGATTTACAAAATTACTGTGGGGGTCTCTGGTGGTTTGGGCATTTGTCAGAGGCAGGTGTTCTGCATTAGCCACATTCTCCCTTCTCTCCCCTCATCCAGGTTTAATATCGGCAATGAAATACTAACTGCTCCGGCAGCATTTACTCTAAAGCGGCAGAGCAAGCGAGAGTCTTGTCCCCCCCGCCCCCTTCCCATTTCTACCCTGCTGCATCAATCACTATGCGATATTAAGGCTTTAGGATGATGTACATCAACCAGCTGGGGTGGGGGAAAACGGGACCAGAAAAGCATCCAAATAATTCGCCCCGGGGGAGGATGCCCCGAGCCTCCCAGGACAAGGAGCATTCCTTCCCTGCATCCTCGCTTGGGGAGGACGGTGCCAGGGGCTGGCCCGGGCGAACAAACCGGAGCAGGATCTGAAGAGGGGAAGAGCAAGCCTGCCTCTGTTGGCAGCGAGCCCCCGCTTTCGCCCCAGCCCTTTCTGACTCCCACCCCAAGCGGCTGCTATCTTTCAGGCCTGGCTTGGGATTCCCTCTGGAGTCTGTCAGCAGAGCTCTTTAACACGGCAGTGGGAATCCCGGCTAAGACAACGGGACTAACCCTCCTTCCTCGAACACCATCCTTCCTCAAACATCATCGACGCAGCGGCTCCAAAACCCTCCCCGAGCCTGCAGTGTCTCTGCAGAGCGGTGCTTCAGCTGGCTCTCAGCGTGGCCCATTTCATAACACAAAAGGAAGCTCGCATCCCTCAGGGCTCAGATTTTTATTATTTTTTTTTTTTCTCCCAACTGGGTAAACACATGCAAACACACATTATTTGCATGCACAGCAACTGGGACAAAGGCTCCGTGGCCAGGTAGGTGTCTAACCGGTGGTCCAGGCGTGCGCTAACACGTGTGCAATCCTGGAAATCTCCAGCTAAAAGAGCCTTATCTCTAGACTGACTCTGTGCTGCTTCCAAGTCTCGCTCCGAGATTAAAAAGCTGCCTTTGTTGTTTGGAATATTACCATTTCAGAAAAAAAACCCACCCTGCTTGGCTCCCCCCCACCCCAAAGGTTTGGTTTGTAACCCAAAACATCGGCGCCTTAATACCAGAAGGTCAAAGCCCTCCAGTCATTAGGCAGATTATATTTAAGAGCCCGATGTGCAGCTGATCAGAGACTTATTCCTTAAAGGATTGAAACGGCAAGACAGCGCACCTCAGCAAGCAATCTCGTTTAATAGTCAATTAGCAGAGATGTGCTCCTCTGAGCTAAAGATCACTGCAGACAAAAAGAAAAACCCACGCACCACCACCAGTCTTCCTCTGCTTCTGCTATTACATCGAGCCAGCTGATCCACTCTTCCAGCCCTTCGTTAACTGGCAAGACTGGGATGCATCTAAAAGTCACCCACCAGTTTTATCCCAACCAGAACGGTACTGTTCTTGATAATAAGCAATTTTTCTTTTTCTTTTGGTTTTTTTTTTAGACTAGAGGGGGACTGGATGGACTCAGAAGCCAAAAGAAAAAGCCCAACTTTTTCAATACAAAGCCTTGTCTCTGAGCATGTAATTAAACCACGGAGAACGACAGTCCTCCAACGGCGACTCCCCTCGCAGATCCGAATACCTAAACCCCACATGCCCCGGTCCCACATCTGGGAGAAGGAAACATCTAACTAAAGGCAGATTTGCATAGCGTTGATGTATTAGCACCAGCCAAATTACAGACGAGGGCAGGCCACCTACACCCCGCCACATGTTGGTAACGAGCAGCGCTGCGAACCAGAGCGCACACACCCAAATTTCTCAGGCACATGGGCATCGGCGTAACCAGGAGCACATGGGAGCTCTTCTCTAGAGCTGCCAACCCCAGTGTTCAAAAGCCATGAGTCAGCCTCCGCACCCCCCTCCAGTTGAGGTTAGCTTAAGAGCTAGACACTGCAGAAAAATAAGAAAATCAGAAACAGTATTAATTTGTCTCCTAGTTTCTAAGCCTTGGGTTAAGCCAACCAGAGTGGCCATCCTTTCCTTCCAGCCATCAGAGACTTTCTCTTCCTTGCTCGAAAACGGAGGTTCTTACCTGATCGCTCTGCCCCAGTTCTTGAGTATTAGGAGGAAAATTTGCCAAATATTTTAAGGCTTGGCAGTTCATTCAAAGCCAGCGTTGCCCCATCCCACTATCAATCAAATATGACACTGGGTGACTCAGGATTTGAAACAGGAGACTGGTTAAGAGTAGAGGAGAGCTGTTGCCCACAACCCAGCCCGGAGAGCCTGATGGCAAAGTTAATGCCACCAAATCAGTGCTCTTCACTGAGTCCCTTTTTTAAGAGTTTCAGCAGGGAAACTAAAGGCTTAAACTGTCCATGGACTCTGAGTGACCACAGACCATGTGAATGACCCTCTAAAATCCTCTGTGCTGGAAGAGGTGCGGTGCAATGTCACGCTGCGGAAAAACAGGGTTACTAATGCAATCCTCCGAGATGCAGCAAAAGCCGGGTATGAAAGCTGTCAATACCTGCATCGCAGTGTCGACAGAACAGAAACCCCAGAGATTTCAGAAGAACGCTCCTCTGATGCAATGCAAACAACTCACGGACACAGCAGAGAGGCAATATGAAAGGGTCTGCACGTCAAAATAGGGTTCCTCCTAGCTTGTGGGTTACCACAAACATCTCTGCAGGCTGAAACCTGCCCTGGGGACTCTGATTTCCTCTCCTGCCTTGAAGAGTGGGGAGAACACAAAGATGCCCAAAGCTTGATAACCAGCCTGGTGACAACGTGCAAGGAGAAATCGAAGCCGACTTTCTCCTCTTATCATTGCCACGCTGACACCGCACAGAGGTAACGACAGCAAAGCAAGACTGCCTGAGCGCCCTTTTTTCAGCAGCAGAGCTAAACAAGGCCAGTTCTGAATGGTGAAAGGCTGCGGAGTGAACCTGCCACTAGAGACGATCATTTTTCACTGTATACCCTCGCTTGAATGCGGCAACAAGAAGAATAAATTCTGACGGAAGAAAAACTGACAGCTCTTGCCATTTAAATATATGCCTAAGGGCACAGCTTAGAAGCAGGATTCTTATGTTATGAACAAAAACCCCCTTCAGTTTTCTTCTCCCTCATAGCAAAATCCTACAGAACCATCTCCCAGGTGGGGGTGCTTACCTGAGCAGACCCTGCCGCGTTCTACTCTGCGGAGAACAGAGCAGATGGGAAAGTCTGCGTCGGTGCAACCCCAAGTAACCACTTCAGAAGGCAAGTGTTTATTTTACCTGGTTCCTCCGCTTTACAAATTTGAGGCAGAATTTCCCTGCTGGCTTCCTGACCTTGCACATTTGGTTGAGCTCAAGGCATGAAGCGCCAACCGCTTCTTCCAGATTCAGGAGGAGCAAAGGACTGCTGGGGCATGAACACACACGCAGAGGGACCAAAGCTACAGGTGATAGTTGTTTATACCAGAAAAGGTGACCTGGAGGTATTAACTCTCGGGGTTAAACCATTGCATGAAACGATGCTGCATTTCAGAAGAGGACAGACATGACCCCTCAGCCCTCCATAGGTGTGAATCATAGACTCACAGAACGGTTTGGGTTGGAAGGGACCTTAAAGCTCATCCAGTGCCATCCCCCTGCCCTGGGCAGGGACACCTCCCACCAGCCCAGGGTGCTCCCAGCCCCGTCCAACCCGGCCTTGGACACCTCCAGGGATGGGGCAGCCACGGCTTCTCGGGGCAGCCTGGGTCAGAGGCTCACTACCCTCAGAGTGAAAAATTTCTTCCTAATATCTCATCTAAATCTGCCCTCTTTCAGTTTAAAGCCATTCCCCCTCATCCCATCACTACATGCCCTTGGAAAAAGTCCCTCCCCAGCTTTCTTGTAGGCCCCTTTTGGATACTGGACAGCCGATATAAGGTCTCCCCGGAGCCTTCTCCTCTCCAGGCTGAACCCCCCCTCTCCCCGCCTGTCCTCCCCGCAGAGGGGCTCAGCCCTCGCAGCATCTCCGGGCCCTCCTCTGGCCCCGCTCCAACAGCTCCGCGTCCTTCTGCTGTTGGGCCCCCCCGAGCTGGAGGCAGCGCTGCAGGGGGGGCTCCCCAGAGCGCAGCAGAGGGGCACAGTCCCCCCTCGCCCGCTGGCCACGCTGCTGGGGATGCAGCCCGGGGTGCCGGGGGCTTTCTGGGCTGCCAGCGCACATTGCCAGCTCATGGTGAGCTTCTCATCAATCCATGATACCATTTAATTCCATGGCATGGAATGAGGCACACCCTGGGACCTGGGGGAAAGAACAGCAGTACGGAGAGATGGAGTCAAATCTCACAGCAAACTCGGAGGGAGGGATGGGGAGAGCTGATGTGCGCTGGCTCCTAGCTACAACCAGCTACCAGGATCACCTCCTCTTCACCTTCCACTTCTTTCCTTCAGGCCCCGAGGCTGTTACAACTAAAAAAGCAAAAGAATCAAGGCACAGCAACTAAACTCCCTGATCTGGATGAGACACGCAGCCAAGTTTCACAGCACAGCCAGGCTTTCTCAGCCAAGCCGCCCATACAGGTAGCGTACAATCCAAACAAAAAAATGAGACAAGTAACAAAGGGTACATTTAGCTTCAGGGTTTCCTCCGAGGCCTTCAGCCTTCACGGGGTGGCTGCACCCAGAGCCACGTGGAAAACCCAAGCTGGCGTGGAGCATGCCAGCAGCGGGATGCAGAGATTCACCCCGCGTCCCCGAAGCGGCGCTGTGCCTGGGCTGCTTGGTACTTCCACCACCCTCCAGCCTGCGGCCACGCTGCCTTGGTTTGGGCTGAAGCTCCCCATGTCCTCCTTGCCACCATCACGTGCATTTGGTGATACAGAGGGTGCTGGGTCTGGCGTGCCCACCACCACCCCAGGTCTACTGAAGTCAGAGCCTTCTATGTCCAGTTGAGCTATTAACAAAGCAAACATCCCAGGACATCAGTGAAGTCTGTTATGCCGTACACAACCAGCTCACCAGCAAACTCCCTCGAAGCAGCTCCATCACTTGTTCCAACCTGCCGGCGTAAAGACGAACGGCTGGCAAAAGGACGTTAAATACCGCTCAGGCTGCTCTTGAGAAGGTTGTGTGGGAACCGTTCACACCCTTCCGAGCACACGCTGGTGCGAACGCAGCCTGTATGCTACTCACTTCTATCATCACGCAGCTACAGCAAGGGGAGCATCTTTGTCCCTGCCACATGTGTCTGCCTTAAAGGGGACATGATAGCTGCTGGGTTTGTTTTACACTGGGATCCAGGTCTTTCTCCCCACTTCCCACCTTTTTCAATACAGACAGCTGGAAACCCTTCTCCAAACTATTTTCCCCTGCTTCTTTCTTTTTTTTTTTTTTTGTTTGTTTAGGACAATGCTGACTTGGTCCTCCCTGATTCTGCCAGATAATTTTCTGGAGATGTCAGAGATGGTTATTTTTTGACTGAAGGGCTGGAGCGCCACAAGGCTAATGAAGACATCCTTTCGCCAGAAAGGGTTTGATAGTCAGTGGAAACAGCCAAAGCAAGTGACTACAGGAATCTTTCAAAGCTTCTTGCATTACAGGCACAGAGAAGAGATCATCCTCCCCTTTGTTGTTCACGTTTAAAGCCTACAAAGCCCCATATATTTAATTCCCACGTACATTGCTCGGTCTCCTGCATTGCAAGCATTGCTATGTCATGGGAACTCCAGCACAGCATATCCTTACCCATCAATTTTGGGAACCAGGGCAGGGCTGTGGTAAGCAGCAGACCAAGAGGGACATGGTTCTATTCCCTGTAGGATCTCCACATGCTCCCCTACCCTCACCCCACTCCGAGGAAGCAGCGGGGAAAAGACGAGCATGTTAGACGCTACAGTCTTTGGTCTTTTTCATATCTGCAAATACAAGTTTCTTATTAAAAGATAAAGAAAAAACCCTTTCATCCTCCACTCCCCGACCTAATCTTTAAATACCTAATGAAATATAAGTAATCGAGAGATGCTTTTAGCAGCTGTGGGCTCAGTCATCCCTTTCATGTACATAGACAGAAGCTGACTAGGACTAAGGGTTGCTTAACTTAAAACTGACAAAGTTTGATCACTGTGCCTGGCAATGAATATTAAAAGCAGTGACAAGATTGACATTATCTAGCTGCACTGTAGCTTCTATTTTTTCTTTTTTTTTTTTTTTTTCCCATTTAAATGCTCCATTCTTCAGTTCTCACTGCAAGGATCTGAGTCAGGAAAATACAGCTCAGGCTGACAGCTTCCAGAAGCACCTGCTAAAGCCCAGTTTTTGGGGTGCCAAACTTAAGACACTTAAAAGGGCCCAACTTAGAAAGCAACACGATTTCCTGGCAACAAACATGAATACAAACACTCTTCGTGTGTCGTGTGCTGTGCACACCATGGACACTTCAAAGAGGCACCGTCTGATTTCTCTGGATGTAGGGCAATGTTGCTAAACCCCTTCTTCACCTTTCACAGCCAGCTCTGCTCTCCGAGAAGCAACTGCATAGCGGCAGTAAGAAACTGGAGCTCTCCCACACGCTCCAGGGACCACGTTAACTCCAGTTTCTGCTCCGAACGATGACAGATGTTTCCCTGAATGCGCAGAATTCATTTTTACCCCTAAAGAAATGTCTTAAGAGCTGTTAAGTGGCTCTAACCGAATGAGCGGTGGTTAAACAAGGGCATAAGACGGAACAAGCAAGATGCCAAAAAGCTTTCTCTCTTTAAATAGGAGGAGAAAGCACCATCGCCTGCACAGACTTGTTCCAATACCCAAATTGCTCTCACCACGAAATGCATACCTTATTTCTAGCTGCAGCTCTTTCAGTCGCTGCTTGCAGTTGCTTCTCGGTGAGCTGGGTTAAAGAGCACCTCGCTCAACTAAGAATGATGTCCTCGTGCAGAAAACTATAGGCTAAGGTCAAGTCATATTTGTACATGATTCCTTCTAACCCGAAAGCTGTACTTCAGCTCTCACGCTCATCACAGCCGCCGCGTGATCCTGCAACAACTCGTGTTGTATTTTGTAGTGGAGGTGGGAGCTGTTTCCAAGTAACAGAGCTAAAACCTTGGGCTGCCCAAGGTCGCAGAGGATATCTCCGCCGCGGAGCGCGCTCGGGCACTTCTGCAGCTGCTGCCCCGAACTCCGCAGAGAGCATACAAAGCCTCTCGGGGGATCCCCTCGTATGTTAAACCTGGGCCAGCTGGTTTCTCTGCAGCTGCAGAACAAATCTAAGCAGAGCTCTCACGTGGGCTGACAGCCCCACCTATTCTGCAGCAAGGACGCGGGCTGCAGCAGCATCGCTTTCCTCTCCACAGCCGAGACGTTCTCTCCCAGCTCCCCGGGCTTCACCTCTCCGCTGCTCTCACCCCGCAGGGATGCACGAGCATCACTAACAGGCTGGTCCCACGCTGCCACAAAGCCTCAGCGCTGTTCTGGACTTACCTCTTCAGGCTGCCAATTTAATCACAACAACTCTAGAGAGGCAGGGACCCACCTCTTCCTACCTCTTTTCCCCCTCCCCAGTCCTTCGAAGGAAAGAGACATTTGCTATCAGTCAACCAAGAACAGCGTTCTCATCACCAGATGGTCTCCTTGAGCATCTTGTCATCATAGTTTGTGTCCTTAAACTTTTAAGTGACAAGATGCTTGCCGAAAGCTTGACGGTCAAGCGCTCGCACGGCAAAATCTGGCTTGGCCTGGCCACTTTGCAAGTAAGATATTGTTGTATTGTACACGAAAAAAAGGTAAGAAAGCCCAGCGCTGGGCATAAACAAGCTGACTGTACATAATGGACATTGTTAGGTGTCTGAATAGGTCACTGACTCAAAGGAAAGTTCAGCTCCACAATGCAGGTCTTGAGCTCTGAATACCAAGCAGAAAGCATCCCTGTGCACTCATGCCCCGTGCATTCAGCGCAGCTGGATCTTTTTGTATTTCTCACTGTCCATTTCCTCCTGAATTTCCCTAGTTTCCTTCCATTCGAATTATGAGCCTTTGTTCTTTCTCTGCCCTCTTCCTCCTACTATTTTGAAGTGTACAGATGGAGTCTAAGGGTAGGGAAGCAAGCAGAGTCCCAGCACATTAGAAAAACAACTTTCGCAGCTTACATCTACTCATAGCAAAAATAGGATAAACCAGCTGTAGCACTGTATGGAAGTAGTGACCCCTGTTGCAAGAGGTAGGACCCTGCCAAACTGCAGCTACGACCACAAAGAATTTCGTCTCTGTCAAATATTAAAGTGTTAAAATAGGGCCCTCTATGGAATTCATTTAATCCTAGTAATTGCTAGTTGTTCAAACCTCGGTGGGGCTTTCCACCAGGACTCCTATCATCCATCATGGTGGAATATACTTCTTCCCACCAACACGTCTCGATGTACCGCAGCAGCCTGTGCAGTAGAGCTATCTCAACTTTGAACACGGCTTAACTGAGACACCCCGTGCAACCGGTCTGAGCATCCCTGCGGTCTTTCACTACAGGAGGAAGGTATTCGTACGTTGACAGCCTGGGTGTGGGTATGATGCTGACAAGCTTCTCCTTTGGACTTGTCCAAGTCACAGATCGCCCACTAACAAGAAGAATTTTGTAAGAGGCACCCGCTATGAAAAACAAACCCAGAAGCTAGGGTCACCGATGTACGGCTCCGGGCATGTGCACTGGCACTGGGGAAGCTCAGCTGGGAGAAGGACAAGCTGAGAGGGGTGCTCACCCCAAACGCAGAGGGTTGGAAAACAGCACTAAAGACAGAGCCAGGGAAACGCTGTGACCACCTACAGGAGTCATCTGGTTGTCATCAGCCTCGCTTTGCTCCGGATTTCACAACTAGAAGCGCTCGCTATTGAGGTCCAAGACACCCTGTGATCTTAGGGGTGCCCAGGGTAGGTCCTGCTCCAACAGAACGGCGCTCAGCACTCCCACTCGCACCAGCACAGAAAAATTTCGTACGGTCCAAGTTTTCTCCTGCCTCTCTTTCCAAATATTCTAAGTCAACCTGCGTGCATTACAACCAGCATCAGGACTTCTGCAGCACTTGAGACTACCCGAGCTGTCAGCTCTTTCAGCGATAATAATCCCCTGTCAAAAATGCAAATCAGACTGGAGAAGAAATAAGGGTTAAAAGGAAGAAATATGAGTAAGTACCTGGAACTGTAGCCAAGGCAATCAAGAGACCGAATTCAGCTGCTTTGGTAAGTACCTTTTAATGCAACATGGTCCTCCTCCAGTGCAGGAGTCCTAGGGTGATTCCACAATAGTCTTGTGCCTGTGGCTTTAAATTTGCTAATAAATAGCCTATGCACTCACGCACACGATGGATGTGGGGGAGGGTGAAAAGAGAAAGATTTCAGATTACAACAAGAACAGCATTTGTCACTTGCTTTAGATGGTGTGAGAGGCAGTTTCCAGGCTCTTGGACTCAGGAAGAATATTTTCTGTTCCATTCCTGATGTGCTTGGCTGCCTTCTTGCCAAAACCTGTTTTAAATCCATTAATGAAACTAGGCTGAGTCTGCATAACTTCTTAATTCCCCGGTGGAAAAAGGGCACTTGAGTATATTTCCGGGAATGAGAGACACCCGCAGTTCCCACCATTGTCATGCAACGCATGGCTTCTCTGGCCGGCTCCCTCCTCAAAACCCACTTTCTCTCTGGAATATCACCCCAATTTGTCACTGATGGCTTTATGAAGAACACAGGAACTTGATGAGATTCACTTTTTCTCTTCATAGCAGCACCTCACTACCGGCTAGTCCTGCATTGCTGCCACGTTCACATCCAGTTTCACACGCCTTAGCGAGAGCACGCTCAGGCACGTGGATCAGGTCTTGACACCCATCTGCTCTGAGGTCACGAATGGATCTGCTCTAGGTACTTAAGGATGGTGGGCATGATAAAGAAGGCTTTTTATTCCTGTATTGCCCCAAGCCTGCCCTAAAGGGACCCACCCAGCACCACGTCCATGCCCCCTCACATGAACGGAATAGCACAGAAGAGCAGCACTGCGTCCCTCCAACTCCACGCAGCGTGGAAGAGCTGGGGAGATGCTCCTAGTGGGAACGAGGTTTGGCAGCTCCAGAACCAATCCTGCTTCCAGGAGCTGAAACGGGCCCCAGCAGAAAGCAGGCGGCTCTTTGCAGATCCAAGCGCAACCTGGAGAAGTCCCTAGGGATGGAGAAAGACCTGATCTACAGGACCACGGGTGGGCCTGCAAAGAGGTACCCACATGCCAGTCATGTTATAACTAACACCCATTCGCTTCCCTACAGTGGCTCCCAGGACTGCAGTTTGCATGAGCTGAAATCCTTTACGGACAGGGGCCACAGTTAGTAGCGACATGAGCTGTGCCTAGGACAGAACCTTTCTCCAGAGATCTGGAGAAGAGATGCCAAACGTTTCTTATAGGAAAAATCAGAATTATTCCAGATAAGAAACCCCTCTGTCCCAGAGCGTTAAGGCACTAGTAGACTACATTCTTTAAAAAACTAAGTTAAAGGACACAGCAACAGCTAATAAAATGGGCACCAGTTCTGTTACAGCAGCAGTATTTTTTGGCATAAGTATTTTAAGGCTAACCTCCTGTTCCACGAACAGCGGCAGCCTAAATGGGAAGGATCGCTGAGTCAGCTTTTGCTTTGGGCTTCACAATGTGCTCTATGTTTTCCAGCAGGCTATAATCTACCAGGGAAAGCTGGGGGGGAAGGGGGTGAACATAAGAGCTTTGAAGAAATGTGGGAAAGAAATATATGAAATCCAAGCCTCTGTTTAATTAAAAAGCTGAAGAAAATCACAGAATCACAGAATGGTCAGGGTTGGAAGGGACCTCTTGGAGATCATCTAGTCCGACCCCCTGCCAGAGCAGGGTCACCTCCAGCAGTGGCACAGGACGGCGTCCAGGCGGGTTTGGGATGGCTCCAGAGTGGGAGACTCCCCCACCTCTCTGGGCAGCTGTGCCACTGCTCTGCCACCCGCACAGGGAAGAAGTCCCTCCTCAGGTTCTGGTGGGACTTCCTATGGTCAAGTTTGTGCCCGTTCCCTCTTGTCCTGTCCCTGGGCACCACTGGAAAAAGACTGTTCCCATCCCCCTGGCACCCTCCCTTTGAGTATTTGTAAGCATTGATAAGATCCCCCCTCAGTCTTCTCTTCTCCAGACTAAAAAGCCCCAAGGCCCTCAGCCTTTCCTCATCAGAGAGATGCTCCAATGCCCTCATCATCTCCGTAGCCCTTTGCTGGACCCTCTCCAGCAGTTCCCTGTCCTTCCTGACCCGGGCAGCCCAGAACTGCACACAGTGCTCCCGATGCGGCCTCCCCAGGGCAGAGCAGAGGGGGAGGATGACCTCCCTCGCCCTGCTGGCCACACTCTGCTGGGTGCACCCCAGGGTGCCATTGGCCTTCTTGGCCACCAGGGCACATTGCTGGCTCATGGTCACCCTGTTGGCCCCCAGGACTCCCAGGTCCCTTTCCACAGAGCTGCTCTCCAGGAGGTCAGCCCCCAACCTGTACTGGTGCATGGGGTTATTCCTTCCCAGATGCAGTACCCTACACTGCCTTTGTTGAACCTCATCAGGTTTTTCTCTGCCCAACTCTCCAGCCTGTCCAGGTCACGCTGGATGGTGGCACAGCCTTCCGGCGTGTCAGCCACCCCTCCCAGTTGTGTGTCATCAGCAAACTGGCTGACGGTACACTCCATCCCTTCATCCAGGTCATTGATGAATATATCGAACAGGACTGGACCCAGTACTGACCCATGAGGGACACCACTTGTTACTGACCTCCAATTGGACTCTGCACCGCTAACCACAACCCTCTGAGCTCTGTCAACCACAAAATGAGATCACAATGTCATAGGTTTGAGTGAGTTATGACTGCAAAGACCATGGGCACTAGCAGTTGCACATATGTGACTGCAGCAATACTCCGCTGGGACGTGAAATCTTTTCTTTTACAACTCTACGCAACAAATGACGATGCTATCCTACCAGTCACCTTAATACACGTGCACGTGAGCAGCTCTCCAAACAGGAGATACTGCAAGTCACCTGTTGTCCAAAGGTCGTGACTAATCTAAGACCTTGTCTCTAGCACTGCCCAAGTGCACGCAGCTAGGCAAGGATCAAAGTTCAAGTGTAAAATGATCCTTCCTCAATGTCCCTTCCCGGCCTCAGGAAAACAAGGCCATTTGGGAAAGCTGAAGATCTTTAAGGAAGACTGAAGTTGCTTCACAATTTAAACCCCATCCACCTCTCCCCTGCCATTGGCTCCAGCACTCGGCTGTCGCAGAGCTGTTTTAGCATGCGACGCTGGCAGCCAGGCTAGTTTCAGCTAAGTGCACCGAAATAGCTCAGCAAAAAGATCCAAGAAGCATGGCTGTGAGAGGAACAGTGGGAACGCAACTGCCAGCGGCCAGATCTTCTGGCCAACGCTGCAGCGGAGCCTCAGCCTGAAAGAAGCGTCATGCACAGGACCACTCTGCTAACAGTGTCTTTTGCAAGTAGCCAGGAAAAGCCTTTCTGTTTAAATAAAGGACTTGGCAGAGAAAAATCACTTCCTCTCATTTACTCTCTCCACATTGAGTGAAACTTCAGCTGAATTAAGAGAATGGGCTGTTGTCATCCCTCCCCCCCCCAGTCTTTCAGTGTGGTTTGCTTTTTTTACACAAAGATAGTTATCCAAAAGTTTTATAAGCTTGCTTTTTCATTATTAACTAAACATGCTAAAGTGCTCAAATTCTACAGAGCAGGGCATGCAACCAGCGTGCACGCTAACTCGTGCCAATGTGCTGCCATGCCGCTGATGCATCAGATGCTGAGACCTCTCTGGCGCAGGATAAAAGACGGGTCCTCTCCCGCACAGCGTGACCTTGCCCAGGTGAGTCCCAGCTGCGCTGTGATGTTCTCTGCCACCCTCATCAACAACTACCCCCGTATTTTGAACCTTTTGCCCCGCAAGAGCTATACCCTACACTGGAACTGCCTGTAAAAATTAAATAACCATCCACTACGAGTTACGTCGTACACTACACTTATAAGCAGTTGATGCAAAAGCCGGCGCCGAGATGCAGAAGATCTCCCACAGTCATCTCCTCATCTTCACAGCAGCAAGGGAGGAAGGGGGGTGCACTGCAATGCCCAGACAAAGCTCCAGACCCCTGCTCGCTGCTACGCAGCCGGCCCGCGTGCCTCGACAGGCACTACCCAGCAAATCCCACTCGCAGAGAGCTTATTAGACCAGGCACAGCGAGGCACAAAGCCAGCTCGGATTTGGAAGCAGCAGGGCTCAGCCTGCACAAAGCTATGCCTTTGAGAGTAAGCTCTCCAAGAACCGGCAGGTAGACTCCGCGTGGAGCCAGCTCAGGGGTCTGCGGGCCCCCATTACAGTTTATTCAGAAGCCACGTGATGGGTCCCTTGCTGGGGAAGGGACGACTGCACACGCAAGAAACCCAGCGTGTTCTGACTGCGTGTTAGCTCTGCATGTGGTTCGAAGTCCTAAAAGGACCGGGGAGATGAGAACACCACCGCAAGTTACTTTAAAAAAGTTTCTCAGCCCTTATCGTGCCTTCTGGATGACTGTTCAACTTGAATAGCTGATGAGGAACCACACAGAACTACTCGGTACTCTCTGAACTGAGGCTCTAGAGATGACGATGACGACCTACCACATCCAACTCGCCATGCCTCGAGCATTTCCACGGAGCAGGGTCTTCACCTCTTCCTCCACAGCAATCAATCCATAGGCGCCTGGGTTTCTGGGCAGCTGCTTTCTTTTCAGTTACATCACAAATCAAAGTAAATAAAAAAACTCTGTCAGGGGCCTCTTCCTAAGACTCAGTCTGAATCTTTCCCATTTGCAGCCCCACAAGTCCGCAGCCTGTGGACCCAAGAGGACCCCGTCCGTTATTTCTGCATCTGAAGCCTGTTATCGATTCGCAAAGCCCTTCCTTTTGTTTTGCACAACACTGAATTCCCCACAGCATTCAGCCCAATCTCTGAGCTAATGCTTCAAGGCTCCCAGACTGTCACAGCCACGGCCCTGTTACATTGGCATCAATATTTAAAACCAAAAGGCCCTCTTCCTCCAACACAATCGGCATTTCCAGGTTTATCACAAACAGTAAAAAAAAAAAAAAAACACAACGCACGCACGTATTCTCGGCTCAAGGTGCACATACGAAAGCGGATTCGCTCGTGCATCGGCCAGACAGCTGACATCTATCCTGACATTTATATCCGTGTATGAGGAGGAAAGATGAATCACTCCCAGCTATGCAGCTCTGGAGTTTGCCCTTGGTCGAGCTGGTAAGTGTCGTAAATCAGCCACTGTGCATCCTCAAATACAGAGGCAGGCACCTAGAGAGAGCCGGAGAGCCAGAGGGGCAGCAGCGGACTGAATTAAACAGGCATAAACACAACCGTGTCCTAGTCACATCTAAATAAAACCCACAAGAGCAGAGCTCAAGCAATTTGCTGTTTTCTGGGAAGTCCTGGCGTATTTGCAACCGCTTCGAACAATTTGTTCAACAATTAGCTGCTGCAGTTAATTCACCTCAAAGAAAGAAGAGGATTCTTCATTTATTGAGGTTTTTAACTAAAGATCAGCTAAAATTCGTTACCAGGATGGCCAAGCAAAAGTTTGGCACATGGATGGCTGGGGAGAAGCGTGCCGCGCAGGAGTTTAGCCCAGATGAACTCCTGAGCACTTCTGGCCTTCAGCTCTAACAGCCAGGCAGAGTTTTAGCCGAAAGTATTTGACCAAGGAGGTATTTTGCAGGCCTGCCACATTGGGCATGCCCGATTCAGACAGGGTTTGTTGGGCTTTTTTTTTTTTTTTTAGTTGATTTGTTTTATTAAAAAAAACCCTCTTTCGGGGTACAATCAGACTTTTCACATAAGAGCAGCAGCATTTAACCCAGCAGACACGAAGGCCAGACGGCAAGCAAGTGCTGCGGGAAAGGCAATCCAGAAGCTCGGGATCAGCCTCAGATCTGAGAAACCTCATGTGCCAGCCTGCCCAGGGGTGCCAGCCTGCTGGTGCCTTCACTTCTCCGTTTCACGGTCAGGATGGAGACATTAACCACACCACAGCGATGGGGACCACGCGAAGGGCATCTCCAGGCGGGTGCACAAACAGGACAGTTGGTCCTAGACTTTTTCCCCTATTCCAGTAACAGCATCGGTACCTTCAGCGTATATCACAAACCCACTATTGCGGCTCAAACTCTCCAGAGAATGATGCTAGAGCCTAGAGTCAAGCCCGCAAAGCACAGCTCCCGGCAAAGAAAGGACACTGAGGCTTTGCATTTTTTCATTGCTCCTCAGAAAACCCCAGCAGCAGCAAGAGGCCAGGGTGGGCTTGCGAAGGCACCTTCTGCCTTCACATACCGCCCAAAGCTGCTTCAGTCTGAGAAGTTTGCGATGGTTTGGCCCGCCAGTGTGGACAAGACTGGACTGCACTCAAAGCCCTCCTTTCATTTCAGGCATGGATCCGACCCCAAATAATCTTTTGGAATGACTTGGGACCCTACACTTTTACCTGCTAGAAAGTATATGAGCCAATTGAGGTCCCCATCCCAGCATAAACAGGGTTTGGGATTCACCCCACTGAATCCCCAGCTACCAAGCTCTTGGGGCTTCCAACAGCACTGGGGGTTCAGACCTTCTTCCACAACCCATCTGTCCTACAGAGCAAGTAGTGGCAACAAATCTGCATCTTGTGAAGGTTTTTTTCCTCCCGCATACTATACCTAGCTGTAAACCATGACGCCAGTCCACCAACACCAAAAGCAGAGGCACCCTCAAAGCTTTCCCCGTCACCCTGAGAACGGGATGGCCAGAAAGCCAGTCTGGCTTGCCGTGCCACAGTTGTGCCCCGTGGTACAGCTACAGCCGGCGCAGAGTGGGTTATGTTATCTGGCAATCAACGCTACAACGCAACACAAGGGGTGTAGAAAGGGGAGGGAAAAAGCACAGCAAATGGGAGAAGAGACAGCCGTGGGGTTTGCTTTGGAAATCTTAGACGGAGAATGACTTGGGAGTTTCCGAGACTGTCCCAGGCTCCATCGGTTTGTAAGTTTGATAGGGAAAGCGAAGACTTCTTGACTCCCATGGCTGATATCCAGCCACTCTGCTTGCCAGCCTGTCATGCATCAAGCAAAGCAGATGCTCTGGCACAAAGATGGGCACGTGTAGGCAATGTGCCAATTTCTGCCTGGGTTTTAAGTCCCAGGACACCGCACTCGAGGTTTTCCACAACCTGTGGCAGAGCCTGCATGGATTTATATTCCCAGTCCTGTCAATATGATCTCATTACCTCTGAAAGGTGGCCAGAAATCCCATGGCCAAAGACAACGCTCGTTTATTTGTTTACAGGTGTCTGTGGTGCCAACGCTGTCCCTCCCAAGCTACCCCAGATGCGACACCAAGTCCCATACTTGTTAAAGACCACTTCAGCAGCTAAGGACGACGCAGCACAAATACCTACCGACCCAGCGCAACATGAGCACGGCAGCTCGTGGAGCCAGAAGGATTCAAAGCTGCCCGAAGGATCCCCGTGCCACGCAGAGACAGGAAAGCGCTCCTTATAACAGCAGCGCTACCTACTTCCCATCCAGCTCGCCCAGTGCTAAAGGAAGGAGGCAGAAGGCAATTTTTTTTCCAGGAGACATTTGTTTGTAACAAAGGAAGTTGAAGAGAGTCAGGTCTGTAGCGTCCCTCAACAGCTATGACCAACAACCTCTTACTAATACTCACCAACACTTTTACTCCCTAAGGCTTTGAAGAAAAGTTAGTATGAAAAACCCTCCCTGTTTGTTTGAGCGCAGATATTCTACCCCCATAAAAGTTTCAAACCCTGCCCTGCAATCACAGCGCTGACCGGGGGAAAGCTGCAAAGCGTCCCGACTGTCCCGCAGGACTAGTAAAGCTGATGATACACTACTCCTTCAAAGGTTTCTTAAGAGTCCTTGTTAAATGCAACGGCCATGAAACCATAAAGCGAGGAAGGAGACGGCTATCTTGTACAGTCCTCAGAGTCAGCCCAAAACATAAGACCTGTTTTGTACTGATCTGTTTGCTGAGGCCACGTAATTCTCTAGAAGTGGTTTTGTTTCCAAAACAAACGCTACACACTCTTCTTTGACTTGGGAAAGTAGAAACACAACACCCCCCCTGCCACGCAAACAGGCGAACAGTGCTGGCGAGATTTGCAAGCGCACGCGTGTGAGCGGGGAAGGAAACGGAGAGCCCTTCCAGCTTTCCGAAGGGTTATTGCAAACAGCAGGGAGGGAGAAGGGATTTTACACATTAGGAAAAATACCGTGATGGTGCTTGTCCTTAAAGCGAACACTGCACAAGAAAAGGCTCTGGGCTGCATTGACTGTTTAGCACTTCTCTAATGCAAAGTGCGCGTTGTACCGTGTCCTGGTTTGAGCGACACAGGATTCGGTTCTCTTTTAGTAATTTAACTTTTCAGTGAGGTCTCTTCTCATGCCTGGGAAAACTGCACTTTTAGAAGACTCTAGCATTTGAATTTGTGAAAATATTCACTTTCTAGCCAGCTATGGTGAGCGGGTTTCAAGGTCTCAGTGTTTTCGAGCTCGCCAGGTGCGGGGACGAGGAGGAGCGAGGCCCGGGCGCTTGACCCACGCTGCCCAACGGGGTCAGTTCATACCATCAACGGCACATTCACTATAAATTATAAAGTTTGCTGAGGAGTTCTCTCCCTCCCGTGACGGCTGCCATCCTGGGAACTCCTCACCCCGGTGCCGGAGCCCTGAGCCCTTCCCTTCCCCCCGACGCCGCAGCGCTCGCGGGGTCCCACATTCGCTGTCACTGCGGGGAGCGCACGGCTTCTACGGATAGAATGGGCTGGGTATAATCCTTGTGTATTTTATATTGGTATCAGGATTAATATTGGTTCTCTAGTATTATTAATTATTTAGTCTTATTCTATTAAATCTGTTTATATCTCAAACCTCAGGTTTCCTTGTTTTTTCCTGGTTCCCCTTCCCGGGTGAGGAGGGGTCATGGGGCAAGAGAATAATTGTCTGAATGACAATAAATTGTCGTGGGTTCCTCAAACCATAACATACAGTGAGAAGGAGATCCTGGTAGCAGGGTGTATATATGGCAGGAACCGTTCCTGGCTGCAGCACAGGTCAGCGTGCCGGCTGCTGTACAAACCACGGCTGAACCCCCTTCACATTTTTCTGGCCTTTGCTGTGCATCATCCAGAGCCTACGGCAAAGCCAAGGACGTCCCTGCATACCAATCTCTAGAGAGTTAGCGATATCGTATATACCAGCTGCTTCCTCAGCCGTCCTGCAATGAGAAATCTGCAGGTCACAGATGAAGAGGCAGGCATGCTGCATACCAGCCACCGTGTAAGGAAACAGCATGACCACGCTAGAAAATGACTCTTTCAGTGCTCTCCCAAGAAAGTTTAATAATCTCATCTTTCACACGCTTACGCCTCTGCTGTTTTTTTGCAGAGCTTCCCTGCGCGAGCCGCACTGGCAGGGATGCAGCTCCAGACGATTTGGGAAGGTTAGCCTGCCTCTAGCAGCGGGGAAGGGGGGTAGGGGGAGACGAAGCCGCCTTCCTTCGGCTGAATTCCCACCGGCTTTGCATTATGAAAGCCATGAGCTGCAATCAGCCAGCCTTTGCGGGTTCGCTTTAACCCCCTCCTCGCTGCCAAACAAGCATCTCAACCGACCTCCTAACAGCATGCACGCACTGGTGACGCGTAGTGTACACGCAACCGCAAGGCAAAACCGGCAAGCACCTAAAGAACAGCCATTTGCTTTCTTTCGAGGAGTATTTTCCGAAAGGCGCGAGTTTCCTCTGTGCTTGCACTCAGGGTGCTGCAACCCAGCCTGCTGCTCTCAAGCCTGCAGCCTAAACGAAAAAAAAATAAATAAAAAAATAAAAAACCCATAGTGCTACAATCCAACCCTGCACATGCCCAGGACTTGTTACTTCAAGAAATGCCATCATTGTTCTCAAGCCAGGCAGTCGGGCGATGAACAGGCGTCTGTATTGTCCACTGCCTGCCTGGAGGCTTATAGCAACAGCGCTGAAGTGCGAGTTCCTGAAAGAGTACAGAAAGCTACCGTGCAAGGTCGGATCAAACTCATACATGTAGGATTATTTGCTGATAACCGATAGTAGATGCTATGAGAACAGAGGGAACAAAACGCATCTTCCCCTGAGATTCCCAGGAAAAAAAAAAAAAGAAAAAGAGCGGTCTCCAACAGAAACTTCAAATAAATCACTTCCCTCCACTCCCTGCCTCAGTGGGTACAAGAGCACCTCACACACGTCCTCGCACACCCGGAGGGATGTCTGCGCGGCTGCTGCCAGCGCGACACCAGTTATCTGCCTCCACAGAGGGTCCCTCGGTACAGCGACCGCCCCAAGGACTGTGCTCGCTCCAAAAAGCATAATGGCAAGGGCTCCGGAGCAAAGCTGACTGGGCTGGAACCCAACGCATCAGGAAGGCTTTGAAACTCTTTGGATAGGGAAATAAAGTGCTCCACGGCTTGGCAGACCGGATTAGAGCACCCTGGAGAGCTTGAGACTGTCTGGAGCTTGTTTAAGGTGCCCTTTCAGCTCAGCCCATGCACCGGTTCACTCGAGGCTCGGGGTTTCAGGCAGGAATAAGTAAGGGGAGTGCCAGAAGTGGGGGGGCTCTGAAGTGAACCCCAGCCATGCTAACCATCCTCACAGCCAGAAACCGGCAGAGGAAATCCCCATGGCCGGGGCAGACACTTGCTCAGCCTCTCTCGGGCTTTTTCTGGAAATGAATAAAAGAACAGTTGCAGAGACTGCTGCCATCCAAAGAGGCTGGAGCTCTGAAGAGAGACCGCGTGCCCTTCGAGAGCTCAGTGTCACACCAACATCTCCTTTAAGACAGTGTTTTAGTTGGTAACTAACCCTAATTGCTTCGCTTCACATCTTGATATCCAGCCAGCCAGCCTGGGCATGCCTGTTTTCTAAGCCTAGTCCTGCGCAAGGCTGACAACCTCGTGTGCAGATCAAAGTTTTGGCTAACAAATGTGCTGGAAAATATTGGTGTGCTGATTTTCCATGAATGAGGCCACCAGTATTTGATTTTTCCATGAATGAAGCCACTAGCACGAAAAGCCTGGGGCAACAAGACTGCCTGAAAGCAGGGAGCATCGCTCTGCTCTGACTGCCACTCCAGCCTTACTCCTTACTTAGCTGGTTCATATTTTATGAAGAATGATTCAGCTGAACTTGTTCCTCGACGTGAGAAAAAGGGAGGAACACGAGTGTGGGAAAGCAAGACGATGTAACACAAGCATCTAGTACGGGGGAGACACTCAAGGGACATGGTGCAGCTCAGTTAATAGGCAAGGAGGCACTATAAAAGCAAAATAAGACAGGAGTGGAAACAATCTTTTCGGCAGACACACCCCCGAGCCATGGCACAGCAGGGAAGAGGAGCTCTCAGCATCCACCTCCAGTCCCAGGCTTGAACTGTACGCCACGGCTGCCCCTCTCACTCCAACCAGACCACGTCTAACATGGGAAGATACAGGGGCTTCCCTTTGCAACCTTGCAAGGGGTCTGGAATAAAAATACAGCTGGCTTCGTTCCCCATTAGCAGTTAATTTCCTCAATCATTTTCACAGAGGGAGAAAGAGAAACGCTCGTGATCTAAGAGATGAAAGCAAATGAAAATAAGCCTCATAAAACCTGTACTGCCCTAAGGGAAAACTGCCCCACAACTTTCATTGGGGAATTATCAAAGGCCGCGGACTGGTGGGGGGTTGTTTGCATTTTATAAGACAGATGCTTTAGAGAGTATAAGTCCTCAAATAGCTGAGATTCCATTCTGCTGAACCTCCAACGAGACTAGAAAAAGAAACAGCTGATCCCAGTTAGCCCAGCCTGGGGATCCAGCTTAGCCACATCAAGACAGAGGACTGAAGCAAGGCACAGAGCCATACAAGCACTGCTAAACTTCTTTCCAATAAGATGCCATTGCCCCGAGCAAAAGCAACCACACGCTCGCTCGCATGGCCGCAGGAAAGAGCGGAATGAAGCTAAAAAATCTCATTCATTTCTATTGCAAAACTGTGGCTGGGGTAGAAGGCATCGACTCATTTAGCCTGAGAACGAGAAAGGATTGCTCCTGAGAGACTAGTTTAAAAGAAGGATGTTTAGTGCACGTTTTGCTTTGAGTCTGGGAGAGTGGGTACAAAACTTCCCACACTCGGAGCTCTGTTTCTTATCAGAAAAGGCTTACCATAAACTCAAGAGCAAGAACTGTTCAGAGAAGGGGCAAAGACACAAAATGGCAGAGCTCTTCCACCCACAGTTAAGCCTCAGAGGTGACTGCTGCCCTGGGTGAGCCTGCCTGCAGGTAGCGGTGAGGTCCCTAGCACCGGATCCGATGGCGGTGCCACCACGGCTCACAGCTTGGACAGCCTGACTTGCTTTGCTTCTCAGCTGGGCTGCGAAGCCCACGGTGGTCCCCCTGCTGCTGCCGAACCTGCGCCAGCCGGAGATGGGCATCCTCACCGCTGCGGGCTCTGAGCTTGTGTGACACCAGGAGCCTCGGTCCACGCTGACTTCAAGAAGGCAGGCAGAAGTTCAGAGGATAAAGTGGTTTGGCACGCTTTACAGGTGTGCAGCAGCCAGCATCGTATTTACTACCGCTGATGGAAAGCCGTCTCTTCAACACTGCACCAGCCATCATTCGTCCTAACGACAAACCTCCCTTTCCCCGCACATACAAACACCTTTCCACTCTGATCCCCACAGGGTAATTAATTTCAGCCCACCTAGCAAATAAACCCAAGATACTCCAAAAAAGAAATAAAAATAATCCCCCAGCCTCGTTACCACGTTGATTCAAGGAGTGGATATGCATAAACCAGTAGACAGACACTGACAATGAATAATTAAACCAAAAATAAAACCAACAAAGGATCTAAGACCTGAAGAGAAATTACTCACTTGGAACAGCTACCACCAGGTTTAATCTTTCACAAACAAGGTGTATGAATAGGAAATAAGTAAAACTAGCTCTAGGGCACATGAATATTGCCCCTGGCTGGATCATCTCGCGCACAGAAAAATGTCATGTACTACTCACACCCAGACATTTGGCTATGGTGCCAAGGGCTGGATCTCGCCGTCCGGGAGAACAGCACTCTCTGGAGCACAGTAAGGGAAGCGCAGGAGAAAGCTGAGGAGCCCTGAAATCGCTACCGAGAACAGAGCTATTCGATTGCTTAAGTGACTACTGAAAAAAAAAAACCCACCTCCAGCTCCCCCAAAGGTCTCGATTACTTATTTGCCTCCTCATTCAGCCCATACAAGCAACATATGCAAGAGGTTTAGCTAAATAACTGTTTGCAGTTGACGCTGAGCTAAAACTGGACCGTAAATTCCTGCTTTCTGAAGGGAAAAAAAAGCCCGTGGGATTGCTGCGAAATGAAATTGCTCCCTGGAGGCAAGCGCGTGCTGCAGCACTTGCTCTAGATCATCCGAGGTTTAAAGAAGCTGAGATCCTGTGCCCGTCTCACCAGTGTCCACTTAAGATCTCAAGCAACCCGTTTTGGTTGTGACAACGAAGGGATCCTATTAGCTCCAGCCAACTCTTGCGGAAAGAGCACCTTCTGCCAAGAAAAAGCTTTGGCTGCAAAGCAGCTCCTAGGCTTGAGGGGAAGGTGAGCTTAGAAAGCACAGTAACAGGTCAGGATGCTGCAAACAGGCTCAAGGTTCTCCCGCCGCCCATATCCTCTCACAAAGACCGCCACTATTCCTCCTCCTGCACCTTGAAGGTCGGAGAGAAGCCACGGACAGATGTCTTCCTGCTGGAGTCCCCCTACGCCAACATTAGCGTGCAGCAGAGTAAATGACTTCTAAAAGCAAAGGCCTGAAGCTTTTCACACCATGGAACAGTCAGTCCGCGTGAACTGCTCTACTGTAGACTAGAGGAGGAAAGCATCCATGAAGAACAGGCTAGAGTTTATCTTGCTTTCTTTTTGTTCAGGGCGAGTACGTGTCTCTGGGTCAGAGCTTTCTGGCAGTGCCTCTTCCTGCTGGGTCTTGCACCGAGGTCCAAACCTTTGCGGACCAAACTCAGCCCCGGTGTCAAACACCGCAAGTCCTGGACTCCGCGGGAGCGGTGCCCGCTTGCTTCAAAGGCAGATTTCACCCTGTGTTTATACCAACCTACGAGGCATGAAAAGGCCTAGGAGGTCACACATCCACCACTGTAATTTCAGGCAGGATCAAACAGAAAGGCAACAGCTGGGCTGAGTGAGCAAGTCCACGTTTAATTACAAACGGTTTTGGTAATAAGCAAAGACAAGAACAAAGCCAGCGAAAAACCTCCCTTTTTCTTCCTGGCTCCTGTTCAGGCCGTGTAGAAACAGCTGCCTAGAGGAGAATCTCAAATAAGATCCACCAACTACATTTTTTTTTTTTCTTCATTTTCAGGACTGCTACAGAAGCACTTTGACAAGCGGCAAGGACCAACGGGAAGATCACAGCCGCTCGCACCGAAGAGCGTGGGTCTGCGCAGGTATTTCCCAGCCTGAAGCTCAATCACCCCCCCCCCCCCCCCCGCCCCGTTGTGTCTCAAGGCACACGTGCACAAGTACACGCACACAGTCATTCTGCAGTCAGCTGCGCGGAGGATTTCATTTGCTTTAACGTCCTCTGAATATGAAATGGTGTTGCAAAACAGGATTACTAGCGCAGAGGATGACGGACCCAAGCTCGTGGGTCCCGCCTGGCCCGGGGAGAGGACAGAAAACAGCTCTCAGAGCCCCAGGGATGCCCACGGAGCTGACTGACCCCCCCCCATGTATTTACAGCCAAGAGCTACTCTTGCTGCCCCCAAAAGGCCCAGGAGCGGTGGTAAGGATGGGAAACGGGCCCTAAAACACAGAGAGAGGCGAGAAGGCATAGCTGGGTGGGTGGAGGGCTTTTTTTGAGCCTTCCACCCATTTTTTGTGACAGCAAATTAGAAGGGATCAGTGGATCCCCTCATCACATCCGAGACCTCCGACAGCGTCAGTTGAGAGCCCAACGCAACCCAAGAGCGCTACGGAAACATTGCTGGAGCAGAGTGCCAACCCCAAACCCCTCCAAACAAACGGACACCCGCTGCTGACAGACCGCTGCCTAGCTGGGTGTCATGGGGGGACACGGTGGGAGTAATGGGAAGGCTGGGAAACCATCGCATCCCTGGGAACCAAGGGCCTCTGACCTTTCTAGCAAACCCTGCTGAGAGAACTGGGTGGGTTGTTTTGTACTCCTGGCTTTAATTACAGCCAAGTGTTTAAGTTATTCTCCTCCAACCACCCCCATGTCCCTGACAAGCACAAATCTAGCTTTTTATAGCACATCCGGTATGGATGTTAAACACATTCAGGAAATGCACTTTCAGCCCCAAACATCCCTTCCCCTGGACCACTCAGGCTGCAAGGGTTTGTAACGCGGAGATGTGGAACCGGATGTTTGGTTTTGTGACCGCTGCTTTCCTGGATTACTTCTGTCTGTTTAGAGAAGGGAAATTAAATAAATGCAGGGTAGGCTGGCTGCATCCAGAAATAATGCAAGCTGCTTGCAAGGTGAAGAAAGAAAAGCCAGATGGAGAGGCCACTCTTAGCTCCTCAAACCCCCTGCACACAGGGCAAGGCTCTTTTTTTTTTTCCTTTTTAAATAGCTGACAAAGCTCCCGGGGGCTGACAATGGCTCACACCACAGTGGGCGCCCACAGGCACATCTAGGATCCCAAATCACGTGTTTTTTGGTGCTGACCCAGACTGGGGCTCTCCCCCAACGCACCCTCTCCCCCAAAACTTCTATTTTAAGTAGCCAAAGGGCACCAGCAAAGAACCATCAGGCTACGCCAGGCTCAGTCGGTCCCCAGGTGCTGCTCTGGCACGTCACCGAGGCTTGTGGCTCTTTGCTCCAGGGGAACAGGGCTTGGACAATAGCTTGGCTCCAAGTCTAAAACCTGACCTTTGTAATTTTCTTAACATAAGGGACTCGCCTCTGGCTTTAAGGAACACTGCAAGCCTGTTAGTAATTTTCTCACCTGAAAATACCCTGGCTGACTTCCCAGCTGGGAAGCGCCCTCCTAAGCCCAAAGGCAATCTCCGGGATCGCTGGCAATCTCCGGGCTCAGTCTCGGATGCTATCCCAAGGTGGAAGACTCCCAGACCAGGGGGCACACGCTGGCTAGGCTGCCCCTGACCGTCTCCTGCTAAACTCTCAAGAACGCTGGGCCGTTCCATATCTTGATCAAAATACCGCTGCCGTAGCATCACTGCACAAACCCAGGATATCCTGCAGCAGGTTGCGAAAGGGAAGGCACAGGGGGCTGCACTGCATCTCTTTGCTGCATTAAAGGAAGGCGAGACGTACAAGCCCAGGGTATTTTTCCCCTCCCTTCCCCACAGCCAGGCCACCTGGTACCCTGGGCAAGCCACTGTCAGTAGGACATCACCCATCAGCAAGCTGAACGATCACCTAATTAAGCTGCTTCCAAAATAATCACACTGGAGGAAAGTTAAAGGAGTCCTTGAACTCATTATTTCTTGTATTGATTTTTATTCCATTTTTTCCACATTGGATGCGGATTCTTCACTTCAAGTATCTGCAGTGTTAACTCAAACTGGGCTCTGGCTATTTCTCCTGAGCGAGCAGAGCTCCAGCACGAGCAGCCACACACCTCGGTAATGACTATGCTGTGCAGGCCCACCAGCCATCCACCTCCTCCCCATGGCCAGTAGATAGAGGAGCAAACACGGATCCCAGCAGAGCAGGAAGGTGAGCAGCCCGTGGGGCTTTCCCAGCGAGCTACCAAACCTGCCTGCACTCAGAGCAGCAGGGCGTTTGCTGGGGGAACTGGAAGGCAGGTTTGAGGACATGGAACCATCAGCAGTGCGCACCACGAGGAGCTGCCCTCGCTTCAGCTGCCACCTGAACCACCTCTGTGGCCGCCCAAGTTGAAGACAGAACGCCAGTCCAACTCAAGGCAAGTTTTTGCAGCACAAAACCCCATACACAACGCCTGGGTGACAATTAACGAGCTCTGCGGGGATGAACCCTTGTGCGGCGTGAATAACAGCAACAAGACTATGCTCATCTATGCATTCATTCATCCCAGGGAACAGCAGCTGTCAGGAGTCACACACACGCATACTGTGCTTTCACTACCCTGATCTAACTACAAGCTATGCAACGCTTAGATGGAAAAATGAGTGACAATTCAGCTGCAGCAACTGAACAACAGCCTATCCCAGGGAAAGGCAGCCTTAACTCACACTAGAGAATTGCTCTTCAGCAGATGGGAAGGACAATGTATTTATTTGATGGGTCTTGTTTCTATGTGACCAAATCGTACGCAGCTTATGTCTTTCAAATATAAATGCAAATGACCGACTTAAATAAAAATCGTTGTTGGAACACAGAAGCATCTCCTCCATTCCCGAGAAGCGGGTGATCTCCCGAGCTCATCAGGAACCACAGCGTGGCATGTCAGATGCACAGGGGACCTGACCTCTTTGTATCTTTGACAAGCATTATGATAATCTCAGAATTAGGTGTTAGAGCTTGAACAGAAAGTGACAAATCCACATTGAAATGATAGTAGAGAACATCAAAGAGGCAAAAGCATCTCTCATTCAAATGCTCCCCTAAAGTTTATAAGGAGCCAGAGCCCAGCCCCTCGTGGCTTTTTACAGTCCAGAGAAGCACCTTTCAAAGGAACAGCAGGCAATCCCAGGCATGTTCCTTGGCTACCTGCAGTTTCAGCAGGCTGCTCAAGACATTCAAAACAATATTTCCTTACTAGGATGAATGATTTACAAGGCTTGAGAAATTCGAGCCTGAACATATGAAGTGAGTCACTGGGACTCACGAGTTGCTTCTCCCGCTTCCATCCCCCCCCAAATTATCACACCTTCCAGGCCCAGTCTCGCTCCCACTGAAATCCTGCAGAAAACAAACACCCATTAGCTTAAGTACCACAGAGACTACGTAGACTTGAGTGCCATCTTTCTCACTGAGGGTCTATACCTGGGCAGAGAAACCACATACTCACCCAGAGACTGTCGGAAAAGAAGCTGGAGCTGCTGACTGCCATTTCTCTTGCTGCTTCAGAAATGATTTAGCTTCTTTTGAGGTCGAGTCCACTTCTTTAGTCACTCTGTTGGAGGGAAAAATGATAAAGCAGAGGGTAAGGAAGAGCCATACTCGCAACGGCGAAACCAAAGATGCAGCAAGGAAACACAGAAAACGGGTACAGGAGTCCCCACACCACCTGCACAGAGATCACCTCCATCAACTGCAAGCTGAAAAACACGCACCTTGTTAAGATTTCATTCCAGTGACAAACCCTCTATATTCACGGCAGAAAAAAAGGAAAAGAGGAGCTAATTAGAGCTGGGGAAGGAGGGGATTTTTTTTTTTCTTCAAAGGAACAGGAATGCTTATCCATTCAAACAGGCCTGTCTCACTAGCAGCTACTGAATGCTCTGCTTAGGTCACTGGGGGCAATTCCAGACTCTTAATTGGGCTCTTGATTTCCTCATTTGTTGGTCAGTGAGGCAGCTCTTCTGCCACAGCTGTTCCACCACCCACGTCTCTCAGCCCACGGCACACAGGCTTGGCAACATCTGCAACCCAAACCAGAGTATGGAAACCGGCTCCGGGGATGGGGAATGGGAGAGAAAGCTCTGACAAGGCAGAACGCAGAAATTTGCTCTCATTTTCTAGTTAATTTTTGTTTAAGGCCCTGAGGGCGCAAAATATTGAACTTCAAAAAATTATAAATCAATACGGCATCTACAGCAGGGAACGAAGTACAAACATGAGCAAAAATCTCTAGAAAATCACTCAATAATTAATTGTTAGAAAACCCCAGCTACTTTAGCCCCCTCATTTACAATGACCTGCCTCCAGCAACGCGCTTTGCATGCTCTCAGTAGCTCTTAATGAGGTTGCCCCGGTTTGCCAAGCTAACAATTTCACTCCCTTGGAGGACAAGCCTGTGAGCATCTCTGGGGCCCTGCAGCTCCGTGGGCTCTGGCTGTGTCTGCTGCCAGCAAGGGTGGGCAGGCTCGTCCCTGGCGTAGAGCATGTGCCGATGAGAGCCTGAAAGCCTCGTCGGTCAGAGGGTCTGCCCTGGTTACAAGTCACGCTAATCGCTGCTCGCATCCTACCCGCCAACCTGACCCTGCCACTTCCACCTAGAAGGTGGCTGATGGACGCAGAGAAACCCGAGGACCTGCAAACCCAGCTGGGTTACTGCTGGGTTGGCAGCAAGGAAAGCGCTGTAGAGTTATTTGTTAAGCCTGCAGGCACCGATGCCCTGAAATCCCGCTTGCACACAACTAGTGCACACACGTCCCCGTCCCAAGAGTGAATCAGCATCTGAAGAAGCGGTTAGGGAAGGGAAACTGTTCTTCCTCCTCCTTCCCAGACTGCAAACACAGTGGAAAAGGCATGTTCAGAAAAAAGAACACATTCTCGTGCTGTACACCTCCTGCTCAGCCTTGTTCTGCCAGTGCAGGAGGAGATTAACCCCGTTTCCCCCCCTGCATTGTCACATGCCTTTCAAACCAGCGGCAGTCACGCGGATAGAGACAAATCCCACGTTATGAATATTTAGGAGTGTTTGCTGATCAGATTGGAAAGGGGTGGGGTGGGAAAAGGGGGAAAAGCAGTTCAGGAAGGAACAATGGCCTTGCTACAGCATCATCACAATTTAGGACACCCCAAACACATCACCCAGTCACAGCCTTGGGCAAGGACAGTCATGTCAGGCAGCAGTCATACGCCAAAGGTTACTCTACATCGATGAATTTCCTTTGGCAGAATAAACTTAGTGTCTTCATGCAGCAATTAGGCAGAACTCCCCACAGAGCCCCCCCAGGCATGAGTGCTGGGTTCGGATTAATACAATCACGCAGCCTATTTATTTTTAAGTGCAGCATCCAAAGAGCCGGCTCCGTCCCCTGCCCAGCTGGGGACCAACACCGTTTCTCATACACTCTGCAGTGCTGGCTGCCGGCACGGTCCCCCTCCTCTTGTCAACCCCCCTGCACTCTCGTGCCATCAGGGTCCACCCCCAGCGTGCAGAAAGCACACAAACCGCCGTGAGAAACATCAGGCAGACCCCAAGCACGCAGGAATTTCGGAGGCGTAGCGTAGTAACCACATGGCCTGGAAAAAAAAAGAACCAACCCAACCCTCTATGCTAGCTCTACAGCCACGGGATCGCTCCTGGGTTAGATCCCAGCATGCTTCTGGGACTTGAAGAGTATAGGACCGAGAGGAGTCAGGGGTTGGGAAAGGAAGCCGAGGTCACAGAAAGCACGCCTTGCCATTAACTCCGCTTGTTACGCCAAGAGATGACAACCCAGCTCAGCTCCCACAAACCTACAGGAATCCAGCAATTAAATAGCTTACAGGATCTGGACACCGACAATGGGGAGCAGCTCTTCAAAGCCCGTGGCAGAGCTAGACCCCTTGGTCTTAACCTCATGAGTACCTTCAGTCTTCTCCAACCCAGAGACACAACTGACTGACGTCCATCCCACCAGTTGAGGTAAAGGAAGGCACGAAGCCAAGATGGACATGAGAAATGGCTCCAGCGACTTGCCAACCCGCAGCCTGACAGAGTTGGCATGCTGTTGGTTGGACCAGCGCTATAAATCACAGCTCCCGCAGCAGGAAGATGGTCAATCCCAGAAAGGGCACCAAAGGAGAAACCTCTACCTGCTGAAGCCACACGACACGATGCGCAGGAAGGGTCTGGTGCAGCCCTTCGATGACAGACACTTCAGCAGCAAAGAAATCACTTTACTACCCAGGGGCACGAGACAGGTTGCTACTGAGGGATTACTTAGCCTATGATACTTGCTTCATCTGTGCCTGGGCACAGAATACAACACGCTGCTCAATTTTCTTTTGCCCCCTTTGGCCTGCCAGCAGCTGCTCTGGCATGTATTTCTGAAGTCGTCCACTGTAGAAACTCAGCTGCAAAGCTGCAGGCAACCTGTTCCACCAGGGCTGCCCAGCTGGGAACAGAGGAACGCGTCAGAAACGTAATTAAAAGTGACCTTTCAAGGCGATTCCATCACAAGACCCACTGATTGCCTCATAAACTGAAACAAAGGCAGCTCTGAGGCAGGCTGCTGCTGGGCTGATGCCAGCAGCGACTCCTGCGCCACTCCAGCAAGAATGACAAAAGAAAGAATATTAAAGGGCTTTACAAGGTATTAATTCAGGTTGTGCACATTTCAACCTTTCCCAGATCCCAGGCCAGGAAGGCGAAAAAAAAATATCTTCTGGTCTGCATTATTATGAGAGACAATAACTCTCCATGTAGAAACCAAAACACTTCTTGTTCTCCATGGGGAGAAATGGGAGCCATTAATCCAGCTGGAAGAAATCACAGTCATTACTAAGGAAAATTACAAGACCTTTCACTTTTAAATACTTGATAAATAACTATTTGCCTGACTGTTTACTGGGATGCTATTCACGCATTGTAATCCAGGAATAAACATGAAAATAAGTATATTGTCAGCAATAAAACAAGTAGCTAGTGTCTCGCCCGCTTGCAGACCCTGTAATTCACACACAAAACCACTCACTCTCATCACTTTCCCGCAAAGATTTCATTATACTGCTATGCTATTAAGTTGCATAATAAGACTTCCAAAACACAGAACAGTTATTAATTTTTTTGGAACCACGCTGGGGCCTGGTAGCACAGACGATGCTACTGTACAAGGTGCCGTGCAACTGTGAAATAGAAAGGTCTTCTATGTTTAGAAGTTATTACAAGGAAAACATGCTAGAAACTAGATCACTTAAGTGCCTCTAATACTTAGAGGTGTCCTTCTTAGGACCCTTCATCTCTGAACCAAGCTCAAAGCTTGGTACCCAAGCATTTATGCGTACCCATATCCACCTAGACTGCTGTTTTGGTGCTGTTTTAGCTGCGAGTACGTTGCTTCCATCTTCCACTGAAGAACTTCTCACCCTTCCCTTTACACTTACAAATTGAACTGCTGCAACCCGCGTGCACGGAAGAGGCTGGGTACCAAACCACATGAAGACAACCCACACGCTGTCACGGGCTGTCCCAGAAGTTGTTCCGCAGAGCACGCACTTACAGTGCTGAACTGCAGCATCCTAATTTGAGAACAAGTGTTTGATCTGCTCCCAGCAGTCCCCTTAGCCACATAAGCAGCTAAAAGGAAGGAGGAATACAGGCTAAAATGAGCACCACATTCACACAGCTCCAGCTGATCTGCAGGGCTTAAAACCAGATTTTCACGCTTCGGTTCAGTGGCAGAGTAAGTCTGATACACCAGCTCTTCTCCCGTGTTCTGGTCTTTACATCAGGTGCAGAGTTACAACATGGGAAGAGGAACATCCCAACCCATCACATCATCCCGCTCCTGCTACCATGGCACAGCACAACACCCACATGCCAGGATTCACCCCAGTGCAAGGGTCAGGTGCCTCTACTCTATAGCACAGCCAAATCCAGGCCTGCTTGCAAGAACTAGCGTAAGGGACGCCAAGGGTGCGGTGTGTCAGGAAAGCGCCCAGCTCGGCAGCGAGCAGCAAGGTGCCCTGCAAGCCCTTACAGAAGCTCATCAGCAGAGCCACATCCTTGGCAAAGAGGGGAAAAGGAGGTAGGGTCTCAGAGGTAGGATAGGGGAAGCTGGGAAAGACAAACAGCCACATCAAGAAGGCTTGCAGTCTTCTGTCCACAGCCTGCTGTGTAATAGCAACCTTATGTATCCCAAGTGCCAAAATCCCTCCAACTTACCCTCAGGCAGCTGAACACAATTGCGCTCTCCTAGTCAAAACGCCTGGTGCACATCAGGCTGAGAAAGCACATGTTGGTATTTGGGTATAAGGGGATTTGGAGCCAAGAAGACAGTTAAGATCCTTTATCTCAGTGGCACAAAGGTACCATTCTCCCCTGACCTCCACGCTGAGAAAGGGAGAGCAACACTGGAAGCTCTGGAAAATGCCAACTCTATACCACTCGTACTCAGGACACACAGTCCTCACTTGGGAAACCTGCCCCAGTTTAGACCTGACACAGTTATAAAACTTTCCACATGATCTTAATGTTGTTAGCTCTGGGGAATCACACACCAAGGGGGGGGGAAAATGAGGCTAATTATGCTTTTTCAATATTCCCCATCTGTGTCTAGCCTCATTAAGTAGTCCTCCAGCCTTCTGGAATGATCACTTGAGGAGCAAGCAATACACATCTACAGGGGTTTGTAAAAAAACTAATCCCTTCTGAGCCAAGAGGAATATTTTGTCCAAATATTTTTTTTTGGCGGACTCTTGTGCTTGAGCTGCCGTGTTCTGGGTGCCTTCCACAGGCAGATGCACTGTACAAGGCAGGTGCTCCAGCCTGCAAAATCCTGAAGCCGCAGGAGTGCACGTTTTCAACACCTTCCAGCAGAGGATTAAGTCCTCACACAACTGAACCTCCAGGCCACATCTGCCTGCACACTGGGTATGTACTTATTTTATGCTGGATTACCTGGTGTAAAGCAAACAGAGCTAAAATTAAAGCAAAACATTCGTTTTCTCCCTTTCAGAAAAAAAAAACCCAACATTCTCCAAACCTTGCGCTTCAAACCAGGTGGGAGAAGCTGTTCCCTGGGAAACTGAGCCTATTCCCTGAAGCAACACAGACAAGACCAGGCTGGAGTGACTGATAATTTTGTGGGCTGCCTTTCTGCACAGAAGCTGCTGGCTGGTTTTTAAAAAGAAACAAATCCAATCAGAGCTCTGCTGGAGTCTGGCGAGGGCCAAGCTGCCTGCCTGGCGCTACCCAAGCAGTCTGCCCAAGCTGCATCTCAAACCAGTTCATCTGAAAACAAGCAGAGATGAATGGTATTTTAACATCAATAACGCATAAAAAGTACTTTTTGACATCCACGTCCGAACCTCGTAAGCTTTAAAGGAAACAACCGATTTTCCATCATCTCCCGTATGACAAAGACTTTGTGACAGACGTAAAGAAAACATATGGGCAGTGCTGCCACCTGAGATGCTGACCAAGCTGTCAGGCCCCTTCGGGCTTCTGCTTGCTACTTCTGCGAGAAGCTCTCTAAATCCAAAGGGAAGTAACACTCCAGTTACCGAGCTCCCACTGGGGCTTGCAATAGGTAGAGCACATCAAACACGACTCTCTGGAGTCACTGACCCTCAGCCAGGGCGCAAGGCTTCAGCTCCCTCTTAACTGGAGTTTTATCCATCCCAGTTTTAATTATCTCCGAGCATCGGGTCTCTGCTTGCGTCTTTGGATAGCTATTCCCTTGGCCAGCCCAAAATCCCAACACGCAGTTTGCATTTCGGTCCTTGCAGCATCCCATTGTTTTTATTTATACCTCCCAAAAGGTTTACCTTCAAATTACGGAATACCCCCCGCCCTCCCCGAGTTGAGCAATCCAGGTGAAGAGATGCAGCTCCTGTACGTGTGAGCGCGACATTCCTCTGACCCTGTTAACCATGACCTGCACAGATGTTGAGAGCAAGAAAGATCCCCACAGCTCCTGCAAAGCAGCGCAACGTTTGCATTACAGGTCTCTTCTCTTGCCAAGGTAAGGAGTACCGTAGGTCTCAGGAATCAGGGGTTCAAAATTCACTCGCAGCTATGACCACTGGACACGAAGGTTACGCGTGCCACAACAGGAGCCAAGTCATACTACAAAGCAAAAGCGTCCCCATGGGGAAAAGGCCAGACTGAGCTTGACATGGTTTGTAATGTGTTAATGAGATAGTAAGGCAGAGAACAGCTTTGCCTTCCCTTCAGGCGAACACAGAAACCCTCCTGCTTCAGAATTTCTTAGTTACAAAAAAAAAAAAAAACAAACCCCCAAAAAACCTGAAAAAATCCATCTTGCAAGCTGCACTTTCCGGCAGGGGAAACCCCAGGCCCAAGGGCTGCAAAGCAAGCTCTGCCAGCATCTCACCAGACATCAAAAGCCCCTTTTTGAGCCTGGAGCTGTCAGGAATGAGGCAGCAGCTTGGAAGCAATGGAACACATGGCAAGCAGTAAAATGCCGGGACTGGATCTGAGGCCCCTGCGATGAAGGCATGAACAGAGGGACGAAAGATCCCCTTACTAATAGCAAAAGAGCCCCTGCGAGACCCAAATAGGTCACTAAGCACCTTCTGTTACAGATTTTTAAGAGTCAGGAAATTTGTATGTCTCCTCCCTTACCTACTGCGGAAGGGTGGGATTTTTTTTTCTTAAATATTTCCACACTAACTACACACAACACAGGCAGAAAACACTTGGAAGAACCTGAAGATGGGAGAATGCAGTTGGTCATCCAGTTCCCAAAGCTGATGCAGCACCCAGATACCACAAGTTTGAAAGCCCGAGAAACGCCCAAGTTAATCTGGAGGGCAAGCTATCATTTCGGAGATGCTTTGAGACTCCTCCCACCTTTGGAGATCCCAGCTGAGCCTTCTTTTTCATCACACTGATTACCAGCAAAAACACACAAACAAAACCAGCACACATCAATTATTTCCTTAAAAGCATCAAGCCATATTAGAAGCAGGAGATGTCTTTCAGGTGGACATCTGCTCAGTCACTTTGGGATTTTCAAAAGCACGGTAAGATAAAAAGACGACGACAGGAGTCAGCATGTTGGCTAATGCCAGATAACGCACCGGACAAAGCTGGCACTACTGCGTAATACTTTGCAAGTCACAGCCCCTCTGTGCTTTAGTTTCCCCATCCAAGCAGAAGCCTCATGTGCACATTTACTAATGAAAATCCCGAACAGGAGTTGTTCATTAGGCCATTCCCCTTCTCAAAGCACATTAAGCAGACCATAACATGATTTACTTTAGAAGCAAGTGCTCTGGCTTAGAGTTCTGGCTAGGTTTGTCACACTGTTTATGAAGTTTTAATTTCTGCAGCTGCCTTTGAGAAAGGCAAATGCCTAGCGAGTGAACCAGCACAAAACATAGCTCCTGCTCACACTTAATGACCTCATCGCTGGGTGACTGTCGTGCCAACCAGCCTTGTACAGCATTAGGATTCCCCAAGGAAATTCTGAAGCATCGGGGAATGGATGCAGACAGAGGAAAGGTTATCAAAACACGCCCCCGAGACCCTTTCATTCTTAAGCATCTTTTCAAAGGTAACATATTTTCACTTACTGGCTTAAAAAAAATAAATACTAAAAAAAAAATCAATAGCTGCTTTTTAAATTGCAAAAAGCCAACATAAAGTGTGGATAACCGAGGCACACTCTGACCTCTAAGAATAACAACAGCATAAGGACAGGAACAGGCTGCTGCCTACACTTCATTATGCCAAGATCAGCATTTTGGTGCTCATTTGTAGAAAAGCAACCAGTCACTTTTTAGACTGTCACCTCTAAACAGCTGTCACATTGGCATTCCATGTAATTCTGGGTGGTTTGATTTGTCTTCTGGTCCCAAGGCATCATCCCCAGGCTCCTACTGCTCAGATTAAATTTCTGGAAAAATCTTAAAAGCCAAGGTTTTTGCACTATGCAAGCCTCATTGAGGAAGTGGTATATAGCCACTGGAAAGTGGCTAGAATAGGTTTCTCTAGAACCCCTTAGCCAAGGAGGACTGAGGATAAAACCCTATGAACATTGAGCATCACCAGTCATCAACACGAAACCGAAGTCCTCAGAGAGGCTGGACTTTGGAGCAGCTTTGCAAAGGGCTACTGAAATTCAGTTGTCTTACTTTTCCTAACACTTCCTTGCTACTGTAGTGAAAGCCATTGCAAAAAGCACACCAAAATAGGACGAGTGGTTTCTTCCTCTGCCCCTATGAGTTCAGTTCATTGTCTTCTATATCTAATCTGAGCACATCCGTCATCTGGTGGAAGCTGTGCATCACCTGCTACGCACCTGGAAAAAAGGCAGTGCTTTCCAAACATAGGGCTTCAGGACACAGATTCTGATAATGTTTCCCTGCCTTCTCACGTGTATAAGCAACACAGCAAAGGCTTTTGCAAAAAACACACATATGGAATATGTCACACATATCAGTCTTGAACTGACATGCACCACACTACCTACAACATCAATAAGAGGCACACACCCAACTACTCATCTTTCTCCTGATTTTAAAAGCAACTGTCCTTCACTCAGCATTGCGCAAAACCCCATGAGCACAAAACAAAGGACCAAGATTCACACCCAGCGAGAAGTGTGAGCATGCTGCCAACCCCTTGCTATTATTCATCTCCTGACTTTCCTGAAAAGCATCACGAGGTAAGGAGAGAGTTAATGGTATTACATGTTCTCTCAGTGCTAATTAGCCTAACACATCTGACTGAGCCACGCTGAGACCACGGAGCAAGAACGCAGATGGACAATTACACATTTTTAAAATTGCTCTCTGCGCCAGCACTAAATCCTGAGACTTGTGGGAGTAAATTCCCTGCTCTTTTTTTTCCCCCCTTGAAATACATGAACTTTATCAGCCTCAGCATTCTCCCCACTCCTGCTCAATGCTTGCTGCGAAGAAGCAGAAGCAGAGGCAATTGCTCAGCTACCTTAACCATCTGCAAAGCAAAGCAATAAAATAGGAGGTAGTCTCCCAAACTCCTTGTTTCAGACCCCCTTTGCTTCCCGACTTTGTCCCATTTGGTCAGTCTCAGTTGTCATGTGAGGAGCAGAGAGGACATCACAGCCACTGAGAAGGAAATCAGAGGCTGAGCAAGGACTTTGGAAAGCTGGAGCTGTTCTCAGGTGTCTGATCTGCTTCTCCTGCAGCCAGTTCCACCTGCTCTCTCCTGAAAAGGGTGAGGATCAAGGGGCTGAAGGTCTGGAAGAGGACAGCAGATCTGGGGTTAGAAACACTGAGCGGTCTAGGACACAGGTGCCATTTCTCTATTCAACAAGCACACAGATGAGCTACGATTAAAAAAAGAAAACCAGAATTTCAGTAACAAGAGGCAGCATCAAGAAACCCCCAAGAAGCAGCACTGTGCAACTGCAGAGAACTGAGTTATAACCTCAGCTCTGCTGCGCGCAGGCCAGCACTTCTCCTTGCGGCAAGGGAATAAATCAGTCCCTAAGCAGCTCTGCACAGCTCTCCTGAGCAGCTCACCGAGGTGAGGAGTCCAGCAGGCCAGCTAACAACACAGACCGGGCTCAGACCTCACCACCCCACTCAACCAGGCCCAAGTTAAAGGATATGTTGACCCTGAGGACTCTGTGGGACACCAGAAAAAAAGAGCCTACGGCCATGGCCTGTAGCCCTGCCTGCACAATTCCCATCGTCAACGGCATTCTTGTACAGAGGACATCTGCACTATTGGCCGAGAAAGGGCTTTTATTAGCACAGAGAAGCCTCCTGACAAGAATCCGCCCTCAGCCACCTCACTTCACCTTTGCTTCTCCTGCTCCAAAGGTCATGAATTTCACCACCAAAACCCACTGAGCCAACTTGAAGTCCTTAAATTCCAACTTAGGAACAATCTCCTCTGAATAATCTTTTTTCTTGAATCCTTTAGGTAGGATGAAAACCTGTGAAGCAGCAACACAGAAAGAGTAATGAGGTTTTTTTCCAGGAACATCCTAGATGATAACCATTTACAGACAGAAACAGATGAAAACCAGGTTCTCTTTAATCCCACACTTCAACTGTTGCAGATGAAATATCAACCTCAGCCAGTGTAAACCCCAGTAATTATTACAATGATTTAAGCTTATAACTATTTGATTATTAATCACACAGTTTATATACCTCTTTAAAGCTTTGTATTTTGCTTTTAAGATGCAACAGCCCCTCTGTGATCCATCATCTTCCCTAACTGAGAATGCAAGCTGCCTCTCAACTCTGCTCAGCACGCAAAGCCACCACAACTTGTCTCCTCGCAGCACGGTGGACACACAAGTAAAACCAGTCATAGAGTAGCTTCTGGTCTCCCACAATAAGTCACAAATCCAGTCTCCTGCAAGAGTCAACAGCAGGGAGCCCTTATCCAGAGATGGAGTTCATGTCTCATGTATAACAGCCCAGACAAATTTCCGGACATGAGTTCGCCCAGTTTCTTCTATGAAACTGTATGAATTTTTAAGTATTCACTATATCCAGCAGCAAGTCTCACACTCGGCATGATGCTGCTTATCATAGAATTGTTTAGGTTGGGAGGAACCTATAAGATTGTTGAGTCCAACCATCAACCTAACACTGCCAAGTCCACCACTAAACCATGTCCCTCAGCACCACGTCTGCCCGTCTTTTAAATACCTCCAGGAGAGTGACTCCACCACTGCCCTGGGCAGCCTGTTCCAATGCTGGACAACTCTGTGAAGAAATTTTTCCTAATATCCAATCTAAACCTCCCCTGGTGCAACTTGAGGCCATTTCCTCTTGTCCTATTGCCCGTTACTTGGGAGAAGAGACCGACCCACACCTCTCTACACCCTCCTTTCAGGCAGTTGCTTTAAGGTCTCTCCTCAGCCCCCTTTTCTCCAGGCTGAAAACCCCCAGTTCCCTCAGCCGCTCCTCATCAGCCGTGTGCTCCAGACCCCTCACAGCTCCGTTGCCCTTCTCTGGACATCCTCCAGCACCTCAATGTCTTTCTTGTCATGAGGGGCCCAAAACTGAACACAGTGCTTGAGGTGGGGCCTCACCAGTGCCAAGTACATGGGGACAATTACTTCCCTTGTCCTGCTGACCATGCTATTCCTGATACAGGCCAGGATGCTGGTGGCCTTCTTGGCCACCTGGGCACACTGCTGGCTCATATTCAGCCGGCTGTCGACCAACACCCCCGGGTCCTTTTCCAGCCACTCTGCCCCATGCCTGTAGCGTCCATGGGGTTGGTGTGACCCAAACGCAGGACCTGGCACTTGGCCTTGTTGAACCTCATACCATTGCCCTCAGCCCATCGGTCCAGCCTGGCCAGATCCCTCTGCAGAGCCTTCCTACCCTCAAGCAGGTCGACACTCACACCCAACTTGGTGTCATCTATATTCTTGTCTTGTATGTTTGGCACCTGGCCCTTCCTACTTTTATTTGGTACACGCAACACACGAGTGAAACTTGGATCCCTGGGTGTCCTTAGCCGTGAGATCCAGGAGCCCCGGTGAATCAGCAGATGTCATCAACTCCGGCATGCCTCAGTTTTCATATTCCCAAATGGAGAATAACAACACTTCTTTAAGAAGTGCTTTGAGATTACAGGGACAGAAAGTTTTGTAGGAAAGCTAAGGATTTTCCCTCTTTAGAGATGTAAAGCCTTCAAGGACTTTGAACACATCAGAGAGCTTTCTGCTCCTTTGTATATAACCCCGGACTAAATGCCTTAATAAAACCCACCTAAAAGCAATCTGAAAAAGCAAACAATATCCATGGAACTGGGTCATCATCTGTCCCTTGGAGCAAGAAAAAGACCACCGTAACTCAGGTGATTTTCACAGCTGAGAGCTCTCCCAATGAGAGCACTGCGCAGAGCTTGCTGCCCCACCAAACGTGGGCATTCCAGCACCGAGTTTCAAAGCAACAGTCAGCTTTAATCAGGCAAACACTGAAGAATACTTTCAAAAGCAGCCTGAATTAATCGGGAAACAGGCGCTTAAGAAGCAGATAAAGATTACTGAGCTCAACCTGAAAAGATGAGCTTCAGTCAAACTCAGCAAAAATCTCACCCATCTGCTCAGCCTTCAAATACGACAGTAACTGGAGAGTTCACTGGACAAACATTTAGCCACGGTAAACCCCCAGCTCCCCGGCTGTAAATGCTTCAGGTTCAGGGCTCTGCGGTCTGGCAAATTTCTGACATAGCAGTAAGACTGATGCCTTCAGCACTTATCAGCTGCTCGGCAGGAGGAAGACGTGCAGCACGTAAGAAAGTACCGGCTGGGTCTTTGCACGCACTTATGCCAGCACCTAGACAGCAGAAGGGAGCTCGCACTGCAGACACGGAGAGGAGATCTGGAAACCTCTTCCTGAAACATTTCTGCATGGATCCAGGCCCAGCATGCTGCCAGCGGCCATGCAGCTTGCATGACAATTCTGGCCCCAGATGTGGGGAGAAGCCAAGAATTACATCACAGGAACACCTGCCAGACACGCGAGTGCCGAAAGAAACAGGTTCAGAGTGTGCAAGCACAGTGAAGAAGCTCAAGAAAAAAGCTCAAGCCTTAATGCAAAATCTAATCTGCGAGTCCTCCAGGGGTCAGGAGTAATTGCCTCTGACAAGTCAGCTATTTGCCACCTACCAGTGGTGAGGACTGGGCAGGAAGGGACCACAGTGCTGGCCATCGCCCAGCTTGCTGGGAGTCTCGCTGGATCCCAAAAGCTGGCACCCCTGGAGAAGTGGGAGAGCAAAGGGAGCTGTAACAGGAACACCTTGCCTGACTTAAGGAAAAGAGCAGGGCTCTCCCCGGAGACAGATGGAGAGTGGAACCCTACGACGGCCTTGCTTTAGCTTGGCCCCTTCGTTCAGGCAGATGGGGAAGCGCCCGAGGGTCACTGAAGCAGCACAAGCCACAGCTTTGCCAGCACAACACAACACTATCAGTACAGCACGGCAACTCTGCGATCCCAGGAAAGCGTTCCCACCAAAAGAATAACCTGAGCGAGTAAAGCTTTGGATTTAAACCACACATGCACAGAACTATGAAGCTTCTAGTTTTGAGACCTTCACTCGGAATTTGCAATGTGTGAACAGGGTGGTGAAACAGGCTTCCTATTCCTCAATTAGCACCCGAGCCAGACACCATTACTCCTCTCAACTTCGTTTTGCCTCCTGCAAACCAAATGAAGGTACACAGAAAACGTTTCAGACTTAAAAACCTACTCCTGCTAGCACTCAATGACCCAACTTTGCTCTTCCCTCACATGTTACACTGGCTGTAACTCACACCACAGGGCTGGACCAGCTCCACGTACGCGAGCTGCATTCTGCTGCACTCCCAGATGGACACAAACTTGATTTTCACGGAAGGTGCAGAGAAGAACCATTTTTGATACACTGAGCACAGCAGCGGTTTAAAGAAAGCCAAGAGCCAAAGTAGTTTGGACTGCCAAAGAGAAAACAAGCCTCATCATACAGCAATCGCATTTTGCGACAGACGCATCCCTGGTGCCAGGGATGCGATTCCCTATTAATGCAACCACACGTCCTGCATCGTGAGGCAAGGAGATAAACCAGAGGCTTCAAAGGAGCTTCAACCTCCTCTGCCAGTGAGAAATGACTTGAACTTCTATTTAGATGCTGAACTGCCCTCACAAATTGCTCCCACTGCCCACAATTACAGCCATTTGGGTGACAGTCACCTGCTGCTGCTGATCTATTTAACACCAGGGAGGAATGAAAAGCAGACAGGAAAGTCACAACTGGAAAACACAGAATTCAGTTAAAGATTGTTTCTAGTTCCAGGATTCAACAGCTCCAGTTTTACAAGGTAATACTAAATAACGTATTTTATAAAATTAAAAGCCACTAAATTTAATTCTTTATTTGGTAATTGGTAATTTGTAATACTCTGAACCTGAAGTGCAGCATTAGCAACTGATACAAGCACAGACTAATCAAAATGGACATGAAGTGCAACAATAACCCGTAGGGGAGTTGACAGCTTAAAGAGGAAGGTCTTTCGCTATTCTAGCGCAGCCCTGTAGTTGGAGGTTTCTTTCAAGGGACTTCTGCTACTCCAGCCATGCAAGAGAGATTATACCATCTTCTTAAAGGAGAAAATAAATTGTTCTGCAACATGAGATCAGGGCTAAATGATCTTCTGTTCAGAGCTTCAGTGAGCAGACTGTTGAAATTTGTGCCCCGAAACTATTAGTGCTTAAATACTGATCTAAATTCTTCTCAAGCTTTCAAAAGAGCAACACTCAAAAGTAGCCTCAAACCATTTAGAAAGGAAAGCAACAGAGAGAGCGCTCTCATTTCAGTTTTTTCAGTCCAGAAACACTCACACAGACACGCACACACAACTACCGTGTGTTGGCCTTTGCAACCAACAATTTGCCAGCTGCTTCCCCAGGCAAGGAAGTCAGCATTTGGTATTCAGAGCATTTGCAGACGTTAGGGTCGTGCAAAGACAACCTCCTGCTATTCTAAAGAAAAAGCAGCCCTCTGGCCCTCACCAGTAGCTGTAAGCAGTGATAACTCCTTATATCCTACCCACAGCTAACAGTGTAACGCGTTTGGAGATGTGAGATGTAGCAAACCGCGCAAAAGCTTCAGCTTCGAGTATCGCAAAAACGAAGGGGGCAAAAAGCATTGAAGGATTTTTCTGTTATCAAAGAGCTAAAGAAAATAGCACGTTGGAACGCTGGCACCAGCGGAAAACAGTCCTCCAGACCTCGCTGCAAACTTTCTGCTGCTGGCTCTGTAACGCCTCGATACAAAACCAAAAAAATCCATTGGCCTTGGTGGTTTGCAGGATTACAATCTCATTGTGGCCCAGGCTCCAGCTTCTGCCTATTTGATCAAAATTTAGTAGAAACTTGTATCGACTCCTTTGCAGCTCTCCAAGGGAAACAGTCAGTACTGAGCAGTACAAAGGACAATAGAAAAGCAACTGGTGCAGAAAAATATGCCTTTATCTAACTTGGAAACTTCTCGCTATAGCTATTAAAAAAACTGCAGATAAGATACTGATGTCAAAAGCACAAACTCAGCATCTTGGGAGCCCTGGACAAGTTCTGTTCACATAAGGCAAGCCGCTTTTTGAAGGACAGAAGTCTCCCCAACCCCTCTAACTAATACTACCAATAAAAGCAAGAGCAGCACCGGCCAAGCTAATCTGTAACCATGTCAGAGTGAGACCAACGTCTGAGTAATCCCATGCTTACATCATAATTATCTGGGGCTTCTTTTCATAGCGACAGACAAACACAAAGCTTCGAGGCAGACATTTTTACTACCTCCCTACTGTAGAGAGTCCTACTTCACAAAAAAAAAAACCAAAAAAACCTTTCCACAAGTGGAAGACTCATGCTCTGAAGGAAGCCTAAGAGGCAAGTTTCCCTGTAAATCAACCCCCTCCTCCAAGTCATACACTTCTATGCTCGCGTTAGGACATGACACTCACCTACACCACACAGATGGACATGTCCAGACTCCAAATAAGATTGCATGCTGATTTCATGCAACCCCAAAGCACCAGGAATGCAGTTCTGCCGTATGCCATCTGATCACACGTCAGAACCCAACACGGCTTTTGTGCGACAGCCCCGACATCCCATAGCTTCAGCTATTCCCACCTGGTAGGACATTGCGTTTGAACCAGGAAAAAAACCCAGGAAAATTGCAGGCAAACAAGCTGGCAGCTGGGGAGGGGAGTGCACATCAGAAGACAAAATTTCTGTTTGTAATGCTGCTACAGATTTTTATCTGTCCACGGGAAAGACTCAGCCTTTCCTTTGTAGAAAGGGTAAAGGGATACTCTCTCTCAGAAAAGCTGCAGTGGTACAGTTCTTTGCCATTTCATCAGTGAATGAAAGGTATTCCTACAGCCCGGATTCTGCAGGGAAATAGGGAAGTCGCTGCTATGAGTCATGGCTCTCCTCAGGTTTTTCAAACAGCTCAGGCAGCAGTGCTGACATGAAAAAGCAAGAGCAGCGGAAGCCTCTGCTCTCTGCTTCCTCCTCCAGATTTAGGCAGCGTGGGTGTCATTGCTGGGAACTGCTGCCCTCTGCTGTCACATAAAATAGCGGCAAAATTCTCAGCTGACAAAACCAGGTTTACAGCTATATATATATATAATAAAAATGCCATGGTAATAAGCACAAGGTCACAGTGCATTCAGATTTCCAGTGTGTTCACCCAGTCACCTCTGGTCTTATGCATTTTATAAAACGCCTGCCCCATTTTGCAACACATCCCAAGAGGCATCTTACAAGCCAAACTTAGCCTAAAGGATGATTTCACCTAACCCATCACCTGTAATGCAGCTGTTTCAGAGGTAAAAGCACTCAGCTATTAGTCCGTTCACCAAAACACCACTTACTGTCTGCAGATCTTCGCAGTGGATTGTGCACATTACCAGGGAAACCTCCAGCAAGTATCCTGCCCCTAGGACAGGGCTTGGACTAGACTGAAGGAATAAAATGCACTGCTACCATCCCCGTGGGGCCACGCACGATTCTCTCCTTGTCTCAGCCTTCACAGTGGCAGTGCCACCGGGAAGTTTCGCCAACCATTTTAAACAGTGTCCAGACATGGAAGCCTAAGTGAATTTACAGGCATATTTTGAAGTTGAGCAAAGACTGAGGCCTGCGTATAAGGATACTCTGCAGCCCTCGGGCAGAAAAATCTTGCCTTCATTTTCCTCGAAGTCAAAAAAAAAAAAGCATGAAGGTAAAAGAAGATACACTGTGCTGCACAGCACACCTCCAGCCTGCCAGCAGGAGACCAGCAGCCGGTTCGCACTGAACCCGCAGTAGACGCGTCACATCCGCCAACTTACCTGACTTCCTCACCAGCAAAATCAAACACTTTGGTGATTGTCACTTTTCCTGAATCTTTTGGCTTCTCAGACTCTTTTGGTTTCTCCTGAAGCTTGTTCCCGCTCTTGTCTTCTTCACCCTGTGAAACATATGAAGCAGAAAACAAACCAATGCATTTGTAGAGCCAAGCCACATTTCCACTCCAAGGGGCCCGGGATCCAACACAGACCTCAGGTAGCACTGCAGTTTAGGCTGGCTGGTCAAAGCAAGTCACCCACAGGCAAGAAAAAGGAAGCAAACACCCTGCCGCCAGAAAGAATTTCCCCACTTCAATCCCAGGGCTCTCACTGGAGCTCAAGGATCAAACCAGACCCAAACCGAGATGTGAAATTGTAATTAAATGTAGGAAGGAGCAAGAATACACACCTGTGGTTCAGAAAGCAAGCAAAAGCCTGAAAGACTCAGTTCCCCCAAACTAAGCACTGCCAGGCAGTAAAACTGACGGGGTGGATTACACAGAAATATGTTTATTTTTGTTCAAGAATATAGAAGAACACAACCCATCAGCAGGAAAAGCCAGGCTGATCTTCATAGAGAACTCTGAAGATATCAAGCTACTTGTCAATAACGTCCCTTTAATTTGAGAGGGAGATATCTTTATTAGGCTATTTGTCAACAATGCCTCTTAATTTCCTCCATCACAACTACAGCTTTTAACAGCATACATAAAAAAAACCTCAGACCCCGTAAATAATCAAAACAAACCCCAAAATTCTTGCTCTGAATCAACCACATACCACAAAGATCTTAAGTCCAAATCAAGATGTTCCCAAAGAGAACAGAAGAACTGCATCTCTCTATAAATTATCCTAGGCTATGGAGGAACTTTCAAAGACCACTCACATTTTAGGAACCTGCCCATAAAAGCAGAATTGCTCAGAAGAGAACTTTTCCTCTCCCTTTCTCTCTAGTTCTACCTGTAACCATCTCAGCTGTGCAGTGAGTAACAACTGAGGTGCAGAGAAGCAGAAGGGTTCAGATGAAAAGACCCTTCCTCTAAAAGTTGCGAGCAAAGACTGCACTTGTTCTGCAACCTTCCAACAGTTGTAGAAAGCAGCTTCACAGAGTGAGAACTGTACTCGCCAGGCATCACCGAGTCAAGAGTCCAGGCTTCTGTTACAAACTACTCTTTTGGCTGACTGCTCAAAAAAGACAATTCTAGCAACAGAGGGTCTGTTTTGGTACCTTCTACCACCTTCAGTGCAAAAGGTTTTGTAAGGCATGCATTTGGTTTTATTAAGTACCAAATCCTTTCAAATAGCTGACTATCCACTGAATTCCCTCTACAGAAAACCTCTGCAGACAGAGAGTGAGAGCACGTTAACAGCGTTTATAAGAGAAACTAGAGAAAGCTAGATTTATTCTTGTTACGAACATCCATCCCAAATGCAGCATCTTCCAGACCCCCTCACTGTACGAGGATGAAGGCAGAGACACGTCAGCACAGGTCTCCTCTTTCCCCACTCACTCACACAGTCTCCCCTTTTTTGAGCACCAGGAAAGGCAGAAGCCTCGAGGGAGAACCGTGCCCACAAGCACAGCTCAGACCGAAGCTCATCGTGCCACTCCTACGTCACAAGGAGAATCCAGGACCAGGAAGAGAAGCCAACAGGGCTTCCTGGGACACTCCAAGATGCTGACAAGCAGCTCCAAGAGCAAGCGCCGCCAGATCACAGACCTCCCCCGTTAGAAAGAAACCAGGAGCCTGGTTTGCCCCACAACGTGGCTCCAGGCTTACAACGCAGACGGGGCAGGGGTGAACCCAGCCTCTTCCCAGCTCTGGCTGACGTTTGGTACCAGCTAGAACCAACGCCATGTGCTCTACAGCTTCAGGCCCTTCCCACACTCCCTGGGTGAAGGCCCAGGCCCCCGTTACCTTCTTTCCTTGTGTCACTTGCGTGGCAGCCACCGCTTTGGGTTTCTGTCCCACATCGCTAAGGAAACTGGCCCAAAGAGCATCCTCTTTCTTTTTCTCTTCTTCTTCTCTGTTTCTTTCCACCTGCTCTACATTATCCACTTCCTCCTCTTCCTCCTCCTCTTCGTTCTGCTGAGCCTTTTCTTCCTCTTTCTCATCTGGCTCTAGCAAGAGACCTCCTTTCTTCCTCTTCCTGGAAGCAAGATGCCAAAAAAAAAAATATATACTGAGGTGGCTGCAACACTATTCCAGAGCTGCAGGGTAAGCACGGGTGAAGCAACACAGTATTTCATATTGTTGCTAAGACATTCTACCTGGGAGGTTTCCCCTAATCTCAGGGGCGAAGCTAATTAATTAAAAGATGATGCTGTTCAGAAAACACAGCGAGACTGAGGCAGGCAGACCCCTGAAGTGGGCTGGCACACGCGTGTATATAATGGACTCTGGGACGTTGTAGGAACCGCCAGGGGAGGGGAACTTGGGCAGGATAGGAACCAATTTTAAATAAACTGTACGTACGCAGCGCCAAAAAGTGGGGTTTTACTTAAAAACGCTTATTAAAAGGAAAAGAACTAGCTCCTGGGGAGGGTCTCCAGGCGCGGTATCCTTCAGGACCGAGGATCTCCGCCTCTGGGGCGACACCGGAACGAAGCAAAGCGTTTCTCAGCCCTGCGCCCGGCGGGACGAGCACCGGCGGAGGCGGCTCCGGGCCGGGCCGGGCCGGGCCGGGCCGAGCTAAGGCGGATGTTGTTCCCCCCCCCCCGCGGGGAACCGGGGGCGTCTCCGCCCGCGGCCGTACCTGCTGGCGGGGCGGCGGGGGCTCCTCCTGCCGCGGGGCGGCTGCGGGCTGTCCGCCGCCTCCTCCCGCACCAGCTCGCTCACGTCGTCCTCGCTGTACTCCGCACCTGCAAGCACAGCCGGTGAGGACCGCGACCGGGACCGCGACCGGGACCGCGACCGGGACCCCCCCCGCCCCCGCTCACCCGAGGGCACGTAGTCCTCGTCCTCGGCCGAGGAGTACTCCTCCGAGCCCGACATGATGCCGGCCCCGCCACCGCCACCGCCTCACGCCCGCCGCCGCCGCCTCTTCCTCACGCGCACCCGCCGCCACCGCCGCCCAGAGCGTCGCCGCCGGTGCCGGTGCGCCCCCTGGCGGGGCGGGAGGGGGCTGCGCCTACCGAGGCGGCGCTGAGGACGGGGAGCAGCGACGAGAGAGCCGCCAGCGGGCTAGAGCGCCCCTCCGACCCCGGCCGATAGCCCCGCCCCGCGCGTCCGCCGGGGACTTCCGTTGCCAGCGGGCTCCCGGCACTCCTTGCGGCCGACCGCCGTTCCCATGGCAGCACGGGGGTGAGGGCGGTGCCCCGCTGCCCGGCCTCTTCCCTGGCGAGCGGCGGTTGGTGGAGAGCCCTGCCTGTCACGGCGCGACGCTTCCCATTGGCTGGAATGGGCGGAAGGGGGGCGGGCGGAAGAGGAGCCGGCGGATGGCGGCGGCGGGGCCGGTGAGGGGATGGAGGGCGGCGAGCCGGGCGGCGGCGGGGGGCTCCTGCAGCAGATCCTCAGCCTCCGCCTGGTGCCGCGAGTGGGCAACGGCACCACCACCTACTCCAGCCCGCTGTCAACCTTCCCAGGTACTCTCCCCGCTGCGGGGCCTGCTCGGAGCGGCGCCTTTAGGCCCGCGGGCCCCGAGCCTGCCTCACGGCCCTTCTCTCCACAGAGATGTGGTATGGCGTCTTCCTGTGGGCCCTGGTCTCCTCCCTCTCCTTCCACGTCCCGGCTGCTTTGCTAGCGCTCTTCACGCTCCGGCATCACAAGTACGGCAGGTTCATGTCCGTGAGCCTCCTGCTGATGGGCATCGTGGGACCCATTACCGCCGGCATCCTGACAAGTACGGTAGATGCTGGAAAATAGTGACCGGGTGGCTCTGTAGCGATCAGAGGTTGCCTTCGGGGGCGTGGTGAACTGGGGCATTCCCCAGAGTAGAGAGGAGATGAATGCTTTGGTTATATTCCCCCCTCGCCCCATGTTTGAAAGAGTTCATAGAATAGAATCAGAGAATGGTCTAGGTTGGAAGGGACCTTTAAGACCATCGAGGCCAACTGTCAACCTAATACTGCCAAAACCACCACTAAACCGTGTCCCTCGCCACCACGTCTGCCCGTCTGTTAAATACCTCCAGTGATGGCGATTCTACCACTGCCCTGGGCAGCCTGTGCCAATGTTTGATAACCCTTTTGGTGAAGAAATTTTTCCTAATATCCAATCTAAACTCCCAACCTAGACAATTCTATGATTGTATGATTTCCTCTTGTCCTATCATCTGTTATTTGGGAGATCTACTCCCACCTTGCTACACCCTCCTTTCAGGGAGCTGTAGAGAGTGATAAGGTCTCCCCTCAGCCTCCTCTTCTCCAGGCTGAACATCCCCAGTTCCCTCAGTCATTCCTCATCAGCCGTGTGCTCCAGACCCCTCACAGCTCCGTTGCCCTTCTCTGGACACACTCCAGCCCCTCAATGTCTTTACTGTCATGAGGGGCCCAAAACTGAACACAGAGAGGTGGAGCATCCCGCCTCTTGAGCCCTTTGTCAGGGATACCAAACATGCCCGTCGGGTGCAGAGCCAGGTGGGCTTTCGGGTTTCTGAGCACTGGGAGAAAAACCACTTACAGGTTTGATGTCTGTGCCCAGAACTGGGTGATACCTGCAGCCTGTGGGCTGCGGTGTAGAGGATCTTGTGACGAGAGCATGTCTAAAACCACCCCAACCTCTGCACCTTCTGAAGGCCTCAGCAGTTTCCTGACCAATTTACCCATTGCCACCAGCACGTGTTGGTTACCGGCTGAGGTTTGTAGCGGTAAACCCAGTTTGGTGTTTCTGCCAGCCGGTGCGCAGGGGGTTCAGGGCCCTCTTCCACAGACTCCCCTGTTCTCTGCCCCGGTCTCACATCCTCTGAGACTTGCCCCGTCGTCCCCATGGTACAACAGCTTACGTCTCTCACGTGCTGTCACACATTCATGTTTCGGCTTTTTCCCCTCTCCACAGGTGCTGCCATTGCTGGAGTTTACAGAGCTGCGGGGAAGAAAATGATTCCCTTTGAAGCCCTCATTTTAGGAGTGGGCCAGACATTCTGCGTGGTGGTCGTTTCGTTTCTGCGCATTTTGGCCACTCTCTAGCTCTTCCTCAGACGCTAGAGATCACAAATCAACGGAAGAGCAAAGGATCTGCCGTCTGCGCCATCTCTGAAGCATATAACGAGGGAGCGCAACTCGAGGCATACCTCGGCGTGTGATTCTCCACTGGTTAAAGGATACGCAAATGCTGGCTCCTGCCTCCAGCGTGGCTTGAAATTAAGCTAAAAATTGTGAATTTTGTTACTTTTTGGTAACATTAAGTGCCAAGTGAAACTTTATTTCTCTGGAGTATAGGCTTCTGGAGGAGGAGGCCCGTGTACCTTTTACCAGTGATGAATTGTAGCAACAGGACCTAACTCTGATGCGACACTGATGGTTCTGGGGTAGAAACAGTACTACAGAGTGATACAATGTCTTCGGAGCTCACTTAGTGCTTTCACCTCTTGCTGCTTTGTTTGCAGTGAACCTGAAGCTCTTTTAAATGTGATTTTTTTTTAAATGAGAAAATTAATTTGATTTCTTCCTGGCCCCAACTTCCTAATACCAGGTCTTGGTTATAGTGAATTTGGGACCAGCAAAAGGAAAAATCATTTTAGACAGATGAAAAGTGCAAATTTGTGGCCCAGAGCTGTGACTATGAATGCTGTGGCCGGGGAAATGACCAGCGTACAAAGAATCGCTGTTTTTGTGAATTTTATTATGGTGAAGCTCTTCTGGCACTGTGTACCTTCTGCCCGAGAGGTGAAACACAGCTGAGCGGGCGCTACGCCCCGCTGCCCACGGTAGAAATCCCAGGGCGCCTGTGTGACCGTGTGCTGTTGCTTCTCGGGCTCTGAAGGAGACTTGTTTTTTTAAACTTCTCTGTTCTCCTTTTACTTGCTGATCATGTTTACATTGGTGAGGCAGAATTAGGTGACTTCACCAATATTTAAACGTTGCTGGCCAGCTTATATAAAATCCAGCACGCTGCTGCTGCGGAGAACAGCATGGCCGGTGCTGGTTTGTCGTGATTGAAGCTTCCCGGGTGCGGAGGCGGGGAGCGTGCCGTGGTTTTGGCATCCCGCCTGCAGCGTGCCGGCGGCGGGGATGCCTGCGAGGGTCCTGAGAGGCACCTGGGTGATTCCTGTGTCCATGAGGGACACGCTGTGTGAACACAGCCCCAAACCAGCCCTTAACCAGCAGGCAGTAGGATCTCTCCTGATGAATTGTTTTAGTTTGTTTGGTTTTAAGTGACTTTTAACTAACTCTTAGACCTGCCCTTTATGCCTGGAGGCATGCCGTGTGGCCGGGGCTCTCGGGTAGCTAGCTGGGCGCTTTCTGGGGGCTTGGTCTTTTGGGGCCCTTGAGGAAGCTGAGCCTGAACCCCAAGGATGTGGCTGGGTGCTGTAGCCAGCCCCATGGCTTCGCTGAGGGCCTTGTTTGTTTGTTGCCGGCTGACAGCCGTGTGAGCTGCCGAGGGAAGGCGCCGTCTGTTTTCCAGCCTCCCAGGACACAATTCCCATCTGTGTTTTTGCTGAACTCCTCTGGTTTCCAAACCAGGTCGCCTTTTGTACCTGCAACATTTTGTAAGGCCAGTTATCTTCCGTGAACCCCATTTTCTCTGTGCTGAAACAAACCTCAACAGGGCCATGTGTTTATGGTGAAAGAGAATTTCTCTCTTCTGTACTAACTTATCTGGAGCGGTCTGTTGACCGCTGATGGAGAGAGATGTTTTTCAGGAGCTACTTACTGAGATTACTCTAAATTTTAGCCCGTGTTAATTCAGGGAATAAAGCTGTGCATTTTAGGAAAGACTTTAATGTGAATCTTCCTCCTTAGGTGGATGAGGTCCGAGCAGTGTAACGTATGCTAACCCCTGGATCTTTGGAGCGCCCCATGTGCTGTGCTGCTAGTAGAGAGCTGGTCTTCCTACCGCCGCATCCCCCGGGGGACGGTTGGGCCTCTCCTTCCCTTTTCGCTTCTGCCCCCGGTGAAAAAGCAGGAATAACGATCTCTCTAGATGTCTTTCCCTCTTCCCACTTCTTATTTCAAACGGCTGCATGCACAGTGCGTGTCCGGAGTGCCTGGTTTAATTCACGTGAATCATCCTGCGCTTTCCTGGATGGATTAAAAGTCCCTCGTGGGACTTAGACTGGGAAGGTCTGGCCTTACCTTTCAGGTGACGCTAGAAACCAGTGTCCTGGGCGCCGGCTGTGCTCCCCTTTCCCCCTGCCCCAGTGCCTGGCATCCCTCAGTACCAAGGACTAAGCCGATTCCAGCTGGGAAAGCACTTTACCAGTGTGCTACGGCACGAGGATGGTTCCCCTGCAGTAGCGGGGCTGAGGCATGCGAGGGACAAATCTGGGCTGTTAAGAGCTCAGAACAAATGAAAAAAAAAAAATCGCTTGATAGAATCACTCGGTGCTGGGCAAACCAAAAATCTCCTGATTTTTACCCATTGTGATCTCCCAAAGTGTGTTTTGAGGGGGAGTGCTGCTTCATTTGAAGAGTTGGCAGCTCGGCCGGTGTTTGGCAGTTGAGTGGTTGGAGCCGGTGGTGCCTCTCTGTGCCCAGGCGCCGGGAAATTGTCAGGAAACTCCTGCATAAAAGGTGAACAGTCAGCTGCTGACTTGTCTTGGCAGGTATTCGTGCTGGGAGAGAGTTCTTTGTGTCGCCTCGGTATGTGCAGAGCATCCTCCGCTCCCCCGGCTGCCTTCCCAACCTCCCTCTCTGGTAAAACCAGATCCAAACGGGAATGAAGAGTAGTTTTGAGTTGATGCACCAAATCGGTCAATGCCGGTAGTTTCCTCCCCTCTCATCACATCGGTTTGCTCTTCCCTTTGTGTTCCTTTTCCTGAGTGAGGCGAGCGGAGGAATTCCTTCAGTTTTCGGTGGGAGTCGGTAGACTTCGCTCAGTCAAACTTGCCAAAAGCTGCAAAAAGCTTGCAAAAATGTCAACGCCGAGGTGTCCCCGGGCTGGGCAGTGCTGTGAACCCCTGGCCAGGGAGCCCAGCCGGGAGCGTCGGTCAAGGAAACCTTGCAGAGAAGCCGCCTGCCCTGGGGAAACATCGCTGCTCGAGCTGAGACTTGTGGCCCTGCTTTCTGTGTGTGAACATCTTCTGTGCTGGGCTGATTTAGATACCGCCTGACTTCCTATCTCGCTAAAGACTGCAGCTGTCGTGAACAAATCTTTGTATGATAGAAAACTCTGTAAATTTTATTTTTTTACTGACACTTCTAATCCTGGTGGTGATTATCAGTAAATTCTGTAAAGATCGAGGTGAGCTGAGTTGTGTGTTTCTCCTGCAGGGCGACAAGGGGGCCTGAGCTATGCTTTTGGAAGCGAGCCTTGCTCCTGCCTCGCACGGGGGCAGGTTTCTCCCACCCGGGGCCATCTGTACCAGGAAATGTCCTGGTTCTGGTGGTTAATTTTGTCTCCATCAGGGGCTGGATGTGCGCCCGCAGCCGGGCACCGCAGCCTGAGGTGACATCTCGCTGCTGCTCAGCTGTTGGGGATGGGCTCAGCCTTCTTCATGGCCAGGAGCGCCCATACCCGCGTGGACGTGCAGGGTCCCCTCACACCCTGGGCTCAGTGCCGACCCGTTCCCGTCCCCCCCCGGGGCAGTTCTCACCGTGGGACGGTGGCTTTGGTGGGGCCGTGGGTCAGTCCCTCTGTATCGCTTGGGCTCTCCTGGGGGGAGCAGGCGTGGGGGTCCCGCTGTCCCCTTGCTGCTCTCAGGACGGGACCCCACACCTCGCCCGCACGGCTCTGGCTAAACCCAGGGCCAGAGCGATGCCTGCGCTATGGCACCTGCCGCCATGCAACCTACAGACACCGAGATCGGCAAAACAAGCCTTTGCGTGAGGGTGGTGGCCGCGCACAGCGGGCATTTCCCAAAAGCTGGCGCCCACGCGCCTTCGCTGCTCCCCCGGACCCCCGGGGCGAGCGTGCTCCGAGGTCAGAACCGGCCTGAAAAATCGACACGCCGAGTCGGCGGGGATCCAGGAGGCTTTATTGGCAGTAAAAGGTCAGCACGTTCTCTTGGTTTCCGCGGGTGAGGATGACGGGGGGTCTCAGGTCCTGCGAGAGGGTCTCCAGCCAGGCCATGTAGAGGGAGCTGGGGCAGCGTCCCTTCCTGCCGATGGGCAGCGTGCTGCGGCGGCAGCGAGGGGCCGGGTGAGCGCGGCGGAGCGCAGCCGCCCCGCCAAGCCGAGCTCCGTCCTTAGCCCCTCTCTCAGCCCCGGGCTAATTTGGTGGTTTATTTCCCTTTTTAGGGGCAACGCCACATCCTCCCACCTCCAACAGGACCCGGGCCGGGACCCCTTGGTGCCCTCCAAGGGCTTTTCCCCGCGGTGCTGCACCGTCCCCCCGCGGCGTTGGGGTGTCTCTCCGGGGATCTCCCCGCACGGCGCGGGGGAGAACATCCGGAGGGACCATTTCCATGGGGCAAGAAACGGGTGTGAGGGCGCTGCTGGCACCTACATGGCTATGAGCGCCGCGTCCCGCGAGTAATCCAGCAAAATTTCGTTCAGCCTCACTTGTCGGAGCGACTGCGGAGCAGAAAGAGTTGACATGCAAAAGAATTGTTTCCGAAACCGCTGAATTTTGTCCCAAAAGCAGGAAACCCTCTGCAGGAGCCACCCCACCACCCCCCCAGCACCAGCGCTACCTTGGCTCTGTTTTTATTGACCTCCTCGTCAGAAATCTTCCAGGGACAGCCCTGCCTCATCTCGTTCACCGTGGCCTCGTCTTTGAAGCCGTCGTTCAGCCTGAAGGGAGCGATCAGGTCGTCGAACCTCCTGATGCTGCAAGACAAGCAGACGGTGCCGGGGAAGGGGGCCCGGGTGGGTTTGGGGGTGCTGAGGGCAGGGGGAGAAGGGGAAGGGGGCGGTTACTGCTCCGGCCGGGGTTTCTGGTTGATGTCGGGAAGGATGTGGACCTCGTGGAAGCCGAGGCGGAACTTGCTCAGCAGAGAGACAATCCTGCCCGAGGAAAAAGGACAGATTTGCCAAAAATTATCAGGGCACGGTGGCTCCGGCAGGGACCCGTCCCGGCAGAGCCCCCTGCCGCCGTCCTCGGTTTGCACTTGGCTTTTCCCCACCCCGCAATCACACTGATTTTTGGAGCAGCGGGGCAAAGCAGCCAGGTTGGAGCCTACAGCTCCGTTACGGCAAAGCTTAGGGGACTCGGCGGGGGGGAAGCAGCGTCCTGCCACCCATCCGTGGGGACAGCGGTGGTGGCCACGTGGCTAAGAGGGACTGCAGGGGTGCGAGTGGCCACCAGCACTTACGCCTTCCTCTCCTCGTCCATCCTGTTGATCTGCCCGCCGACGAACACCCGGATTTTGCACTTCCCCCACCGCTTCTTGCGCCCCAGGAGGTAGGGGATGAGCAGCGTGAGACCTGTCCCCAAAACACCCGACGGGAGACGTGGCGGCGGTCACCCTGCGGGCTCCCCAAGCACTTTCTCCGTGCCAAATGCCAGGGATGCCCTGGCACCGTTCGGCGAGGACCGAGCCCTGCTGGGCAGCGCGATGGAGGCGCTGGGTTCGCCTTAGCCGGACAGACGGACGGCGAAGAGCCACAGCAGCCAAAGGGGGAAGGTTACCTCCGTCATCGAAAAGCCAGTAAATATCGATGGTCTTCTTGCCCTGCTCGCTCTGGAAGATGGTGCTCGCCTGCTGCTCGCCGGCCAAGGCGGCAGGGTCCGCTGCTGGGGCGAGAGGGTCCCGGCGTCAGCGAGGGGCACTGCCGGCCATGGATTAAAGGCACTGCTTCCTCCTGGGGCCAGCCCTGCTCCCCGTCGCTGCGCAAAACCCACACCCCTGCCTGCAAACCTGGCTCCCCGAAAACAATCCTCGAAGCCGGGGATGCTCTGGGCGGCCCCTGAGCCAGGACCAACCTGTGTCTGGGGCTGCTCTGCCGCCGGTGCCGTTCTCCTCGGGGTGCTCCGCTGCCTCGAACGTGGGGTTAACTGGGGAGGGAGGAGAAGAGCACGGGCAGCGCCCCGCTGTCCCCATCCCCTTCTGTCCCAGCCCAGGAGTGTGACTTTTGCTTGGCGACACGGTGCCAGCTGGTATGTCCTACAGCTCCGGCACGTCTCTGAGCATCCCCGGCTGCCCCAAACTGCTTACCGTGAGCCTGCATCACTCGGGAAACGTTCAGCCCTTCCTTCATCCTCATCAAGCACACGCCGTACTTGAAATCGAAGGCATCGCTGGAAGGAGGGAGAAGGCAGTCAACGGTGGCCGGCTCGTGTCAGGCGGCACTGCCAGCCTGGCCAGACCCTGCGCGCGCGGTTGCGGTGTCCCCGCACCCAACCGCGGGGCCACGACTGGGTGCCACCGTCCCCGGAGCGTGGAGGAACCAGCCTGGCCGTACTGCAGGATGCCCACGTAGTCCTCCAGGCTCTGAGGGGACACCGTCCGCCAGTTCCTCTTGTAGCCCAGCACCAGCATGTTGGGTCTCATCTTCCCGAGGCCGGCAGCCTATGGGTAGATGTCCCCATGAGACCCCTCTGCAGGGACAGACGGACATGGGTGGTGCCAGCCCGCAGGGGAGCGATGCAAAGGAGGGTACCCGGAGGTCAGGGAGGGGGGGTCAGAGACCCCAAACCATGATGGAAGACCTGACAGTCAACAGCCAGAGGTGGCTCTACCTGAATGAGCATTTGGACGCCACTTCTCAGATCCTCAGCCACCACATCCGTGTAGAAAGCCTTGATCTTCCTCTTCATAAGCCACTTGGTGTGGCCGTCTGCCGTCAGCCGGGACTCCGGCGTCTTCTGCTTCCGTGGTCCCTGGGGGGAGCAGGGAAAGGGGTTCAGGCACAGGCGGCCCCTTCCAGCGGCTGGTCTTGCCACCAAGGACCTGCGGCTCCTCTCTTCCCAAATCACAGGCAGGATCTGGAGGTAACCACTGCACGCGTGGGTGGTTGCAATCACAGAAGAAACCCAGCGAATTTGGGAGTCAACAGCCAACGCGCACAATGCCAGCAGTCCCATGGCTGCGGGTGAGCTGGCGTTTGCTGCACCACATGTCCCCAATTGCTCTTGAGCCTTTGGGGCTGCAGGACCACCCCTGGCCCCTGAGCAACCGCCTCATCCTACCCCATCTTTTCTTCGGCTATTAATTGCCAAGGGGAGGCCATTAGCCCACACGGACATGCTGGTGCTTCATCAGTGCTGCTTAACAAGCTGAGGAGACTTCCAGATGAAACATTTCATCATCAGGTGGTACCTAAATGTGCACCTTTCAATCCCTGCCCCGGGATCCCACCAGGACGCATCTGGATTTCCCACCCTGCGGAGCCCCCAGGAGAAGGCACCAACCAGCTTTTGCAGGTGACTCACGATCAGCACGTTGCCGCAAAGCATCAGGCTGAGGTTCTTGGTGAATGTCCCCACGAAGTCCACCAGGGCCGGGCGGAAATTGGGAGGGCCAGTCAGCACCAGGCACTGGGGTCTGCAGGCAGGGAGAGGAAAGGGCGAAGGCTGATCCTTCAGAGGCACCGAGCTTCACTGGAACCAACCGCGTCTCTTCTCCCATGCCTGGCCAGCGGTAACCATGGGGAGCATCTTTAGCATGATACGAAATCGTGTGGTTGAGGGTCCAGCCTCACTCTTTGGTCTTTTTATATCAGATGGGACCAACGCGTCTGTGTCTGCCTGCTATGGGAAGGCGAGGTTCGGCCTGCTTTCCACCCCTGCCCACGTGGCAAAGACGCGGGAGTTTGGAGACGGCCGCATTTTGCCGGGGCTCCCGGTTACTGAGGATGGTGGCGAGGACATGGCCACAGGCATGAAGCCACCCTGGGTTTGCCGGTGGTGGTGGCTGGCTCTGCATCCCCGCTCCCTCCGTGCCCAGCGCCACGCCAAGCCGCCCTTGCCTGTAGTTCTTGATGTGCTCGTCCACTTCGCTCAGCCCCACCGAGTAGTTGAGGGCCATGTTGTACGAGCTGGCTTGCATGGAGGAGCCCCAGTTGACGTCTACGTGTGGGGAAGACAGATTAGCAACGGGGCCAGACACCTCCTGGGGCATCGGTGGTGCCGGGTTACCGCCACGCACCCGGCTTTTTGTAGAGGACGTATCCCAAGAGGAAGACGACGATGCCGAAGGCAATGAGGGCTGCCCACCAGGTCAGCAGGAACATGATCACCACCGAGACGACGGCCCCGAAGAGCGCGGCCCACTTGCTGTAATACCGAAAGGAGGGTCGCCAGCCTGCACGCAAACACACACAGCGGCCGCTGCCGGGACGGGGAGCCGGACGGGGAGCCGCCCGCCGCAGGGCACGACACGGCACAGCGCGGCACAGCCCACCTGGGGAGTTGGTGATGGAGGCGTGGAAGCAGCTGAAGTTGATGAGGGCGTAGGAGCAGAGGAAGAAGTTGGAGATGATGGGGGCGATGGCGTTGAGCTCGGCTGCGGGGAGGAGGAGGAGGAGAGCGAGTTGTCGGTGGCGGGCACCAGGAGGGCGTCAGGGCGGCAAGCACCTACCGATGAGGATGAAGCCGACGGCGATGACGTAGGTGAGCATGTAGCCGCGGATGGGCTCGCTGTTCCTCCCGTAGCCCTTCCCAAAAAAGCCTATGAGAGGGTAGAGCTGGTCCCTGCAGAGACACTGTGGGGAGAGAGAGAGAGAGAGAGAGACGCGTCCGGGGACTGCGGACTTCGCCGGGGACGTGGGACGGCAGCGCCGTGGTGGCTCTTGCACCCGTAAGAGCAAGGGCCAAAACGGCCTCGCGCCTTCGCCGACAGCAGCATCCTCCTTGCCCCGGGGATGCTCACGGCCACAAAGCCCCCCGGCGCTGAGCATGTCCCCTCCCCGCAGTCGTACATCTGCTGCCGACAGCGTGCCTCTGTCAGCAGCGCTATGGTAATTAACACGATTAATAACATTTGCAAATGCAGCTGGGCCTGATCCCTTCCCGTGCAGAATACGGCCTCATGGCCGTGGGTGGTTGGTGTGACGCCCAGGAGCATCGCCCAACGCCCGGGGACGGGAGCTGGAGGACACGGACACGCCGCCCCCTTACCTGGAAGACTTTGGGGGCTGAGACGAGGCAGGCCAGCGCCGAGGAGAGGGTGGCACCAAAGATCCCCGCCGTGATGAGGGGGCCGAATGCGGACACCATGCTCATGCTCTGCCCCAAAACCAGGCGGTCAGGACCCCTGGCACCCCCCAGGGCATCAGCCCCTGCCCCGGCTCTAAGGGATTTCCTACCCCCCCACCCCCCCAAGCGCTCTCCCCCTTTTCCATCAACGTTATCTGGGTGGTGAAGTTCAGTCGTGTCCAAAAACCCGAGGAAAACGCGGTCCCCGATGTGTGCCCCGTTACACGAGCGCTTTAACAGCACGGGTGCCTCCCGGGATGCCGGGGGGGATGTAGACATGGGGCTGCTTTGGGAAACCCATCCCTTGCAGCTCAAACCCAGCCAGGAGCAGGGACCGGGGCGAGCGACGGCTGCGAGCAGCACCTGGTAGTAGTTGCTGAGCCCGTATCGGCAGCTCTGCCGCTGGGCGCAGGCGGTGAAGTTCCAGCCGTAATCGCAGGCCAGTCCCTCGCAGCCCGGCGAGCCCACCGCCACGCTGTCGTTCAGGCTGCCCGAGGCGTCCCGGACCACGCAGGCACCTGCGGGGGGAAGAACGCAGCACCCACTCACCTCTCGCACCTGTGCCGTGCCGGCAGGGCCGGCGGCTCCCCATGGTTGCACTCAACCCAGCCCCGTCGGTGCCGGCATCTCCGCCTTGCTCCCCGTTCCCACCACCTGCTTCCTCCCCAGGCCACCCGTTTTAGGTCCCACCCAGCTCACCCAGGGGCGTTTTGCTTACCGATGGTAGCAGAAAGCACCAGGTAGGACATGGTGGTCCAGAAGATGGCCATCAAGGTGCCCTTGGGGATGGCCACGGCGGGATCCTGCCCGAGGGAGTCGCAGAGAGATGTAAGAGAGCTTTCCAGCAGCACCGCTAAAACGGCATTTTAACCGTGGCTGCCATACGAGAGGAAGTTTAATTCATTGCCACACAAAGCCGCAGGGCCCCTCCCGGCTGAGCCTTCCCCGAAGTTTCCAGAAGAAATAAAATAGGGTCCAGAAGGTGGATCAAAGCCAAAGCCCCTGAGAAAACAGGGCCCGAGCCCTGAGGAATACTGGGTCAGGCAGCAATGCTCAAAACCCACCTTCAGGTCACCCGAAATGTTGGCCCCAGCCAGGATGCCGGTTGCCGACGGGAAGAAAATGGAAAACAAGCCGAAGAAGGAGCCCTCGGGTCCGCGCCAGTTGGGCACGAAGTTCTGGGCAAAGATTTCGGCTGGGGAAGAAGCAGAGGAGAAGCATTTGGGGCCTTTCTCCTGGCTGAAGCATCTCAGCGCTGGATGGAGGCACAGCGCTGATGGTAGATAACCCATGGGAAGAAGACACCGCACATCTAACGACATCTCTCGGCGAGGAGCATCTTCCCATAGCGAACTTCTCCCCCAACAGCAGCAAAGAGCCGGGCTCCGGTGATACACTTGGACCTGTTGAGCGTAACCCCAACCCGTGGTGGACCCACCTCGGTAGCTGAAGAAGCCCTTCGCTTGCTTCTCAGCGCTGGCCGGGATCACCGTCCCCACCAGGTAATTTATGAAGGAAACCAAGATGACCAGGAAAAACAGTATCTGTGCCTGCCAGACCAGAAAGAGCCAGCTGAGGGGTCGGGGTTTGGGTGCCGAAGGGGTGAAGAATGCGTTAGGAGAAACCCTCGCCCATTTTGGGGGAGCTATGGGCATCCTCTGCTCCTCCGATGCCCAGTGGGAAGCGGAGATGGCTTTTGTCAGCCCAAGGTGAGCAGAAGTGGCGTTACCTTGGCCTCCCACTCCATGCCGGCCAGGGAGATGCCCAGCAGCACCGTCACGGTGACAACCCCGATGATGCGGATGTCGTTGGTGGGGTCCACGATGAGAGAGTTGTGCTCCTGCGGAGGGGAAACCTCTCTCTTACCGACCCACCGGGATCGCCATGAGTTTTAGTAGCCGGTGGCTGATTATCAGCGGCCCAACTTTAACGTAAATGTTGATAATTAACGCAGCTCATGTGGGAATGTGGTGGGGATGGAGAAGGTGGACCCAGAGGACGCACAGAGCCACCTTCTTACCTGCAGCAGGTCCCGGACAGTTTCGGCGAAGCCCACCGTGTGCATGGCCACGGCCACCGCGTTGGCGAAGGCGAAGATGAGCCCGATGGAGCCGCCCAGCTCCGGGCCGAGGCTCCGGGAGATGAGGAAGTAGGTGCCCCCTGAGGCGGCAGGAGCACCCCGGGGGCGTTAGCTGCCTCCCCCCGCCGGCCTTTTCGGGGACCCCTGCACCTCACAGCCCCTACCAGGAGGGGGACAACACGCTACCTGACTTCACTTTGCCGTTGGTGGATATGGCGGAGATGGACAAGCCGGTGATGGTGGTCACCGTCACGGACATCAGGATGATGAGCCACGTCAGGGCTGCGGGGAGAGGGCACCGCTTCGTTCCTGCATCCCCCCCCATCCCCATTGACCCCCCCCCCCCCCCTGCTGTCCCTCGGAGACCCACACGGACCCTACGCATCGCCCCACGCTGCCGGCATTGCCACCGCCCTCCCGGCACTGCCACCGCCCTCCCCCAAGGTGTTTTGGGTGACGGCGAGCCCGGTGCCACCGTCCTGCCCGTGATGTGCCCGCGGCACCCACCGATTCCCGCCTGGGCAGTGATCCAGGGCAAGCGCAAGTAGAGGATGACTCCCCAGATGTTCAGCATGCAGCGAATCTGTGGGGGGGGGGGACAGAGAGGGGGACCGGCCCTCAGCCATGCTGGCTCTGCTGCTCCTCCGAGCGAAAACCAACCCGCCGCGGAGGGCAGGGGCATCGCTCAGAACGCAGACGTTTGCAAAAAAATATATATAAATATTGGGAAAAACGTGACGATGAGGGGTAAACGCATTGTCCCCCTGCTCGGGGAGGGTGGTGGGAGGGTAGGAGGACGCTCCCCGTGGGATGGGTCGCACTCACCATCACGCCCTTCACCCATCCGAAGCGCACGGGCTCCGGCGCGGGGGCTCTGCCCGGTTCTCCCGGTGCCTCCTCCGGCCCGGCCTCCGGCAGGCCATTGCTGCGCTGCGGGTCGGACGCCGGCGCGCGGAGGTGGCCCGGGTCGGGCTGCGGGGACAAGGGGGAGGCAGGTGAGGAGGGGCAGGGCTGAAGGCCACCCGCCGTCCCTGCGGGGAAGGCGGGGGAGAGCTCCGGCCAAGCACACAGCTGGAAACAGCTGCGTTATCCCTCCGGCTGCTCCCTGGGATCATCCTTGGGGACGTGCACATGGGCACGGCGTCACCACGCCACGGACCCACCACAGGGACCAGCGGCCCGGCCAGGGGGATGCCGGCGGCGCTGCCGAACCCCGCTTTACCTTGAGGATGGAGTGCAGGTCGGCCAGCGAGGGCCTGCTCTTCCCGGCATCGCCCACCCCTTTGCTGTTGGCGTAGTGCTCGTAGGCGGGCACCACGTCCACCGTGTTGTAGCCGAAGGTCCTGGTGCAGAGGGTGCTGCCGGAGAGGTGGGTAGGGTGGGCGCTGTCGCAGCCGACCCCTTCGGCAGGCGCGTAGGGACCCCGGCCACCCTCCTCCATGCCCAGGAGGGTGCTGATGGTGAAACGGCCGCTGGAGCGGGACAGGACGGCGGGCAGCTCCGGGACGGGCAGCTCGGCCATCGCCGGTGCCTGCGGGGGGGCGAGGAACGGGGCGGGAAGAGGGGTTCGCCGCTTTTATACCCGGCAAAACCGGCGCGAAGCAACCGGCACCCACCCACCGCCGTTGCTACCGGCGGGGGGAAAGGAATCGGCTCGAACCACCCCGAGCTGGTCAGGGGGGAAAAAAAAAAAAATAAAAATAGCTGGAAGGGATATCAAACCCCGCCGTAATCAGCACCGCTGCCTCCCAGCGCTCGATGGGGGCGGCAATAACGGATTTGAGATTAAGTCCCAAGGACAGATCAGGCAGAGAAATGCGGCGCTGAGTTTGCCTCCGGCCCTGACCCAGGAACATTCAGTTCCTGCTGGGATTTATTATGGAAAATGGGAGCGAGACTCCCACGCACCCTCGCCCTTCCCTGGGATACTGCCCCGGCCCTGGCAGATCCCGTAAATCTTGGCCGGCCCGTGGGCTGCCGCCGCCTGTGGCGCTGAGCTGCGCGGGTGCGGGGAGGGAAACGGCCCCTTTTTCTCCCGGTGAGAGCAGGGGAAAGGGGGGGAGAGCGCGACACGGAGGGCTGGGAGGGATGCCGATGCCGGGGGGCCGGGAAGGGGGATGGAGGGACCAGGGGACACAGAGCGGTGGCAGCCGCGGTCCCGCCGCGATTGCCCGTGGCTGGGGGCTGGCAGCTCCCCGGTGGCGGGCAGCAGCGATGCCCTCGGTCCCACAGTTCCCTCCTCCTCCCAACCCCCCGGGGAGGGGGAACCGCTAAACGCTCAGGGTCCCAAACTGCCCCAAATCCCATCCCCAATCTCATAAGCCACTTTCACATCCAACACGAGCTCAGCGTTCACCCTACAGCCACCGGCAGGCGAGGACAGGGGGAGGGACGGGGGTCTTTTATACCCCTGCAGCCCAGTGTCACATGTGCTCTTAAAAGCAGTTACAGATAAGATCGCGGCAGACGGCAGGCAATAAAATTCGAGGGCAGTGCCAGAGCCCATTTGAATTTCAGCCCCCCGTGCTTTGCGAGTTAATGGAAAATTGGGGCTGCCCGCCCCGCCGCCTCTGGCTGTCTTTCGCATTCACGCACAAAATTTAACCCGCTTTTTGAGGACTCGCTTCGGCCCCCTTCTGCTGCTCCGCGCGCGAGCAGACGCCGTCCCCAATTGCATAAGCGCGGCGTGCCCCCGCTTACCCGGCAAGCTGAGGACAAGGCAGAGCCCTGCCGGCAGCGCGGCGCAGCCCTAACGCCCGGCCGGCACGGGGCAAAACGGGCCAGCACGGGCCGTGCCGCTGCCGTTCCCCGTACAAACACAGAGTAGCGGGAGATGGGGACGAGGAAAAAGCCTCCTGCGACACCTCCTGCAAGGTGGACGCCAGCTTTGTCTCGCAACAGAAGCAGCAGCAGACTCGGTGCCCAGCAGGAACGGCTTTATTTTAGAACCTCGTGATTTCATTAAAAAACGCGAACTTGCCCAAACCAGCACGAATCACGGAATCCCTTAAACAGGGGTGGTGGAGGGGGTGTCTCTGTTTAACACAGCGCAGTCAAAAAGATGCTCCGGGAGAGCGAGGAGGACTCCAGCCGCCGGGCGAAGAGCGAAGCGAGTGGTATGATGCAACCCTGGTGTAGTGAAATAGCCGGATAGTAGGATGCGCTTGTCGTCGGCCTGATTCACAACACCAGCTGCAGCACCAATACCGGGGCCGTGCGGCGCTGGGAGCCGCGAGCAGGATACGAGAGCTCTGTGCCACGTCCCTCCAACCCCTCCGGCTCACGCAGCGAAGAGGTGCCACGTTGCTTCTGCAGGGCTTTCCCCTCGCTTCCAGCCGATCCCCCGGTTCACCACGGCTATTAAACGGATCAAACGAATCCAAAACTGAGTTAGGCAGAGCGCGGTGCAATGCTTTACATACGGCTTCTCTTAAAAGTTTGCCAAAGCGCTCCGTTCCGACTTCAATGAAGCTGTAATTGTCCCGTTTCCATCCCCGTGGAAGAGGGAACCTACCGCCCTGGGTGACACGGGCCACATGAACGATGCAGGGGCTCAGCGCTGCAAACCCACCGTGCGGAGCGGGACTCAATCTCTCGGCCCTGCAGGGAAGGAAACCTGGGAAAAGAGATGGTTATTCAGGCCCCTGCCAGCAACCTTACCCGACGGCACCAGAGGCACCGTCTCCAGACAGTATTTCCATCCCTTCCAACTTCAGACCCAGACAGAAACAGGACAGAAACCCCGGTACAGGGACGTGAACAGTGGCCGTATTTGAGCACCGTCCCACCCCAGGGACACAGAAGTGGGATTAACGATATCCCCTTCTGTCCTCTGGGCTGGAAGGAAAACGGCTTGCTGCTTTGAGGGGCCGGGGTTTATTAAAGTTGGGGAGACAAGTGTTGAGAGGGTAATAAGAACAATAACAACAACAACAACAAAAATCATTAATTCATTCTTTCTGAACATAATTCCTTCAGCTCCTGCAAGGAACAAGGTCCAAGTGCTGACTTAGACGAACGCAGCAGCGGCAGGAGAACAGAGGAGCCACCTCTTTCAGCATTTGTCTGGAAAACGAAAACAATAAATCCGGATCGAGAAGGAGAATCTGCAGTCCGTGGGGAAATCCAAGAGAAGGCAGAGGAGCAGGAAGGTATCCCGCAGGCTGCAGGCAGTAACCTGGCTGTGCCACCAGCCGAGCCAAGCGCACGCTGGGCTAACGGCGCCGGCACCGCTCTGGAAATACTCAGAAGGATTAAATGTCATTGGGGGACAGAAAAACACACACACGTGGAAGAACATGAGCTGAGAAGACAGGATGCACTGACGCCAGTGCCACGGCAGTGCTTAGGAGGGGCCCCGGAGGCACGGTTCAGCAGCTCTTCTGCTCGTTGGCACTCGTTAAATTCTCACGTGAGCTGGTTGTCCTCCATTAGCTCAGTTTGGTTTCTACCAGTAGCCCATGGTTTAACCCCTGGGCAGAGCTTTAACCTGTTTTTTGCCCCCTACCAGACAGGTAACGTAGGGCAGGAGTTTACGACGAGTATTTCTAGATTCCACCGCAACTCCCCGGTCACCCCAGGCCACACCGACTCAGACCTGGTTCGAAGGCCGTGCAGAATATAAAGCGTTCAGAACTGCTCTGCTGACACTGTGGCACTCGCGGGTGTTTCAGCGCCGATGGGCCACGCAAAGCGTGCAGAACGCACCAGGATGCGCTGCAGTTGCACCCGTACGGGGACAGAACGTCACAGGCTCCCACGGCAAACACCTTTCCACTCCTTCCTCGAATCCTCTCTAGCAACACAAGCACGAGCTGCCTTTGACTCCAAAGTAGTGAGCCACCCTTAGGATGCAGCTCATCCACCTGGAGGATCTTTACTGCTGAGGATTAGTCCTGCAGTAAGAAAAAGCAGACGGAATGATCCGAAATTTAATCTGCAGCATTCCCCTGTATTTTTTTTTCCTGTACAAAGGGGCAGAGCTCCGCTGACTTAAGAGATTTTTCAGTTTATACCAAGAATAAACTCAGCTCAGATGAATGTCCACGGCCCTGCTGCAAATCGTGCCTGGCAAACGACAAACACTAACTTGCTCAGACGTTGCTGGACGCTCTCACGATTTCCAATTTGACCCGTCCAAGCAGACCGAAGCCCTTTTTTATGCATGAGAAAGACGGAGGTAGGTCTCGCTATGCCCTTGCCAGCGCCACGCTGTAAAAGCCAGCGCTGCTCCCTGTTGTAACGGGAGTGCTTAGCGATACCACCTTTGAGCAGGCTGCTCCCAACACAAGCCCAAAAAGCCCTTCTAGCAGATGAAATATTTAGAAAAACCAAGGGTAAGCCTGCACATTAGCAAAGTCTGAGTGCGAAGGTACAAAGGGTTACGAACGCTCTGCCGGTCAGAAACCCAAGGGAGCAGAACCAGGTTGTTCTCTCCAGCAGAATAAGCGCGGGGTGGAAAGAAAACAGCGACATCTGGAAAACCACGGGAGGTGCCTTATTCAGCAAAGCACCAGGACGTGCGTCAGCATCTACCTCAATGCAGCCAAGCCCTTAAAAGTTGTGCAGAGGAGAGCCAGGTTTGCCAAAGCCAGGCCCAGGCGCGGAGCTGGAACCCGCCGCTCTTGGGAACGCGGGAAGACGGAGGGGCTGCAACCTTCGCAACCTGCACAGGAGCAAGAAGAAATCACAGGGCAATCAACAAGAAATAATTTAATTCCAACTATGGGTGGCACCTTCTGTTACACCCATAACCTCGCACATCTGCTCTGAAACAGGGCTGGGCTTTACCTTTCCAGGGTTAATCCCAGGGCTTTGAGTCCTGGGGGTTTGCGTCCTCTGTCCGTGCATCACAAAAGGACCTTCTTGGCTTTCCAAAGTATGAAATAATTCGATTTCTGCCTAGCTTAGAAGGGACCGGAGGCTGGAGTCGCAACAAAGGGAGCAAAATGCACAAACCCATCAATTTTCTCTTTTACTAACAGCCATGAAGGCTGCGAAGCACTGGAAAGCATCTGCTATAGCCATCCTCAAAGGGCAGACAGAAAAAGGGCAACGTGCGGCGTTTAAAAGGTCCCCAAGTTCAACGTTTGACATCAGAAACATGCCAGTGAGGCAGCACGACAGCTCAGCTGAGCAGGGGACAGGCAAAAGACAGGAGAACAAGGTCCTGCACAGGGCTGCGGTAAGAGCTGAGCCCCAAAGGACTTCTGTCCCCGCGTGAAGGGTGGAGCGGGAGAGGGGATTACAGCGAGGAAGGTGGCCTTCACCCTTCCCGACCAGACGCCGGCAGACGCTGTCCCTCCCTTGCTCAGGTCAGTGGTTGCCTGAGGACAGGTACAGACTCGCCAACCTCTCTGTACGTGAGGTGGTTTGGCGCGAGGAGTAACTCAGGGCGAGGGGCCGAGTGCCAGCAGGAAAAACACGGGAGTAGGGTTTGTCCTGCAGGACCCGTACGTGGGGCAATCCTCGTCCAGCCAGGACCGCCTGCAAGCCTCAGGAGAGACGCGCGCCTTGCTCTGCCACCTTCTTTTCGGTAACCTGTTCTTTAGGGAACTGGATGAATTTTCAACTGAGACACACCAAGCAGCATTCACGCAGGAATACACCAGGAATGTTAATTACTAATAGTTTTTCACGCTCCCCTGTTGACATTTTGTTAGACAATTCAATTCCACCCCGCTCCCCGGCCCCGCCAAATAATTCCTTGGTGTCTCACCAAAGCCTCTTTACCTGCAGGGTGTTGTCCAGGTCTCTATCAGCCTTCAGCTGAAGCAATCTTGAACACGCTACAGGGGCCGCTCAGCGCCACGCGATCCCCCAGCCATACCGGCCGGGAGCCCCAGCAGCCACTTTGCTAACGCCGAGAGGGGCGGGTTGGGGTGGCTGGGCAAGCCACCCCTTTGCTTCCCGTCCAAAAGGTTGACCAAATTTACGCTACAACATTTCTGGTGGAAAAAATAATTAGGAAATTGTCATCAAGGCAGTCAAATACCCCTCTACGCTGCTAAACTTAAACATTGCAAAATGGAGATTAACTCTCTCCCACGATGGCCATTAACATGCAAAGGTTGAAATCAGCCCCTCCGTTTTGTCGCCTGTTCTGTATCCAGAACCACACGTGTGCTCGTACCCCCGTAACGCAAACGGGGTGAGGGCAAGGCAACAGCAGCGCAGAACGGCGTGTGTGCAAGGAGCAGTTACGAGTAACCACCAAAATTCCTCCCATTTCATTCCCAAGGCAGGCAGCTATAGTAAAGACAAAAACTTATCCTATAATACGCTCCCCGGGCTTTCACACTGGGTTAATTGTAGCTCAAAACATTTAAAGCTAACCATTTTTTAATGCCCCTTACTTCAACGGGACTCAGGTTTCCCACTAACGCAACAGCAATATCCACCCACACCCAATGCATCCACACCCAGACTTCTTACTTCTCCTGGTCAACTCGATACGGGATCATTTTGAATGCAACTGGTGAAAAACTCACGTGTCGATCCCAAAAATCTTTCCTACCAAAATATACCTGTTTCCAATCCCCGCTGCTCCCGCGAAAGCTTCGGCAGAGCTCCAGGATTCACAGAGCTGCGTACATCTGAGACACCGACCCACGAGTTCAAACTTCGTTAGGCGTAAAGGAGCCTCTGCAGCACACAGAGCTCATTTGCACCGCACAAACACATGCGCCACACAAGACAACGTTATGGACTGACAGCAGCGCGTCACGTGTGCGGTGTATCATAAACAGATTTTCAACATTTAACATGCATTCGAAAAATAAAAAGGCCTAAAATTTCCAAGCTGTATGTTCAGCAAGCATTAAAGTTTTCTTCTCTACTTCCTCTTCTGCTATAAAATTGCTCGTCCACCTCCTTACTGCAGATCTATGACTTCTTTCTCCACATAGCCCTTTAACTAATTAAGAATAACTTCCTAAATGTAAACCAATTTAAAATTAAATGAAGAAAAACATAAAAACACCAAAAAAAAAAGAGAAAAAAAATCGGTGAAAATGAAAATGTCAAAAACAAATAGAAATCAAAGAAATTTATTTCCATCAACAAAAATACAGAATACAAAACGATACTGGTCCCACCCTCTGAACGTACTAACGACGGGCACGGGTCGCTGCGACCCTAAGCAAGGGCTTCGCTGCTAATTCATGAGGACCTCCATTTGCACCAGTCTTGCGTTCGTGTCTCCCGATGTTCTGTAAGGGATCATTCCAGCAAACGTTATCAGCGCACGAGCTTGAGATCGAAGTTGCTAAAAACCAGAAAAACAAAGTACAGTTACTCTCACGTCGAAACGCCCACTATGAAAGTTGAGTTAGACATGTGTTAAACACTCGCCTTTTCAAACAAGCGAATATAATCTTTATTTCTCAGAGCTGCTCTCTGGATAATGTATCTCCGCATTTAGGAGGAAATCCAACTATTTCCTTTTCCAACCATTAAAAGCGTGTCGAGTTACCTTTTTGCTTAAAAAAAATAATGCCATTTATTTAAAATTACCCAAGAAAAACCATTTTCAACAATGCGGGGCATTGCTGTACTGCAGCAATCTTGTAATAGCTGCAGGCAGCGGGCTCTCCCAGGGCCACAGGATTCTTTCCCACCTTGCAAAATACGAAGCTGACCCCTGCCGAAACGCAGGATGAACATCAGCAAGGCACAAGCAGTGGAAACAAACCGGTGGTGCCACACGCACCCGGAGGTCTCCCGCATCACCTACAACACGCCGACACCCTTAAAGGCTCTTCATTCCGTGATACGATCAAAGCAGAGATACCGCGTACACTCAGAGACCTTTGCCTGAAGTAAGCAAATGCCTTTCTCACCCGCCAGCAGGCTGTGTAACAGCTGAACGAATCCAGGAATGATTTTGGGTTTTTTTTTTCCCCATTTTTAAAAGCGTTAGTAAATTAAGAAGAAACTGGTGGCGGTCAGGAGAACACAGAAAGTCTGGGTCATTATGGCAGACGGCGCAGAGTGTTTTGTTTGCTTAAATATTAAACATCTCTAGTTTACTGTACTGGAAGATCCCACTGTTCAAACCTTCCTTTAATCTACCGACCGCAGGGAAAGCTGAAGCAGCTTTGGTTGCTGTGGGCATGCGGATGGTAAATCCAATAACAGCAGGAACCTACAAACGGAGAAGTGACCGAAACCCACGGCATGGCTGGGAACATGGCTTACGGACAGGGAACTGCTGGAGAGGGTCCAGCAAAGGGCTACGGAGATGATGAGGGGATTGGAGCATCTCTCTGATGAGGAAAGGCTGAGGGCCGTGGGGCTTTTTAGTCTGGAGAAGAGAAGACTGAGGGGGGATCTTATCAACGCTGATAAATACTCCAAGGGAGGGTGCCAGGGGGATGGGAACAGTCTTTTTCCAGTGGTGCCCAGGGACAGGACAAGAGGGAACGGGCACAAACTTGACCATAGGCAGTTCCATCTCAACCTGAGGAGGGACTTCTTCCCTGTGCGGGTGGCAGAGCAGTGGCACAGCTGCCCAGAGAGGTGGGGGAGTCTCCCGCTCTGGAGCCATCCCAAACCCGCCTGGACGCCGTCCTGTGCCACTGCTGGAGGTGACCCTGCTGTGGCAGGGGTGGGACTGGGGGAGCTCCAGAGGGCCCTGCCAACCCCCACCAGTCTGCGATTCTGTGATTCTGGGAACAGTCACAAACACCATCCCCGACGCCCACCTGGGCAATTCTACCCCTTTTTTCAGGGTGATGTTAAACCAGTCAGTTATTCAACATCAGCAGAGGAACTTTGGAAGCCGATAATGGAAAAGCCGGCATGCTCGTCTGCTTGTTTCAAGACACTGTTTATATGCTACTGCTTCAGCTGTGCAAAAACCCTTCAACTTTACGCACGGGGCAGGAAAGCAAGTTTTCTTTAGCACTGAGATCACAGCCATTTAATTTCCTGTTTCCATTACCCCGCCTGAAGGAAAGCCGTCACTGTCTACAAAACCCAGCGGCCTGGCTGAAATGCAGAGCAGAGTTCCCACCTCGTGCTGTAGTCCTGCCTGGCCGAGGACGGACAAACACCCGGAGCTGCAACGGGCGCAGCCAGCGATGCAGCGGGAGGCACTCCTCCCTCCCTTAAGCGCCGCAGCTGCGGAACGCCAGCAGGCAGCACAGCGCATCGCTAAAAGCCCCCAGGAGAGTTTCCCTAGCTGTACGTTACCACTTAGTTAACACCAACGCATTGGCTACTTAACGAGGTGGCCTGAAAATTACTTGTTCAGTTCCAGTCACAGCCAACGCTTCTCCTAGTCTGCTTCCAAATCTGTGACACGGCGAGGTGGGGTAATTGTGTCTGACCTGCTGCTCTTCAGTGGAGGTCAAAACAGGTGATAGATGAAAAAAAAAAGCATGTGAAGGCTGGAATTAAAATATTAAGAGGCAAAAACTCTCAGTGTGACTAAGACAGGCTTAGGAACATTGTGAGTTACTGTTTCCTTTACCTTCTCGGTAAGCAAAGATCCTAGAGCTGGTCTATTTTTAAAAATCGAAACAACACGATAGGTTGGCAATACTTCAGGAAGAACGATCAGAGGTTTGCAGAGGTTAAAAGTGGCCTGGAGGTCTACATGTTCTGTTGGCTGTAATTACTTAATGAATGTTAGACTCACTTGCGATTTAAAGTAAGACCACAAATAAAATTAAAAAAAAAAAATTCCATTCCTTTCATGATCTAATTTTGCCATCGAGATAATGCCCTTGGGCTGCTCCGGAGAGTTTGCCACCCCGGATCGGGGCGGGGAGCATATGACATTGCTGTCACACACTCACAGCATCTGGGTCAGCGCTGTCACTGCAGCGGCGGTTTTCGGCACTGCAGTCCGGGCTCGCCGCAATCTCTGCCTGAAATCTGACAAAATGGATCAGGCCACGCGGGACGGGACTTTGCTCCCTCAGTCCCCAAACTAATTAATGTATATACAGTAAAAAAAAAGAAAGGAAAAAAAAAAAAAAAAGACTGAAAATACAGCTTAGGTAATTTCCTTCTGAAATAAACAAAATGCATCAAATGCCAGCTCCAAACTCCAAACCTGATCGTTTCTCAACAAAGCCCATTTCATCTCCGAAGTGGGACGGGAGATGTTCTAGCAGAGAGCATTTCTGGGTCCAGGGGGCTCCAGCGGCACTGTTCCTCTCCGTCCTGCCAAAGCCCCTCTACTCCCGACCCAGGACAGCAGGATCCCGCTCAGCGCAGTCAGACCAGTGCGTGGCACCAGAGGGCAAATTCAAGAGCTACGTGCTCCTACTCTGGGGGACTCTGTCCCCTGCTACGTGGAATAAACCTCAGACTTACAAGCAGCTACTAGCTTGTGTTTTCAAATTCTTCTGATGCACAGAGAGATTTGGATCTGCCTTCTCTGATGGATCGAGAGAAAACCCAGGGACTTCAAAGACCTGTTCAAGCAAAGGTAATTTTTCGCTTGCACTGGGCAATGCGCTGAGACTGTTAAAGCTTCTAGAAGAGCCCGATTTCCCCTAAAATTTGCTTCCCCGTGGAAAAAGGAAAAGCTGTCTTTCTCCCAGGGAAGTTCCAAAGAAAAATTCTTGCCAAGCACAGCCTGCAGAAGCTCGTATCTGCCATCTCCGTTCAGGCGAACGCGGGGATTTTGCTGAAGAAACACCTCTGTTCTCACATTTGAAATGCCCTCATTTCTTTCCACCACTAAAATCCCCCGAGTTGCTTCCCAAACAGGGAAAGTGAAGCGATCTAGATTCCCTGCTCCCGCAGTCCTGGAGGAAATTCTTCAGGGTAAGAAAAAAGGGGAACACAGGCTAAAGCTATTCTTACCCTACCTTCCACGTGCCCGTGCCTGGTATTTTTGTGCACATGGAAATCTTTAGGCAGCCGGGAGCTACAGGGCTGTAGGTCTTTTCTCTGTAGCTAATCCTACATTAGCAAATTTATGCTCCTTTCTGACATTACAGTCGCATAGCTGTTCCCTTATCCCCTCCCTGACTGCAGAGACAGCAGGCACTCGTCCCCTCCGACGGTTAAGCGCAGCTTTTATTGCCCACGGCAGCCAGAGATCCGTGACTCAGAAACCCTGTGTCTCCACCACCACTGACGCCCTGCTGCCATGAGATCCCACCACAAGGCCAGAAGCTTGATTAACAAAACCTGAAGCCTGAAAAAAGAAAGCCTTCAAAGGTTTTTAGCGTGGTAAATCATCAACTGATCTCCACAACTGTAACAGCAAAAGAGTGCAGAGCGCATTTATGAAGCACGCTCAGACCGAGCACGCTGGTTAACACGATGCGATGTCACAGCAGCTTCCTTCTACACAAACTCTGGCCAGCAAAGCTGCTGGTCCCATTGCCAGTCAGCCCAACAATCTTTGGTAGGCCACGGTCATGGTAGGCATATTGAGATGACACCTGACAGCATTACACCCCTATGGAGACAGTAAATGCTTCTACATAAGGCACAAGACTGCAACACAAAACCGAAATAAATGGCTCACTTGGAAAGCGAGGAGCCAGGGCTCTTTGCTCAGTGCCAACCCTGGGAACACACAGAGCAGGTAACGGATTGCGTTAGCCTGGGACTTCTTCACACACGCGGAACTTAAGCTGGGAGAAGCCCCAGCAGCACGCATCCTTCTCCAACGTCGCCGATCCAGAGTCCAAGCGTAGTTGCAGGGCAGGATCCCGTAGTTCACACACAGACTGTACCCCAAAGACAAAAGCTGCATCTTTACTCCAGCCTTTAGCTTTCTGATGTAAAGACTAAGACTTTTACCAATATTGCAATTCACACATCAAAGGCACTTTTGCAGATGACTAAAGCCTGGAATAAAGCTGGCTGTGGCCCAAGTTGGTTTTCATTCTCAAAAGGAGTTGATATTTATTTCCTAATGTGTAAAACAGATGAGCGGTTTGGCCAACTTGGTTTTCAAGTGCCTGTGGCAGCTTTAACTTAATAAGAGCTACAAGACCAAACCCGACAACGGCTAAGCTGCGAACCCTTCTGCCCGGCACAGCGTGTTGACAGGCGAGTGCCCGCAAATCTGGCTGTGCCCTTTAAGTGGCGCCTATTTTCGAGGCTTGCTGAAGGCGTAGGCGCCTGTCAGCGGGTGGGGGAAATGCTTCAGCACCGCCTGTAGCGGTGAAGTCAGTGCCACCGTCGTCAGCCATTCAAACCAGGCAGCCAGACCAAGCACCACCGCACCTGGAAGCTGCTCACTCCGCTGCAGAGGCAGCCGAACACAACGGGCAAACTGCTGCAGCCCTTCACCAAGTGAACGTACTTGAGCATCTCGGTGTATTGCCCAAGGACACTTTGAAAATGTCAGCCCACGTCACCACAGATGCAAGCCAAGCAGAGGAGTCAAAGGAAGGGCTTTCCACCAGAAATCCAGTTTTGCAAGAAACAGGGCACTAGCTCAAAGGAAAGGAGTGGAAAAATCAGGTTCTTGAAAAACAATAGCTCAGTTGTCAAGGCAGCAACACCAACCATTCTAGAGACACTGCACTGTCCACATCTGTTAACTATTGAAGATCCCACCAAGAAGCAAACTGAACACTTGTTTTCCCTTGCCAGGAGGTGAACATATAGAGTATATCTTAATTAGCTCAATGCCATTTAGAGCAACACCCTTTCTTTACACAAAGCTGAAGTTATGAGAGACTAGTCTCACGACTAAGTAACTGAGCAAGCTGAGTAGTCCAAGACTCTAAGTAACTGAGCAAGTCAAAAGCAAAGACCACTAAAGATTCACAGTTATTTGAAGCCCAACCCCTTGAAAACAGGGAAAAAAGAAGTAGGAAAACTTGTCAGACAGTGAGGATTATAATCTTACCGAGTCTCTGTCTTCCATTACCCGCTGGGGTCTGGCAGGAGTGGCTGGGCTTGTGCCTTTCATCCTCTTATACTGGGTGAATAAAATATTCATGGTTGCGAGCAGGACCTCAGATAAATTGTGCCTGATCTACACAAAGAAGGGGGGGAAAGAAGAAAGACACATTGCAATGAAGAGCAGGTTGACAGGAGCATTACCCTTGCTCTATGACATCCAAAAACCAAGCAATGATAACTGTGGTTGGTATTTACTCACGTAACAGTCACGCATTTAATGGTTACCCCTGCTGTGACTGCACCACCTGGCAAAAAACAACTTACCCAGAGTTTTGAGACAGACATGCACAATAGCTGCACACTCGTGTTTGATAGCAACAGTTCTGATAAAACCCAAAGCGCCTGAATAGAAAAAACTCCAAAGCACCCAAATACACACAAAAAATGCCTAAAAGAGAAGCGTCACCCTCCAGATAACCGTTCAAGAGCAATAATAACCTTCCATTATGCTTTATCTGCCAATACTCAAATATATGAGTTCCTCTAATCTGGAGGGAAGGAAACACGAGACCCTAAAAAATGCTCGGTGACCATTAGGAGCACGGAACAATTAAGTCAGCAGCACAGTTCAAAGTCCTCAATATTCCAAATTCTTGAATCGGACTCAGTCAGTTCAGGTGCCTTCTGCAAATGGAGACAGGATTTCTGGGTAGGGAATTCTAGTGCTCCAAAGAGCAGCACTAAGGAGAAAATGTTGCAAGCTAAGCATCTACTTGTACGAATGCAAAATAATTCCATCCTATTTCCCCATTAAGGAATAAGAATGATGAGATGACAAGGCTTTAAGATCCTTTTAAGAAAGCGAAAGGCTTTTGGAAGCTAAACCCAAGACACGTTACTTACTTCATCGCTGAAATTCCGGAAGGCAGCAACTCTCTCCTCTACGCAGTCTTGGCTAAGAGGTACAAGCTTTAGGCGTTCAATAATCTTCAAAAAGAAAAGCAGGAATCAGGGTAGATAATCAACGGTCTACGTATCACATACTAATAAAGCATGTTTTTGAAGTGTTAATGTAATGCTCCTGATTCCATTCAAGAGAAATCATTTCATTGTTATTTATTGGTTTATCTCCTCACTTTGTTGAGTAGCAGGAATATTTTGTTCAATGTCTACAAAACAGCTCCAGAAAGATCTTCCTGATTATCAAGCAACAGGGAAGAAACACATTTTTAAATTCCTATAGCATTGCAGCACCTTCTAAGTCGTTAAACATAATTTTTTGTTTTAAGTGATGTTATTTGAGACATTCTGGGCTTTCAAGGGCATTAGGAAGGCTGCACTTCAAACAGAACTCTTGAAACTTACATCAAAGGCCCTGTCAATGTGACCGGCGTGATATTCATCAAAAAACGTGATTAAGTCTAGCAGAAGGTAGAACGTGGAGTCAATGGATTTCTTTGCACTTATCCCCTGAGCTTTGTACCTGAAAGACATGGTTTTACAATTTTATTGTGCAAAATGGCAACCATTTATAAACGTGCACATGCAATTCTTGGAAGCGGAGACATCAAGCACAAGGACAGAAAGCATCTAACAAAGGACAGCTTTAATTTTCCTTAACCAGAGGGCAGAATTTTCACAGGTTGTGGCTTTTTAAAGATACTTTTATTCACGTTTAGTTTTCCATCAAATCCAGTGTTTGTTTCCTTTTAAATTGTTTATACGTCCCACATTCATGGGGCAAACAGTGAGAGTGACCAGAGACCTGTGAGGCAAGTGCTGTGCGAGCACGTGTAACACGCTGGTTTACAGCCGACAATTCTCCAGCACAACTGCCTGCTTTAGGCGAGAAGTTAAGACTTAAAACCGGATTAGATGATTCTGCATGCTCTTTCTAGCCACACTTGCTAGGAGATGAATTGGAGGGCTGTCTGCTCTCACTGCTAACAGCACGAGGTCAGAAAGGAGCTCCTTCTTCAAGGTAATAGTAAGAATGGTCAAGTGCATGGTAGACACCAGAGGAGAAAGCCGGATAGCCTCTTGGCCTCTTCTCTTGGGTATCTCCCCTGTTCCAAAAACATCACAAGAAGGCACGGGAGGAAAGCTGCATCGCTACAGTACTGCCTGCGGTACGGTACATGAAGAAAAGCCCTGTATTACATTTAATTGGCAAGAAAATGAGCTAATCAGAACCGTGCTGGCTTTGCGATCACGAAGGTTTGCAGCTGTAAAGTGGCGTTATCGAACAGTAATATTTAGCACTCTCACACAGATCAAAGCAAGCAGCAAAACAAAGCCCATTACGACCTTTGCTGAAGCTTAAGCTCAAGCCATAGGTTTAATTTTCCTTAATGTCCGCCACCAAATGAGTCTCTCAGGAAGTCAATACGGCACCAATTTTCACTCAGCCTGCAGCCTGACTCCATGAAGGAATGGCTGACCGAAGGAGGGACTGGCAAACGCCACTTGTCAAAAGAAGAAAGGCAAAGGCCTCTGACTGAAATCAATACATTTCTGTATTTGTCTTCCCAGTTTCGAAGAGCCAGTGAGCGTGCTCGGTTTATCTTTACTCTCTCCCCACCAGAACGGTTGAGGAAAAGCAGTAAGACATTTCTCACCGGTACCCACGTTTTGCTCTAGTAAAAGACAGGAATCGTCCATGGCAGTCACCGCGACAAGATGGACCAAAAGAAGACAATTTAAAAAATCCCAAAGCTATTTTGCAATTACCACCTTTCAGAAGCAGGTTATTCCTAACTTGTAGCTGCTAATGAAGCTGAAGCACTGATGTCTCTCCAATACGTATCCTCATTAGCACACCCACACCGCAGGTGACACTCCTTTTGGTCACTTCCATTTCTCTCTCTTTTCTAAACACCACACAGCACTTTCCTAAAGTAACAGGCCGTGGAAATGAGGTCCACTGGTTACGTTAGCCACATACTCACCTCAGCTTCAGTGTTCCCTTTTTAGCCTTCATTAAAGCAGCAGTGAAATAAAGTTTTCAGACAGATACTGAACTCGCCGCTCTGCTGTTACAACTAATTACTGGTTTTGTAGCTCTCTCAATACTATTTCAAAGCAGCGAATTCAGTGCAACGAATCTGCAACCATTACGACATTTTGCTGTCTCCAGTTGGCAATCCTGCAATTCCTTTTTCCTGATTCACCTACAGATTATGCTTCTTGGCAAATTTACCTGACCTGTCCCTGAAGATTTCGTTTCTGGTTTCAGTACCACAAGCCACGATGTGCAGGACAGGGTGAGTTCTGACCTCTTCTCTGTCTTCCCGAATGCATCGCCGCAGATGCCACGGTCCAGCCAGCAGAAAAAGTGAGGAACTAATACCCACTGAACCAACAGTCCCAGGTCAGGTCCAGGTGAATCACCCAGTCCTGCCCGCCTCGTCTTACCTCTCAGCAACGGAATGGGCCATGTTCTTCAACCGCTCTTTGTTCGACTGGGGAGTGCCGATCTGGGGAACAATGGGACTGAGGAGCTTGTTCATCAGTTCTAAAACTTTGTCAGGGTTCTGTTGGTATTAAAGTTACAGACAAATAAAAGGAGCACGTTGGGACTTGGTGTTTCAATCCCATTGAGAAAGCAGCAAGGTCTCCTGCAGTGGTGCCCAGTGACGCCTTCCTCCCATAAAGAGTCGAGATCGTATTAGCTAACAGCAACACAATGCTGCTGGCTCATGCAAAAAAATATTTTCCCCTAATTTTCCTCTAAAACAGTGGCTACGGTTGCATCCACTTTTATTTCAAATATATTTCAAAAGGGAACAAGAGTACTCACTATAAAGCCCAACTATTTTAGACGTCATTTCAGCATCTAGGAAATTGGAAGAGCACACTCTGGGGCAAATAACTTCACTAGCCACAATAAAATCATGCATGGGGCAATCTCTTTGAAAGACCACATTGATCAAGAACTAGGATGTCTTAAATCAGAACGGGCTGGAGCGCAATCCATCCGGGTTTGCTCACCAAAAGCCCCCTCCATGCAACCAACGGCTCCGCTTTAACAGCAGCAGAAATAACCTGCTTGAATAAGGGCAATTCAATCTCAGAGATTAAATTTAACCTCCTAATCACAGGGAGAATGTCTGGAAATAAAAAAGGTGAACCAGGTACATATTTAAGGCAGCGCATAGAAGATATTTACCTTTGCAAGGTCATAGAGTTTTGCAGCTTCTTCAAACAATCCTTTATTTTCTGCTGCAGAAGCCACTTTGTTAATAATGGGTTTTGTGTCACTTGTAAACTTGTCTATCACTCCAGGCTAAAGAGGCGAGACAAAAATGAAAGGAGAGAAGAGAAATCAGAATGCTTAAAAACTCTTGAATATTCTGCGAAGGCAATGAATATTTTACATGTTGGATTATGATTAGAATGGCCTGTACATTTCCATGGGAACGCGCAAAAGGGACACGTTAAAAATAGAAAGAGCTCTTGTGAGAGACTTTCTCCAAAACGGAGTCAGCACTGAGACATCTGCGGTTTCTAATTCATTCAAAATGACCCAGATAACAGGTCATATTCTAAATTATTTTAATTGCCGATGACACATTACAGAGGAGAAGACGCCACAAAAGACTTCAGCAGATAACGTGCCAGGGTCTCCAGGGATGCCGTTTGTGTATATTCGCATGACAGGTTGCAAGTAAAATCTTACATGGATAAACGAAAGGGCAAACAGAATTTTAAAAGAAACAATAGACACAAGTAGAATAAAAGAGAGGGAAGAGTCAAGCATATCTGGGAAAGGATTTTACTGTAGTTGAGGATGTAAAAATAAGACTATATCATCTAGAAGAACTTATTTTAAACCTGAGATTGCTGGTTTTACACCAAAGAAACACCAGAATTCAGTTATATTTAAAAGGAATTGAGAAAAGTCAAGAAAACAGGATTCACCACTAATGGTATCATCTAAAAACTATTCATCTTGCAAAGAACTGTAAAATTAAAAAAATACTTGTGAAGATTACCAAGTTACCTTGCTCTAGTGTGTGCAATTTCACTGCTTTGAAACTGACAGAACAAAAACATCTAAAAGAAAATACTGTCAGAAATATTTTTTTTTTTTTTTTGACAGTAGCAATGATTGCAGCATGAGCCCTAATCTTAAAATTATGATTTAAATGATTCCGGAGTCTGCTTTACACAGAAAGCTGCCTAAGTTACTGTGGCGAACAGAAAAACTTCACTGATTATCTAAAATTTTAATAATTTGCATGCAATCCCCTCTTTTCAAGTGATACCTTGAGGTTTCCTTTATCTTCTGACTGTGTAAGATTACATTTTACTTTTAGATTACTGCTTTTACAGCAGAAGTAAGAGCCATCACAACGAGAAATGACTGATCTGCGATTCAATACTTACCCTCATCTCTATGGAGGGGACAGAGCAGTTGTGGCTATGCCTGTGGTCTGTTAGCCCTTGCTCCCTTAATTACCAGAATTTTTAATGGGCCACAATATGTTTCTCCTCTGAGGTGAATGAGGATAATGTCATATAGAGAGTTTTCACACGCACACCTCAGTTAACAGAACAACCTCAGCCTCACTTACAAGCAAGTATTTTTTCCAATTGCTTTTTACTAATGTGTACAAAATTCCACTTCCTACGGTAAAGAAGAAATTCTGACCTCACTGAAGTTACCTGATGCCATTTGTTTCTTTAGTTACACTGGCTCTCTACAGGGACAGAGTCTGCCCTGCGGTTCCTGACCTGCCTTCTGGTAGGGCAGGGCATAGATTATTCTGTAAAGGGACCTCATACTCGGAGAATTTGTACGTAGTCAAACACAGTAATAATTTGGCTAGTGAAAAATAAAGAAAAGATAGCCTCAAGACTACTTTGGAAATCGCACATAATTTGCCCTTTTTATATAAAATATAAATTGTCAACTCACCTTCCTACTACCATCATTTTCCAGCTTTCCAAGAATCATATCAAACTGTATCCACACGGATGTGAAGTAAGAAAAAAGGAAACAAAAAGAGAGAGATGAATTGCACAGATTTCACAACATATTTACTAAGTACAAAGATGCAGTCATGGATGAATCAATGATCAACGTCAAAATTATCTGTACATAAATAACAGGAAAAAAGACACGATTAAGTATCTTAAACATATGGTCATTGCGAGATCTCCCGTCATCTAGGTTTGCATCAGGCAGAAAGAGTAACTGACTGTTTAAGACACTCCTGCCTAATAAAAATTTCAATGAAGAAATGGATTTCAGTTAAAGTGAGGAAATTGAGGAAAACATGGCCAAACATACCTCTCTGCTTTCAATTGCTAGTTCACTAACACAACGCAAGAACATATTCTCTCCTTGGCTGTCCTTCTCATTCCTACAAAAGAAAGGGAAGGAAGAAGGTACTCCTGTTTCTGAGGACTTCCCAGCTAAGAATAATTAAGGAGTAATAACTAGGAGAAAAATCTAGAGATGTATATTAGTTCCTACCGGAGAAAGTAAAAATACTGCAGAGCTTCCCTTGGATCCGTTGACTCAAACTTACGGGTGTAGAGCATCAAAAGCCGCACAAAATTTAGCCGCCTGATGCCAGGAGGGTCACCAGCTTCATGGCTTACTGCAATGTCAGAAACAACACTATCAGAGGATCCAACGCCAGGAAACATTGCTCTGATCTTCATCTCAAATTAGTCAGAGCCATGATGCAGAGCTCTAACGCAACTAGAACAATTCACTTTTAGGAGATTGTTCTGATAAGCGCTGCTTGTTTGATCAATTATAGATCTGCACTGTCTACAGGGTACTCTGAGGGCTCAGAAAATATCCCTTTATTGTAAAGTAAACGTGCAGGACTTACATAGCTGTGCACTCTGCCCAGAAGATTTCAGGAGCAATTTTAACTCAAACAGGACCAACGCAACATGAACAGCATGACAACGCAAGCGCTCTGTCCGGAAGAGAAAAGCAATTGCGGCTTCAAACTGTGCCGTCAAGAACAACACTTGGAAGTAGAGCAAAGGCTGCTGGTTCACTGCAAAATGTGATTCACCTGAAAATAAACCAACAAACACCACAACACACACACGGAATGTAAGTGAAAATGGTTTTGCAATCAGAGATCACTGAGGGTGGATGCTTCCCACCACAGTGCATCACTATTGTTTACTCAGTGCCAACAGAAATAAACACACTAGACACAACTGAATACCTAATCACACATCGGTGGCGTATCTATAATTGTTCCACTGCAATATATCACGAAAGACCACATCATAAAGATACATTCAGGAAGCGAAAGAGAAGAAATAGTTTCTCAAAAGAGTTCCTTTGTTCTTTTCAGACAACGAACCACCAACTCTGATGGACTGCAATAGATTTTGCTAAAGACCACAACTTTTTGTCTTCATTTGTACCTATGCCAAGCAGTACAAATAATATTAAAAACCTGGATTTTTACTACTCAGTGACACCAACAGTAGCTTATTGTATTTCTTTTCCACATGTTTTTATCTGGGTGTGAGCGATGCTACAAATTAGAAGGCTGTGGAGAATCAAATTCTCTATGTTTTGGATAGTCCAAGTGACCTAGTTTTGATTGCTTGGAAGATGATTATGGGAAAAGGTACTCTCTTGGGCTGCGGACGTTCCTAAAACTTTCTGAAGTGGAAGGAACTGTGATTTGGGTCCCCAGAAAATTACTTCAAACCGTAATTTAAAGGAAACAATGAACAATGGATGCACAGAGAGAAAAGCCTGGGAAATACACGCCTACATTAGGTAATGAAGATTGCTTTTTCTGTTCTGTATATCAAAAATTGGAAGTCTTGCTAAAAGACCTTAGCATACTTATGGTGAGATAAACCAATCCCTAATTTAGTATGGATAAAGTACAAATAGCAGCAGTGCTGTTCACAGATGAATATTCACTCTCTGGATTGCTGGCAACACACAGGACTCGTTCACCGTGTCTTTTTGAAGTCTGTCCTGCCTCCAGGGACGCAGGCTCTCCATGAAGACCCTAATGATGCCTGTCACTCGTGGAGAGCCATAGGGTTTTACGTGGAGGCTGGGGTTTGTGTCATAACAATTGGAAAGTGCCCTAAGCAGAAAAGCAGAGCCCCAGGTAACACATCTCTCTGTGGTTTCTTACCATAGTCTTCCAGCAGCTGCTTCTGGAACTGTGATAACGTTAGTCGGTCTTGGGGAGAGCTTGCGCCGTTGTCATCAAAACACACTTGGTTCAGCTAAAAAACACATCCAAAGAAAGAAGCACAGATATTTCAACTTCACCTCGCACAAGGGATGCACGCAGAAAATATTCGTTCCACCTGAAGCCCCTCCTAAGATTTGACCAACTGACTAGAAATTCCTTTTAGTCACAACATCAGGTCCATCCCTTGCTGGAAAGCAAAGATCTCTAACGTAACAACAGCAGAAATCCATGGGGATATAACCCAGGGGTCCTTTTGCATCTGTGCAGGCCATCAAACTCCGATGTTGGGACTCTGAATACTCACTAAACAATCGTTAAAAGCGATATTTTTTTTACCCAGTCTTAACAAATACATCATTCGACTCCCTGTTTCTGATAAAGGAGAGAAATGGGTACTGACCAGTATCTATCATGCCCCCCCCAAAACTCTAAGGACTTTGGACTATAGAGACATTGACAGCATCTTCTTCTGCCAAGTGACACCAACATTTCAGCCACAATCCATCCAGAAAGGAAAATTCAAAGGATCCTCACTGTAGCAAGTTAAACTACTTGTAAAAACAGCTGACAAAGATCAGTGTCAAATGAAGGAGATGACACTGTCACAGACAAGTGTCCCCAAATTAACACCTGATAATACAGAGGATAACAGAGCAGCCCCGGGACTCGGGTTGCCAGCCCTTCACTGTCTGCAAGGTCAAGTCACGTGCGTGACACTGATGCAAAACACCAGACCGAGAAGCAGGGAGGTTAGCACAGCAGTGCAGAAATGCAATACCATTTAATCCCGTTCTTAAAAAAAAAAACAAACCAAAAAACCAAGAAAAACCAACAAACACCACCCCAACCCCACGCTTACTTTTAGCCAAAGATAATCTTCTGTTTTATCAGCAACTTCACTCTGGTTATCTGTAACGTCACAGCGGCCAATAATACAGTAAACAGCCCTTTTGTACGGGTCAGTATTATTTCTCAGAGCTCGTCTGTAATGAAGACGCAGCTTGTTTTCTGTGGCAGGAGATAGTCTAAGGAAAAAAAAACAAAACAAAATATTGAAGGAAAAGACATGAAACCTATCTTTCCCTGCACGAGGAAACCTGGATACAAATCAATGTAAATAGGTGCATATTCCCACCAAAGGCATAATGACAGTAATCACTGGCCAATATTTCTTGCACTTCCTATTTACATCTGTAGGTGAAAATTTTGCACATGAATTTAAACGTATAATTAAAGTTACAGAGGATCACCTTCAAATATCCATTGCAGGGAAAAAAAAAAAAAAATAAAAATCAGACGACAGTCTCTTTAGGGGAGCATTAATATTGTGGCAGATGAGCTATTTCTGTCTGACTGCTATTTCATCACTTCAGAAAGAGAGAGCTCACAAAGTCTTCGAAACTCTTTGGGTTAGTAACTAACAAGTGAGCAGGTCGTTGTACCATGAAGACTTTTAGGGGAGAGACTTTCATCTTTATCATTAAATACTGTCATAACGTTCTTTGTCATTTTATTTCTTGTACCGTCTTGTAGAGAATTTTACAGAACTGAATCAATAGTGTTCTCCTAGACTAAGACAATGTTTGTGAAATCTGCAGGCAAAGTACCTTTTCATTGCTGTAATAAAACTAAAATAAATCAATTATATTGTATCTCATTAAAGTGTTTGTAATGAAAACAATGACAGAGTACCTTCACTAAGGCTTCTGGAACAATCTTATTCTAATGAGCGCTCCTAGATACTCTCTACACACCAGGTTAATTTATAGAAGAATAACATGGTGTACACTACTCTGTAAAAGGCACTTGATTTTTTTTTCCCCTCTCAGTCTATTTTTGGTTTGGGGTTGTTTTTTTTCTGGGGTGGTTGTTTGTTTGTTTTTAAGACCTGCAAACTGATGTATTCTTGCTCACATTTTCATACCCGAAGAGCCCCAATACATTCAACATATTGCAGGATGAGGGCTTCCTACATATGCATGAAATTGTCACGGGCTGAGGTGGGATATTACAGGTTCACCTCCCGGCGCTTACGTGGGCCCTCCAGTTTCCCCCAATTTCAGCCAGTACCTTAGCAAAGTGCTATTCCCCTGGAGTTAGCACAGCTGTAACGCAATAGCTGACCGTGCACTTGTTTGAAGATAAATGACATAACCTAAACCACCAGAGCAGAGTTCAGAGCGCACCTGAAGATGCACCAACTGAACTGCTTGCAACCACACCGTCAAGCGCTTGGCCAGCGGCCTCTGACAAGCGGTGGGCAGCAAAAACTGGAAGAGGAGAATAAGCACAAGACAGATGTGAGAGTGAATGCCTCTAACAAACGCTACCTGCTTTTTACTGTATGGCATTCGTATAGAATAGAGGTGTAGTAAAAAGCGTTCCCCAAAGGAAATTCAAGTAAAATAAGCGACAGGGGAAATAAAAAGACACAGGATTCGCGACAGCAGACTAAATCTGATCTATTGTATGCAGCATCCTACCATTACACAGGGCAGAACCTATGGCAAAAAAGCAAAGCTATACCACTGTATTATTTTTGAAATGTAAATCTTTGCATATTTTCAAACAACTCTCTCTCTACGGACTTCAAAGCCACAAATTAAAACATGCAAGCTTCTTACATGTAATTTAGGTAGGTAATACAAACACCAGGCAGCCATCACCACCAGAAGAGATCCAAGCTTCTTGTATTTCTACCAAGCCACTGATTATTTCACTACTCCACAGCAATTCCCACCCCTCACACAAAGACCCTTCCTGGTTCCCACTTACCTTTTATCTTTACTGTGCATGTACTCCTGGAACCAGGTTTTAAACTCTCCCAGCTGGTGCTGTGCCCGTTTCACCACATGCATGGCTGCCGCCAAATCTCCACAGCGCATGCAGTAGTAAATGAGTGCCCAGACAGGATGGCCTTCCACCTCACCATCCTGAAAATAAAGTAAGAAATAATTAATATTTTTTTTTAAAGCAGAATATTTGTATTCATTTTCTTTACCGTTTGCCTCATGCATTATTTCTGCCCTTATACCCACATGCTGATTTTGGGAAAACGTTCTGTTTGTGTTACAAAAGCCAGAGGTCATGAGGTTTAAGTCTTGCGAAAGCTGCGCGCATCCTAGCAGCAAAGGATGGGACACTCTTCTGCTTGCCCAGATTTCAGTTCTCGGTGAGGTTCTGCCGATCCCAGAACTAGCATTCAGATAGCCTCCCCACACAGGAGGTGGATTTGGATTAGACCGCTGAGTTATTAAAAACACTCGGACTGAAACAGAAAGATACCACACTAATCGTGGATCCCAGCAGGTAAGAACAGGACAGCTAAACTCAGCTATATGGTCTCCAATGTCATAATTTATTGGTTTTTTTTAACCTTTAGCTTTAATTTTTCAACCCAGCCTGCCCGTTTATTTGGTAATTTTGTAGGTGCACAGGTATGCACTTTCTATTATGTGCAAGTGAGCAGGATTTTATTCAGATTCCTAAATAAAAGGCTTGGGCTACAATTTGGATTAATTCATTACATATTTAGTCAGCAACATCTTACAATAAGTGCAAAAAAAGAGAAAAAGCAGAACAGGGAGATTACATCATAATGTATTGTAATACTTGCTTGTTGATCTCTGAAAAGGCTGTCAGAAGAGACCATAATTTCTAGAATTCAGAACTCAAAACTACTAGGCATCACCTAGAGCTAGGCATCAGGACTAGCTCTGAGCTCACAGTGATTTTGTCTACTACCTTCCATTTTCCTCCTGAAAAATTCTAGAGAAGGACTAAGAGCCTGCTGCCCTAAAAGCAGTTTAAACAATAGAAAACCCACTAGAGCCCGCACTCGTTTCCTGGCTGTGCTAGAGCAAACGGATTTGCGTTATTATTTTAGCTCAGTGGCTGAAAGCGATGGACGTACCTGGAGACCAGGGACAGGCGCAGGGAGTCTGATGTTCAAGAAGCTGCGGACGAGTTGGTAGGTCCCTGGGACTCCACCCAGCTGAGCCTGGTGCAAGTTTCCAAAGACTGTCACAAATGTGTAGCTTTTGTAACTGAAAACCACCCCAAGCAAAACAAACATGTGAGCAGACTGAAATACACTTGCTACAAAAACACCCACTGCTTTTCAGATCCAACCGAATTAGCAATTTAAAGCAAATGACCTTGATGTTCAAACATTATCATTACAACAAAACAAGGGAAAGACTTGTGTCGATTTAGGAAGATCCTTGCATTCAGCAGTCTCAAGAGAAATCATCTTTGGAGTCTGTGGTGTACTGCTCCACGTTCAAATCTGTTACGAGGCTCCTCTCATTAGGTTCTCTTAGTATTAAGTTAAACTCAATTACTTAACTGGTAAAAAGCCTAATGCTTTAGCTCTCAATCCTGTCACAAAAGAACAGTTAAACACCACAGATATGTTTGTCTCTTCTCCCTGCCCTATGGACAAATACAAACTAGAGGGGCATGGGCTTACCAGCAGGCAATCACAGAGAAAAAGGGAATTTAGAGAAAAACAATCAGTAAAGGCAGCTTGGAGAACACCTTCTAAAATAACCCATCAAAGCTTTTAATCAAGGCAGGTCAATTTAACAAATATTCACGTTTAGAAGCAGGAACCTTGACAGCCTGTACACTGAAGGAACACCTATATAAGCCGTAGCAATAAATTACATGAAGTTCTTTTTTTCTCTGCAGCATACGACAGACTTGTGCACCACCGGACTATAAAACTGAAAGGTTATGCTGAACATAGGCATGCATCAGTGTATTTTGGTAACTAACATTATGGCTGAGTGAGCCTCGTGCTCCTCAGCGCTTAAGATCAGAGTTGCTCCAAAGCAGCTAAACACAAGAACAGCTGTGAGCAGCACTACATCTCCTCCTCGTACATGCGAGGGGCTGGCGAGGCATGGAAACACTCCACCGTTACCCAATTCCTGCTACAAAGAAAAGCTACAAAGCTACAAAGCAAGGTATAGTTGTTTGGTTTGTTTTTGAATCAAGTCTGCAGGGCCAAATTTCCACAATTGGGAAGGCTGGTGGGGAACTACATGTAACTAATTCCCAACTTCAGTTAGCAGTTAATGGCACTGTGAAAATTTAGCAAGTTGGATGTTTGGCAAACCAGGTTAAGAGTCACCGGCTCATTGCACGCTGCTGAGACCGAAGAGCTGGAAACAGCAGATGCTTCCGACGTGGCAGTTCATCCGTGCGCAGGCAGGCACGCTGCCACCACCCTTGGGTGACAAGGAGTGCCGAGGAACTGCAGCAACCCACCGTCAGGGGCCAAGAGCAGCCTGTGCCAGGAGGCGAAAACATCTCTTCCCAGCGTGCTGTAGCAGAGCGCGGCACTTTCTGTGCTCAGACGGCGGATCTGTATCTGAAACGAATACCCACGCGCTACACTGCGGCTATTGTTTGCTTTCCACTGCTGAACGAGCCTGCTGGCGTTACACCGGCAGCGACTAGATAAGAGACTGCATTATCCACATGTGCAGTGAATAGGTAATACGGCCAACCGGGGATTCAGCTTTGGGCTGCTCCATAGCCTGCAATTCTCCAAGCTCTTTTTTTGGCCCAGGAGCTTAGACCCCCCATGATACTTGCTGATGCAGACAGTAAACCACTTTCCAGCGTCTGAAAATCATTGCTAGGTGTCTCCGCTTCAGCCTCTTCAAATTTTACAAAAAACCTTTCGGTGTAGAAACGGCATGATCAGAACCTGGCTCATTGCACCGGATTTGTCCCCAGTGCTGTCCACCTCCTCCCAGCACTACATCCTGACAGTGATCAGCAATCACAAAGGGAGTATAGAAAAGGAAAATTTTTTTTTTTTTTTTGCAGAGGGGAAATAGATCTCTTTCCACAAGTGAAAAATCTTCACATAAATATTCTACATCTGTCAAAGGGATACGGGCAACACAAAAGAAAGAATAAAAGGTCTTTGCATCTTCTAAACAACCTCCCCACGGATTCAAGGCCTTTTTAACTAGAACAGTTTTTAACGAAACCAGTTTTATACTCAAGTGGCTGCTCTAAGCCCTGCAGAACAGAAAAGACAGGCCACAGACGCTTGTGTACGCAGCAAGAGGTAACTGACTTGTTAATATGTTTGCATGCATTAGAAAGGCGTTCTGGCTTATTATTAGGGCACTGTTACACCGTGCTGCCCAGAGCATTCACCTTACCTTTGTTCCAGGTAGTGCAGAGCCTGCCTCACGAACTCCATGCGCACCTCCATGTTGGTGCGGACTTTCAAGGCATCGCTAGCAGGAACCAGGGTAACGTCGGTCATTTCTTTCACCATGGTCCACAAGTCAGCGATGTTCTATAAACAAGTCATTACGTGCAAGAGTGATTTAGTACAGAGATGAACAAGCAACACTGTTTTGAGCCACATGGTGTTTCCATGCTTAAGAAAAAGCATAAAAACACAAGAGTAACGTCTGTTCAGATTTGTAATGGAGATAGTGGATACAGTCATGGAGGTAAGCCACTTCTGTCCTGCAGAATTCAAGTTTCCCAAGCTTCTCTGCATAATTCTTGTGCAAGAAGATGGCTATAAATATTGTACCTGCAGTTGTCACCCAGGATCGACAGTGATTTCCAAAACTAGGCTGGGTACTTGGTGCACAGACTCCTTCCCCATTTCCCGCTTGTACAGCCCGGTCAGCAAATACTACAACATCATCAGCTTCCCACATAAGCAATTGCATGGCTACTGTTGGAAATCTGTGCGATCAGCTGTGATGAGAAATATCTAAAGGACACTGATCACTTGGCCAAAGACTCAGGTCTGGAAAAAAAAAACCGCTGAAAGCCATCCAGGTCTGCTCATTCATAAGGACGAGATCGTATCAGTATCTCCAGACTAGAGCATCCCCGCTGAACCAGCAAAGTACTGAGACGTAACAGCGCTGTTAGCTCCAGCAAGGGCAGGCATTTGATCCCGGTGCTTCAAAGAGGCAAGAATATTCAAACTCGCCGCACTGTCCCCACCAAAATGAACAGAGCTGTTCAAGGCAAAGATGCACACCTGTAATTCAGAGCTGACTAAAGCATTTGCCCTTCAGCTTCTGAAGAGCTTTTCGCTCTCCCCATTTGCAGAGTTTTTTCATGATTTGACTCTCGTGCAGCATTCTCCTCCGAGCATTTCTCAAAGGTGGCCAGGTTTGTACATTTGGTTTTTTGGGGTGGATCAAGGCTATGCAATTAAAGGACTGGAAAAAGAGAAAAGCAGCAGACCTCTGGTTTAAAGTCAATCCTAGGGGCTTTACGCTTTGCTACGGGAGCCTACTTCAGCTCTAGCAGGGTCTGACTGAAGGCTCTTCACTTACAGCTAAATATATTCAAAGCATATTAGGAGACCGCGTTTTGAAAACCAAACCAAACAGAACCCATTTAAAATGAAAAGCAATTTTTTTTCCCCCCTGACAGCTCATCACTCATGATGTGACACCACAGTGAAACCAGGTTCTTTTCTTCCTCACTGTGTTAAGAAATTTTCACCATGACCAAGTTCATCACAGGTGGGCCCTGCTGTACCAGAGAAGATTCCAGTATTGGCTCCGTGTTTTCTGTGGAGCCATGCTTTTATTTTTTTTTCTTTTTGGCAATATCAGTATTTTTCCACCAATGTCAGCAGGCTGTTAATCACAGCCGAAAAATGGATTAAATACATTTCCTTATGTTACCTCACCAGCAGTACCTTATCATCCACTTCTGCAACAGCAGCACAAAGGTCCACCAGGTTAGGCTGCAGATGTCCATTCACTATCTTCTCATTATAAATATAAATCTGAAACGTATTGAAAGTAAGCAAGTTGAACAATGCGTATCAATCCCCTTCCCTCCCACCTCGCCACAGCAGCAAAATCTCAACCAGGCATCAAGAACAGAGCGTCCCCAGCGAGTCCCTTCTGCTTCCCTCCCACATGAGCCGCTTCCGATCCAAGGCAAGAGGAATGGGCACCAGCACCAACCCCGCTTCCACAACGCGCCGAAGCCCCAGGCCTGCCCGAAGGCGGGCAGCAATCCAGCTGGGCAGGGGTTCTGCACAGCAAAGCGCTGTGCTGAATGCCCCCTTAGATTAAGCGTAGCTCATACGCTGGAGGGCAAAGATGCAGAAGAGACCCGAGAACTGGACGGCTGTGATACTCCCCTGCATGGCAGCCGCCTACCTGCTGACATAAAAGAAACAGCATTCTGCTGGTTTGTGACTGCATTCAGGAAAATCTGACTCGGGGAAATGAGAACAGAAACCTGACCCTTCAAAACCTGCCCTTAAACGTATTTACACACCCATGCACACACACGTTTTGATTTAAATCTTGGTCTTAATTTAGCTTCTACTATTGCTTATTCTACTCTCAGCCCAAAGACCTTCCAGCTACCTCTGAAGATAATAATTCTCGATGCTAGAAAGGCAGTACTGTTATATTTTAAGTCCCTTTTGTGTGTGCTACTTGTTCAACATGCCCAGCGTGCAAATGAGACGCGGAGCTCCAGACTGCAACCAGAACCTAGCATCAGTGACACCATGTTTGTGGACTTCACCATGTTTCTGTGAAACAGTTTGAACCATCCACGAAGAACAATTCATCACTTCAGTGTAATTAAAACACATTTCATGGCTGATGATAAACTGAAACAGCATGGACTGCCTGATCTCCAGGACTCCTAACTACCCACCGAAACCAAAGGAGCTGAAACCCAGGTATTTTTGCACTCAAGCATGGTGACGTTAAGGACAGCTTGGCCAGGCCAGCTTCTCCAGAGGGCTTGCCAGGAGCACACGGCGATTGCACCAAGTGGTTTGGTAGTCAAAGCCCGGCCACAAATACCACGTTTCTGCGGCACATGGCAAGCAGCCCGCAAACCTGACGAGAGCCCACCTGCCCACCCTCGGGAAGACACGGTGAGTCCGCAGCTATCCCTGGAACGAGTACTGCTAGAGAAATTGGGCTTCCCGCAGTCACATATCGTCAGGGAATAATGTTGACAGCCTCAAAGTACCAACATAATTATGCCATAAGGAAGACCCTTAATGCAGGTATATCACAGTAGTTATGAAACAAATTAATGTACTATTAACAACGACTAAATCAAACGTACACTTTATCAGCACAACCATGCCCCCTATTTTGCGATTCATTCCTTCACAGTCACCATAACGGAATGCAGGCACAGAAAAACAGATGTACAAGCTGCTATCTGGCTCAGCAAAGACCGAGCCGATGCACACAATCACAGTAATTGTGTGCAAATTAGGCAACGCTTTGTCTACGTCCTTTCACATAGTCCATTTTGAAAAATCAAGCCCTTCTCTTTCATTTTGTTCCCAACAGTGCTGGTAAACAGATCATCTCAAATAACAAAAGTAACAAATTGGTTATGTAAAGGTTTATCAGTTTTCCCTGGAAATTTTCAGAGGGAGTCTAATGCCACCAGACATATTAATTCATAGCTGATGCACTAAAGCTTCTCATAAGCGATGCCATTAAAATGGGATATAATTTGAGAAACATCAGGATTAAGACTTCGGCATGCTTTTTCCTACACGCACACATCAGAAAAGCGATCTTCCACATGCACGAATAAAGAGAATATAAAGTCTTCATTTGCATACAATTACACATTGACTTGAATTCTAAAAAACTTTTTTTTCTTTTTTAAAGGTTAAAGGAGTTTCAGTTTACCATACGAGCATAAATGATTTCTACAGTCATATATGGTGTTCAGGATCTCCTTTTGACAACAAAATCCTGCAGCAGACAGGTGAGTACTCTTCTAAAAAGTCAGGCTAAATTTCTGTATTTTCCAATTGCATTTTAACTCCAGGCAGACATCCTCATGTTTTACCTACCGTATCTTCTAACATACTACGCTCACAGATCTTTATTTTCCCCACCTCTCTCCCCCCCACTCTCTCTCTCTGTAGAAAACAATGTTTAACTATGTTTTTTCATTTCCACTCACCTGACGAGCATAAGCCATCTCCACGCTGTCCAAAGAGCTGCGACCTGGAGGACCCAACTCGCCAACGTAGCTAGGCTGTTTCATGAGAAGTATAAAAGAAGGTATAAAATTACTGCAATGCATTTTACCAATGTATCTACTCCTAAAGAACAAGCGAGAACCATGTTCCCGACAGAATTAAGAACAGGGTTTTGAACTAGCTACAGAGTGAAACGCTTATTCTCACTGCGATACCCCATTATCTTCCCAATATAGCTTAAACTTTCTAAAGTGACAGAAATCCTCCAGATTCAGTGCACAAACCAACCATTAGCTCTCTTGAATTAGGACATCAGTGTCTCTCGATAACATCTTGTAATTTTAATTCTTTCCTTTTGTTTCTTGAAAAGTTGCTTATTGTCATGTTAGTATCTTGCTGCAAAGCGTCTAGTCTGAGCTTCCGTCACAGCAAGGACACAGAATTCAACAGACCAGCTCAAATGCAGCCAGTCTAGCAAATCTGACACTCCAGTTTTGTCCTGGTACAATGACACAGACACAAAATGGGACTGCAACATACAAATATGTGTTGAAAAGTGCCCCACTGCTGGAGGAAGAAGGATGCTGGCAATATCCTGACCTGAAAAAAAACCCCATAAAATCATCTTTCTACCCACAGAGACTATGCCAGGCTTGAGATATTTCAGTGTAGAGCAGGGAGAGACAGCTGATGGAGACGTGGCATGGAAAATATGTACTCTCTTATAAAATTCAAAATACAACATGCCATAATAGTTTAATGCTGCATAAAGCTGTTCTTTTAAGTGTTCACTACAAATCACAGGTAAGTTTTCAGTACAGCCACCATCAAACACGGACGTTCAGCACACTGGAGGAAAGAACACTCCCAATTAAGTATGTAATAATCTCCAATGTTTCCTGCTTCCTAAAAATGTAATTCTTCATTTCAGCATCAGCATTGCAAGTCTTGGGTTTGAAAAATGAAGTGCAATCATTTTAAAGACAGATCCCTTTGAGGTAAGCAGTCCTTTAATATCAGCTGCTTCATAAGCAGTGCTACAGCCACGATGGTCGGAAGATAAAAGCAAGACAAGCTCAGTAAAGAAGCATAATATTTATTATGAAGCCAACTGACATAGTTGGGGCAAGCAAAAAGGAACAGACAAGCTTTCAGAAAAGCAAGCAGGTTTTCAGGTCTGAAACTGAAGTAAGAGCCTTTGAATTTCAGACTTTGAACCCAAAAGCTCATTTGACTCTCCCAGGTATAGCTGGCCTGGTAACAGATGTCCCCTCTCCGCACAAACCTTGCTCAGCTTACTCCCGGCGTCTCGCTTAGGTAGTTAGGAGGATCTAAGATGGTTGTTTGCTTCCACCAGGAGGGAAGATGCAAAGCACATAAGCGAAATACTGAAAACAGCTGAGCAAACACTGAGAAGTTGTCTTGGTTTGTTACCGGGTAACTCGAGTCCATCCATATTCTTCTAAACTGGAATCAGTAACTTTTTCTGAGAAAGAGCAGGTACATCTGCAGAGTTTTAAAATTAAGCTTTTTACCAGGAAAGTGGGTTACAGCTAGCTTGCACGGCCTCATTAGCTGTTATACTGCACCTTCGCAACACCGTCAAATAGCTTTACTTTTTCTTACATCAGTTCCCCGGGACGTCAGTACTTTATTGTGCAGATAGCATCACCTGCAAGCGTTGCCTAAGGACATGTCCTAGTCTTTCCCAGAAGAATTCAGTTAGATGTGACCGACTTGCTGCCTGCACAAACAGACATCAAAGCCCAAAATGCAATGGAAAAAAAAAATAATCATTGTTTTCACTTTCAGTTTAAACAACTTTAGAGTTCAGCTTTGCCGACACCGGCGAGGGTGCAGCATGGCAGGAGCAGCGTTCCTGCCATGTCCTGGCTCGCGTGGATTTCAGGCACAGAGCCCAGAAACAGGTAGCTTTTCTCCAGACGGTGTCATCGTTCAGTTTGTTTCAAACGAGGACAAAACGCTGACAGGGTCTTCAAAAGAATCTCACTTTTTTTTGGGAACTGTATCCCAACTTTGAAATGAAATAATACCAACACATGAACTTCCAGACATGTTACTGATCAGTCTACACACTGAACGATGCTTCAGTCATTCCCTAATGCTTATAATTTTAATTTGATTACCAGTTTAACCCGGGTTATCTTCTATGGTGTAGGACCTCCCTTATGCTCGTGAGCATACGGTTCTTGCAAAGACAATGGCCATGCACTGTCCTAGTCTGGGAGTTTTGATCAGGAAAATTTTTGCAATTTAATTTAAATTTAAAGACCAATGAAGTGATACAATTGCAACGGCCAAGAAGCTGTTTTGAGTTAGCAAGGGATTTATACGAGAACATAAGGGCACTGACCTCTGTTGAGAAATTATAAGAACTTTGTGATATTTGTGTTCCTGCTTTCTGCGTAACATACAACAGTTGATTACAGAGTAAGAAAAAAATATTCAGTTGTGTTTGTCCCTGATGTAGTGAAATACAAGTGAATGAAGGTATCAAAGCTGAATCTCGACAATCCTTTAAAATTGCTCAAATTAGTTTATCACTGCATTAATTTCTCAGTCACAGTGCAATTTAAATTACGTCCAACCTGATTCTAAAAGTCAGGCAGACGCATTTAGACCTTAGGCAGTATAAAAATGCCTTACCCAAAACCCAAAAGAAATCCCACTTTTTCTTTTTTGCAGCTGAACTTACACTAAAAATACTCTTCACAGTCACTCCTAATGGATACTGATATTCAGAAGCATTTGCATTTTTCTTTCAGTGCCAAATCATCTGACACGAATTCCTTTAAACCCACCTAAAAACCGACAAATTCTTTGTTCTAAAGAACAAAGAAGCTGTTAAAGCAGGTTTCCTGGGAAACAGACATGATGGCAGAAATAGCGCTTTGCAGCCTTCCCCTATGCTGTGCCAGATAAATTGCAGAGTTATTTAAAGTAACGCTAAATTATGGACGTTGTCATTAATTACTGATGAGGTTTCATCTTCTAAAGCAAGTGAAGAAGGGTACATTGTGACTTAGTGTCACTTTTCAACCAGTGCCCAAACACTAGAAACACGAGGACTGGGGCTTTGTTTTGTGGATCCGGTTCCTTTTTCTCCTGCTGCCGCTTTGCAGCACCGAAGAGCATCCACGTGGCTGCCGCTCCAGAGAGCGGCGTATGACTGACGGGTTAAAACCCACAGGTAAGGATCTGAATTTAAAAACGCACGCCTGAAACTAAGAAATACCTGCTTTGGGGCTTGGGTTTTTTCCCCCCTTTCCTTCCTCCAATTTTAATTGTATCCTCGCTGTTATGTTTTGAGGATGACTTTTAACAGTCTGCCACAGCTGAGAACTGCCACATTGAAATTAAATTCTTTAAATGTCCACTACCGACTTGGCACTTCAGCAAGGAAAAAACATTCAGGAACTTGAGAATTCATCTTGTTTTTCTGTCCTACGCCAAGAGCTATGGGAGCAAGCTTATTTCCTATTTTTTCCATCTCATACGTGCATTCTGGCTTCATCTTTGAATTATTAAACTTAAGAAAGAAAGAAAAAAAAAAAAGCACTAGCTCACTGAACTCTCTCATGGCTGTGCTAAAAGGAAATTTCAAAAGGCAAACTAAAGCAGTGAGTCAGCGTGAGGAAAGCCTTTTCCACTCTTCACCCTGAACCGCAGAAAGGGAGAGTTGCGCAGGCAATGCGTCCGTAGCTGGGAACCAGAGCCTGGACCGGCATCCCCTACGAGCTCAGGGGGAACCTGCGGAAGGCGAAGGATATCTTTTGGTGGCAAGTCAGAGCTTACCAAAGTTTTCAAGCAAGGAAAACATTGTGAAAGATGTGTTGAAAACGGCTGCCAGGCGTATATGAGAAGACCCATCTTTCAGGTCAGGTTCTCAAGCTTAACTGGAGCAGCAAAAGGGAATACAGAAGAGCGGGTAATGCACGCAGGACTGCAGAAGTGCAAGTGCACACACACGTACCTTTCTGCATCTCTAGTCTGATATTGCTTAAATGCCTTGTGCTGTTTCTGTCAACCACGTTTGCTTCTCCCTGCCCTGAATTTTAGGTCTTTCCAAACCGTCCTTCAGAACTGTAATATTTATTCTGAATATTATCCATTCGTGAAAGCTGCAGCTATACTGCACTGCCGCCACATTTTTATCTTTAAATTCATTTAGCCTTAACGATGCTGCTTTTCAAAGGAGTCCTCCCTTCATTTGTACTCAGCCGAGCATTCAGCTTCGCTCGCACACCAAACCACGTGCGTATAAAGATGCATTATTCATCACCCTCATATGCATACGCACATTCCTCAGCAGCAGTCTGGGCAGACATTTTGTCAGCACTCCAAATGGCTTGGCCAGTAGATGCGGCGAATAACTAGGCAGGAGACTGAGCCGGAGAAACACCATCAAAATACACTGCGGTGTAGCGGAGAAGCAGAGAGCATCTTGCAGTCCTTGGGATTGAAGGGATACGAAGACATGACAACAGAGGGGCAGAACAGAAACCGAGAGCGACAGCGTCTCTCCGTCACTGCGGGAACGGGTTGCTTGACAGCAGGAGAGGAAGAGCTTGGGGTGGGAGCGGAAGAAAGAAAAACCTGGAATAAGAGGACAAAAGAAATGCCTCGGCCCCTAGTGGAACGGGTCTCAGAACAAACACCTTGAGAGCTTAAGTGTTTGACACCTTGAAAACAAAACCCAGGCTTTCCTCCCTTTTCCTCCAAGAAGCACCTTTGTATTAGCTCTGTTTTTCCGCTACGGGAAGAAGGCCAGGCTGGAGGACAAGGGGGAAGCAGAAAACCCTAATGGCAAGTCCTGTGCTAGGTTCTTTGAATCATGAGCTTCGCCTGTTAATTGGTCTTATTTCCATGAATAATGTGTTGGTATTTCACTCTGCCCAAATTAGCTTGCCCAAAGCTTGAGAATTGGCTCACAGGCAGACCGGCCCCCTGCTGCATTTGGATCTGTGCCTTTTCAGTTGATTCTCCATCTCCAGAGGATATCAATTAAACCTCTACTATATTCCACAGGCTGTGTCTGTTTGTGTCACACGCACACAAAAAACTTATTTGACTGGAACAAGGCTTTAGAAGAACAACCTGCTGTGGGGAGGTTAGATAACAGGCTTTTAACACAGTAGATGCACTTCAAACCTCTCAGACCTTTGACTTCTTGCGGCTAAGACTAGAATATATCAAGGATTTTAAATGCTCTTGAAATGACATACTGATGCTACAAGTGCTTTGAAACGTAGAGTGGAGTATTACGGAGTGATAGCGTATATTGAGTCTTTAAAATCATTCATGGAAAACATTAGAGGGCTTCCCCCCCCCCCCCCGCCCCCAGTTTGGTGCTTGGCATCTCGAGTGCCATGGACTGGGGGTAGTGTCCGTTTGACACTGAAACATCAGGAAAGGGGGTTTACCTTTTCAGAGTAGGTTATTAAATTGCTCTTCCAAGCAGTCACTATCCACAGTTCGAAAGGAAAACCCCACACCAGTAACACAGGCACAAATCAAAGAGAGAATATGAGAACAGCTGCCAAGCCTTCAGACTCACATCCTAAAATGATGGGATAGCTGTTCCTAGTTTTAAATGAATTCAGTCTGCATTATTTAGCATTTCTAATATTGGAAAGCTGGACAACCTTCTGAGAAGTCACAGTAAAGTATCAGTAAAATGGTTTCTGGGGAAGACAGCTTCTATAAAAAGATGTATGCTAACTGGGATTAACCTATATTTAGAAGAGCAGTAATCAGAAAGGGACATTTCATTAACAACTTTAATTATTTTCAAATCCCTATACAGGTCACACCCCATTAACACCAAGGGCTTTTTCTACTTTAATGCACTTTGCAGCTCTATAAGTCATTCCAATGAAAAAGAATTTTTTATTTTTTATTTTTTTTTCTCCAAAAAGGGGGGTGGGGATAAAACCTGGGCCTGTTTTCTGGCCTGAAAGCACAGCAACTTGCATTCCCCCACCTCCTACCGCCTCTCCTCTCACGGTTACAGTTTTCATGGAGCATTGTGCAGGGCCCGTGATGTTAACTTTGTGCTCCAGTGATCCCAGCTGATGTCCCATGCCTCTAGCTCAGAGCGGTGGAGTTCCCACAACTCCGCCCATAACTTTCCTTTACTCTACTCATATAACTGGAGCATTTGCTTTAAGAGAATAAACTTTAAAGTTTCAAGTTGAGACATAAGATAAGGAATGTTTTAAGGTGCTAGTCAATACCTTTACATGTTAAACACCGGGTCAGTCTTGCCCAAAGGATTTGGCCACTGCTGGATTAACCTTGAATTGCTGAACACTCAAGCAGCACAAGATTTTGATCTGCACTGCATGAGACAGCAAGATAAAAAGGAAAACATACTTTTTTTTTTTTTTGACTATTCATTTGGTTTTGCCAAGAAACCTGAGAGACTTCATCAGCCTCCTAAGAAAAGCCATAAATCCCGGCTAGCACACAGTGGTAAGGGAAAGAGACACTCTTAAGACCTATGTGTGAGCACAGTTGCACCTGAGAAACTGCCTGGTCTCATCAGCATTGCAAAGGTTTCCTGAAGGTAAAGTTTACCCCAAAGTGTTTTCTGTCCCCGGGGTATATTGACCTAATATGTGTCAGTGTGGCGAAATTTCCAGCTCGCACATACATTGCTTAAAACATAGCTGCAGCAACAGGAGCTCCACTGCCATTACCCATCAGTCAATAAAAATAATCATAAAGGTTTGCTATTTTGCTAGACAGTGCATTCTGCTAGTCACAGCCTTTCTGGAATTAAATAAGAGATTCGGTGTTACACGTTTTCACACAGTTGTAGCTACAGAATAATCCAGAGGTGGTTTCAGCAGTGCTGGAGTGCCAGCTGCGTACATGCCGTGCGTGACTACGTACCATGTTTAGAAAGACAGTTACCTCATTTTCCTGGGTGAAATCGAGAGCATCTTCCCCTGATGCAAGCAGGGTATGAAGAATCCTTTGTTTCACCTGTTCCCATTCAACCAGCATTGATTCTCGGTGGTACTCCTCAGCCATAGCAAAAGTCTGTTGGCGAAAAAGAACAAGAGCTAAGGAACACATGAAGCACCAAACAGCCTAGCTCTGCTATTAATGGACCAGCTCAAAAATGAAACAGAAAAGAGATAAATCAACCAGGTCAGCCCTCAAGAGCTAATGATGCGCTGCATATTATTTTAACGGGTTTCCTGTTCAGGTATGAGGGGATTCAGACAGTAGGTGTGTGTGGAATTAAGACAACTCTCGCATAGCCAGCTGGTGAAACAGTGGATCTGTCTGTCTTCCATGGTACTGCAATACACAGAAAACTTAGCAGGCTGGAAATCAATACACTTCTTTCTTTAATTTAGGCAGCGTGGATGCAATAACCAGGTCATCACTGTTCTGCGCGGTTTGTTGAGACTAACTTCTCTAAGGGCAACGAAGTTTTCATCTGCCTGGGGGCTGTAAAGGTTTGACTTATTGCATTCTTAGCAGTGACATGTCTTTATTGCCCGTATTTCATTTTCAGGTCTTTACCGGTACGTTTTTCTTTAAAATGGGAAATAGAATAAAATAAAAAGAAAAGTATTAAGGAAAACTAACCAGTACCAAAGAGTCAGAGAGTCTCTCTCATCAGGAACATGACTCTGGAAAGCACGTAGGAAAATTGTATCTGGAGAAGAAACAGCCTTTTGCCTTTAAAATGTCTGATGTGCTACATTGTCTTCAGATCCAGTTGGGGAACTAATGGAACGAAACAGCTTTTCCCCTTCATATTCCTTATTTTGGCAATAGTATTAGGATAGAGAAGATGCATCGCTACCTTTCCTGTTATTGTTGGGATGATGCTAACCAGCAGCCTCGACTATACCAGGACAGGAAATAAAGAATATTTCCACTAATTCTAAATAGAGAATAAGCTATATTGGATCTTCCACTTCTTTCTCTTTCCCAACCTTCTCTGTCTTTCATGTAGCTTTGTGTTGCAGTGGACATAACTAAACGTCTTGGTTGGCTGAGTAAGTTTTTCATCTCATTACAGCCCACTGTTAGCATATTGTCAATTAAGGGGCAAAACATTCCCCAGTATAAACGAATTGATAAGAGGCAGTGACATTTGGCAAACTAATTATGGTGCATGCATGCAACTAGAGCATAAGATCTGTGTTTCTTTGTTTTATAATATCAATTCACTTTATACTGTCACGGTAGAATATAGGTCTTATCCTTACCTTCACTATAATCATTTCAACAGGGTTTTAAATATGCTTCAGTAATTACAGTATAATTATATGTAATTAAAATAATTTAATAATGCTTAGCTACTATTTCTTATCATTTGAAAGAAACACAGGCTCTGTTCTAAACCTGATGCCCCAAGTGTACATGGAGGGAAACAATCCTAACATAAGCACCAGGAAGCATGCAATGACATTTCCAAGCAGCAATTTTAAGACAAACAACAGGAAGCGTTTTTCCACACTGCATAATTCAATTGTGGAAATCATTGCCCCAGACCATGACAGATATCAAAAAGCATAAGTAGATTCAGAAACAGGATCAGATGAATTTCACATCAGAAAACGACTTCCAGCTCAGAAAATCCTTAAAACAACTCCGTGCTTGGAGGCGCAGAGACAGGAGATGAACGGGGGAAGGCTACTTCTGTCTCCGTCTCTTTTTTCTTCCAGACTGTCTTAAGCATTGATCCCTTTTGAGGGCAGAAAGCTGGACGCAGCAAACCCTGAGCCTAAGTCACAACTCCTGCTTTCTTATTATAGCATCTTCTCCTAAAACTTTTTTTCTTTTTTTTCTTTTCCCCCGCTATGTGAGAGATTTGCTCTGGACAGCACAATGCAGTATGGTGTTCTGGCTCTTCTACAGACACGAGAATTAAACCTTACAGCACTTCTGCTGCATAGGTCTGAATGCGGCCGTATGTATGTACTTCAACTCCTGAAACCTGAAGAAACAGCTACAATAAACTCATTGAGCATCATCCCTGTACGGGAAGTCATTGCGCACAGCATTTCTCAAAGGAAATAAACCCCGCGTCCCAGCATTATCATGTCTAGAAAAGGCAGCATCCGTAGGAAGAGGGTCGGAGCAAGTGTGCTGTGCCTTACGAACAGCAGCTGCTCTGTGCAAACAGATTTAACACCGTGAGCCTCGTGACCCTACAAAATACCGCAGCTGAAATACAACTGACACGTATTTCTTCTAGAAATTCTACATATTTCCTAGTGTCTAGTTTTTCTAGATTCTCAATACAATCCTCTTAAATTCTACCAGTTTATTAAAGATCTGATTTATTAATTCCTTAGGGGAGCCTCCCCCTCTTTAAAACAAAAAAAAAAAAAGAAAAAAGGTGCTTGTTTCCAACTTACCCTCTTCCTAGACTCTTCAATGGCTGACAGCAATGCATTATCTTTTTCATTTTTCAGGAATCCCTGCAGAAAAGGAGAAACAGAGCTTCAGTCAAAAAAAAAAAAAAAAAATCAGCCTTGCACTAACATCAGATACATATTGTAGTACTCAGCTCTTTCAACTCCGAGAAGTGCTCGCAGCTCTCTCCCCAATCCACTCCTGAGAAGTTTAAAGGTCACTTTACTTCACCAGAGGTACAGTAAGATGCCCATACAGAGCAACGTGAAAATGAAAATGCATTAATCCCCTGTTTTAATATGCATTAAATCCTAGCGAAATGTCCTGCTTCTATTCTCTTTTATCTCTGTGTCCCAGTAACTGCTTCCTCTTGCTCTCCATTTGAGGGAGCGAAGATGAAAGCTGGTGGGAGCGATAAGCCAAGATAAGATTGTTGGACTTGAGTATGTCGGAAAAAAAAAAAAATGAAAAAGGTTTTGACTTGGCAGCTTCAGGCAGGAGTGAAGGTCTTGGAGGCCCAATAGGAACTGATAGGAACCTTCAAAATAGTCAGTTGAGGAAGGATGGAAATAAGTGAGGAGTTGGAAAGCATCCAGGAGAAGTTTACCACACAGCCTCTCTCCGTGCATACAGCTGGGGTGGGTAAAAAAAAACCCCAAACATACATTAGAATTATATTTTTAATTTTCAGTATATCAGTAAATCTCAAAGAGGTCAGGTGTCCATGAACAGATGCGCTTGTTAGCTCCTTATCCCAAAGGTTACTTCTGTGACTCATCCTAAGAAAAGTACCGTATTTTGAATTTTAAACAAATAGCCGTGGGGTAAACTGCAGTAACACACACAGACCACAAACAGCAAACGTTTATTACACCCTAACTTGAATATCTTTATTTTGCATTTTTACCGTTATATCACCAGTTAAACAAACCAAATTGATTTGTACTCCCAGACTTCAACTTAATCATTATTCAAATCATAAAAAAAAGGAAAAGAAGCTTTTGTCTCCCTCTGAAGTAATCACCTATAACATTATCAACTCCATTAGGTGCTAATATTTTAAGAGTCTGTTTGCTCACTCCACAGCTCTAAAAGGAAGCGCTGCTAGCAAACCCAGCGAGTGGGAATTCACTGTACCACGCTTTATGCTTTTACAACGAGGAGACACAACTGCAGAAGCGTCCGACCGAACTTGTCAGGAACCAGGAGGCTTTCGTGCCCTTTGTTTTTGACATCTTCCCACAAATAAATAGTTCCTGCCCCAACAACTTGACAAGATCGGTATTGATCCACACAACCCAGGTAGAGCTTAGGATGTCCAGGGGAACACAGATCCTGTGGCAGGACAGCAGCTTGTGCCATAGGGATTTAGACTTTTGGGAAAATAAATTTACAGTAGGTCTTAAACAGTCCTGCAGCAGTGCTACACACAACCACAGGTATCACAAATTGCTACCTAGCTCTGGGAGGCAAGGAGGGTCTGAAATCTCCCCAAACAGAAGAAACCTGGCAGGAAACTCTGCCGCAGGGGCGCGCCGTCTGCCTTCCTGCTACCCAGCACCAGGGCGTGAAATAAAGGGCATCGCACCCTTTCCTTCTGAAATATGTAGAACGAGCATTAGAGGTGTGGGACAGCCTGTGACCCCCTTCAGCTGGAAATAGGAACGTGACCCCTTTCTGTACACCAGATCGAGAACGAACTGCCATCCTCCGAGACAGGCGTGCGGTGCGGTCCCCCCACAAACAGCCCTTGAATTACATGCGGAAGAGCGCGGCTGCTTCTACGCAGCCTGTTCTCCGTTTCATTGCTCACCATCTCCCGCTTTATCGTTAGACAATGCCCACGGAGAAAGCGCAGCTACAACCTGAAAAAGGGAAGCTAAATCCAGATCCTTGCGCAGGTCTGGGGACCAGCTACGGCAGCAGCCGTGACCAAGGCAAGGGCTACCGCGGCCACCCAACTGGGCCAAGACCCGACCTTGGCTCCATGCAGGAGAGGCAGGGAAGGACAGAGACATGGCTTTGTAGGGCTTGTCCACATCTGCATGGGTGGAAGGACTGCAGGAGGGTGATGAGTTCTTTTTTATTATTATTTATTTTTTTTTATATGATTTCCCCACCTTCAACCTAAATTGAAGAACTATTAGAACAAACAGTGCTTTTACACCTTCAAAGCACACGCCAACATACGAGCAGAAGACAGCCACATTTCTGATGGTAGGGATCTGATGCTGCAGAGAACACTGTGTTTGCTGTATCCTAACAACACTGTTTGTTTTACAGGCAAAAAAAAAAGCCCACCGTCGCGAAGATGCAGACCTACAGCTATCTGGACGCGACGGAAGGTGCTGAGCACACGGACGCAGGCACCGCAGCTTGCGGAGGTCCTGTGTTTGCTGGGTCCCTGCTTGCTCTGCAAGCATGGTGCTCCTGAAAGCCGCGCGAGATCCAGCTCCTACCTTCCTGCCCTCCCTCCTTGGAAGGATGCGCGCCCTGAGCTGAGCAGGTACCTGCCTAGGAAGGTACACAGCAACGATGGTAATCAGCAGAGTAATTTAAGATGTGCTTGAACTTCCCTTGAAGTCAGTAAATCCAAGCTGAGTATCTTCCTTAATGAAACCTCCCAGCTCCCAGAGAGTTCACTAGGTCCGTTTAAGGGATTACATTACGCCAAATGCCAATTAGGGGATGATAATTGTCTTTTTCAATCTCAAAAACTACTCCTTTAGCAAATGAAAATCCTCACACATTCCAAATAATATCTGTAATGCCTCACCGAGGAGAGGTACATTTTAAAAGGGTTGCCCTATGCCTTGTGCTAAACATTATGACTGTAGCATGACAATTGCTGCTTCAGTTAATTACAGGCTAATTGTTAAGCCTCAGAAGAGGGAGTTTCAGTAGCTGATGCCGGGGCTCCTGCTACTGCTCACGAGACGACTCCTGCTTAGTTAGGCCAAACAAGAGGTCCTGGGGTTGTCACTTTAGGCTTTGGTGGCCAAAATTTCACACGTTAAGAAAGTGAGGAGCGTCCGTCTGCTCTGGCAGGATTTATTCCCTGGGTTTATTGCATTGCCACCTAGTGGTGCGCTACGCTTTGGTCCCTGGACATTTAGATTTCATGGATGTAAATAAATGCACCCTAATGTCCATCTGCTATAAGCAAACGCAGAGCTCTCTGGAACAAGGATGGCCCGAAAGATGGGAGAGAGGTGCTTTACACTAGAGAATTTTGGTGCTCAAAAACCCCAGGACGCAAAACAGCTTTAACTGTTCATGTATCTCTTAAGTCTGGGCCTTGAACAGCGTTGGTTGTGCTCACAGAGTTACATCTGCCCTAAAAGCTTTCTGCAATCCCAGAGGCAGGGTTTGACTTTGGCACGAACGCCTGCAGACTGTAACAAGGATACGGAGGTACGGCGTTGGGCATGCACCGGGAGTACACGACCCGTATCGCAGGAGCTGCCCTCTCAGGGGAGATGCTGCTGATTGTACAACCAGCAACGAGACACTGCTTCATATGCCGTATCCAAAGAGAGAAGCAGGAGGAGAACAGAGATATTGTTAGGAGACAAAGGGCTATTGCACAGCAGCAGATGGCAAAGACAGGAATAGCTACCACCAGCGTCGCTAAAACCTCAGAGGTGAAATCCTCACCTTGCAGCTCTCCGTGCACAAGCTCTGCCATTGCAGGCATCCCAACGTAGCCTGGATTTCGCTCGAAACCAAAAATTTATCTTATTTCCCTGAGGCAGGGTTTACGCAAAAAGCTCACAGAGCCCTAATGTCACATCACGCCGCCCTGCTTTAGTGAGCGGCATTTAATTTTCCTCTCTGTTACTGTGGGACTCCCACGCGTCCTTCCTGCGCCTAGTTTGGAAGGGAAGCGGCACAACTCTTCTCCATCACAGGTTCTCCGCAACACTCGCTGCTGAATGTTTCCTACACACGATTTGTATATCTGATGAGATGGTGTTTGTAAAACAGGGACACAGGCATAGAAATACACCCACTCTCCCACCTTCAGGTTCCCATTTTCCAGCTAGTCCCACTTATTCTTGCGTGTCTGCTGGCTCTCAGCATCTTTCTCCAGCACACTCTAGTTCCTCTTGGATCTCTCACCCCTTGGATTCCAGTCCGATCTGGGATCAATCTCCCCTCTCTGCTGAAATCCAGCCCAGCTCGAGGATGGTTTGTAGAAGCGGCCCCACCAGTGGAGGGGCAGGACCCCTGGGAGGCCACACCATTTCCCTGTTGGCACCGTGCTCCTTGCTCCGCTGTCATTCCTCATCTCGGGCGACCGCTGCCTGACACAGGCTGATGTGACAGGAACCGGCACCTGCCTTGCTCCAGCCTGAATGCCAGCAAGAAAGTGTTCCAGTAACTAATTCATTATCGGTACGAAAGGGCATGCATGCACTGATGGGCTCTTTTTGACAGGAGATTGAAAGACTCTTCCATTCACCGCAGTAAATGAGGTTAGTAAACTCTCTCCTGGCTGATAGAAGTCTCTTAATTACTTCCATCAGCCAGGCCATACTTTTAATACTTGATCTTAGTATTCAAGCTGTCAAGAGAAGGCGAATGTTGCCAAATAGTATACTGAGGCCTTGGATGTTGACAGCAATGCTTACTTTTTCACTGGCAGGGGAAGAAAGGAGAAAGTGAAATGAACAATCTGGGGCCATTTCAAGTCAATTGCTCTTTGATTAAAATATTTCCAAGTGCTGGATTTCCAGTAGATCCAGTGAATCCTGCAGAGGACCAGCAGGGATGATGATTACACGATTAACAAAAAAAAAAAAAAATAAAAAAAAAATAAAAAAAAAAATCACACTTTGGTAATGGTTTGGGAACAGTAGCTCCAGATGAAGCACCTGATTTTATTATCTCTACCAGCAACTTTAAAAAATGATTTTCTAAACACAATCCCCCTGCAAACCTGCACGTGTCTGAGCACCCTGCCGGGGTGGTGCACCCTGGCACAGCCCTCCTGGGCCACGCTCTCTCCGCAAACAGAAAACGAAGCAAAACTACCTGGAACCCGCTGCCACAATAACAGACCATGCTATCTATGATTGCTTTTTTTTTTGTTCCCCATCCAAATGGGTGTTGATGCTGACACAAGCATAAACGCTCGCTGGCTGGCTGGCTCTAAACAGACAGGTGGACGGGCCCATAAGCAATGGTGTGGCCAGCTACTGCATCCCTGAGGACAGGGACATGTCAGGGTAGCACGGGCATTTTCTTTTTCCACGGATCACACCAGTGATTCTTGGAAGCTTCTGTAGATCTCCTAAGATTTGTTTTGCAGAAAGCATTAGCTTTCGCTAAAACCCATGCAGATAAGCGGCTTCACAACATACCTTAGCCTGTGCTATAGCATCCTTCAAAGCAGCAAGGCAGCTGCCCAAAGGTCAGCGATGAGCTAAGAGCGTTTGTGAAATTGGCTTTCTCCTTAGAGGATTTCAGATGGCAGAATCACTACGGGGCCAAAGCAGACCGAGGGGCCAAGCGAAGAGATCCTCAGCGAGGAAGAGAACCGCAGGAAGGGCGATTTACCAGTCTGCCTCACTTTAAAGCTGCATGAGGGACAAAGAACGAATCACTGTACGCAGACGCAAAGGTCCACTGAACAGGAAGGTCTGACGAGGCTCATCCCACAGCTGCATACAGTGTTCAATTCCAGGATTTAGCAATACAAAATTTTGCTAGCCCGAGACAGCTGAGCTTGTCAAACTAAATACGCAGTTCTCAAGCTCCTCACCACCATGTTTAGAATGGAAAATCCTGCAACGTTTTCCTAAAAAACTTAATTCACTGTTGACTAAACAGGAGAAAAAGCAGGGAAAAACCAGAAGGGTTTACAGTTTGCTAAGACCCAAGAGCCAGTTGTTGCATCGGAGACTTTCAAAGTCATGTTGAATCTCAAGAGGGAAAGCCACCCAGACTAATAGCTACAACGCAAAACTATACTAACACAGCCAAACACTGGGCTTGGGGAAGATGTGCTGCTCCGCCATCTGCCTTCACGGGGGTCTCGAATCACATTTCCCCGTGCACCGTGACTGTGCTCCCCGCTCGCAGCCAACACTCACGTTCAATTCGTTTGAAAGCCAAAGCGGGAGAGCTCTTCCCCACCCTGCAAGCAGAGACCATTTCAGCAGCAGTAACTCATTAAAATAGACAAACCCCGGCCTAATCTCTGCTGCATTGCAGGACTAGCGACGACTTTAGATGATTTAACTTTTTTTAAAGCAGCTTTCTGCTCCAGCAAAATCAAAATTTCGCAGAGCTTCAATACCATCTCCTTTCATGATGGAGGAGCAGCAATGTGGATCTCGCTGCTGTGGCAGCAAGAGTCGATGCACGCGGTGCTTGAGCCCGTGCGTGCCGGCAACGCGCGCGCTCAGCAGGCGGCAGCATGCCTTGTGGGACGAAGACGGGGCACCGCCACTTGCCTGCAAGCCTTCTTTGACAGGTTGGGTGCGTTGTGGAAGACGCCCAGCAGCAAACTTCGCTGGAGGACAAGTTCTGGAGCAGGAGCAGGGCTTCCCTGCCCCACCACCGGCATGCCTTTGGCGTAACGCTCCGTTCTGAATGCAGCCTTTAATCCACATCGCAGAGCAAGCCTTAGGCAAATATTTACAGAGTGCTCTTTGCTGTAGGTTAGTGCCAGCAATGCAAAAATTAGGACTTTTTTTGCTATTATTTCACTGGTTTAGACTGTTTGATCTGTGAAACTCATGCAGTTTTCACAGTAATCTTCAGACCGTATCCAAGAGCATTGGATTTTGCTGTGTTGGATAAATACCATTATTCCTTCTAACTGTGAGAGGAAAAACTCAAACTGCCGAAAGCAGCGCTCCTCGGGAAATCACAGATCAGCTCCTAACAGAAGCAGGGGCAGATGGTGCATGCTCTTTGACTTTTGCTGGGACCTTTTGGATCTGGCAAGCGAAGACTGGAAAGGCACTCCTTAGGCAGACAGGCTTCGAGGGAAGACATACAAATACCTCTTAGCTCCTGCTTCAGCCACGAGACCATCCATTAAGCGCTAACATCAAACCAGCAGTTAATATCAAACCACCCTGGAGCACCGAGAGGCACCATCCCACCCCACACCCAACCGCAGCCCCCCCGAAACGCGTTTGCGGCATGTGGCCATCAAGGAGAGTGCAAGGTGTCTGCAGCAAATACAAGCAACATTTACCACGACATATACAGGCAGCACAGCTTTATCACACTGGAAACGTCTAGAAAAAATACCACTGCTCAGATTTCCTACTGGAATATTGTGCCAGGTGCTCGCACAGCAGCCCCCAAATTGAACTCTCGCTGCTACATGGCCCCGCTTGTTCTGCATATGAACAGAGATCATCACTGCTGGCAGGAAACATGACTGCGCCCAATTTTCGCTTCTTTCAGTTCAACATAGGATGCTCAGTGAGTTCAGGCTTTCATGGACTACAAAATCTCAGTATTTCACTTAAAATTGTACTTGCAAGTGGCTTAACTCCTCACTTAACATGGAAAAGCACTGCAGTGTTTCCATGCATTTTCAGCTTTTACAAAATGTGTCAAGGAAATTTGCAGGATTTAACAAACCCAAGCGTAAGGATTGAATTGAGTGAAGTAGGACACTTGGTTCTTAAAAACCACCAATCATAATATATGTAATTTATACATTACTTATACATTGTAGCTAATTATTAAAATATTAGTAATTATCCATACTGTTTGTTGTATCTTTCCCCTTCATCACAGTGAAACCAAAATAACTTCAATTACACAGATTAGTCTCATTCTCAGGATCTAAAAATCTTTGCCGCGTCATGTTGGGCTACACAGCGCACGGGAACGCTGTTTAAGTGGGTTTACAGACTTTTTTCAAAGTCACAAACACTTTAATGGCATAAAACTAAGACGATATCTTTTTTAATCTAAAATTTTACAGCAAACTTGCTCAGAATGAGGTTCTCTTCCACATACAATTAGCAGCCTCCACTGCACAGATCATTCTTGACAGCAATTGTTAATGCGACACAAAAATAGCGTAAGCAACAGTGCTACCTTCTCTAGTGATCCTCTCTTCCTTCCCAGGCATTGACTCGTTTTCTGTCTCCCTACAACGCAACTGGGAGCTGTACAGCAAGAATCTCAGGTCCTACCAAGCTACAAAGCACCACGGAAACCTGTGCAGTAACAAAATAGAAAGTCTTGGATAACCCCAACCTGTTTAGAGGTCATGCAAAGAACAAAAGGAAGAAAAACAGTAAAAAAAAAATAAATATCGGAACTAGAGAAAGAAGGTGGACAGACTCTTGGCTGCCAATTACAGCAGTAGGAAACGTTACTTGAGAGCCACCAGAAGGAGCTTGTTCAGCTGGCTAACACTGGTAATCACACCTGAAAGCATCTCAGACAGCATTTCTGTTTGTCTCAAGGAAGATAAAGAATCCAAAATGTCACAGAGGCAATTAAACGCAACGTCACCTCACTCGGAATACAACTTCTTGAGGGAGGGAAGGTCTCCGCACAGATCAGGCCAGCGGCACCCGCGGGAAGCCCATCTCCTTTGGCACTGGTGTTTCACCCTTAGCAATGGCATCGGCACAGAGCAAATGAGCCACGCGATCTGAAATCTGAGCTCGCTTGTTGAGTTTCCAAATACACGACTACCTGTTTTTCTCCAGATCTTTAAATGCAGAGGGATGACCTTGGTGTGGGGCTTTGCTCAGCGCCAAGACGAGTGGCTACAGTCTCTCCCCTGCGCTGTGTCCTTGTATTAGCAAGCCAATTAAAAAAATACAACCCTACAAAAATCACAAATGCATCAAGAGATTCACAATCAAAGCAAAACTTAGGGCTTCGGCTTTTTTTTTGGGAGTTTAGTTCAGAAATTAAATTATGAGGTAATTCCAATGGGCTCGAGATGCACAATGCAACACCATATTAAAAATATTTATAGCATGCAAAGAAAGATAATTTCTGATCATCCACTGGAATAAGCTATTACATCTGCCTCTCTGGTACCATGCCTTTTAAGGGAATACTGAGAAAAAAATACAGATTAAAGTGATTTAAAATCTTCATTGTATAGTCATAACTAAGCCTGTAATGTAATACCTCTTGCTGAAAACATCCTTGCATCAGGCAGGACGCCCTCAAATCAAGCCATCGAAACTAATTTCACTGATGACGCCATTTTCTTATTTCTTTCGCTGCCATTTTAGCATCGTGGTTACTCCACATTTTCTCGAGAAGTGGCTGCACGGTCTTCCCCCCTCTAAGAGGAAGCCATGCTCAAATAACGCAGTGACAAATAAAACCTGTACGTTGAATTTCTGCCTGTGACACGTCCTTGCACGGCAGGGACGAAGCACACCGTTGCCATCGCAGACCACACCTCAAATTTACCGTAGCGAGAGCCGGCGAGGAGTCTCCCAAGATGGTGTAAGCTGAGAAACCAGCCACTGGAAATCTGTCAGCACTGCATGAAAAAATTGATAAAGCCGAGGAAAGAGGAGTGTCCAGCCCTGTTACAGGAGGATAGGCTTCTCTCCAAATACCACAGAAACCACTAGTTAATAAGGGAGTAGTTTGAAAAGAAAAGAAAAAGGCATAAAGGAGGCATATTGACAAGCTTGCAGTGTCTGTCGCTGGACTAACTGTACGTTCGCATCAACATATAGGCAGCTACAACAACCCACTTAACCTGGCGGCAGAAAATTCATTTCTCAGGATCACATCCCAAAGCCAAACTGCCCATCCCTATCAGTCGATGGAAGTATTTCCCGGCCTGAAACGGCACATTTCTGATGGAACACCAGCAAGAAGGACAATTTCTTAAACAAACCTGCTAGTCGTTAACACCCAGTCTCCTCTAACCCACTTCTGCAAATTTTAGTGCAATCCTTCGGTGTCCCCCACCCCTGTAAGTGCTTTATCCTTCTGCCCGTCTGGCTGGGAGCACGTAACCTCGCTGTTTGCGAGAAAGAGGGATGTTCTCAGGCTTTTTTGGAAAGCAAAAACCTTATTGGTATTCGCACACCTCTTCCTTCACAATTTCGGATGCATAAACACAGTTAAATGCCTTCAAGTTAGCCTGAAAGCATACAGAAAAATAGTAATGGAAAAAATTGGTTCTCTTTACCTCCTTTGGATGCAAGTAGAGAGCCTGGCAGCACTGAGCCTGACACTCTCCCTGTTCTCAGGCTGAAGGATTTCAGCTGCCGTGCCCCCATCCCGCGGCAGAAAGCCCATGTACCGCCTTCCTGAACGTTCCTCAGGAGCACTAGTCAGCTTTCAGCTTCAGCAAAAAACAAACAAACAAAAAAAAAAAAGCCAAGCAAAAATCTTCCAGCCTCCATCTGTATTTCAGACACAAAGTGATGCATGCAGCAAACGCTCACTGCCTCGAAGGGACAACGCCTGGTTCAGAGACATCAAAATCCTGCCTGCGCTGAAAACGCGATAACCAAGTTAAACCGGGATGCAAACCCTCCGCCCCAGCAAAAGTGGCTTTCCCTGTGCTGCACCTCCACAACGGGGTTTCCCGTAACATTTCTATTGCAATTTGAAGTCTCCCAAAAAAGCCCACGGAGGGAAAGAAAACCTTCCCAAAGTTAAATCCACTTTATTTTGCTGACAGGGGCTGACTAATGCTACAAAGAGCCAAGATTACATGCATTTTAGCATGAAGAATGTGGTGGGTTTGGGGTTTTGGTTTTTTTTTGGTTGTTTTTTTTTTTTTTTCATATTCACTGGAATTTCAAGAAAATGAGCAAATTTAAAGTTCAGCCCTCTTAAATAACATGAGCTGATCTGGCAAAACCATCCACCTGAGTCAGAAAAATAAGCCCAAATCAGCTAGCCCATTCTTCCTAAATATTTGTAAATAAATCATAGCTACTTTGTTCACCTAATAGGTATTTTCAACATGGCAGGGAGCCCCTTGGAATAAATATAAATATTTTACTGACAGTGAAAGCAAGCAATTTGGAAGAGTTCATACATGTCATGATATCTTTAAATCCTCAATTTAAACGTGCCGTGGTGTTTAGAAATGGTGTTTCCTTGGTACATTACTGATACATTTCACAAAGTTAATTATTTAAATTACCTATGAATTATTAATCACAGATCCTTAAAAAGAAAACACAGAAGTCTAGAATACGCCTGTTACAATTATACAATTTATATTTAAACGTGTTAAGACATTATAAAGGTTGGAGAGAAAAGCAGGTCTTAAAATCCTCTGCTGCAACAAACGATCGAATAAACACTTTCTCCTTTCTCAGCTTATTTCACCCTATTGTGTAATAAACCTGAGGTTTAAACTTTCCCGACTTAGGGCACGAGACCGGTGTGCCAAGGATACACCGGAGACAAAAGGTTTCCATTTTTCTCCTCTGGCTGTACTCCACCCTTGCTAAGGAACTCTCTAGCAGTGCATGCCTTTATTTGCGCGTTGCGTTAACAAGGCACGCAAGCTTTCGGACTTTAATGTAAATGAAATGCCAACTCCAGATGCTGCCAACAGATATCACAGAAAACCCGGCTATAAGAGACCCACAGCTAATTAATAATTACCGGCATTTCTGCATATATTAATTTATGGAGCTTAGTTGAACTCTGTCCCCCACCCACTTCAGACAAAGGAAAAATAATTTGCCACACTGTACCAACGGCGAGGATAATTGAGCCGGCTCCCATACGGGGTCAGTGGAGATGGCTTCCTCCATCTTTTTACACATGCAAACCACACGTTTCATTGTCTTTTACTTCATTTCTCGCTGAGCTGCTTTTGTGGCAAGACACCCACCCCCCCCCCCCCTTAGCACAGGTAATCTTGCTCAAGAGAGGCAACTTTTTGGCCACACTACGCCACTGTTCCCGTGTCTCCCCTTCCGAGCATTTCCCAGTTGACAATAGGAAGAGTGCAGAAGACGGCGTACAGTCACCTTAATATTTGGGGAGGGAGCCCCGAAGGAGGCAAGTCATTCTCTGCTGCAAGAGCCCAGGCGCCGTCCTGGCACAGCACGTTCTATTAACCTGCTTTCCTCCATACAGAGAAAAAAAAAAAATGGAAAGGAGAGAAAAAAAAAAAAGCAACCCACCCTGTACTTTTGTCCCCGTGCCGAAGGCAGGCAGAGCTTCCAGCTTGCAAGCAGCCTCCGAGTGCCTGGATCCAAGAGGGTGAAATCAGCTACCACCCAGCCACGGCCACCACATTTATATAAACGTTAATTCCCCGGCTGCTTCCCTTTACTACGATTTTACTGGCTTAACCCCTTTCATAACCTATCCTATTCACTGGAACGAGAGGTGGGGTCTAGGCTGCGAGCTCCAGTTGACTAAGCAAATATACTTCACCACCTCCTTTAAGGAACTAACCAAAAAAAAATAAAGCAAATCTCAGCATCTTCGTTTACTTTGGGAAAGCAGAAATATTTTCTATCTTATTTTCACTTTCACCCCACATTTGAAATCCTTACTTCAATATAAGATTAGAGAAAGTTTAGCGTGTCTTCTAAATAAATCGTAAGTGCATCTGTAGGAACAGAGAAAACAGAGTGGACCAGTATCTTTGCACCACAATGAAAACTAAGAAAAAAATCATATAATCAAGTAGCATCCTTTTTTTTTTGTTTGTTTAAAATACTTCCGTAGATATTTCATAGCCTAGGGAAAAGGAGGGAAAAAAAAAAAGGGAATAAAGGCATTCAGAAAGTTATGCTACTGCATTTCTGCTTGAATGAAAAGCAAAGTCAGCAATGTCAAGAGGGTTTTTTCAAAAGGCGACAGGACTGAAACCCAAAGCAGAGCCCGGACTGCCCCACCCAGCAGCTGCTCTGGCGAAGAAGCTCCGAAGGTAAAGGCACAGACCTTAAGGGTTCCTTCTGCGAGCAACGGAGGGTTTCTCCGCAGCTACCCACCTGTTCTCTTTAATTACTCACCTACAAATTTAACCAACCTGCAGCAACAGCACAAAGAAAAACCGCCACAGCAGACACCTGAAGGAAAACTCTCTCTTATCAAAGCAAGCTTTTCATCTTCATTTTATATATTTTTTTAAATACATACATTCCTACCTGTAGATCTCAGTACTGAGGAGTTACAAACCTGTTAACGCTGGCTGTAACTGCCACGCTTCAGTTGCCTGGCATTTAGGCTTACACAGCTGTATCTTTCTGTATTAACGCTCAAGTTTTCTCATCTTAAAAAAAAAATAGTAAATAAATAAAAATAAATCAAACCTGCAAGTCCTGAAATGGCTGAGACAGTCAAGAGTCCAGCAAGACAATAAGAAAGCAGCTGCTTTCCCCGGCTGAACACCACTGTCCGCAAAGCATCTATATATATCTCTTTATATATTTTTTTTCCAGTGGTGCTTTATTCAAATTCTAGGGAAAGCATCAGTCTGAAACCAGTAACTGATGGGAGTAACAGTTTATAGGTTACAGAAGGATATTTTATTGTTAACGGACTGTACCATGTAGGAACGAGGAGGGGGTGAGGCGGCAGACAGGCAAGAGGAGAGAGATGCTACTATTTTTTTTTTTTCCTCCTTTCCCCGAGCCACTGCAATTACTCTGATGTGAATTTTTGATGACTTCCGACATATTGCATGGTTAATAATTGTTCCAGCTGTCATGTTTGGTTAATGTGGAAAATGCATTTGCTGCATTGTGATGCAGCACTCCAGCCACAGATTGTAACACCAGTTGTGAAGCTATTCCCTTAACTGAGCTGCATGAATTTGCACATACCATGAGGCTGAAATAAACGGTAGTTTGATTTTTTTTTTTTTTTATACAGCAACAGAAAGCTTCTGCCATCTTAGACCTGCAGAGCTGTCGAAACAACTTGCGCGGGCAGATAATTTTACTGCATATTAATTGGTGTCAACGTTCTTTAAAGGAGAGCTTTGATTCTCTATTGTTTTGCTGGGTTTGGTTATTTAGCAGTTAAAAGACTTAGCTACTATGTACATTAAACATCGCTCTTTTTCGTGGCTTTGAACAGGTTATTTAATTGTAAGCATGTATACCTCAATGAAACTGTCAGCGCTACAGAAACACAGCCCTGTTATTAATTCAGGCTCAGCCTAACTACTTCTTCCTCCAGATGATACTTACGGACGTGGTTTTGAATATAATGTCATCTTACAAACGAGGGGCGAAAAATATGCTGCTTGCAAATAAAAAGGATTTTATTTACAAAGTACCACTCCTTCACCTACCCTTTAAACATCAAACAAAAAGTATAAGGTTACGTAAAATACTAACATGTGCCTGTCATTGTCACCAATAGGAAAACAATGCTGCAAGCGATCGTGCAATTACAAGAGGGGATGTAAAACAGCAGAGATGAAGCCATGCTAAGAGCCAGTCACCCGATGATTAAAGTCAGGCCAGTATATTCCAGCAGTCAGGTGATGGTGCCATCATTACAGTGCAGAAAGCCAGAGAAAAATCGAGAAACGGACCACCCCCATCTTAAAGAAAAAAAAAAAAATTAGAAGCACCAAAGAAAATAAGGAATGCATTTGCTCGTACGCAAAACGTACGACCATGAAGAAGCATTTCAAAAAACACGAGCGTGACACTATCAGGCGGTTACTTCCACAGGTCCCAAGTGCACATTTAACCCACAGTGCCAACGCAGCTCCCGTCCGTCGGCAAACACCGGGAGTGGTGGCACTCCCAAATTCAAAGCTGTTTCTTTTAAAAAAAAAAATAAAAAAAAAAAATCGCAGAACAACAGCCCTGCTGCAATAGTACTGCATTTCACAATTCAATAATTCTCCTCACCAAACGCACACCTTGTATCTGCAAACACACCTACACAAAAAAAAATCCGGACACGAGATGTTGACATTTAATTTAGTGAAGCAGAGAAAGCTATCAGGAGAGCATTTTACTGTGCATTAACATCGACGTATCTGCAGAATCACCACCAATACCACCAATTCACTATTTCCACTTCTGTTTTAATTAAAACAACACTGCAGGGGTATCGGTTGGACACAAGTACCAGTAAAAGCAGTGCAGGATATTTTATATAGAGAAAAAACTGAGTCTCTGAATTAACATTGTGCTCTCTGGTTTGGGAGCAATTCCCATTAACAGCGTCTGTAGAAGGTGCTCTGGGACTTGGGCTTACCTCCCCCAAAGGCATCACTGGGCACCTTGCACAATTCAGAGCTTCGCAAGTGGCAGAGTAGTCTCATAAATACAACGTATTTTGGCTTTAAAACTAGCAAAGTTGATGTTAAGGGTGATTTTCCTCAAACCACTGCAAGGAGCAAATCCTCCCTGCTTGTGACCAGATGAACGCTGCACTGAACCCCTGAACCCAGGTGTACCGGGAGTCTCGTGAGCGGAGAAGACAGGTCCAAACCCGCCGACGTTCTTCGAGGAAAACCAGTCAGTTGCATCGCAGGGAAAACCATTGATCACGAGCAGCTACGCCCAAGAGTGCAATGGAAGTCCCTTTCGGGAGAGGAAGGGTATACGTTTGCAGGAATAATTTAACTCTGGCATTCCTCCTGCATTTCTGAGCATCCACGCCTGGCGGTGTCCCCGCAGCCGTGCTCTCCTCAGTAACTTGCCACTCACCTCACGCACGTTTTCGTATGGCGGCTCCCCCTCCTTACCTCTCGTTTGCGTAACCCACCGGTGGTGCAGAGCCAGGAGCACAGAGGATACATAGGGCTTTTGCTTTCTGGCCAAACCTTAAAACAGGTAAAGATACCTGGAGAGCCAGTCAGCAATTTGGGACAGGCTGTACCCTCATCAGGGATTTCAGGAGCGTGATGATCTGTCTGGACCTGCTGGCCACAACTTTAAAGATGCTGCTTTTATCAACAGACATTCTCTGTTATTTTCTGGCCATGTAATGTTACTGCAGGAGCTACTCCCAACTGCAGAACTACGCATTACGGATCAGCACAGTTTATATATATATTTTTTTTGTTTGTTTTACGTATTGCATTATCAGCTCACGATGTTGCAGGGAAAGCTTTCCCAGCGTGGCTCCGCACAGCACTGTCTCCCCTTACTTATGGATTTCTTAAAGCAGCAGCTTTGAGGGACACGAACAGAAGCCACTCACCCCAAATGGCTGTTTGCGTAAACAACTCTGAGTGGTAACCCAGCTAAGATGTCGGAACTGCTATCTGTTTCTCTGGCAATCAATTTAGCGGAGTGTTCAGTCAGCTCACGCATCCATCACTTCTGCGCTCAAATGGGAGTGTGGGAGGAGAAGAGAGAAAACTACTGTTCAGGGCTGCTGGGCCACAGCTAAGGAAAACCATAAAAGTTTTCCTTCTGAGTAGAAAGCATCATATCCCTAAGGGAACGATGATGCAAAGATCATGCAGAAGCCGCTGGAATATGAATATCATCCTCTGCATCAGGATTGCTCCCTCTCACCACCTCGGGATGTCCACAATGTCCTCCTTCCCTCTTAGCTACAGCTGCATCTCTGGAGTGAAGGAGATTCCTTCACCATAGCTACAAAAATCAAAGATGCTATCACCCCTGCTTTAAATTCAAGAAAACCCCATAAAACACGCTAGTCCATAGTCACTGCAGTCTCTTCTCCCCTTCCTTCCCAGCCTTGCACTGGGCAGGGGTAAAGGGAAGGATATGAACAGCACCCCTGGATCTGCTCCTGTATTAGCTCTTTTTTGAAGTCTTACAGCTGCGCTGCCCGCAAGCATCAGCCAGCCAGAGTAAGATATTGCTGGCAGCGGGTTAAAACAGTGATAGGTAGCTCCTTCCCAAAAATCTTCTCTTCTCTACTTAATCCAGCGCTGTGGCAGCAGCGAATATTGCAGTGTCATACTGGGTCTGGAGCGCGCCTTAAAGCATTCGCTGCCTCCCTCTCTGCGAGGCTGGCCGCGGGATTATCCGGCATTAACGCCACGCTAGGTCTCTTCGGAACGAGAGCTGTCATACCCAGCACGCTGCCTCCGTTTTCAGCGCTGCACACTCATCCTCTCCCTTCTCAGAGGGATGCAGAAAAAGGAGCCAGAGGGTTCAGGAGTCCGATTCAAGCAAGTTGCGGTGAAGAGGATAGGAAGAAAATTCAGGCTAATGCTTTCCCATCAATACAGTTATATTCACACGCAAACAGTGCAAAGCAAAAAGGGCTGAGTGTATTTTTATGCCGCTGGCCAAGCTGGCAGGGAATCTGGGCTTTGTGGCAAAGGGCTAACAGTCACAGACTAAGAGAATGGGAGTTATCCAGAGTGAAAGCAAAAAGCTACAACTGGGAAGTGATCAGCTCCCGTAACATCTAGTGCCATCATCACAGAAAGCCGTCCTCTTGCAGGAGAAAAACCAGCAACTCCCTCAGACTGGGAACTGCTGGCTTAGTACAGAGCTCAAAGGAGACCCGAGTTTCAACACAGCTTTCCGGGGCTAAATTTGCCCCAAACAAGAGGCAGGATGTAAAGGCACAGAGTGGGAAACCCCTCTGACAGCACCGATTGAGGAGCACTGCTTTTTGTGACCAGGCGGATGCAGGGGAGGGAAGAAAAAAAAAACAACCAAAAAAAAAAGAGAAAGAGAAACACAAATCCCAGAAAATGAGAAGAGCGATGGTCCCAAGCAGGGGCTCGGCAGGGGGAAGCCCAGCCAAGCAGAGAGGATTAGCGCCGACACTGGCAGTGCTGTTCCTGCCATCCACACCCCACACCCCAATTAACGGTATCATTTGTCAGCATGAATGGGGAACTTGCACTCAATTCGGCAATTTGACAGAGTGTCACTGAACTACCTCACGTCCATATTTATCCAAGAGGCGAGAGCAGGAACCAGTTTTAATTAGAGCCTTTTTAACAAAGAACCGAGGGTATTACCCATGCTCTCACCATCAAGCGATAATTGAGATGTAATCGTTTAAACAAAGCGCAACAAGTGTCCATTTACCCAAAGCCATTGTTAAATATCTAGTAAGAGATTACTTTCAAAATTATAATGCGCCATGAATATGCAAACCACTTTCCATCTTTAGCATTAAAAAGAATAATCACCTTTTAAAAAAAAAAAACCAACCCCAAAAACACAACTGGAAGCCAAACAGCTATTTCGCAGCAGAATTTGCGGAGTGTTTTAAACATGCCAATGCTAATTTGAAAGGAGTGGGGGAAAGAAGTGATGGCTCCGCTTTCGGGCCATTAAACTCTGCCTGGAAAGCCCTCCTTTGAACAGCATTAGTGTGTGCTGTAAGTCTGTAATTATGCAGAGAACGTGTTAATTTTTAATTCAGAATGCTACCCCCCCCCCCCCTTTTTTTTTTTATATACAAGCCCTGAATGTCAATCCCTCTCACAGATGACTGCAAGCACCAACATGACCAAATTCAACTCTCGGTGGTAAAAGCACACTCTCCCTGGGAGGTTCGGCACTGTGCGTTGGAAAGCAACTCAACTCCGTAGTAAAATAGCTCTTTTATAAAACTGTCGCCTCAGCATCGTGGCAGGCAAAATCCTCTCAATCCCACAGCCTATTAAACCAGAACCGTACGGTCACTGATATTCACACCTTCCTTTCAGCATTCTTCTGTCTAGCTACTGAATTTGTTAACACAATTTCACAAGCAGCCGCATTCCCACGTCCCTCACATTCCCAAACACAGGGAAGGGCAGGACGAGGAAGTTAACCTAACGCCTAGAGCCCGGCACCGAGTTAATGACTGCAAACAATAAGCCCATCTTTCATCTCTTCTGACTCCTACCGATGCCTGCAATCCATGGAGGGACCTGACTTAAGAGCAGGCTTTGACACAGTCCAGCAATGAATTATTAACTCTGGCGGAAGCCGCAAAGCATCAGCTAGTAGCAATCACGATCCTTCTATGATGATTAACCAGAATGCAATTATCAATGCCCCTGCTTCTCGCAAAACGTCTCTGAATTCTCCATCACACGAAGCCCAAAAGGCACCGTGCAGGCACACGCACTCACACATATGAAAGCGGAAACAATTCTGTGCTTTTGCAGCTTTGTTTCTTCAGTGTTATATCATCAGTTGCGAATACTGTAAGAAAAGAAAGCTCTGCCTTCCCCCCCTGCGTTACAGCCGTTACACATGGACTTGCATCACTGGAAGAAGAGCAACATATGCAGAATCAAGCCCATATTCTTAATTTCCACAGCCCAGAAACCTGCCAGCAGTTTCAGAACCATCTTTTCCCATGTTACATCACGTAGCAGAGGCTGTTTCCAGCCCAGGGCCCAACCGAGCACGTACACGTTAAGAAGCTGTGGCTCCCAGCCTGCTCACCAACAGCGGGGAGCTGAAGATAAGACACGGTGAGCCCTTACTGCGATGAGTGCTGCCCAAAAGGGCGTCCCCCAACCTCCCTCTGGAAGGCGGGCAGATGGGGGCCACCCTGCAGGTTGGATGGAACCCGTGGGCCTCCAGCAGCATCCCAACACACAGGCGGAACAACTCGCTCAGGTCTCTGCCAAAGGAATCCACACAGCTCCCAGCATGAAAGCGAAGAGGCAACAGACACTAGTGATGGACCCAAGACCGGCTGACTCCAGAGACGCACAGGGATGGGATAACACGCAGTTCCGCAATTAGCAGCAAAGAGGCAGGGTAAAGACAGCGTTTTAGGTTTTCCTTAGCAAAGGAGCTAAATTTGTGCTTTTCCTTTAACTACAGCTGCCAGCTCTGAAGAAAGCGGCACTGGAACTACTGGCCTGCGTGGCAAATGAACACCCACCAGCACCACGGTGAAAATCAACCACAGCGGTGCACGCCCGCTTTGTCAACCCACCCTTGTGTTTTTCATAGTGAAAGTACCACTGAAATCAGTATTGGCATCTCGGCAGGCTTAATTAGGAGTCAGGTCTACTCTATTCAGGTCTTTATACTGTGCTCATTACATTAATATCCAAGTGCCTTCCAGTCCTGCATTAAGTGACATGACTAACATCTGTCACATGTTGTTTGTTCTCTTCTCCCCTTCCTGGGGGAGTGGAAATGCAGCGTTCAGGGGGATCACGGCACAGCCAACAACTGGGAAGGGAGATTCCTCCAGCCCTGGCTCAGCTTCCTCACACAGAGCACGTGCTGGCCAGGCCTGCGTGATTAATGGCTTAATATTATCACCGTAATGATTAAGGAGCTGTACATATTAAAACACAGGTTAGGACCAAGTCTCCTCCCAGTAACATTTCTATACAGGATGGACAGAATTGGAAGACAAACAACAATCTGTCCTTTGCAGACCAAACCAAGTCGTTCAGAGTTTTATCACTTCATTTCTCTGCCTGACTCTCCTTGCCTTGTCATCTTACATTAGACAATACTGAGGATACAACTTCCAGAAGAGGAAATAAAAGTGTCCATCTCGAGTTTGACTAAAACAGAAGACAAAGGCATGAACAGCTTATCCTGTCCTTAAATCCCTTCTGACACACACCACATCTTAGAGCTCCAGAGGCTTCACCTGGAGTATCAAAACTAGAAGACTGAAGTTAGTGATTTTATTTCTTTTGTGCTCACATGCCTTTTGCAGTGATCCTCCATCTGCACATCTCTATCCTTTTTATGTTGAAAAGTACTTACAGCACCTTGCTTCTGAGTTATCACCCAGTAATTCTTTGCAAAGACAGTTGCGAGTACTGAGATAGCGCCAGAGAACGGGGAGAGCTAGAAGGAAAAGAACTGGGAGGGATCAAATCTTCGAGCTCAATCAAGATGATGAAGCATTGACAGTGTTACATGTCTTAAGGTCAGCCAGCTGTGATTAGGCAGACACTCCTAGTAGACGCAAGCATCTGGAGAAAGGTCAAACTCAAGAACATAAACCTGGTAGAGATTTGGAAGCGACGGGCTGCAGGGGAGGAGACCCTCACCACCACCTTCTCCCCATTTGTGCATCCAAACCCTCCAAAAATGAAGGTAATAGAAGCCCACTGAAAACTGAGTTACAAACTGTCAGAAAAGTAGCAAGGACTCATTCAATGCGAGCGAGGGGAATACACACAGCTTTCATTTAATGCAATGTGCATAGCCATACAAAACGGGGATTAGTCTTTCACAACAAAAGAACAACCTGTTCAAGTGTACAGATCAAGAGAGTCTCGGGAAGGGACAGAGGCTGACTCAGAAAACTATTAAAAGGACAAAGTGACTTTCAAGTAGAGGTCACCAGTTCAAACACAAACTAGATCAGTAGTGGCCAAGACTAAAGCATCTAAAGACTGATTAGCGGTTTAAACAAAAACATGTTATTAATCTTCCTTCAGCTCCTGCTACACAAGTGCCCACATCGCAAGTTCACTGCCGAAAGTAACACAGCCCTTACTTTCCATCCTGGCCCTGCGAGAACAGCCGGGGCTTCGGTGGGTACGCAGAGAGCAAGTGCCTGTCCCCACAGTCGCTGCAGAAGCGCCAAGGCCACACTGCTCCGTTCGCGCCAAGCGGACAATTCATTTCTTTCAGTTACGACTCTCCACCTTCGCATGCTCACCTGTTTGCTGCTGGATACATATAATCAGGTACTGCACTTAAAGATACCGACTTAGCATCTCTGAACAAGCATAAAGATCCCATTGCAGGTTTCGAAGGTGTTATTTTTTCAGCGAATTTTCCTGTAGACTTACTTTGCTGATTCATTAACGTCACGTAACTTCCACGTTTGTGAAAAAAAGACCCACCAAATATCATTTATCCTTTTCCCCAACACCGCCCAGAAGAGGCTGCAATTACCACTAGAGATCCTGCAGCACTGCAGGCTCAGACACGTACATTATGAGACGCCTTACTGCAGAAGATCCTTCCAGGAGACGCCCAAGGAGGGCAGACAGGATTCCAAACCATACATATCACTAATGAAAAGTAGCAGACACACAACATTTAGCTCTCAAGAGGTACATGCAGTAATGCAGCTGCTGTAACTTTGGTCATCAAGCAACACTCAGGTGTTTCCCATCCGTCTTCACAGGGAATTGTAGCTCTGCTACAGCCCCGGGCTGTATAACGTAGAGACCCAGTGAAGCAATTCCCTTCTCACTACTATTGGGCACAATTACGCAGGCCGCAGATGCATTTACTTGAAGTTTGGGTTAAACCGCTCTTCGTATGCTATTCGTTAAGCAAACACTTCTTTGTGGACCAGCAGTCTCAGTAGTATGGTGATGGTAAAACACATCAACATGTATTTTTATATAAAAATATTAGTTGCTAATCAATTATGATGTAACATATTATTCATGTACTATTACTGAACTAGAGTCTTGCAAGTAACATTAGTTCCTGTGGATATTTATTGCAAGTAAGGACATGCTGGAGGCAAAGATAAAGAATAGATAATTTCCTTTTTAAAGAAAACTTTATTAATATTTGCTCCAACCAAGATCTTCCAGCTGCTGAAGTTTAATACTACCCAAAATGCATTTTCCCTAGGGTCCTCCATTATCAGCAAGGGCCTTTCTTGCAAGTCTACATGTTCTTTCAACAGATTCTCTTTGCTATCTAATTTGAGAGCCTTAGGTGTTAAGCATTCGAGGAATGCAATCAAATCCTGCCCCTTCCAGGCCTACTGGGACACCTATTAATTCGCCCTCCTGTAGAGAGGGAGTTTATCATCTCTTGCAATTGCTAGTATCTAAAAAAGTGGAACAGGGCAACTTAAATTGGCATTGCAATTATTTAAAGTCTATAAATAGTTGTTGCCACAGTGTAAATTAAATTGCTATACAGTAACGTCCTTTCTTTTCTACCTTTTAAAGCTAAACTCTGATTAAGTCAGGTAAGCAGGCACCATGCCATACAAGAGTCTATGGAAAGTGCATAAGAGTCCTTAGAAATTGTGTTGTGCTCCACACAAAGATGAGCTGAAAATCCAGAGTAGCTTGTCAGGTTCTCTCGTTCTCACTTAGTACGACAGAGAAGAGACTCATTTCCAAATTGCTTCATCATCTGTCACCCAAACCTCAAAATATTTAAAAGTCACCATAAAATTCCATAGACTAACCACAGTAATTGAATAGATATGAACTGCATAGGAAAAAAAATATCTAAAAGTTTTTCTCCAGCATCTTTGTATGTTTTGGGAAGACAGCTGAGCAATGATGACGGCTGCCTTTGCACAGAACGATCAGATTTGGCAGACTACTGAAACAGGAGAATGCAGAAGGTCGGATGGGTGGGGAAAGAAACACTAAACCCAAAATATTCCATGGCAGAAAAAAACCCCAAAAGGCCAATTTTAACACAAATACCAGCACAAGCTTCATTTGGGTAATTGTACCACTCACACTGGTATTTGCTTCAGAGTTGGAGCAACTGCGACTATTTCCCAGTAAGGGAGAAACATCCATTTTTTTGGCAGAAGTATCATACTAATTTATTTTAAAAAGGTAGACTAACAGGCAACAGCCTTACCTTACAAAATCTTATTATTTAATGGAAAGCTGAAATGACAGGAAAGGGACTGCAGCAAGTCTTGGCTACAAGTTTGAGTGAGAAAGATTAAATAATACCCAGGACAGTAGCCAGAGGGCAAACTCTTGGCTCCTCAACTTTTGTCAAGTGTTTCTCCCCACATTTGGTAGAGCAGGAAGCCGTTTCAGTCTCCCTTAATTTCCAGTACTTGTTTCTAGTTGTAATGATGTATTTAGGCTTTGTGTAATTATTGCTCTTCACGGCAGGTTGTAACAAACAGCAACACTACCTGATAGAACCAGATAGCTGAAACAATGTCCTTTTCCACCGTAAGTGTGTTCACTTTGCCACCCAAAACCAGAGAAATGCATAAACCAAAGCAAGTTTGTGTTTCTATAAAAGGGAGACTGAACAGGATGGAAAAATGCCAGACAGAAAACTTTAGATGTACCTGCAGGAGCACTGGGTACCTGTTCCAGAGAGCAGTTAGAAAGGGCGGGCTTGGGGTAACTGCTGGCTGACTGCAGTGGCAAATGATTCATAGCAATTAAAGTTGCCACCCCTGTCGCCCTTAGCAATACAAAAAAAGCCACCACCACAATCGGGACTGCTGCTTTGCACAAATATTGTTCCTGTACAAGAGTAATAGCATCAGGCCCTCCATACCCATCTCTTCAAAACCCGATGCAGTCTTTTCTCCAAGCTGGAAAGCTGTCCAGTTCGCAGCATGGCCCCAAGACTTGAGCGGAGGGGACCAAGCGGAAGGCGTACCATTAAACAATACAGGGAAGCACCCCCGGGAACCGAGCGCAGATTATTGACGGTGCCGCAGGGAAGAGAGAGCAAGCCCCATCTCCCACCTGAGAAGTACTGCAAGATGACAACAGGCATGTTTTTATGGGCAGTGCTACTCACGTGCAACACACTTGTGAAGGAATACGAACAAAACTTTCCTTTAGAAAAAGCAATGACTAGTTCTAAACTAATAAATTAAAGAGTCAGTAATATTACTCTGCATCCCTGCCTGTCTCTCAGGAGCTCAGCAAGCACTGGGCATCTCAAGGATAAAAGGTGGAAAATTTTAAGAGGCACAAACCTCAAATCAGAAGTCCTGCCTGCCTCCTTCTGCCACCTTTTCAGCATCTCCTGCTTCATGGGTTCATTTCAGTATGCAAAGGTTAACACATACCAAAAAAACAAGGGAACTCAAGACTTGCCTATTTATCTTTGTTTTTTTTAAATCCAAACCACATTAGTACTTTTGGATAGCCAAATTATATTATAAAATGCAGGATTTCAACGTGCTGGTACCAAGCCAACATTTTAATGGACATTCAAACACTAACTAAGGAAATGGTTGTGCATTAAGCCTACCAATAAGTCAACAATCAATACTTCAGTATTACAGTAAAAATTCAATGCACCCTTTATAACTGCCTCTGGCCTCATCCTTCTTTGTCAAGCTCAGCTCTAAATAAATAAAAAAAAAAAAAGAAAGAAAAGGGTCTTGAAGCAAGAGATGAAGTACATATTATTTCACAGCCACCAAACATTTTTCTTAAAGTCTAGACCTAATTGGTCCTCTGGACCGCACAGATTTTTTTTCAGCTGTGTACTGACAGGGCAGAAAAGTCAGGAATAAAAAGGACAGAAGTTCAGACACAAAATTAATCAAGCAGGTCAATAGGTAAGAGCAGCAAAATAAAGAAACCTCAAACAGCTAAGCCCCAAGCAACTGCAATTAGGAGCTTGGTTCCAACTTTATCTCCAAAAAGCATCTCAGTCAAGAGAACTCAAAAAAAGAATGGCATCAAAGCATACTAACATTTGGGTTTTAATCCAATTCATAGATTTTAATTGCCTGCACAGCATCAGTCCTGTATGCCCCCTCTCAACGTATTCTATCAGTTTGATCAAACGAAGCCGAAGGCAAGCTCTGCAGAGTACGAGACTTGGACACCCTCTGGAAAGTGTGAGCATCAGGCAGTATTGCTCTGCAACAGAACAAATGCTTTAAAATTTAGTTAACTCTGGCTTCCCACTCTAAGCCATGCCCATAATGCTGAGCCACTGCTATCTTTCTGAAGAGTGGAAAAACCCCACGGTTTATGGATGTTTGGAGCAGCTGTGCGTGTCCGCAGAAAGGTTCAGGGTAAGCCTGTTTTTCGGGAAGAAATGGTGGCAGCCATTGATCCAATCCTGTGAAACCCGAGTGTAAAAAGAGGAGGACAAAAGCAATCAAATTGATCATTTTTATCTCCACAGCCTAGTAAACTCAGTACTGAAATGGAACTTCATCATGGAATGGTTAAGCCGGCGTAATAGCTTGGGTAAACAAGCCAACTGAATTCTCCATTTTCTTCTCAGAGTCTGCAAATACACAGAGGGAAACAGAGAATGATTGTTTCAGAAATCCCTCCACAGATCCCTTACGTTTATTTGCTAAAACTATCTTGCATCCCTAGGGTTTTAGTTATAAACAAGCGCACAGCGAGGCTGGGAATTTGGAAAGACTTTTTGCTCCTGTTTTGAAGCTGGGGCATCTGCAACTTGAGGTCGAGCTCCGCAAAAAGGACCCAACGTTGCAAACCCAGCAGCCAAGGAACGGGAATACACGAGTCCTCGTAGACCACAGAGCAGTTCAAGCAGATCCAAGCTCAGCAGCTGGGTACGTGTCCAGCAACAGGCGAGGCCAGAGCTCTGATCATCAGGTTTTGCTACTTCATCTCACTCTCCCTACAATCAGGCACATCCTAAATAATCCATCTCAAGCGACAGTCGCCACACTACAAAATACTGCTGCATAAAATGATTATATTGGGTAGCAGGCAGTAGCTGTATCGACTCAGGTTTTAGCCTATGACTCTAATCAACTGCCAGTTTAATCAAAGGATTTTTGCATGGCCACAGTTCCAGCTCGGGGCAGCAACTAATAGCAGTCTTAGCATACTTGCAGCTCAGAGAAGCTGAAGATCTCCAGCCCAGACTGGTGGTAGCCACTGCAGGTGTCTTTACGATAAAAGGGTGGTTTCAGCAGAGCTGTCAGTGGACGGGTGTTTGCCGCACGGCTTCAGCTTCTTGTTTCAGGTGGGGAAAGGAGCTCTGCTGACAGTCACTGCGCTACAGGGGCAGCCAGGGGCTCTGCTTCTCAGCACAGACCTGAAAGCTACCGACCGAGAGAAACAACCTTATTTTTACGAGGTCTGGTATCTGAGGGAGGGAAGGTGGAAGCCAGTTAAATGCTGTTGAATACTGATCAGGACTGTGAACAATGAAGGTCGGAGGAAATAGTAAAAAGGAAAACATCCCTATAAAAGTTTCCACTACAGAATCTCACAACCTTGAGAGCCAGCGGTAAATGCAACTTTTATTTCTCTGGTCTTCACCTGAGAAACTAATTCAAACTTCAAACTGATGCATGGGAAGGCATTTCTTGAACTCAAAGTCAAGCATGAAAATCATGACAAAAATTGGATCAAAATCCAGCTTTCCCGATTTCCCGCGCTGAAAAACAGCTGCCGCAGAAGGCTGTTTTCTAAGTAAATATACCCAACATGGGGTGCCAGTCAGGCAAGGATCCAAAAATTCAAGGGTCAGGCGCTATTCAATATTTGAATCAGTGCAATAAAACACTGCATAAATATTTAAACTGGCACGCCTGCTCCAAAATACTCTTGGAACATATTTCAGCCGCTTGCTTTCAAAGTTTACAACAGACATTCCCTTCTTCCTTCTGTCCTATGGAACCTCTGAAAAACCCCCATTCCCTGCTCATCCACGGCACATCTGACAGCAGTTTGCTGGTTTGTTTTGAATGTGCTGCTTCCAGCCAGCAAGTACAAATGGATAAATCTAAAGTGCTGAAATTCTATATCCTTGGCTCTTTATGAGGCCTTGTTCTAAATTCCCCTCAACAACAACAAAAAACCCCAACCACCAAAACTCCAGAACACTCTCCATTTTTATCTCTCATTTATAACCTCTGGCTTCAAAAGTTAAATGCTTGGCCTCTATTTTAGCTGTTCTCACAATGCGTGCTATAAAATAATAGAAGACACAGCTTGTCATTAGACACTTCCAAACTATGGAGGACACATAATATTTGCTTAGATCTGAATATAAATCTCAAGAAGTCAGAGGCAAATGCATTTGGATAATTCCATGTCCAATTGAATCTCTTAATTGTTTTAGCTTGACACAGAAAAAAATATCATGCCAGTCATTAATATAAGTTATGATCATGAGATTGTAGTGACACATTTTCCTATCGTTAGTCATTACCTGTGCTGCCCTGCCCGGCCACTACTTTTAAACTACGCAACATTCAAGGAGATAGAAGTTGCTGTAAACGGAGGTAGAAGCTATGCAGATGTGCACTGCCAATACCCCACCTGGCTGCACACTCTAACAATCCAATCCATCCAACTGCAGCTCTGCTGGATATTCCAGTCCTGAGATCGCCACCGTTACACTCAATACCGATTAGCGGAACCTGCTCCTATTTCAGCCTTCATTTCCCTGTGCTTCTAGATCCTAGGCCCGTCAGTGTAATTATGCTCCCAGACAGCTGAAGTTTCTCTTCAAAATAAAGTTTAAAACCCTGTTAAAAAGATATTTCTATAACACTTACATTAAAAATCACTAAGTTTTTTTGTAATAAACACATCGAACTACTGACCACAGAAATTTGACATAGCATCTGACATTTGCAGAGTTTCGCTTCTGCTACTGGTAGCAATAGCTTGTTCAGCAGATGCTCCTAGTAGTGCCTACGCAAGTCCCTCAAGAGATTAATAGTGAAAACAAACAAATCCCCAAAACCACTTCAAACCCAAAAAACAAGGAACAAAAGACCACTCTTCCTTAACAGTTTTAGTTTTGCTGGGCTATCAGAAGCAACAAGCAACTAAATCTTTGGTATTAATGCAAAAGGAAGCTCTGATGATCCCACAGATGAGATTACTCCATCAGAATGTACCACAGCGTATCAAAAGGCGCTGCTTTCATACAAACGCTCTGAAAGGCAGTGCTGCACTTGCATCGTTTACACTCATGATGGCCCTGGAAAAGAAGAGTCCAAAGAAGTCAGCTGTGAGATTACCAGTCTGAGCAAACAAGGTTTAGACTGCGAAGCTGTCCCCATTAATGAAAACTAAACTTATTAATACACTGCCCTGCTTTCAAACACAGTACTAGAAAGGCCAGCACTTCACCTTTTCAAATCTGCACTTTTCAGTGCCATCAGCCTTACTCTAAGCAGCATTACTGTGTGACCACGTGGAGGCCTCTCCATCAGAGGAAGAAGGTGCCACTCCTGGTGCTGATACAGTGTCACTCCCGATTTGTTCTGGAAGCTCTAAGTTCATTTTTTAAGATAATTAGTCGATACAACACAACAAGACCAAAAATCTAGTGCTTTAGCTATAGCAAAGGGTTGTTTTGAGATGAGAAAAAAAAATGGAGTAAAATAGATCAGTAAGTTACGTTTAAACTCTGAGGTCCTACCTACCCTGGCCAAGAACAAAAGCCTCCACAAAGTCACACATTGAACAGAACCCCTCAGCTTCCCAAGGAAGCGCATTAACTACACATTCAGCTTACAAAAATAAATTGCAACACTTGCTGAAAAATAAAACGTGAAAGAAACAAAAAGCCCTTTTCTTTAGTCACACGTGACAGCGATTCAATTTCACTGTCTACTGCATGCATTTTATATAAGGCAGATAGGTACAGGATACTGGTCATGATAATTTTCAATTTATCATTCTGGAACTTCAGTTAGGAAAAGGATGAAATCAAGCAAGCCACTGCCTTTGACACTAGAAAAAGAGCCTCACCGATGCGAAGGCACAGCCTGCCTACCTACGCTCTTCGGTGGCGTGTACAACCAGATTATAGCTCTTGCACCAGATGCAGTGCAACTCGAGCCTCTGCCTGTTGAACTTGCTTAAAGTCAATTAACTGGCATATAAAACAGTGCCAGTAAAACACACTTCCCTTGTAAGTGGTGGTCATCCTTCTCCTGCTTCAGCATCTGACTCTTGCTAATTTCAAAGTTTCCATGGTAAGGTTCATACAAAGTACCAGAGAAAAATTCTGTTTCAAGAAACCAGCTAAACGCTTGTTCCTACAAACAGATACATGTGGCCATGGACCAAGCAAAGAACATAATCTGCGCAGTGTAGTCAGGTAAAGGGTACGGGTTTTAAAGAAGCAGGGGAAAAGCTTACACCATCGACCTTGGTGTGAGATGGCCACAACCATCCAGCATGCTTGCAACAAGACAAATGCGGGATTTGCATATCCAAGTACCAAGGCGTGTTCTTTCCTGTAGATGACAACAACCAGGAATGTTAAAGGCAAAAGGATCCACCTTGGAGGTCTGCATAAAATCAATGGATTTAGAAACTCCTCCAAGGTGGCAAGATGAACCTTCTCTGGATCCACAGGGGCACTTTCCACACGCAACATGTTCTGCTGAGCCATCTCTGCAACGACATGAATCTTTGAATTGTGCTTCCCACCTTCCTCTCAGAATACGTGGTTTCAAGCAACATTTGTTGCCAGGATGCATTGCTAATACATAATATATTGGCTGGAAATTAGTATTTCATCTCCGAGACAGAAAATGTTACAGGCAGTTCTTACGAGGCAATGAATGCAGAAGAGTTGGAGGAAGAAATCTTGTGAGACAAACAGGGCAAACCTATAACCAAGAGAAGATAGATCTATTGAGACAAACAACTAAATCCTGCCCTTTAAGACAGACTGCAGATTCAATCCCCTGATGCTCATTTTACTGCTGGAAGGAGATCTGTTCTGCTATTCTGCTGCAACAGGACGTTATCTCTCCAGAAAGCTTAGCTTTGGGTATTTATTATAGGGATAACTTCTGACTAAAAAGCAAGACTTGCTTCTTTTTTTGCTAGCGATGCCTTGCAAAAGGCATGCCATTTCTGGTATTCCTAGGCATGGATACACTTCCATTTAATGTTTCCTCCCCAAACTCAGCACCCCTAAATGTCAGCAAGCACCATCCAGCCTTCAAAACAAGCTCCGGATTCCTTTCACAGGGAGGACTGCCCTGCTGACTCAGTGGACCTACCGTAGAACAAAACGGCAGGAGAAGGCCTAGAGGTTCCCAGCTGCCTTCTGACAGCTTTCAAATGACACAGCATAACACACCCTACATGCCGGAGAGACTCCTCTGAAAGAAAATCCAAAAGGCTCAGGACAAAACAAGGAAAAAGCATGCCAATACAGTAACCCAGAGGAAAGAAGGAAAGGAGTTAACAATTCTGCGACGGTGACTAACAGGAATATAACTGAGTGACGAGTTACAGATCAACTCTTAGCCAAAGATTTTACACAACTATTTGATGGTAATCCCTTCCCAGCTCAGCTCCCCCCCAATTCCAGCAACAAGCCAGAGGAGGTGTCCACCTTGAGTGCCCGTTTCTGCAATTCACTGAATCATAAGCTTATTAAAAACAGGAATCATTGAGAAGACCCAAAGGTTTTCTTCAGAAGAAAAAACCACAACAACAAGAGGACATTAGAAAAGGTAGAGAATAAGGCATCTAAGGGTACAAAACCACAGACAAACAACAAAACATTTAGCATAGCACATTAACTAATTATGTACAGCACTATCATGCACTTCATCCTACCAGCAAATATGAAGCCAAAACATTAACCTCAAGTCAAATAGCAAAACAAAAATAAGAGAGGCGGTATCGATTCCCTGTATCTGTTGAGTAATCAAGCTCCTTACCATTAGAAATGAGCTGCAAATTTTCTGGATAAGCCATCTTTAGCCTTGGAAAAATTAAATCAAGCTAGACAGGGACTAAGAGGAGAAATACAGCAAGGTTAGCTCTATGAAAAAGAAAAAAACAAACAAAACCAGAATACAGCATCCAAATTTGTAATTCTACAGCGAGGTGGGTCTTTGCATCCAGCTTCCATCATTTAGCTTTCACTAGGAGCTCGAGATGGGCATGGTCTCTTTTAGCCAAGACAATGGTGGGTCTTTTGACTACTGAATTAGTCCTTATTTCAGATTCATTAAAGCCTTTAGGTTTTTGTATCTACTTAGTAGACAGAGTAAAAGGATTTAAACATGCCATTTTCTGTTACAAGCCTTGGGGCGGGAGAGGAAAGAAATAATGAATGTTTCAGAGTTACTATATGGTAACCATAGCAGGCAAAATCAATTACTGCTAAGAGGATCTGGAGATAACATGCAGGTTCCCACTCATCTATTTGAAATGTGGGTTGTTTTTTTTTCCTCTCCATTTCCTCCCCCACTTCTCTTCAGAAATGTCTTCTCTCATATATTAGAATCTGGCCCGAAGAATCCTACTGGCTTGCAGACACATTTAGAGATAAGGATTTGTCATGATACTGTACGGTATCCCCACCTGTGCACTCCCACTTATCTGAGATTAAAATCAAATCCTTCACAGATTGCTACTTCTGCCTTTCACACCAAGTTTGGCTACACTGAACTTTATTATCAGAGAAACCAAACAATGATGTGGCTTTATCAAGAACACCGTGTAAGCTGGACAGCCACCCTTCAAAAGAAAAACTGCAGGACACATTTGGGGAATTAGCAAAAGCGTGTATGCTCTCTCATGTGCCGTGAGCGGGGAATACTTTTGGGTTGGATAGCATTAAAAAAATTGAACAAAGTAAGAATTTTAAGTCTGTGAAATAAGTGATCTAGAAAGGACAGATCCAGAAATCCAGTTCATACAGGTCTGAACAACAAGGAAAGGACGTCCATTTAAATGATGCCAAGCTCAAAACCAATAAAAGGAAATAAATTTTAACACAATCTGTAATTGAATTGTGGAACTTACTACCACAGGAAGATGGCAAGGCCAAAAACATAATGGGATTAAAAACTGACTCAGTGTGTATATGGATATTGACAATATCTAGAGCTGCATTTAACGCTAAAATTGTAGAAAGAATTATTATCCCCCATGCTTCAGGGTTTTAACCAATTTCTAACCATTAGAGAACACAGTGAAGCCTAATAAAGCAAGCAGATAGCCCCATGAACATCTTCATCAGTGTTTCTCCTCTGAATTACCTGGTGCTGGTCATAAGCACACAAAGGCAACTGAATAGATGTGTCCCAAATCCGATCTAATAAATCAACTATGACAAATTTAGTTTCGGCTAATCCCACGTCTCTGATTCAAGTCTAGGATAGCCAATTGACCATTCAAAAAGGTTTAAGAAAGCTGCTGAAATCGAAACTAAGCACTGACATATTTACTACACCGTCTTTCCTCATTCACCAGCCTTTGAGCAGCACTCCCGTAACACCGGCAAGACTTCCCTTTGCTCCCTCAAAAATACCTCAAGTTAGAAAACCTCTCTTCCATTCCCTGCCTCCACCCCACAATAAACACCAAAGATATCACATAATCCAGAAATTGCTGCTTGAAAAGGACAGTCCAACATGCCATTTTATTTTCTATAAAGATATTTTAAAACTAAGCCTCCCCACCCTTCTCAAGCCATTTTTACCAAGCAACAATTAGGCATGCTGTTCCAATTAAGTTAAAAAATAATCCGTTAGCTGTGGTTCAAAACGCTGCATAAGCAGATCCTTTCTGGTGGAAGCACCATATATCTTGCATGCTTGCTAAGATACAAATAATGAAGTGGTATAGAAAATTTCAAACTCATCTCCCTAAGCTTCTTTCGGTCATTTCCATGAGCACCGAAAACCAACATAAGGCATTTCGCAACAACTGCTTTTCGTTTAAACAGCAGTTTAATCATTTAGCTCAAAGTAAGTAAATAATATTCTTGCACCCAAAATAAAGTCAAAGCTCAGACCTGAGTAAAGACCGTGCAGGAGGTAATAAATGAATCCAAACTAGGAAAGTAGAGGGAATAAACACAACTGGAGTAAGAAAAAAAAGTGGAAGAAAGATAAGAAAGATGAGAAATAAAGGACAGGAAAGATAACAGAAAGGAGGCAGTGAGAAGAGAAGTTGTGCCAAAAATCTAAATGAGTGAAGCAAACGCATGTGTCCTTAGTTCCACCTCAAAAGGCTGCAACTTTCTTTCAGGAGCATATCTTGGCAGGAATAAGAATTCATTTTGACTTCAAAAAGGAAAGTTAAAAAACATCCATCCACACAACCCAAACATTTCTTCTGCAAACTGCCAAATTTTCAGGCTGCCGTTTTGCATGGGGAAGCTTAAGTACATCCATGGTTTGATGCCCAGGCACTGGTAAACAGTTTACACACTTATTAGTTAGTGACTATTTTAAACCAAAGCTTGATAATGGCTAGGATTAAGATTTTGGATGTGGAGTCAAACTGACTAATTACTACAGTGGAGAGGAGGGCACGCACAACAATATACCTGTGGCCTTTCCCAGACTCCTAAATTACGCAAATGGTTTAGTAATAAACCCCGGCGGAATTCATCAGCGGAGTAACACTTTCAAGAGGCCCGAGTAAATTAGGGGGGCTTGAAAGGAGGGGAGGGAGTCCAGAGCTGCAGCAGCTGCTCGTTTCTAACAGATTTGATGAAGAGCCTCGCTGGAAAGAGAGCGCGTCCGGGGTTTTATGCTGTTTGTGACCACAGGAGTTCAGTGAGACAGTCTGGCCTGCTCACGTTACAAACTTCCCTCGTGAAAGAGTGATTTGTTTTGTACAGCTTATGGCACCATTAGGGATTAGTTGAAAAAGATGCTGAAGACAATGCTTAAGTAATAAAGACACTAGCAAAAAAACCTGCAAAAACAATAGTTCAGGAGAAAGGTAACAAACCCACCTCTCTTTGTGTAGGTCAGCTCCAAGCCACTCTGTCCCATTTCAGAAAAGTTTGCTGAAGATCAGAATTCTATTTTTCCTATTGCCGTTAGGAAGTTCTCTTTATTTCTCTTTTTCAGAACTAAGAACTGAAAAGCCACACTGACTTAAATAGGTAAACGTTCATTTTTCAAGCCCAAACCTACAGCTTAAATCCATGAACCCACTGCAACGCTGGGACCGAAAGCTTCTGCCACCTGTGAAAAGTCCCTGCAACAAGGCCTCGGCATGGCTACCAGCAGGGCTCCCCAAAGCCCAGTGTCTCCGGTTCCAATTTCCACAGGGGCACTAAGAGGTCCACTCAGGAAAGAATTGGATTACTTCAAAAATGAATACATTAAAAGGAAAAAAAACCACAAACCCAACCACCTCCAAACTGTGGCCTTGTGCTGTTACTATCCAAAATGCTGTTAAAATTTTAGAAACCTAATTTACCTTCTTATTAACTTTTCACAATCCCCCCCCGCCCCCTTAAATGCAACACAGATGAATCAGGTTCGCTTCTGTGTATAACCAGTTCCACTGTTAAATTCCAGCACAGCCCTGCAGGTCTTTTCTTTCAGAACTACTATCAAGGTACTGGGCATCTCTAAGTCCTCTCCCATAAAGTCTACACTTCCTTCGTAATGGTTTCAAAATTGATAGAAATATCAATATTTTACAAAACAAAATGGAGTGGTGCTTTGCAAAAGCTACATTTGAGCCTCAAATAAATAAATAAACCCATCTCTCTAGCCCAAGTAATTGCTCTCTCACATGATACGCGGAGGTGGCAAATTGCCAGGTTGCAAGAATTTGCATCGCAGCATTGTTTCTTCTCACCAATCTGCATTGCCACAGAGATGAAAATGGTCTTCTAAATTTTTCCAGCACAATGAAAACACTAATTCCAATAGTTAATTTGCACATGCTGAGCACACACTGTCTAGGTCAGTAGTCAATACAAGACCTCAGCGAGCACTAAATTAACGGGATGGTGTGACATTAAGAGGTACCGCGTTGCCAGAAGTGCCGTCCTCCTGGTAAGATGCAACACCGATCCTGAAAGTCATTAATGATCCCACAGCACTTCCTGCAACACTAACACTGCTCCAAGCAGGGTCTTGGTGAAATTCTGACTTGGATCATCACATCCCACCGGCCGAGGTTCACTCTAGAGTTTCAGCTACACACGGGGTTTTCAAGGGTCCCGCAATGCTGAGAGAAGCGGAGCTGTCTACACCTCAGCACAGGAGAGGCTGCATTTTGGATATGTGATCTCCAAACTGCCTTTTATACCATATTTGCCCCTTCACAGGGGTATGAGCTAACACTCAATTTGAAAACTGTTCCAGTTCCTTCAAAGGGCAGAGCTATGCAGTGTAAGGAGGAAAAAAGGCGAGGGGGGAATGAAGTCAAGTGTTATGACTCAAAATCTGGTCTCTGTTTTAAGATGTTTAGCATACATACTTCAAAGATGTTTAATAAAAGTCTACAGTCATACCTATTTGAGATGCAAAGAACATATCTGGATTAAGCAGACAGGAAATATAAAGTGTGCCAGGACATAGCAGAATTTAAATAGATCAATAAACACAGCTACTAGAACAAGAGTTCTCAATTTTTCCATTTCATGACCTTGCATTAGCATGAAGTTTTGAAATGTCCCTTTCACACTCTCTTGTTTACCCATGATGAAAGAGACCGTGTCTCTTCTCTCCCTCCATGATCAGAACCACGATGAACTGGAAGATCACCACATAATTACTCCAGTTAGCACGCAACCAAGCAAACAAAAGACATCTGAAATAATTCAGTATCACAGCATTTATTGAGCGACTATAATCTGGCCGACTAACAAAACGCCATAGAGTAGTCTACATTAAATATGCCATGGTTTAGGTCTTTGAGGGGTGCATGTATTTGTTTTTAAGGTTAATAAAGCCAGGGTAATTTAAAACTGCACTACTAAATCATGCTATTAAACCAGTAATGAAAACTAGAGAAAACTGCTGCTTAGATGTAGACTAAGCATGGGAGGGAAAGAGCAACGAGCAAAAAAAATAACATCCAAAAACCCCCAAATACACTCCCAATGTTTTGGGCTTCCCTCCCGCTTTTTCTATACGCTAACCCAGCAGAGTGTCACAGACAGGCTGCAGGTTTCCTTTAGATGCTTATGTACAATTGTTACACGTTACCTAAAAGAAGGGAGATAGGCAAACACATCAGAGATGACATGACATGAGGAAGTTTCTGTAATTTATTTTTCTAAGGTCCACATCCCTTAACTCCATTTGCTGCATGTCAAAAACTCATTCATTCCACATCATTGCTTTCTTCAATTGTGTTAAAACTGCCTCTGGCCACATTTAATTACCAGGATATTTATATTCTTGATTTACATGCCTAAATGTATCCATTAAGGGTCAAATCCTGAATGAAATCAATGAGACAACCTAGGCAGAGACGACTGCAGGGTTAGATACTAGCATGCACTAGTAATGGGAGGAAAAAAGGACTTTTGAGAACCTTTGTAGAGAGGTATTTTTGGACCATACGATTTCTACAGCTTCTAAAGAGTTCACACCTATGACTGCAAATAATATTTTTCATTCAGACTGCAGTAATGAAAAGAAACCAACAGTTAATGACTGACCCTAAAAAAAAAAAATAAGATGGAAGGTTGTCCTCTTGCATTCACTGTCCTGGCTCTGCAATGGTTAAAAGGTACCCACAGCTGTGCTGGCATCATCGATTAGGGTGAACAAGGAAGCGACAGAAAGATAAAGCCACCTTAATTTCAAGCTCCATTAGAACTGAAGGACTTGGGGGGGTGGGGGGAGAAATCAATGTTTGGCAAATAGGAAAGGACAAAATCTGCAAAAGGAAAAACGCATTTTCAGGCTAAGCTAATGCGAACAATGGATGGTGAACAGCACTTGAGGTTGCCCCTTTAAGGTTGTGTCAGCATTTCCATTTATAAACTCTGATTTTAGTTACACTCTAGCAGATTACCACAGGCTTCGGTATTATTCTAGCAGATACCACAAAGTATATCACAAATGGTAATATAAAATAGCAGTAAGAGCTTGCCGGTTGAATAATGCACCCTTTCGGTACCTGATGTCAGAGTAACCGTTTTTAAATTACGAGTCATACGCATACATGCACACAAATAGAACATACAGTGCTGGGGCCCACATTCCACCAACCCTAAAACAGAAGTCAAAGCTGCCTGTTTATGGTATTCTGAAAAACTTGAAAATATCCCAGATACTTAATTTCAGTCTGCTTCTGTTGCCACTTGGACAGATTTCAGTCTAACCTTCTGCCCTCATTTAGATAAAAGCTCTCGCTTCTGTATCTGGACTTCAAGAGAGCTACTTGGTCAATACTCTGAACATCCACACCCAGAAATCAAAACCAAATCCTGATATGCAACCTTTAATTTCAGTCCTGCCTAGATCAGAAGGCCAAGGGGAAAACATTGTATAATTGAAGTAATTCGACAAAATTTTCCTTCAGTGTAACGGAGCCAGGATTTCACCTCAAACTTTCTAAGCATATAAACAATGTACGCAAGGAGAACTCGTGTCCATTTCTAGCATCCATACAGATCTGCACAGAGCTGGAGCAAGCCTTAAATGCGAGAGCAAACCCAGTTCTTAAAGTTACCCCCATAACATTTCAAAACAAGCATATGAGGAGGGCTAAATTTAATATCACACCAGTGTGAACTGTTCAAAACACAAAGGACACAGTAAAGCATACTGTAATCAGTCAAAATATCTTAGTAAGCATAAATCGGGCCTTGATCCTGCAACTAACCCCTACTGGGTACCCTAAACAAGTTTACCAGAGCAGCATCAAACCTCTCTCTGACATCCACAGGTAAAGCAAACAGCACATGCGCAAGAGCCAGGTCCTAGCTTACACGGTACAAAGGCACAGCCTTGCCATATACTTGTAATATTTCCTCCTCTGGCTGCTAGCACTGTGACCTGAGAGAAGTCTGCTACAACAGTGCTCACTAGAAGAGGACATCATCGTTTGCATCTTTGGAAGAGTGAAGAAATACCTTTTCCGAACAGAGTGTCAATGGTATGTTTATACACATACACCCCTTCATCTTTGACATACCCGCCTGCATGCTCAACCCTTACCCGGGATTTTTAAAAGCCATAAAGAAACGAACAAAAAACCCAACATGTATTTACATGCTAAAGATGGCATCAAGAACATCAAGAATCACTTGACTACCATATTCAACTTCGAAAAGATTTTGTCAAAATAGGGCTTTTCGACAATTTAGAAAATCTTGATCTTTATAAACTCTTGACATAGGAATTGTTACGAACTAGATTTGCTGAGAGAAGTGTTTGTTGTGTTGCATGCAATTTAAGAACACAATCTTTGAAATGAGAGAGGAAAACTACAAATTCTATAATTTAGTGGCAAGCCTAGAATCTTTTTCATGATCTTCCTGGCCTACTGCTCTACTGGGAGACATTTCCTGGACTCACAACCCTTTTATGTGCAAGCAATCTACATTTTACAACTGATAAATAATTCAGATAATTAATTGAGCTGCAATTTGGTGCACTACTTTTTAGTCAGCACTATGGAGTACCATTTAAAAGAAGTTCTGTACAGAAAGCCCCCCTTGCTTGTTAACCCAAGCTGAGGCTTCTATTAAGGTGAATTCCTAGATTCTCTTAACGTTTCCCGAATGTCTCACATCAGCGTCCTGGGACTTCATGTCCTAGGATGCTCCCCTGCAATTTTTCTCACTGTGTTTCACTCTCTATATAAGAATATATATTTCCTGGAACTCTCCTCCTGCAGTGCTAACTGCCATCATTTTAGATAGGAGATTCTAGCATATCTCTCTACACTGCCCACATGCAGGCTGCTAGAATAAACCGCAACATAAGAAGGAACAGAGAAAATAAGTAAATACTTTAGGTGAGAAAGCTGGAGAAGCTCAAGCAAACTGTCAAGAGAAATCACTGGATGCAAAGGAGCGATGTGGGAGCACGTGGCAGGAAGTCTAAAGTAGTATTTTCATGTTACAAGAACTTTGATAGAATTTAGAAGTCAGCAGAAACCTAGAATTCACACAATAAAGATTTAATCGTATTTGTAACCTTCACATAACTGCAGCAGTCAGCAAAGGCTAAGCATTAGGTCTATGCCTCTGGCATAAGGCAGCACCTTCTCCTGCGCTGTGGTGTACGCAGGCTGCACCAATGCAGTCCCACCGCAGCGTTACAGGGAAGAAGAGCACGCAGACTTGCGGTTCCAGGTGCTTACCTGAAAAAAAGTTTCAGCCTCTTAATCAAATGGTGCCGTAAAGCATTTATGAACTGATAACACTACCTGCTCAAACTGAAGCTTGGGGGACACCACACATACAAGAATAATTAAAGCGTTAAAGAATCTACAAACGAGTAAGTTTCAGACAGGACTTAAGGCTAAACAAATTCGCTGAAAACTACACAGGTTGTGAGCAAGGGTGTTGAGCATCAGGAAAAGATGGGACTGAGAAAGGACAGCTGAGCCTACAATACTGATGACAAACGGTGAACCAAGTTCGTTAAGTATTTGGGAAGAAGCTTTTGTTGGTTAAAAAAAAAGAGTAATGGTAATGCTAGAAAGTGCAGGTTGCAGGCTTGATGCAGAACAGAACAGCCCTTCCCAATCCACAGAGTTAAAGCCTACCAGGATGCCTGTGTAAATCCTGAGTAACAGCAGAGAAATTAGTAAACTCCTGTAAAATAATAAACCAGCTCCCTTCCTTGTATCACACTGCTTTCCAGGATACAATGGGAACAACTTAGGGAGGGAGAATTCTACACAGTGTAAAGGGATAGCCACATCTGGCCCGAAATAAACACAACAAGCCTGAAGCAGCCTTATGAAACTAATTAGCTAGGAGGAACGAAAACAAACCCCAACAACCATCAGAAGCTATAAGAAAAAGTAACATAGGAAGAAGCTTTTTGCAACACATCTTTATCTAAAGCATCAAATAATTTTAAGACCTACTTGCTTAACAGTGCTAATTAGAGGATGATCAGCAGTGTATAACACGAAGGTCCCCTTACATAACTAACAATAAAAACTTAATAAAAACTACTCTGTCTTTACAAGATTCTGTTGTTGATGACTGCATACCAGAACCTACAGATGAGTCCATATTCTAAGCAAGCCACTTTCAGATAACAGACCATAGCCATGACATGAGCCAGACCGCTTGAGATTTGACTGCAAATATCCTCAGACAGAGCAGAGGATGATGGTCTGCAAAACAACATAAAAATCCTTCCACCTGTTAAGTGCAAAACAAACAGGGACAAAACATATAAAACTGACACTTGAGGAAAGTGCCCGCAAGATGATCTAAAACGGAGCACCTCGTCATGCTTCCCACTGCAAACTGGTTTCAGCTAATTTACTGTGAACGTTTTCTGCACATGGCCTGCAAAAAAAAATAATTTAAGATTCAAAGCACACATGTATTAGGCCTCAGACATGAGTAGATTTCAATTAAAGCGATCACTGATTAAATCGCCAGTGTTAATCATGATTCAAAACAGCAAGCAGGGAACTTTGATTTAAATGATTGATTTTAATCCTGTTTTTCATTTGTACTTTTTAGCTGTTTTCCTAAAGGAAGGGCTGAATCTCATTGGCCGATTTGGCCATTTAAACACATTGATTTGCAATTAACCACCGTTTTTACACTAAATTTGTAGCTCTTCTTGAACAGGAGGATACAATTTTATCTATATTCACAACAGAAACTTATTTTAAAAGTACGGCATTTATTCAGATTCTTAAACATACTTATTAAGCTTGAAAACAATGAATGAGAAATTTCTTATTTACTAGATGACACACATGCTCTTACACATGTGCTTCATGTCAAGCTCCACTAGGATGGACTAGAATCCTACAAAAAATAGCCCATATAAAAATTTTCAGTCAATTAAAATGCCTTACATACAGAAAAAAGTATCCAGCTTGTATTTCAAAATGTTTGCATTTCATATTGTCTCTATGAGACCAAAGAAATCGTTAACTTTAGTAGCAGAAAGACAGATTGAAAATGATGGCTCGCCACAGAGGCATTTCAGCACCTGAACGTGCAAACAGACCAACATTTAAGAAGCTTTCAAGAATACCGATGCAAGTTCCCACAGAAACCATCTGGAGTTGAAAACAATGGGTTTCAGACACCAAAATTGTTTAAGCATGGCTGAAAAATCTCTTGATTTAAGGTGGTAAGATATTTAAAAAAAAAATCTCCTCCCACGTCCTTCAAGCTTTTCCAATTAAGAAATCTTATCTGTCACTTATTTTTTGTTTAAAAAATAGGTATGCTTATTTTTATTTAAATAATTTTAATAATTTATAGGAAGCTCAGTCCATAATGTCAACTGCCATGAATTCAAACTTAACACTTCCTTTTTTAGAGAAATAAACACATTCTAATAAAAAACATTTTAATATTGACATGGATCTTAACAGAAATAAACTGGATGTCACGGAAAGGAGAAAATATACTAAGAAGATCACCAGAATATACCAGAATCACCATGCCAGATGGGTAAGTCCTTGAGATCTGGTATAATTGAGAAAGAAGAAAGCCTTCATGTTTTTGTTAGGTAACCAGTAAAATAAAGTAAATGTGAGTATTACGCAGTCTTACTTGTTTTCTCGTATGCCACAAATCTCAGATCCAAAGAGTCAAGAGCTCCACTGCTCCTGAGCTTGAGAATCTACAATAAGATTCCTCTTAAAGGAGAAAGGAAAACCACCAGAAATCAAAGAAGAATTAACAGCAGTAGTAAACCTAAAAAGAAAAAAAAAAGAGGAAGAGCTCTTGGAAAAAAAAATAATCTAGACAGAATGGGGTCAAGGAAGACGTACCAAGTTTAACATCACCAATTAGAAGTACGACATCAGAAACTGGAACAAAAGAATAAAATGAGAAGAGACAAAGTGAACAGTGTCAGTGATTTAGAGCTCTCGCTCTACTATCATGCAATAGATAGTCTCCAGAGTGCACTAATTTTTAGTGAAAGAGAGGGGAAAATCATCTGGGGAGGGTGAGAGAAGATCACCACATATGCTAGGAATTGCCAGAAGGTGAAGAGGTGCAAAGGCAACAAGAAGAAATCCCGTCTTCAAGAAACACGTTCGATTCTCCAAGCGGTCAGTTCTCACAGACACAGTCACCCCTCTGCGTTCCCAGCCCAAGAGGCCCAAAGGCAGCCCCAACACGAGAAGTACTGCTTGCACTGCAAGGAAACATCTCCTTACCATGAGCTCCAGGGCGTGCACACACACAGCCTACGGGAAAGGCAGTGGGCCTTAGAGAATAGGGCGTTAAGTAATCTGCCTGAAAACAGGAGACCCCAGGGCCCCTACACTAGGATGAAACTAGACTAAAGGCCCATCCACCCAACCCGGGCAGCACCAAATGCTTAAATGAAACATACCATTAGATAAAATGGGGTAACTTCACACACCTCCCTTTCCCTTCTGAAGTTCAGTAGTTTGGGGCGTACTACATCTGCAAAAAAGAAGAGCTTACAACTCTTTTGACTCTCCTAACTTAGCCATCTGCCAGTCAGGAGAGAAAATATGAGCTTTAAAATAAAAAACCAGTAATTCAGGCAGTTATCTTCAACGCAACCCACAACATCAATTCCATAACCAGCTCCTGAGTAATGAACAGCACAGATTTCTTCATCATGAAGAAGATTTCTACAAGGGCAGGCAACTATCATAAAGCAAAAATAGATGGGTCGCATTAATTTCTAAGACACCTGGGGAGATGATCTACAGGAAAATTTACAAGGTTAAATCACACTGGTAAAGCATACGAAACCTGGCAGAGTCAGTCTACCACCAAGACAAGGTTATGACGTCTGAGATACAGGGAAAGAAAAAGCTATACTCACCTCTTTTGCACGTTGACTTAAATGCCCCCTATTCCAACACCTCAAAATTGCCAAGTGATTCCACATGCGTTCTTCCAATCAGACATAAAAAGAGGTCTCAAAACTATAAGGGAGAGGTATCCCTGTGCAATTTAAGCTTGCAACAACAACAAAGACAGGTCCACAAAGGCAGTAAGTACATACCTAGTTCCTCTTGACCTCAGCAAGAGTTTGGAACTTAACATACTTCTGCTGATCTGGTACTTAATGCTGCTTCTGATGGCCAACTCAAACATCTTTCCTAATCGAAAGCAGCATCTGGCCTCTGTACTTCCTCTAGCCAATGAATTGAACACAGAGCAAGACTATTTCCACAATGGCCTTAGAAGAGCTTTGAACCACAGCCCAGGAATGGCAGTTACAAGGGCAGCGTAATTCACACGTCAGAAACACCCCTACCTGGATGTCAGTGTCCTTCACAGGTTCGAGAGGCTCAAACGTAGTGGCTGCACTTAGACTCTCCAGTCGCTGAGAAATGTGAGATATATCAAGCCCTCTAGACCCGAGAAGAACAGACCTATAAGGAAGAAATTGTACAGGTATGAAATTAGGATTGAACAGACAGAACTCTAAATCCAAATTCATCGCCAACATTTAGGTCAGCAGCTAGCCACATACAGACAGTGCTCCCGGCTGTGTCAGGAAAACTGCACAAACCCCAAACTTTGAACAGCCCCGTGTGTATATCTAACCACCTCAGCCCTGCTGCACTCTTTCTGCTGTTCCACTGCAGTACTGCACAGCTGCCAAGTCGTTCCAGATAGAAAAATTCTATAGCATGTTGGTAAATGTCTTCAGCAGCGGCCAGAACAAGGTACTGCACTTTTTGGCTTTAGTGCCTGAAATCAGGAATGGTAGCTCCTCAGATAAATCCTTCAATTACTTTATTTTTTTTTTTTTCTTTCCACTAAGTAGGAGAAAGGTGGGGGGAAAAAAACCCCAGCTTTGCAGTCATTCTGGGTCTCCTGGGCATGTCCTCCTGGCAAGACTCACCACACATTAGAAACCAAACCTGTAAACAGCCTCTACCCTCTGCCTGGAGTTTCCAGTGCCCGCGGTCTGTACTTACGCCTTAACATCTGCAGTCTCCTGGGAAGTGCGGGTCAGAGTACGGGAACGCAGGCGCTCCCCAGCCTGCTGGATCTCCTGCAGGTTGCGTTCTACATGAGGGAGCTCGGAGATACCTTCTGTCTCGGCTGCAAGCTGTTCTGCCTGCTGAAGCAGTTCTCCAAAGCCTTCGGTATCCATCTCTGTTGCAGGTTTCACTCAAGATACACAGAAACCTTCAGAGAAAGAGAGAAAATTCTTGCTCAGCTGTAAACAGTTTCTATACGTACAGGGGCACAGACAGATCAGCAAGAGCAGGTCTTCTAAAACAGGATACTCTTCTGCCCATCCTCCCCAAGCACTGAACATCAAGGAAATACTTTCAAGTGGTCTCGGAGAGCTTTGCCTTGCAGGACTACGTTCTTAAGGCAGATCTATGGACCTGTCAGAAGTGAGATGCAGATGCCATATGACAGCTCATATATTGCCATGATACAAAGGAGAGTGAAAGCACGGAAGTCCCTGTGAAGAATCTGTTGTTAATTTAGCTATAAACTAATCATGTGCATATAGGTAGTTTGGAGAGCTGGACTTGATGATCCTTATGGGTCCCTTCCAACTCAAGATATTCTACGATTCTATATTTTTATATTTTATAAATGGAGACACATACATATGCATGCCTAGGTATATATGAGGGCTGAAAACACACATAACTTTTAAACATGAGGTTAAATTAACAGCAAAACAGACGAGCATATACACATACACAGACAGCCATAACTAGACATCTGTTAAAATGTGTTAACCCATACATCATTAACCCCCAAAGTCAAAAGAAATAAGTACATGTTGTTCCAACGTAGAAGACGTGTGTCTAACTTTGATGCATGCAGAAAATTGTAGCAGTGTTTGTGAGAATTGCTTGCATAGATCAAATAAGAGAATAGTTAAAGAAACTCTAGAGCGTAAGGCAAGAGCTGTAACAAATGAGGTCACTAGTGCATAGTGCAGTTCCAAAAATGAGAATGGACCCCGTTATTTTTTACGGAAAGGACAAAAATGTACGTGCTTGGGATCAATGTGGAAAAAAGTGCAGCTGCAGTGGTGTCCACATTAATGAAATATGAAACCCAAACCCTCAACTTCACGCAGCAAGATCAGCTACTTGCTATGAGCACCCGGCACCTCTGTAAAGCCACAGAAATCACAGAAATCTAGTCTTGCTAAATGGTGCTGGCATGGGAATGTCCAGTACCATCTCTCATAGCATTTGCACCCAAACCCAAAGTGCCTGGGATCAAGTAAGGCAAACCAGATCTCAAGCATTAACTCCAGCTCTTTATCATTTACTCAACATTAAAATCAGTGGAGACTATCTGCTTCAAGGGAGACCACCAAGAAGAAAATAGGGCATTTTTTTCCAAACCCAAAATAGCCTGCAATTCAAGTATTTCTTGGTACCCCTCAAGCATACCAAAACAATCGAATAGTACAATTTTAATACTCCTCACATTCTCAGGCTCACCACCATTCCCAAGTACAACTACCAGTGGCAATGGCACTGCTTTTGTCTGTCTGAACAAGTGATTTAAAAGCACTGCATGATGATTCATTCAGACATATGCAATTAGAAAGAGAAACTGATCCCTACTGCCTGGGTGCCAGGACAAACCCTAACAGCCAGTATCCAGGAATGCAGAATTTCACAAGCACTCCCCACCCACTTCTGGAAAGCTGGGAGCTGCTGGGGGAGGCAGCAGTCATATTTGCACTGACTCGTTAATCAGGTGAGATAGCAGAGACTGGATTTGTTTGAACAGATTAGCATGTCACCGAGATGGAGGGGAATGGGAAGGGGGGTGGTGGTGGAAATAAGCAGTTTCATGCCCTGCAATGCAGCACAGAACATCTTTCCAGTGTTTACTTGCGATAACTCAGGTGCACCCCTGACAGAAGCAGCCTCTGTTGGCAGACACTGACCAGAACAGCCACACTCCCCTACAGTTAAGAACTGATCAGATCCTCTGGGAGCAGTGACTGCAAGAACAGCACAGACTTCAGCTTGATTTGATCCGATCCGGTCCACTTCCTCTCTTCATTACCAACGAGATAAAAAGCCGGGAGCATGAGAAGGCACTAACTTCTCAGAGCACTGAAACCAAAAGCATGGAGAATCAGTGCTATAAACTGCTATAAAACTGCTCCCAAACCTGCACTTTTTAGCTGTTGACTCCACATCAATACCATATGAGATCTGTCAGATAAATTTGCTAATGTAGGACAATTGCAACAACTCTATGAGATTGAATTGAATTCAGCAAATATAGAATAAACTAGTTATTTTGGAGCAAGTTAAACTACCTGTGATTATAACCAAGCACTGGAAATGACAGCTCGAAACTTATCTAGAGAGCCAACACTAAACAGCTTTTTCTAAGCCACAGAATTCAAGTGTTTAGACCGAGTAACAGCACGAACAACTTTGTCTGCACCCTGACAGAATTTACTGCATTCAAGAGACTGCAGTCTGACTCTTAATGCTGCCATGCAAGATGGAAACTGCTACCACAGTAACGAGCAGCGCGATGGCAGATTTTCATGTCTGGCTGGGGAAGGAGCAACAACTGACAACTAAGGGAAAGAAAATACATCAGAAATTAAACTAACTTCTGTGAAACCAGATCGACCTTGGGCTAAAAGCCAGCACCGAAAACAACTTTGATGGCTTATCAATAGAAGCTGCTGCATTAGACTGCTATTCCGTTAAACCCCGGTTTAATGTTTCCCCAACATTTTAAAACCACAAATAAGCACTATATATTGTACAAGTTGACTGGATTTAAGCCAAAAAGAAACTAGAAAAGATGATGACAGGTTTCTTAAGACTACTCAGACTGATTATAAATGATGATTTATTACCTAAAAACCCCTAAAAACTCCTCAAGAGCACTACAATGCTATCTAATGAACAACGCTGTAGCTATCATACTCCAAATATAGCCATGATGAACATTTTACTATACTAGCTTCAGAAAGACACAAAGCTGAAATATTCCAATGCCTGCGCAAGCGTCTGTTGTACTTCACATACTGACAGGCTTTGTGTCATCTAATTAATTAACTTTGAGAAACAGACTAGAAAAATTTAGATTTTTCCAGTGTTTTGAAAAAAAAAAAAAAAAAGGAAGGAGGAAGACTTCACAGGGGAGAAGGAAAGCCTCACCCACTACATTCGGAATAGCTGATGGACCAATACAGTTCCACAAGCTGCAAAAGTCTTCAAAAATAGGAAACGAAGAGGAAGAAATCCAGCCTTGCTCCCTCGCAGAGGCTCCTGCCCCAGAGTGCTCAAGAGATTCAGTCTGGCAAGTTGGGATCAGCTTCTTTTGGAAGGAAGACACGAGAACACGCTACTGAGAAAAAGTGGGCAATTCTTTACTTGTTGCAGCTGAGATCTGAGGCAAAAGTGCTTTTCCGACAGGTTCCAAGCCTGGACTGCTACAGACAGCATAGGAGCTTCTGTCTACTAAGTTCAACATGAAAAGGTCTATACTGCAGGCCTGGGGAATTCTGTATGAACAGCAGCAATAATACCTAGCTCTCGCACGGCAGTTTGCATAAGCAGACATCCAGACACTTCAGAGAGGAAGTCAGCAGCATAATCCCCATGTTACAGACAGGGGAACCGATTAAGAAATGCAGAGATGGAAATCACAGAGCAGGTGGCCAAATTTTTGTTTGTTTTTAAAGGAAAGCACAACAACATTTATAGGATATTAGTTAGACACTGAAATAAGCTCCCTCCTAAGGATGCAGACGCGCTGTCACTGGAGCTTTTTAAGAGCAGGACAGGCATAAAGCAGAAATGGCATAGACCTACTGGCCCCTCACCAGGAGCAGAGACACACCATTGGGGTCGACTCTTGAGGTCTCTTTGTGCCTCGTTTTTCCATGTACCGCAAGTGGAAGTGACCAAGCACATCCCAAATATCTGCTGCATATTTTCAGCAGATCCCCCTCTAGTATGTAAAGCACAACAATAAATGTTTAATCAAACCCAGCAAAGGGAAAACTTCCGTACCTTAGCTACACTAAAAACATATGAAATCAGGATAGGCCAGCTTAAAAACAAACACCTAAAAGCTCCAAGCTATACTTGGTACTCCATCTGGTACAACAGCCCGTTCCCCCAGCAACAAAAGGCTGATGCAGGAAAATCCTGAACAGGCCACACAACAATCTCCCAAACTTATTGTTTCTTCTACCACCCACCAATTAATCCTCCCCTGCCTCCCATAAAGACTTTCGGTCCTGTATGTTTTGTTCTTCATCCCATCTGTAAGTAGACATGCAAAAGTCCAATCTTTCTTATGAACTCAAAGAGCGCTTACACTGAATAAGTTGAACAAAAATGTCTTTTTCAAATTTTTAAAGGCAATAACATTCCATTATTTGCTCTTGCACTGTGAGAAAGGACAAACAAGGGCACACAACTCTTCTCTATCCTGTTCGTTATTTACCCTGGAACAGAAGAGTACGCATTTTAAATGATTTCTTCCAATATATACTATCACGCATTTGTCCACACTGCCTTTTATCTGCCATCTGACTTTGAAGTTCCTCACAGAGGTCTCAAGTCCCCACTATCCTGAATAGCTGACTCGGCTGACAGTTTTGCCATCTCATCACTCTCCCTCTTTTCTGAAAATTTAGCACTTATCTTAAGCACCTGACTCCCATCCAACTCAGCAGGGCACCAACTTTCACAGGGTGGCAAACTGACCCTCATTAAATAGAACATGTAGTTTGGTATTTGAAATTCCTTACATGAAAACCCAAATCCTCTCTCCTCACCAAATTTCCTGAGATATTATCACCAGAGGAACATTATGGATTTAGACGACAGAATCACGTAAGTTCTCCAAGCCATTTTTAAGCTTTTCCTAATGTAAGCCCCTAGAAGCTCTCCCAAGGAGCAGGAAACCCTTTGAGACACAACATAAGTGAACAGCAGTAAAGCACATAGGAACCCTCACTTTAATTGTCTACAACCTAACTACTGTCCCATACGACAACATGACCAAATTGAAGGAGGAGGGAAGTAGCCCTTGTTTGCACTTGGATTTTAATTCAACCCCTTCCACTCGCTGATAATATGTTTTGGTTTAGAATAATGTTGGGACACAGATGGCACCCAGCACTCCACAGTAGTTGCTAATTAAATACCAATACCCAGTGCATTCACAGCTCAAGTTTTAACACAAAGGCAGTTCAACGTCATGTCACAGAAGTTTGGCTGTTGCCTGCAGTTGAGACCAAACAGCAAGAGTTCCTTACTCTGTACACTTTGTGTACTTTATGATGGCTCTGGGGAAATAAAAACCTTAACATGGAGCGAATCTTGCCTAGGGGGGGCTATCAAATGGCATTCTTCAGGTCCAGAAATAGAGTTCTGCATCTGAGATGCTCTGCAAGAAATCCTTATTGTCATTTTCACCTGTTGCATGAGAAGTCAGCACTGGTGTTGGTAGAGAGGACTTGTGAGCTGGGGTAGGGGGAAAAGGCTGGTCATCATTCTCATTCAAGGACAGTCTGAAGGGTCCACGTTAAACATTTAAAGATAGCTATCCTGTCCTGCATCAAGCTCACTGACCTGAAAAACACAAGTGTCCCAAGTATGGTTTACCCTCTCCACTCAGAAGTTTCCTGTATCCTGCCAGACATACATGGAAGCAACACTCGGCAACTACACGAGCTTACCAAAACCTGCTGTGAAACAGAAGTTGAGCCGGGGACAGCATAGAGAACATTGTGCCTTCCATGTGCTCTCACCACCAGGTACCTGGCAACAGATGCTCTTTCCCCAGTCAGGAACCAACCAGTAACCTCACCGTGGCGAGGAATGCTCCCCCACACACACAACTTGAAACAGAGACACCAAATCACACACACACACACAGACCCACTCTCCGGACACCTCCCCATTCAAACAAGAAGCTTCTGCTTCCTGAAGCACCAACACGGCACCTTGGTTAAATGCTAAGCTCCCCTTCTCCAGCTGTGCTTTGGACTGCCGACTACCACAAATCAGCTCGGATGAAAAGACTGCTCCTCGCACACACAAAGCCAGCCCCGCTGCATTAACGCGGGTTATTTTTCGGGCAGAGATATAAGGGATATACAGAAACCCCCCGAGGAGCCCCAGAAAGGCCCACGGGGAGGCCTGCGAGTGCTGCCCGCCACCCTCCCACCGCACTGCGGCTGAGGCGCTCGTCAGGGAGCGCCAGGGGCCGCGCCGCGACCCGCGGCTGCTCACACCCTCCCTCAGGCAGCCGCCGCCCTGAGGGGGCTCTCCTCAGAGGAGGCCCCGCCGGAGCCCCCACCACCACCGGGCCCGCCTGCGGCCAAAGAGAGGGAGCCCCGGGCGGGGGGCGGCTGCCGGGACTCGGGCCCCGGCGAGGGGGAGGATAGAAGCCGCCACAGCCCACCGAGAGAGGGAGAGAGAAGAGGCGGCGGGAGGGGAAGCCATGACACGCCCGCGCGGCGCCCTCACCTGCCCGCCGCTCCGGCCGCCGCGCCTGCCGTCCCCGCGCCGCGCGCCCCTATTGGCCGCCCTCACGCCCTTCCCCGCGTCTCCATTGGTCGAGCCGCCGCCCTTCCCCGCGTCACGCTCTCCCATTGGTCCAGACGCCGCTCTTTCCTGCGCGCCGGCTCCCGCCCACTCGCGACAAAAGCTTTATTCAGGCGCTCGGAAGCGGACACGGACAGCGTGTTGGGGGGGGGGGCGGCTGCCTCCGGAGGCCGCGGGTTCGAGGCTGCCTCCCGCCTCTCCGCCCCGTGTGCTCGGCGCTGCGCACGCCACACCGCGGCCAAATCACCTCCCAAAAAAAGCCAAAAAAAGAGAAATATGGAAAGAAACAAAGTGCATGTGGTTTTTCCCTCTCAGTCCTCCCTCTTCCTCCATAGTCACTGCTAACTCACGCTAACAAACGCCACCCGAGGGCTGATTCCTTAGGACGGTAACAAATTCATCTCGCTTGTCCCTCCTATGGCCAAATACACCGGCAAACAAACCCACAGCCAGCAGGTGCTCTCCCCATCACCAGTGGAAGGATCTCCAGAAGGCATACAGGGATATGCTGTGTTTAATCCCCATGTGGGCACAGGCACATAGTTGGGGGGGCGCGATGTTAGCACGAGCCTTACGGCGGTGTTGTGGTCTGAGAAACCCACAACAATTTCTTGGTGTTCAGACAATTATTCTCTCACCCCATGAGCCCTCCCCACCCAGGAAGGGGAATCGGGGAAAAGAAACAAGGAAACCCAAGGGCTGAAATATAAACAGGTTTAATAGAATAAGACTGGATATTTAACATTAATAGTACTAAAATACCAATATTGATCCCAATACCAATATAAAATACACAAGGATTATACCCAGCCCATTCTATCCATAGAAGCCGTGCACTCCCTGCAGTGACAGCGAATGTGGGACCCCGCGAGCGCTGCGGCGTCGGGGGGAAGGGAAGGGCTCAGGGCTCCGGCACCGGGGCGAGGAGTTCCCGGGATGGCAGCCGTCACGGGAGGGAGAGGACTCCTCAGCGAACTTCCTAATTTATAGTGAATGTGCCGTTGATGGTATGCACTGACCCCCTTGGGCAGCGTGGGGCAGTGCCCGGGTCTCGCTCCTCCTCACCCCCGCACCCGGCGAGCTCGAAACCACTGAGACCTTGAAACCCGCAGACCATAGCTGGCTAGAAAGTGAATATTTTCACAAGTTGAGACACTGGAGTCTTCTAAAAGTGCAGTTTTCCCAGACATGAGAAGAGACCTTACTGAAAAGCAAAATTACTAAAAGAGGAATGAATCCCTTGTCGCTCAAACCAGGACGAGCAGATATCGCCGCTGACCCGGGATTCGCAGGGCAAGATCTGGGAAGCGGGAATTTTGTGGACCCCAACAGGGTCCATCCAACAGCCTGCTTGTGGACGAGCTGACAGGTGGACCTCGGCACTGCCCTGAAACGTCACCGCTCACACCCTCAGCACTCCATTCCTCCTCACTGTAATCGTGGCTTTTGCCTTCCTTTGGGCTTGTTTTAATGGGGCTCCCATTTGCTCAGCTCTCTCCGTATCCCACACCCTTTCTCTCCGGTGAAGAACGATTCCTGCTGCGGAAATCCATAGCACCACGGTCCGGCTGCAGCGACCTGCTCAGATTTGCGATACCCAGCGAGGGAAACGGCTGCAGCACCAAGATTTCCTACAGCCCTTCAAAGCCCAATGGATTTCCCCATTATTAAAGCCTCTACGTACAGAAGTTTTCCAGATTTGCCGGAAGTTTCCATGCCGAAGGCAGCCCCGAGCCCAAGCGGAGCGGTGGCCGGGGCTGCAGTTGCTCCTCCCGAATTGCTGAGTGCAGGCAGGGGGTCGGGCTGCATCCCTGCCCATCGATTCAGGGCTCTGCCCTCACCGCCAAGCGCTCGGACAAATTACATCCCAGCCTGCCCCGACACCAAAATCCAGATTTTCCCAAGGGGTTCTCCATGCATGGGGGCCGACAAGCATCAAACATGGCTTTCCTCAAAGGCTCCTGGGGGTTTCTTTTCCTTGCCTCACTAAATACGAGTTTTTTCCAAGCCTTCATACGTCATCTCCTGCCACTTCATTTGTTCCCAGTCGCAAGCATCACTTCGGGCATATAAAACCACCCAAGGTGGCCCTAAAATGTGTTTACCTGGGGAGCTGCCTGCCTCGGTGGTCTGCCCGTGCCCCGACCACCTGGATCGGGAGCATCTTGGACACACAGCAGAGATTTAGGAGCCCATCAGAGTGTGGGGTGGCCCATAAGTGCTTCTGCTATAAATTCCAGCCCTGCCGGGGGCTGCCCCAATTCCACCGGCCCTGCTTCAGATCTCCGAGGAGGCGAAGGTGACCCTGAATTTCCCCCCTGAGAAGCAGTTAGGTTGCTCTCCCTGCGCTGTGACGCTCGCCTGTTATTTAGCGGCGGCTAGCAACCCCCCAAAATCAATGTTTCCCAGTGCTGGGTGCCTGCCTGGCTCCCTGGAGTCCATGTTCTTTGTAAATCTGTAGTTTGAGCTCTTTCTGATGTATTTAGCACTAGACGCCGAGACTTGGCACATATAAAGTGTGTTTTCCCTGTGCCATGGGCTGATCCATGCCCCGGGGTGTGCTGCGTTTGGGCTTGGCCCCAGGGTGCCTGGTTACACCCTCCGCGGAGCTTCATCCCAAAAATTAGCGGGCAGAGAGAGCTCATGGCACCAGGGCGTTTGGGGCGGCCACTTTGAGGGGTATACCAGTCCCTGGCAGAGTGCGCTGGTGGGATGGGTATCCCGATGGGATGGATGCCTTGGTGGGATGGATGTCCTGATGGGATGGGTGTCCTGATGGGATGGAGGTCTTAGTGGGATGGATGTCCTGGCGGGACGGGTATCCTGATGGGATGGATGTCTTGGTGGGATGGGTGTCCTTACGGGATGGGTGTCCTGATGGGATGGAGGTCTTGGTGGGATGGATGTCCTGATGGAATGGATGCCTTGGTGGGATGGGTGTTCTTATGGGATGGATATCCTGATAGGATGGGTGTCTTGGTGGGATGGGTGTCCTTTATGGGATGGGTGTCCTGATGGGATGGAGGTCTTAGTGGGATGGATATCCTGGCGGGACGGGTATCCTGATGGGATGGATGTCTTGGTGGGATGGGTGTCCTTATGGGATGGGTGTCCTGATGGGATGGGAGCCTTGGTGGGATGGATGCCCTGATGGGATGGGTGCCCTGATGGGATGGGTGCCCAGGCAGGACGGGTGCCCTCGCAGGGTGGCCGTGCCACCCCAGCTATCCCTCAGCCTATCCAGGGGCAGCTCTCCAGCGGGAGCAGGAGGGTGCTGAGCGCCCCGGGGACAAGCGCTGGCGCCCCCCCGGGGCGGGCTGGGGGGAGCAGCGCCCCGTGCAGGGCGGAGGCCGCGGGGGGAACCGGGCACCGGCGGGGGCGGCGGGGCGGCGCTGGGGCCGGCGCAGGCAGGTGGCAGCAAAGCCTCAGGGAAGGGTGGCTGTCCCCCCTGCACGGCATGCCTGTCCCCTCTGTGTTGGGTGCCATCCCCTCTGCACAGGGCGTCTGTCACCTTTCCACTGGGTGCACAGGGTGCCTGTCCCCTCTCCACGGTGTGCTGTCGCCTCTGCACAGGGTGCTGTGCCCTCTACACTGGGTGCCATCCCCTCTGTACTGGGTGCACTGGGTGCCTGTCCCCTCCGCACTGGGTGCCATCCCCTCTGCATTGGGTGCACTGGGTGCCTGTCCCCTCCGCACTGGGTGCCATCCCCTCTGTACTGGGTGCACTGGGTGCCTGTCCCCTCCGCACTGGGTGCCATCCCCTCTGTACTGGGTGCACTGGGTGCCTGTCCCCTCCGCACTGGGTGCCATCCCCTCTGTACTGGGTGCACTGGGTGCCTGTCCCCTCCGCACTGGGTGCCATACCCTCTGTACTGGGTGCACTGGGTGCCTGTCCCCTCCGCACTGGGTGCCATTCCCTCTGTACTGGGTGCACTGGGTGCAATGTCCCCTCTACACAGAGTGCCTGTCCCCTCTGCGCTGGGTGTATTTACTCTCTGCACTGGGTGCCATCCCCTCTGTGCCGGGTGCACTGGGTGCCTGTCCCCTCCGCACTGGGTGCCATACCCTCTGTACTGGGTGCACTGGGTGCCTGTCCCCTCCGCACTGGGTGCCATACCCTCTGTACTGGGTGCACTGGGTGCCTGTCCCCTCCGCACTGGGTGCCATCCCCTCTGCACTGGGTGCACTGGGTGCAATGTCCCCTCTGCACAGGGTGCTGTCCCCTCTACACAGAGTGCCTGTCCCCTCTGCGCTGGGTGTATTTACTCTCTGCACTTGGTGCCTGTCCCCTCTGCACTGGGTGCCATCCCCTCTGTACTGGGTGCACTGGGTGCCTGTCCCTTCTGCACTGGGTGCCATCCCCTCTGTACTGGGTGCACTGGGTGCCTGTCCCCTCTGCACTGGGTGCCATCCCCTCTGTACTGGGTGCACTTGGTGCCTGTCCCCTCTGCACTGGGTGCCATCCCCTCTGTACTGGGTGCACTGGGTGCCTGTCCTCTCCGCACTGGGTGCCATCCCCTCTGCATTGGGTGCACTGGGTGCCTGTCCCCTCCGCACTGGGTGCCATACCCTCTGTACTGGGTGCACTGGGTGCCTGTCCCCTCTGCACTGGGTGCCATCCCCTCTGCATTGGGTGCACTGGGTGCCTGTCCCCTCCGCACTGGGTGCCATCCCCTCTGTACTGGGTGCACTGGGTGCCTGTCCTCTCCGCACTGGGTGCCATCCCCTCTGTACTGGGTGCACTGGGTGCCTGTCCTCTCCGCACTGGGTGCCATCCCCTCTGCATTGGGTGCACTGGGTGCCTGTCCCCTCTGCACTGGGTGCCATACCCTCTGTACTGGGTGCACTGGGTGCCTGTCCCCTCCGCACTGGGTGCCATCCCCTCTGTACTGGGTGCACTGGGTGCCTGTCCCCTCCGCACTGGGTGCCATCCCCTCTGTACTGGGTGCACTGGGTGCCATCCCCTCCACACTGGGTGCACTGGGTGCAATGTCCCCTCTGCACAGGGTGCTGTCCCCTCTACACAGAGTGCCTGTCCCCTCTGCGCTGGGTGTATTTACTCTCTGCACTGGGTGCCATCCCCTCTGTGCCGGGTGCACTGGGTGCCTGTCCCCTGCGCACTGGGTGCAGTGGGTGCAATGTCCCCTCTGCACACGGCGCCTGTCCCCGCTGCGCTGGAAGCATGTCCCCTCCGCACAGGGTGCCTGTCACGCCTGCGCAGGGTGCTCGTCCCCTCTGCGCCGGGCGCATTACCTCTCTGTGCAGGGTGCAATGTCCACTCTGCGCGCGGTGCGCGTCCCTTCTGCACAGGGTGCCCAGGGTGGGTGTCCCCTCTGCATGGCAGCGCCCGGGGCGCTGGGGACACACCAGCCTGGCGGGGCTGACGCGGAGCCAGAAGCGGTGCTGAGCGCGGTGGCCCCCCCGGGGTGCTGCACCCCACTGCCGGGCCGGGTGTGCGCCAGGGGACCCCCATCCCGCTCCCCGGGGCACGCGGGGGAGACGCACGGTCACCTCGAAGCGCCCCTGCCAGCCGAGCTGTGCTTGTCCTCCAGGGACTGGGCCCTGGATTGAGCGACACGGGGTTCATTTCTCCTCTCGTGCCTGGGAAAACTGCACTTTTAGAAGACTCCAGTGACTCAATTTGTGAAAATATTCACTTTCTAGCCAGCTGTGGTGAGCGGGTTTCAAGGTCTCGGTGTTTTTGAGCTCGCCGGGTGCGGGGGTGAGGAGGAGTGAGACCCAGGCACTGCCCCACGCTGCCCAACGGGGTCAGTTCATACCATCAACAGCACATTCACTATAATTTAGAAAGTTTGCTGAGGAGTCCTCTCCCTCCCGTGACGGCTGCCATCCCGGGAACTCCTCGCCCCGGTGCCGGAGCCCTGAGCCCTTCCCTTCCCCCCGACGCCGCAGCGCTCGCGGGGTCCCACATTCGCTGTCACTGCGGGGAGCGCACGGCTTCTACGGATAGAATGGGCTGAGAGTGATCTTTGTATATTTTATATTGGTATTGGGATCAATATTGGTATTTTAGTATTATTAATGTTAAATAACCAGTTTTATTCTATTAAACCTGTTTATATTTCAGCCCTTGGGTTTCCTTGTTTCTTTTCCCCGATTCCCCTTCCTGGGTGGGGAGGGCTCACGGGGCGAGAGAATAATTGCCTAAACGCCAAGAAATTGTTGGGGGTTCTTCAAACCGTAACGGGCCGGACAGAGCACACCGGCCTCGTCTTGCATCAAACCTTTATTCCCACCACCCTCCTGCCGGACACAGCTGGGCACAGGCTGAGAGCAACTCCCGCTTCATTCCAAATTAGATATTTTTTTTTTCCCCCCTAGAACACACTCCCGGCGGGAGCAGAAAGCCGCCAGCCGCCTCACCGAGAGCGGCCGCGGGCAGAGCTAGGTGCTGGCCACATCCCAGGCCAGCGTCTCCCATGGGTGCCCGCACCGCTCTTGTGGCTTTCCCCACCCCAAATCACCCTGGGGAGGCTGGAAGGGGTTCGGGGGGTACAGCTCTCGGGCAGCCACCCTGTGCAGGCAGAGCCCCCAGCGGTTGGGGGGGGCTGGCAGCCACGCATGCCCACGTCCCACCCCGGCACAGCACCGGGAACGAGGGAACGGTTGATGCCTGGAGGGGTTCCTGAGAGGGGAAACCCCATCCGCACCCCGCTGTTGTTTCTGCCGTGGGATGCGGGTGCCCGATGCGGGGCAGGGGGCTGAGCCCGCAGCCCCCCCGCTGCCCCGGCCAGGCTCGCACACAGCCCGGCAGTCTCGGTTTCCAGCAAAGCATCTTCCCATGAGATGGGAATTGGGTTGTTTTGGTTTTTTGTTTTTAAAATGCATTTAGGGCACGGCAGGCGCTCGAGCCCCATTCTCCACGCCAGGCCTGGGTGGCGGCGGGCGGCGCTGGGAGGCTGCTCGGGCGAAAGGCGCACGGGAATGCAATAAGGCACCACGTTTAAAGGCAAACGGGCGCCGCGCATCGCTTCTCTCACCTGCCATGCTGGGTGCTCGGCACCCGATGCAGACCCACCCGCCGAAGCCGGGCAAACCTGCGGGGAAGGGGCCAGCAGCTCCCCTGGGGCACCCCGGGAAGGGGCTGAGCATTAGGAAGTGGTACCACCATGGTCCACCCCCCACCCCTCCTTGTGCCACCCAGGCTGGCAAAAAGGACCGCGTGGGTATTCAGGCGCCCCAGTTTTGGGGTTGCCCCAGCGTGTTCCTATTTAAATTCACCTTGTCACTAGCCAGCAAGGGCTGGAGGGGACACCCCGGCCAGGCTGAGCTGTTGTCCCCCCCCCCGCCTGCCTGGAGAGGCAGGGAAGGAAGGGGTGAGGGCAGCGGGGTGCCAGCGCTGGCAGCGGCGCTGGGAACCTGCCGGGGCGCACCCAGGGGACGCGTACGGGCAGGCAGGGGCAGCCGCCCCAGCCCGCGGCGGAGGCTCCTGTGCATAAAAAGCCACTCTTTCACTTGGCAGAGGCTTTCGGAAGCAAAACACAGCCCACGCACCTTCCCACCATCTGTGTGTGTGTCCCCCGCCGCCACCAGCTCCCAGCACCCACCGTGAGGGCGTCCCAGCGCTGCGTTTAACCCAGGCAAGGCTTAGTCACGGCCAGCGCTGTCTGCCCTCCCGGGCCTGGGGGGGGTCACAGCAGCTCCAAGGAAGGTGCTCCCCAAAAAGCGGGCTGGGGAAAAAAAAAAAAAGTGCTCCACAGTCACGCCTGAGGCAGGACAGGAACCGGAGCTGGAGGTATTTGGGACAGGGAAGCGTCCCTTTGGGGATGGATCTGCTCCGCAGAGGGGTCAGGAGTTCGCAAGGCACCAACTTTTAGGGAAGAAGTTTGTCCCCGTCCATGAGACGGCCACGTCCCCACTGGGGTTCATCCCAACGCCTTTAGCTGTCACTCTCCCACCCACCATACTTGTTCCCACAAGCTCTTCTCCTCCAGAAGCCCCCGGGGGGTGGGAGCCCCAGGGTGATGCGGAGACACCCGCCACGAAGCCAGAGAAAGGCAGGGGGGGCCTGGAGCCCCCCCAGGGCACGTCACCCCTGTCCTCACCAGGGGACCCGCACCTTAGAGATGCCCAGAGCCACCCCACATGGCACAGGAGGTCCATCCTCTGCCCCGAGAAGGCGCTTTTCTCCCCCAGGGAGGCGCAGAGCCCACTCAGGGAAGGTCACAGGGGTGTTTGCGAGCAGCCCCCCGCCCCAGCGACAACTCCCACGCAATCACGAGCGGCGACAGGGCTCAGCCCAACAGCAGCACGCGTACCTCCAACCAAAACTCCTTTATTTCCGTCCAGTTTCACCACTAGTACAGAAGATACAAAAAAAAACATGTAAAAATAGGCTTTTTTGTGTCCTCCCCCCGTTCCCCCCCCCCCACCATCCCCGAAGCGTGGCGGCTATGTACAGGCGGAGGCGAGCGGCTCAGTGGCAGCAGCTGCACTTGCTGCTGGCCGGCTCCTTGCAGACGCAGCCCTTGGCGCAGTTGCTGCAGCTGGCGGGGCAGCAGGAGCAGCAGCCGGGGGGACACACACACACACGAGAGTTAGGGGGGGTGCGGGAAGGGATGGGGGTTCCATGGGGTCGGGAAGGGATGGGGGTTCCATGGGGCAGGGGCAGCCTCCGGAGAGTGGGAACATCCCCCCCCCCCCACCGCCATGGGCAGGGCTGTGATGCCAATGGGACAGTGGTTGGGGGTCTCCACGGGGGTTCTACGGGGCAGGGGCACCCCCCAAAGGGGAGTAGGGGGGGATCTCCGGGGGGGGGGGGGGGCAGGAGAAGAGGGAAGGGTCCCCATGGGGGTCCTATAGGGCAGACGCAACCCCGTGGGGGAGTGGTGGGGTCTCCATAGAGGATCCTATGGGGCAAGGAGGCAGTTCCTCTATGGGGCAAGGGTCAGGAGGTCTCCATGGGGGTCCACCAGGGCAAGGAGAGGTTCCCCTGTGGGGCAGAGGGGTGTGCATGGGGGTCCACCAGGGCAAGGAGGGGTTCCCCTGTGGGGCAGGGGGTGTCCACGAGAGTCCACCAGGGCAAGGAGGAGTTCCCCTGCGGGGTACGGTGGTGTCCATGGGGGTCCACCAGGGCAAGGAGGGGTTCCCCTGTGGGGCAGGGAGTGTCGATGGGGGTCCACCAGGGCCAGGAGGGGTTCCCCTGTGGGGCAGGGGGGCCTCCATGGGGGTCCACCAGGGCAAAGAAGGGCTCCCCTATGGGGCAACCTGAGTCCCCCCCCCTTCACCGGGCCGTGCCCCCCCCCCACTCACTCTTGCGGCAGCTCCGGCAGCGGCAGTTCTTGCACTTGCAGGACCCGGCGCAGGAGCAGGAGTCACCTGAGGCGGGACAACGGCCGTCAGCCGGGACCCGACGGGACGGGACGGGACCGGACCCGACGGGACGGACACTTACCGGCAGCACACGTGCAGTCCTGGGGGTCCATGGTTCGCCTGGGCTCGGTTTGGTTCGTACAGTCCCCTGAAGTCTCGGTCTGTCCCGCAGCGGTAACCGCGCACCGCCGCCCGCCCTCTATTTATGGGGCGGAGGCGCGGGGCGGCGCTCGGCGCTGCGCACGGCGGGGCGTGACCGTGCGCAGCCGCGCCGTGGGGCCGTGCTCAGCGTGGGGCCGTGCTCAGCGGGTGGCAGTGCCGTGGGGCCGTGCGCACCGCGGGGCAGTGCCGTGCGCACCCCGGGGCCGTGCCGTGCTCACCCTGAGGCAGTGCCGTGCGCACCCCGGGGCAGTGCCGTGCTCACCCTGAGGCAGTGCCGTGCTCACCCCGGGGCCGTGCCGTGCTCAGCCCGGCTCATGGCCCTGCCAACCCCCCCCCCACCCCGGTGCTCCCAGCCAGGGCTCCCCCCCCCCCCTCCCCGCGGCTTTTTCCTGCCACCCGGCAGGGTGCTGCATCGCGCCCCAAAATGCAGGAAGGTGCCACGGAGGGGGTGCCGGCGCTGCCACCGCACCTTGCCGTCCTTCCAGACCCTTCCCAGCCCTCTGCGGCCCAAGGTGGGGTGAGGCTGTGCCCTCCCCACCACCCTTGGGGTGGAAGTGGGTGTCCCCCGGGGTGCGACACCCTCAGCATCACTGTCGGGCAGCCGCCGTGGGGCTGGGGTGCTCGGCGGGCCCCCCCCCCGGGAGGGGGTGAATGTTGGGGCGCTGGGGTGCAGTGCGGGAGTGCGGCGCGGCTGCCGGGGTGCTGCTGGGAATCCCCGAATCCCAGAGTGGTCAGGGCGGGAAGGGCCCTCTGGAGCTCCCCCAGCCCAACCCCCTGCCAGAGCAGGGTCACCTCCAGCAGTGGCACAGGACGGCGTCCAGGCGGGTTTGGGATGGCTCCAGAGTGGGAGACTCCCCCACCTCTCTGGGCAGCTGTGCCACTGCTCTGCCACCCACAAAGGAAAGAAGTTCCTCCTCATGTTAAGATGGAACTTTCTATGCTCCAGTTTGTGCCCGTTCCCTCTTGTCCTGTCACTGGGCACCACTGGAAAAAGACTGTTCCCATCCCCCTGGCACCCTCCCTTGGAGTATTTATAAACATTGATAAGATCCCCCCTCAGTCTTCTCTTCTCCAGACTAAAAAGCCCCAATTCTCTCAGCCTCTCAGCCTTTCACGACTTCGTGGTGTTTTTTTCCCCGCTTTGTCGCGGTGTTGACATGTTTACGTGCTGACCGGCTTCCACCGCTCACACCCGCGGCCGCCTTGGCAGCCGGCAGGGGAAGCGGTGGCCGGGCCAGGGACACGCCGTCCCCACGCCTGCGCCCGGTGCTCGTGGTGGTGGTGGTGGTGGTTTGGTTGAAAACAGGGCAATTTTGGGCTCGGAGGTGGTGCCCGGGCCAGAGGGCACTGGGATGGAGGAGCAGGTCGGTGGCCCTGGGAGGTTGTGCCAGAGGATGGCTCGTGCTTGTTTGCAAAAACACTGATTTATTTTTATTATTATTTTTTTTTTCCTGGCAGTGTGTCGCAGGCGGCGGCGGTGGGGGGGTGTGTGTGTGTGTGGGTGTAAACACGAGGCTAAGCCAGCAGGCGTTGCGCTCGCCACTGGCGGAGCGGGAAAGGAGGAGAGGTGAAATCACGGCGCACGTGTGGTCTTACTGCACATAAACGCGGGTTGTGAAATCGCTTCCCGAACAGACCACCCCCCCCCCCCGCCATGCCATGCACGGTGCTGCCGGCTGGGACGTGCTCCCCCCACCCCCCCATCACGGATGGGCGCTGGTGCACCCCGGTTTGACGGAAGGAGATCCCCCCACCACCACCCGAAATGGGGATGGGGTGAGCGTGCAGGGGTGAGGCGGTGGGGGAGGCAGGAGAATTCCCAGATTTCTGGGAATCCTTGCATGTCACCCATGGAGGGGCTGTCCCAGATCCTGGGACACGTGGCCGCAGCATCCCCTTCCCCGTCACTGCGAGCGGGAAGGGGCAGCGCGGTGTCCCCACAGGACCGTGTGTGGAGCCGGGCTGGGAAAAGAGCCCGGAAAACGCCCTCTTTCCCAATCGGGGCATTTCCACTGAATAATCGGAATTGGAAATCAGAAGTTGAACACTGGAAATTGGAAATTGGAAATGTCCCAGGTGAGACAGGGAGGGGTGAGCCGTGTCCCCGCTCAGTGAGCCGCAGGTTTGCCAAAAAGCCGGGGTGCAGGGCACGCGCCGGATGCCAGCGGGGAGAGGGGACCTCGGGGGGGTTCCCGCGTCGTTGCTGGTACTGCCGTTTCCCGGGGCCGGCAGGGAGCGGTTAATCCCGAGGCTGTGCCCGTGTAAGAGGAGTGCCGGGTCCAACTCTGATTTTATGGCAGCTGTGGAGCGAGCAGAGGGACCGCAGCTGCCGAGCACGGGGCTCAGGGCTCGGAGCTGAGCTGCTGTGCCCCCCGTCTGCCCCCCGGTTCCCACACAGGCAGGGGACAGCATCCGATAGCTGCTCTCCACCAGGCTGCTGTGAGGCACGGGGACAGGCAAGGGGCAGACCCACGGGGCAGGACCGATGCAAACCCCCTCCCAGCGTGGGCGAGGGATCCAGTGGGATCCCCCACAAAATCCTTCTCTCTAAATTGGAGGGAGATGGATTTGATGGAGAGACTGTTCGGTGGATATATGGAATTGGCTGGGTGGTCACATCCAGAGAGTAGCGGTCAACGGCTCAATGTCTGGATGGATGCCAGTGATGAGTGGTGTCCCTCAGGGGTCCATACTGGGACCAGTACTGCTCCGTATCTTCGTCAAGCACATAGGTGGAGGGATCGAGGGCACCCTCAGCAAACGTGCAGATGACACTAAGCTGAGTGGTGCGGTTGACACTCCCAAGGGATGGGATGCCATCCAGAGGGACCTGGACAAGCTGGAGAAGTGGACCAATGTGAAGCTCATGAGGTTCAACAAGGCCAAGTTTAAGGTCCTGCACGTGGGTCGGACTGGGGGATGAAGGGATTGAGAGTGGAGAAGGACTTGGCAGATGACAAGCTGGCCATGAGCCGGTGATGTGCGCTGGCAGCCCAGAAAGCCCCCGGCACCCCGGGCTGCATCCCCAGCAGCGTGGCCAGCGGGCGAGGGGGGGACTGTGCCCCTCTGCTGCGCTCTGGGGAGCCCCCCCTGCAGCGCTGCCTCCAGCTCGGGGGGGGGCCCAACAGCAGAAGGACGCGGAGCTGTTGGAGCGGGGCCGGAGGAGGGCCCGGAGATGCTGCGAGGGCTGAGCCCCTCTGCGGGGAGGACAGGCTGGGAGAGGGGGGGTTCAGCCTGGAGAAGAGAAGGCTCCGGGGAGACCTCAGAGCCCCTTCCAGTGCCTAAAGGGGCTCCAGGAGAGCTGGGGGGGACTCTGGGTCAGGGAGGGGAGTGATGGGATGAGGGGGAACAGTTTTGCACTGAAAGAGGAGAGGTTTAGGTGAGATATGAGGAAGAAATTCATGACTGCGAGGGCGGTGAGCCCCTGGCGCAGGCTGCCCCTAGAAGCTGTGGCTGCCCCATCCCTGGAGGTGTCCAAGGCCGGGTTGGACGGGGCTTGGAGCACCCTGGGCTGGGGGGAGGTGTCCCTGCCCAGGGCAGGGGGGTTGGACTAAGTGGCCTTTCAAGGTCCCTTCCAACCCAAACCATTCTGTGATTCTATGAAACCCCCTGGGGACAGCGAGGCAGGAAGGATGCCCTCAGCCCCGCTGGTTAAACCGCACGGTGGGGATAACTCCCATCAGCAGCCTCTCCTTCCCATTCGGTGTGGGCTCACCAACAATGTCTTTGCCTGGTTGGCGCTCAAATCTCTCCAGCTAGGAAGGAATAAAGATAACCCTGCTATTTGCAGCAGTGAGTTTAGTTTGACGCTCCCGAGCTGATGCTGCACCCTGCCTGCGGCATGCCTGCCCTGCCCTACGTTCAGCCACCGGCGTAGGGACGTGCTTCACGCCCATCGGAAGCAGTGGCGTGATGGTGACATCTCAGGGGACACCCTGAGGACAGAGCCCTCCTGGAGGAGCAATGGGGGATCCCCTGGGCGTTGACACCGTAAGCAGCTGGTGGGCTGAGTCCTGGCAGCAGAGGCTGGATGGATCAGGAAGGGGTTTGCAGCTAAAAAGAAGCCACAAAAAGCAGAATTTCGGGAGTGCAGGGACAGGCAGGAGCCCTTGTGTGGCCTGGGAAGAAGCCCGGTGCAATGTGGCACCTGGAGTGTGGCATGCTGGCAGCGGCGTGGCTGCGCTTGGGCAGGGCAAGCATCACACCCCAGAGTGGGCATCACATCCCATAGCGGGCATCGCAGCCTGGCACGGGCATCGCAGCCCGTTGCAGGCATCACATCCCGTTGTGGGCATTTGTTATGGTTTGAGAAACCCGTAACAACTTGTCGGCGTTTAGGCAATTATTCTCTCACCCCGTGAGCCCTCCCCACCCGGGAAGGGGAATCGGGGAAAAGAAACAAGGAAACCCAAGGGCTGAAATATAAACAGATTTAATAGAATAAGACTGAACATTTAACATTAATAATACTAAAAAACCAATATTGATCCCAATACCAATATAAAATATACAAAGATCACCCTCAGCCCATCTATCCGTAGAAGCCGTGCGCTCCCCGCAGTGACGGCGAATGTGGGACCCCGCGAGCGCTGCGGCGTCAGGGGGAAGGGAAGGGCTCAGGGCTCCGGCACCGGGGCGAGGAGTTCCCGGGATGGCAGCCGTCACGGGAGGGAGATAACTCCTCAGCAAACTTCCTAATTTGTAGTGAATGTGCCGTTGATGGTATGAACTGACCCCGTTGGGCAGCGTGGGGCAGTGCCCGGGTCTCGCTCCTCCTTGTCCTCGCACCTGGTGAGCTCGAAAACACCGAGACCTTGAAACCCGCTCACCATAGCTGGCTAGAAAGTGAATATTTTCACAAATTGAGACACTGGAGTCTTCTAAAAGTGCAGTTTTCCCAGGCATGAGAAGAGAAATTGGTCCTGTGTCACTCAAACCAGGACAGCATTTTATCCTGGCATGGGGACCCCATCCCATTGCAGGCATCGCACCCTGGCATGGGCATCACACCCCATCGTGGGTATCACAACCCATTTGGGGTGTTGCACGCTGGCATGGGCATTGCAACCCATCACAGGCATTGCATCGCATCACGGGCATTGTACCCTGCTGTGGGCATCATGTCCCACTGTGGGAACTGCACCCTGGCGTGGGCATCCCAACCCACCGTGGCCATCGCAACCTATCACAGGCATCGCACCACAGTGTGGGCATTGCACCCCCTGGTGGGCATCGCACCTTGATGTGGCATTGCAACCTGTCATGGGCATCACAACCCATCATGGGCATCACACCACAGTGTGGGCACTGCACCCCATGGTGGGCATCGCACCTTGGCATGGGCATCACAATCCTCCGTGGGCATCAAAACCCATCATGGGCATTGCACTGCAGTGTGGGCACTGCACCCCCTGGTGAGCATCGCACCTTGGCATGGGCATCGCAACCCATCATGGGCATCGCAACCCATCACGGGCATTGCATCACAGTGGGGGCACTGCACTGCATGGTGGGAATCGCACCTTGGTGTAGGCATTGCAACCCACCGTGGGCATCGCAACCCATCATGGGCATTGCACTGCATATTGGGCACTGCACCCCCTGGTGGGCATCACACCTTGGAATGGGCATCACAACCCACCGTGGGCATCACAACCCTTTACGGGCATTACACCGCAGTGTGGGCACTACACTGCATGGTGGGAATCGCACCTTGGCATGGGCATCACACCCAACTGTGGGCATCACACCCCATCATGGGCATCGCACCACAGTGTGGGCACTGCATGCCCTGGTGGGCATCGCAGCTTGGCATGGGCATCGCAACCCACCGTGGGCATTGCACCGCAGTGTGGGCACTGCGCCCCATGGTGGGCATTGCACATTGGCATGGGCATCACAATCCACTGTGGGCATCACAACCCACCGTGGCCATCGCAACCCATCACGGGCATTGCATCGCAGTGTGGGCACTGCACTGCATGGTGGGAATCGCACCTTGGCATGGGTATCACAATCCACTGTGGGCATCGCACCACATTGTGCACACTGCACACCATGGTGGGCAACGCACCTTGGTGTGGGCATTGCAACCCACCGTGGGCATCGCAACCCATCATGGGCATTGCACTGCATATTGGGCACTGCACCCCCTGGTGGGCATCGCACCTTGGCATGGGCATCACAACCCTTTACGGGCATTACACCGCAGTTTGGGCACTGCACTGCATGGTGGGAATCGCACCTTGGCATGGGCATCACACCCAACTGTGGGCATCGCACCACAGTGTGGGCACTGCATCCCCTGGTGGGCATCGCACCTTTGCATGGGCATCGCAACCCACCGTGGGCATTGCACCGCAGTGTGGGCACTGCGCCCCATGGTGGGCATTGCATCTTGGCATGGGCATCACAATCCACTGTGGGCATCACAACCCACCGTGGCCATCGCAACCCATCACGGGCATTGCATCGCAGTGTGGGCACTGCACTGCATGGTGGGAATCGCACCTTGGCATGGGTATCACAATCCACTGTGGGCATCGCACCACATTGTGCGCACTGCACACCATGGTGGGCAACGCACCTTGGTGTGGGCATTGCAACCCACCGTGGGCATTGCAACCCATCATGGGCATCGCACTGCATATTGGGCACTGCACCCCCTGGTGGGCATCGCACCTTGGCATGGGCATCGCAACCCATCATGGGCATCGCACTGCAGTGTGGGCACTGCACTGCATGGTGGGCATTGCACCTCGGCGTGGGCATCGCAACCCATCATGGGCATTGCACCACACTGTTGGCACTGCACCCCCTGGTGGGCATCGCACCTTGGCATGGGCATCACAATCCACCGTGAGCATCGCAACCCATCATGGATATCGCACCACAGTGTGGGAACTGCACCCCCTGGTTGGCATGGCACCTTAGCATGGGCATCACAATCCACTGTGGGCATCGCAACCCATCATGGGCATCACACCGCAGGGTGGGCACTGCACCTTTGCATGGGCATCGCAACCCATCATGGGCATCACACCGCAGGGTGGGCATCGCAACCCGTCACGGGCATCCAGGTCACCTGGGGCTCTCTGCGGCGGCGCCCCGCCGGGCTGGCAGAGGGATATGTTGGGTGGTTCTGCCAGCCGGTTCAACTAAACCGCCAGGAGGAAAACGAAACCTGTTTCCCCACCGCCCCACCTGCTGTGGAAACGTTACCCCTGGAAATGGGCAGGGCCGCAGCGGTTATTACTCTGTGGGTGAAGGCTTGTAATAACGAGCTGCTCATTAGCCCCGAGGATTTCTGGTGGAGGAGAGAGCATGGGATTTGCCCTTGGGTAATAACAGGGCGGGGGGGGGGTGGGAAACCCAACCTATAAATTACTTTGTTGTGCAGGGAAAGTGTTAAAACAAGAGTCAGAGCTGCTGGTAGGGAGGGCAGAGCCAAGAGTGGAAGAAAAGAGGAAAAATAAGACGCGGGCTCTTTGCCATGACCCCCCAGACACGTTGTGCTCCCGCGCCCCCGGGAAACCGCCCCCTCCAACAGAAGTGCCAGGTTCCTTAGAGACCTTTATATACACATCACTTTATTCAGGTAGCTTATTACACGTCACAAGTGACAAACACTAAAGATATCTGAACATATATATAAAAAAAAAAAAAAAACAAACCCCAACATACACAATAAGGTTACTATTCTTCAGCCCCCCAGATGTGCAGCACCCCCAGATGTGCAGCCGGGGGTCCCTACTTGCAGCAGCTGCACTTGGCGGAGGGGGGGCCCTTGCAGACGCAGCCCTGCGCGCACTTGGCGCATCCCGCCGGGCAGCAGGAGCAGCAGCCTGGAGAAGGGGGGAGAAAAATAAGTCAGCAGCATTCCCGGGGGGGGGGGGGTCTCCGGGTGGGATTTGGGGGGATCCCGTGAGGGATGGCCGGTTTGGAGACCTCCCCCCGACCCCTTTTTAGCAGCATCCCCATCCCCGGCATCAGCTCCTGGGGTGATTTTGCAGCCAGGGCCGGCACTGGGGAGGCAGCAGGAGGGTGTGGGACCCCCAAAGGCTCACCAGGCCCCCCCTGACCCCCCGGCCAAACCCTCCCACACACGGCTCTGCCCAGGGCTGACGGCATCAGGAGCAGCCGGAAGAAATCCCGGTGCCGGTTTCCTCCCGGGGCATCCCCTTGTGCTGAGCCTTGGGCAGCAGCGAGGGGTACGCTGAATTTTGGGGTACACTGGGTGGCTTTTATTGCCTGCCAGGGGAGGCGGGGGGGGGGGAGAAATTGGGGGGTGGAAATTCACCCTGTGCTCCTTTGGGGGCAACAAAAAAAACCCCAGGAGGAATAAACTCAACTCGGGCAATGCTGAGCCTGATTTGATTCCCTGCGACCAGGGATGTGCAGTGAAAACCCCCACGAGTGTTTCTGCCCCCCACCCCCCGCCGTGGGGCTCGGGAACCCCCCCCCCTTTTACCTTTTTTGCACGATGTGCATTTGCAGTTTTTGCATTTGCAGTTGTCCCCGCAGGTGCAGGTGCCACCTAAAGCACAGGGAAAAGGAGAAAAAGGGTTGAGAGGAGGTGCTGGGAGCTGGGGGCGGGAGTGCTCCGGGGCAGGGGCAGCATCGCCGCCCCTCTGAGCATCCCCGGGGCTGATGCTTCGGCCCCGCTCGGCGCGGAGGTCGCGGCATTGCCGGGGCGATGCTCCGGCTGCGACACCGCAGCGCCGGGAGAGGATTTTAGCAACCGGCCTGGCCGGCGGGAGAACCACCGAGCGAGCGCCGGGGATGGCAGAGGAGGGCCGGCGAGCGGCAGCGGCGGTGGTCCCGCCGGGATGCTCTGCCTCCCGCAGCCCCCCGGGGGGCCGCGGCGGAGGGAAGCGCTGCCTTACCCGTGGCGCAAGGGCAATCTTGGGAGTCCATGGCTGCCTGGGCTGGGTGCCGGCTGTCGGAACCGCTGGGCGATGGGCAGAGGAGCTTTGGCAGGGCTCGGCAGCCGCCTGCTATTTATCCCTGGCCGGGCGAGAGCGAGTGCAAAACCTCCGCCCCTCGCAGCCTGCGCACGGCGCGGCCCCGCGTCTGCCCCGGGCGCTGCTGATTCACTCCCCGGGTGGCCGGGCAGGACCGAGGGTTCCCGGGTCCCGCCTTGTCCCCCCTCCCCGGGGTGCCAGGGGCAGCAGGGAGGACTATCTGGGTGACCACTGCTCTCTGCTGAGATGGTTTAGGGGGGTGTGTGTGTGTGTGTGTGCAGAGAACGGCCAGCTCTCATCACACGAATGGCACCTGCCTTAGGAGCGCCGCTCTGCTCCCAGGGGCCGGGGGCTGAGAGGGTACACTCAGGGGGGCCCCCCACAGCCCATCCCTTTGCCAAAATCAATGTGCCAAGCCCCCAGATGTCTCAGGAGGGTTGCGTTGATCCCAGGGCTGCTGGGAACTCTCAGCCCCCTCCTCCCAGTGGCGTGATGGGGAGCTGGCACAGTGGGGTGACAGTGATGCGGTCCCAGCCCCAGACCCCGTTCCCTGGCTCCGACACCCTCCCCGCGAGCGGGAGAAGCAACAAGCTGGACTGGCCCGGCCGGAGCCTGCCGTGCCCTCCCAGCGCCCCGGGACGGCGGCACCCACGTCCCCTTGGCGCCACGCATGGCACCTCGGGGGCTCCCCCCGTCTCCTTCCCGGCTGCGGTGGCTCTGTCCCACTCGTCTGAATTAATTTCCGTGCCCCATTAGCCGGGTGTGCAGGGGCAGAGGGTGGCGGGTGAGCTGCCACCACCCTGGTCAACTCCTCCGGCGGGTTTTACCCACCCACTCGAAAGAGCGGTGAGGGTTTGGGGTGGAAGGCACGAAAAAAAAAGAATTAAAATGATGCTTTCTGAGATTTTGGGTGAGGGGAGGGACTTGCCCCAGGGCCAAGAGGCACTGCCACCCGTGGAGCATCCTTCCTCCTCACCCCCGGGGTTTTTGCGCACCCTGGTGTCGGTGGTACCCCATCCCAGCTGCCCCGTGCTCCGAAACTCCTCCGCTTCGGGGTTTTACCCAGCCTGGGTTTTTGCCTGTGGCGCCTGGCTAAGGCGGTTTGTTGAAGGCGATGCTAATCCAGCCGAAAGAGCGGGCCGGGGAGTATTTTTACCACCCAGCTGTCTGGGCATGTTGGGAGCTTGTCGAGTGACTTGGTGGGGAGCGGTGCCAGCGCCCCGACTCGGCGTCTCCTCCAGCCCAGCCAGGCCAGGGTGGGAAATCGGGGATGTAAAAACCCGAGGAAAACGGAGCCGTTGGGCCCCTTCCTCGCCGCTGGCAGTGTCTCGTCAGTGCCCCAGCATGCCAGCCCTGCGGTCGTGTGAGTGTCACGCTGCTGTTGATGCACCGGGGCGTGATGGCAGGGGACGGTGCCAGGGACCAGGCGCGTGCCAAGGGTGTCAGTCGCTCCCGCGGGAGCAGGGAAACACAAACGTGCCGGGGAACACACGTGCAAGTGGCCACCCGCCGTCCCCGGCTATGGCCTGGGGTGCTGGGGGTGTCAGGGCAGAGGGGGGGACATCTCCTCGGGGTCCCACACACGCTCTGCTCCTGAAATAACCAGCCCAGGACTCCCGCGGTGCGGGAATATGCCCGGGGAAATGCTTCTAGCTGTGTCGTGGTGAGTACATGGGGAACAGCAATGCCACCGCGGCGTCCGCTGTGTCCTCCCGCACTGCCCGGCCCCCTTGGCCACCCAGGCAATGCTGCGGCGTTGGCAGATTGCCCCTGGCCCTGGCCCTGGTGGTGGCCCAGGGATGCGGGGACAGGCAGTCCCTCCAAAGTGGTCCCTCTCCTCCAGCCTGGTGGGAGGAAGGCGAAGCCTGCGCCGCTGGTGGAACAGGACATCGGCTGTGCTGTGCGACCCCTGCACGGACAGGGCAGAGGAAAAGCTCTCCGGCACCTGCTCTGGGCTCCGACCTCTGCCCCTTTTCCCATCTTTCCTTCCTTTCACTGCGTGGAGGAAAAAAGCATCTTCCAGGTGATGCAGGACTGGAGGTCAGGGCTTCGGGAGGTCTTCTGTTGCTCCTGGTCTGTCCTGTAATTCATTTGGGATGCTGCTGGAGCAGTGGGTTGTTAATCCGACACGGGTCAGCCTGGCCGCCTCCAGGAGCAGCCTGTAACTGGGGTGATGAGCTGCAGAGCCGGGACCCCCGGGAGACCTTCCTGATGCTTAAATACCCCCCGTTACAACGCCCTGGGAGCCCCAGTTTGCCTTTTGGCCCCTGCCTTCTGTTCGCTGGGAGATCCCGGGGGTTGCCCATGGTTTAAATAAGCCTGATGCTGCTCCCCAGTGCCGAGCGGAATGGGCAGGATCCCTGCGCGGCAATTATTTGCCAGCCCTTGCCATGCCAGAGCCGTACCCCTCAGTGGCCGTGTCCCCTGCGTGGGATTCCTGGCTCTGTCCCCAGGCATATCTGTGGCAATCACCCCAAGACTGTTGGGCAAATTAACGCGGGTGAGTCAGCGGGATGCTCCGGCGCTCCAGGCAGAGCCGGAGGTGATGCTCGCCGGTGGGAAGGTGATGGCTGAGCTGGAGTAATGGCTCTGCAGGGCCTGGCAGGGACCGGGCTCCCCGGGAAGGAGCGATGGAGGCTGGCAACCTTCAGGGAGATGCGGTGGAGGCACCCGTCCCTGCGACAGGCGCCTGCGACACCCAGGGTGCCTAGAGCCGATTGCCGAAAGCCACGGGACGGTGCCGGGGCTGGTGCCGGTGGCTGGCCGTGACTCAGCGCTGGTGCCAGGCAGGCGTGGAGGAACGGGCAGCAGCCAGCTCCCGAGGAGGTGACAGGTCTGCCCTGACTCCCCGCTGAAGGACGTGCGGCTCCAGTCACCCGCAATCCGGCCGCGGCACGTGATGAACCCGCCTCTGCCTCCGGTTGCCTGCGATTTTCTGCCGCCATGTCACCTTCTGGGGACACCGGAGATAACTTTAGGTCCCCCTCTCCTCTCTCCGAGGGCACGTGTCTCCCCAAAGTGCTCGGTCCGGGCGCATCGTCCCCTCCCGAGCACTGCCGGCTTCGGTGACCCGTCCTTCGGCCAGCAAAACACCGTGGCTCAAATCGGTACAGCCCACGGGCAGGGAGGCCAAGGGGGCTGCGCAACCGGTGTGGGCACAGGACGGAGACCCCGGGGGACAGTCCCCGGGGGTACGCTGCCCCTCACCATCGCCTGCGGCTGCCCCGTGGCGCCCCGGCTGTGCAGGGCACCCAGGGGTGCCCCCGAGGCTGCGGCGGCGGTGAGGGCAGCTCGGCTCTGCCCGCTCCGGCTGCCTGTTTGTGCCGAACCCCGGGCAGGAGAGCTGGGAGGGCAAGGAACCGTAACCCCCCTTGGGACCAGCATTTCAAACCGAAATAGAGAAAACAAGGGGGGGTTTACGCATCCCTCCTAGCACCCAGCAAACACACGGCGCGCTGGAAATGCCGAAACCCCGCAGGAAGCCATGGGAGCGACCGTTGCTTAGAAAGCAGGCTTGGCTTTTATTCGACGAGTATCTCAGGTTATTATTTGCTGATGATAAACAAGCGTTTAGGACAGGGGAAATGGGTGCTGACGTCGTTTTGTTTTGCCAGCGGCTGCCAGCCCTTTGGCAGAGGAGGAAGAAGATGAATCACCCCTTCGCCTGCCCCGGGAAGCCGTTCCCAACCGCTCCCCGAGCGCACAGGCACAGCCTTGGAAACCATTTGGGAGTGAAACCGGATCGGTGGGGGTGACCTCACGCTGCGGAGGCTTTTTTTTTTTTTCCCTCCCCCCAATAAAGCGGTGAGCAAGGACTTGTTCTGGTCTCGGTGGCAGACGTGAGCTAAGCCCCATCGTCTGCTTTCCCTCCTCGCTCCTTCCCCAGGAGCCGCCCGCTTTCCTGCCAACCCCCTGCCCTCACCTCCATCGCGGTTTGGGGAAAATACACCCAAAATGGGTGCTTTCTCCAGATGCTCAGCTATCGGCCAAGCCACGGCGCGTCTCCCTTTACCCCTCGGTGGGCTCCACCGGCCCACGGTCACGGCTGTAGCAATAGAAACACACCTTCGGCGAGGGCCCGCTCGCAGCGGGAAGGGGATGAGCAGGTTTTCATTAAAGCAGGAATTGCACCGCCTGCAATACCGCATGGCTTTCGCAACCCTGCAGCATGCTTTGATGTGGGCTTTTTTTGGGAGCCGCCTTGCAAGCCAGCCGGCTGCGCTGGGGCTGGGACTCCCGAGTCCGGGATTCTGAGCCCGGCTCAGCCGCCAGCTCGTCCTATGGCTCCGGGCAAGGGCTTGAAATTTATTCCAGATTTCTTATCTGGAAACAAGCTATCAATATCACCTTCCCCTTGAAAAAAACAGTGCGGAGAGGGTGGTGATTGGCTAATTATTTATTCTTAGGGGGAAGGGGAAGGAAGGAATGGTGAAGAAGCGATGCCGTGCAATCGGGTCCAGGAGGATGAGCCCGACCCCACAGACTCCCCGCCGGTTTTGGGATGCGCATCCCGAAAGACCCCGGCACAAGGCGGGAGCTCCCGCCCGGTGGTACGGGGTTTTGGGGCCGGGCGATATGTGTTCGGGCACGTCTGGAAGATGAAAGAGTTGATTCCTCTTTTGATCATGAAACTCTCATAAATGTTAATAGGAATTACTTCGAGGTCTAACGAGGGCAGAATTGCAGCCCCCAAGGGGAGGAAGGGGGTGAGGACCTACCAAGCTTTGGCTGGGAAGTAAAAGGGCTCGAATTTACCTTGTCCCCTGCCTGCAAGAGCAGAGAACCGGTGGGTCCGGGGCTGCCCCTCATCCCTGCAACCCATCCCGGGAAAGGGGGTCCCCAAGCGTCCCCCACCCCACCCAGCACTGCTGGCACCTGCACGGACAGGCTTTAAGCATCACCTTAACTCTGGGCATAATTTTAACTCAGGAATCTAATGCTTGCCCAGTGTACAATTTGGATTTTCTTACTTTTCTTTGGGTTTTTTTTTTGTTTGTTTTTTTTTCTCCCCTGCCTCTTCCCTTCCCCTTTTGCGTCTTTCAGGTTCCCACAGACTTCAAACTCACCTGCTCCAACTACTCGCCGCCTCCCCCGGCTGAAACGTGACCTGAAGTTTCCAAGTATCGTTACCTTGGGCATATTTAATTATTTTATTCCCCTTCAGTTGCTAATTAGAAGCCAAGAGTAGAAGGGATGAGTAATCCCCTGGGATGTCGAGTAGACACTTGCCCGAGCTTGCAAAGAAAACACCAACCCCCTCGGTATAAAGGCGTGAAATAAAAGGATGTGATATTTTCCTTGATGTCTCCTGAGATCCAGAGATCGTGGTTGTCTGTCCCGGGAATGATTCACGCAGCCGCTGCGCCGGATCCTGCCTCCCCCGAGAGCAGCTACCGCTGCTCTCGGGGGAGGCAGGATCCGGCACAGCAGCTCTTCCCAACCCCATCCCAGGGATGTACATGGGATTTGGGGAGAAACGCCGCTCCGGCTCAGGCAGCAAACCTGGGATGGGGAAGGAGAAAAGCGCCTGCAGACAGCAGAGCTGGTTTGCTGCTGCTCAGACAGGCTCTGTCTTCATTTTCCGAAGTATTTAGGTGTGCAGATGCTGTTGTTCATCCCTCCCCGCTCCCTCCAGCCATATTATCCCCTCCTCGAGGGCTGGCGATGGTTATTTTCGCCAATGTTTTCTTAAGCTCAGTATCTAAGTGCTCCTCAGGGTTTAGCATCTCACTGTGGGAGACCAAGCAGGAGCATCCCCTGCCAGGCAGGTCAGGGCATCGTGAATTTTCGGTTAGATGGGAAGTCTTTGCCGAGAAACAGCTCCTGGGTGGGCGGCCATCCTTGTACCTGTTGCGCTGTCACCACCGGCTTCTCCATGCAACCAGGGCCAAGCATGTTTTGATTATACTATACTATACTATACTATACTATACTATACTATACTATACTATACTATACTATACTATATTACATTACATTACATTACATTACATTACATTACATTATATTTAAAATATTATAGTAAATTGTGTTTATAGAATCATAAAATGTGTCAAGTTGGAACGTACCCATAAGGATCATTGAGTCCAACTCCAATATATTCTATTCTATTCTCATAGACTCATAGGATGGTTTGGGTGGGAAGGGATCTTAAAGATCATCTCGTCCCAACCCCCCTGCCCTGGGCAGGGACACCTCCCCCCAGCCCAGGGTGCTCCAAGCCCCGTCCAACCTGGCCTTGGACACCTCCAGGGATGGGGCAGCCACAGCTTCTCGGGGCACCCTGCGCCAGGGGCTCACCACCCGCACAGCAAAGAATTTCTTCCTCATATCTCATCTAAATCTCCCCTCTTTCAGTGTAAAATCATTCCCCCTTGTCCTGTCACTACATACTTTTTAGTCCCTCCCCAGCTTTCCTGTAGGTCCTCTTTAGGTGTTGGAAGGCTGCTATAAAGTCTCCCCAGAGCCTTCTCCTCTTCTCTTCTCTTCTCTTCTCTTCTCTTCTCTTCTCTTCTCTTCTCTTCTCTTCTCTTCTCTTCTCTTCTCTTCTCTTCTCTTCTCTTCTCTTCTCTTCTCTTCTCTTCTCTTCTCTTCTCTCTCTCCTCTCTCTCCTCTCCTCTCCTCTCCTCTCCTCTCCTCTCCTCTCCTCTCCTCTCCTCTCCTCTCCTCTCCTCTCCTCTCCTCTCCTCTCCTCTCCTCTCCTCTCCTCTCCTCTCCTCTCCTCTCCTCTCCTCTTCCTCTATTCTACTTCTATTCTATTCTATTCTATTCTATTCTATTCTATTCTATTCTATTCTATTCTATTCTATTCTATTCTATTCTATTCTATTCTATTCTGTTCCACTCTACTCTACTCTATCCTATTCTACTCTATTTCTATTCTATTCTATTCTGCTCTGCTCTATTATATTATACTCCATTATGCTCCATTATACTATACTACACTACATTATATTGTGATATGATTTATATATATATATATTTGTCCCCCCAAGAGCTAGAAAAAGAGCAAACGCTGCTCCTTGCCAAGCCTGTGCAGAGCCGCTCTGGGGTCGTGCAGGAAGGAGGACGCCCACGACCTCCTGCTGGATGCTGAGACCGCTGCTCCGCTCCGATGGCACAGCCCCATCACCCCGCGAGCACAGCCACACCGCCCCCGGCCGTACAGCGCCCGGGGGCTCAGAGAGGATTACACGGGATTCTCTCCCCCCATAGCAATGGGGAAAGGGAAGGACCCCCTGTCCCGAGCGCAGCTGCACGGCTGCGACGTGAGCGGGATGGTCGCCCAGCTCCAGACTGGAGGCTGTCCCTATAATATAGATGCCAGGCCTTCCGACCGACGGGAAACGGGGACTAAAAGTCAGGATTTCAATTTTAAGAGTTTCGGAGCCAGCAAATTCAAAGCGGCAGCTGTAACAGGCAGCATAATTTAACCGTGTTGCAGCCACACCAAACCCAATACCATAATTAGAGAGGCAAAATAATATTTACAGCCTGGATCATACATATTCAGCAAGAAGTTGGAATTTTCGACGATTTACAATCTTACCAGCCCGTAAAGGGCTCTGAGTGTAGTTTTTTTTTTCCTCTGTTTTGCTCGGCCGGGTTCGCAGAGCCCGGCAGAGCGATGCTTGGCGCTGCTGGGAGGGGAGCTGGGGGTTTTCCCTGGGAGGGCAGCAGGATTTGCCGGGCTTGAGCAACACCCCATTGCTCCTCTGAGTTCACGCCGGTGCTTTGCCTTTGCGCTCCGGTATCCAAACCGGCACCCGGGAGGGGAGACCTGCTGCAAGGCTGGCACCGGGACCGAAACGCGTTCACAAACAGGGGGGGAAAAAAACCCCAACCCCTCTTTAATATGCCGTATGCGATCGCTGCCTCGTTATCCGCAAGTATAATGGCACATTGATAGAGCTGCCAGAAAAACTTGGTAAAAAAAAAAAAAAAAAGGGAAAAAAAAAGAGAAAGAGAAAAAGGCGGTTGTCACATTTGGAGTCGCGTGATCTCCGCTGGAGCGCTGCCTTTGTAGAGCCCTCCTTCGCATGCAGGGCAGGGACGCCGCTGCCGGCCAGGGCTTGGCCGATGCACGAGTAAATGCCAACCGGGACGCGCCTGCCAGCTTTCCTGGAAATAAAGGCATCTTTGCCCCGATCTGGTGGCCACTGCAGGGAAGGGCTGTTGTCCCAGTGCATCCTTTTCCAAACCTGCCTCTTGCTGGGGTGGGGGTGATGACGTGCCGGGTGCTGGATGGGGGAGCTTGGTCGGAGAGTGCGGCGTATTTATGGCACCCGGGGAGGTTATCACGTTCAAATGATTTCTTAAACCCCAAATAATTTAAGAATTTCTAAAAGTCACGACCTTGAGCCAGGGTATCCCTATTCAGCCTGCGGATGGGCAGGGAGCAGTCGCTGCGGGAGGGAGGGGACCCTGGAGACCTGTAAGGGTCTGGGTACCAAAATCCACGCCGGGATGGGGACCGGCATCGGCGTTTCCGCTGCGGCTTGGCGGGGGTTTGCCCTCCATCCCCCATCCCATTTCCAACCTCCTCCCGGTGCCACGGACAGCCGGCTTCTGTACAACCCGGTGCATAAGCGCATCAACCAGCAGCGCCGGTGCTTTGAGGTTGCTCTTTCCTGGGGGACACGGAGCGTTTTAACACCGGGTTTGGCTTTATTGGCTTGCTGCTCCTCGGCTCCGCATCGCCTTGGTTTACCACCAAGCGGCGGGGCGCCGGTGAAGGTGGGAGGAAGGGCAAGCGTGGCAGCTGGGGGGGCAGCAAGGGGGCTGGGGACAGAGGGGGGGACACCCAGCTGGGTGCTGACCCCTCAGGGGAGCCAGGACTGGGATGGTGGTGCAGGTGTTGGCTGCTGGGGCTGCCCCGGGGGGGCGATGGCCTCTGTCCTCCTGCCCTCAGCTCCCCCCACTGCCTCCCAGTATGTCCAGTTGGCCCCCCATCTCCCCTGACCTCTGCAAATGTCCCCCATCTCCCCCCAATCCCACACCCCAGCTTCCCCCCAGCTCCTGCAGCTGCCCCCCAGTACTTCCAGTTGGCCCCACAGCTCCCTGACCTTTGAAAATGCCCCAAATCTCCCCCCACTCCCACACCCCAGCTCCCCCAGCTTCCTCCCCAGTACCTCCAGTTGCCCCTGCAGCTCCCCTGACCTCTGTAGACGCCCCCCCCAGCTCCCCCAGTCCCGCAGTCCAGTTGCCCCCCAGTTCCCCTGACCTTTGCAACTGTCCCCCGCCCCAGTCCCACTGCCCAGCTGCCCCAACTGCCCCCCAGCTGCCCCCCCAGTACCTCCAGTTGCCCCCCCAGCTCCCTGACCTCTGCAAATGCCCCCCCCAATTCCACACCCCAGCTCCCCCCAGCAGCTCCAGTTGCCCCTCAGCTCCCCTGACCTCTGCAAATGCCCCCCCCAGCACCCCCAGTCCCGCACTCCAGTTGCCCCCACAGTTCACCTGACCTTTGCAACTGTCCCCCCCAGCCCCACACCCCAGTTCTCCCAGTTGCCCCCTCATCCCCCCCAGTCCCACACCCCAGTTCCCCCAACTGCCCCCCCCAGTGCTTCCAGTTGCCCCCCCAGCTCCTCTGACCTCTGCAAATGCCCCCCCACCAGCGCCCCCAGTCCCGCACTCCGGTTGCCCCCCCCCCCCCGTTCGCCTGACCTTTGCAACTGTCCCCCCCCCCCCCCCAGTTCGCCCAGTTGCCCCCCCAGTTCCCCCACCTCTCTCCCAGTCCCCCAACCCCGCTGCCCCCCCGCCAGCCCCGACTGCCCCGCCCCTCCCGCCGAAGCCCCGCCCCTCCCGCCGAAGCCCCGCCCCTCCCGCCGAAGCCCCGCCCCTCCCCGCACAGGCCCCGCCCCTCCCCGCCCAGGCCCCGCCCCTTCCACCGAAGCCCCGCCCATCATCGCCAGGCCCCGCCCCTTCCGCCCAGGCCCCGCCCTCCCCGCCCAGGCCCCGCCCCTGGCCGCTGACGCAGCGGCGGCGCGCGCGAGCGGGCGGTGCGCGGTCCCGGCGGAGCCCGCGTCCGGCGGCGGGGCCTGCGGCCCGGCCCGGCCCGGCCCGGCTTCTCCGCCGCCATCATGCTGGTGCCCGTGTTCACGCTGAAGCTCAACCACAAGATCCTGCCCCGCATGGTGGCGCTGGGCCGGTACGACGGGACGCACCCCTGCCTGGCGGCCGCCACACAGGCGGGCAAGGTAACGGGGCGGCGCGGCCCGCCATCCCGCCCGCCTCCCCTCACGGGGGCCGGGCCGCGGCCGCTAAGCTGAGGGGAAGAGTCCCTTCTCGGGGGCCGGGAGCTGCCGTGGTGGTGCTGCGGGGGCGTCCCGCGTCCACCCCTCCCCGGGATCCGGGTGGGCGCTCTCCCGCCGTCGGGCCCCGCTCCCCTCGGTGGCGGCGGAGGTCGCGGCCTGTCTGGGGGGGGGTTTTGGCTGCGCTTGAGCGGCCCCGGCGCCGCGCTGGCGTTTCCAGCAAAAAAAAACACGTTAACATCGGCCAGGTTCCCTGCCTGCCCTTGCAAAACCGGGCGAGGGGGAGAGGTCCCCGCTCGGTCCTCCTCCGTCGGCGGGCCGGGCGCGGTGGAGGAGGCGCTGGAGCTGTCTGCAGGCCGCGGGGCTCGAAGCTCTGCTGTGTGGCGACAGGGGTTTGCCAAAACGAATAGCTTTTAACCCAAGTCGCCGAGGAAACTTTCCCGTTTTCTAGCGGGTGATGGGATTTATATCTTTTTTTTATTATTATTTTTTTTCCCAAGCTGTTGGGTTTTATCGTGCCGTTCTCAGCAGCGAGGCTCAGCTGAGCTCGGCGGCGGTAACGGGAGCGGTGCTGAGGTTTCTGTAGGTGATGCGCAGACTGCCTCCTGGGAACCGAAAACGTTGTGTGCGCTCTGTTTGAGTTTTTGAAATACAAACAAAAGGGTGTTAAATACAACCTAACTAATAAACAAGCCAGAGGTTGAAGCGTAAAGCCACAGAGGCATTTAGGTTGCTGTAAATACAAACATGGTTCATCTGTGATGTTTCCCAGCGTTATTATTAATTTTGTTTTGGAGCCTTTAGGAACAGCATAGAACAAGGGCTTGGTCGAGAAACAGCCATGTAGAGCCATAAAGCAAAGGCTATTAAGCGTAATATCCTGTGATCCCCTGATTCCGCTTCAGACAATTACAGTGACTGAATATTGGTCAGTGAGAATAAAAACTTATTATCATAGGCCCCTTTTTAAATTAACCAACTTCACCTGCAGATGGAGGTTACAGATAGGTACCAGGTAAATTGTCCTAAATGTTTGGGGGTTTTTGGTAACACTGTTACCAGCTGGAAATAATTTGTTTAGTTTGTTGTTGTTGCTCCCTTTGGTTTGCTTTTTTCGGCTTACTGGGGAGACTTGTCAGTTGCTGTTTTCTGAAACAAACAAAACAACGGTGGCACAACTCCGCTGGCCAGAGCAGGGTTTTTCCTGCCATTTCCCTTTTTTGGTGTCGTTTAAAACTAAATAATAACTGTCAGAAACAGTATTGTCAGCAAAAACCCCAGTCTTTCGTCCTCACTTGGGTTGCATGAATGTCCTTCTTCCCCATCGCAATTATTATCCAAGCAGTAGTCTGTAATCTTTGTACACAAACACATACTGCTTTGTGATAATATTTACATCTTTGTTTTTACAGGTTTTTATTCATAATCCTCATGCCCGAGGAGAGAGGAGAACAAGCACAAACCGAATGGTGCAAAGTAACCAAGATTCGGACATTTCTCTTCTCAACATTAATCAAGGGATCACTTGTCTAGCTTCGGGAGTGCTGAACCCTCAGCTTGGTTATGATTGTCTTCTGGTTGGAACACAGACTAATTTATTGGCTTACGATGTATATAACAACTCGGATTTGTTTTACAGAGAGGCAAGTTAATTTAAATGTCTGCTTTTTTTAGTATCTTCATTGTTTTCTTTCTCTGTCCATTCTAAAGATCACAGTTTTTAAATTACTTTGTCTATTAATTATGCTTCTGTTCTTTGCATTAGTTATATTACTGTATTCAGAACATTTGCCTTTAGAATATCTGGAATATTTAAAAACAAAAATGTGAATGTGATGTATGTTTGTGTATGCATGTGCAAGAGCAAATTTGCATATGTCACACATCATCTAGCAAGACAAAATCTAAAAGAATTAATAGACATTCAGAGCTCAGCTAGACTGATAGCGATAATGTTGGAAGCTCTTTTTTGTGTTTGTGTACTCTGATGTCTCATTGTCTGCTGTTTCTCTTTCCTTTAATGTTTCTCTGTAGGTTTCAGATGGAGCCAATGCAATAGTTCTTGGAAAGCTGGGAGATATTTCATCTCCACTTGCTATTATCGGTGGAAACTGTGCCCTGCAGGGCTTTGATTATGAAGGAAATGACCTTTTTTGGACAGTAAGGCTATGCATAATGCTTTTGATGTTATTACAAGATTCTTTCAATGGCACTAATTCATCTTGTTTTTTTGTTTTGTATGATAAATATTGGTCTGGTTGTTGATCTTTCTTAATTTATCTCAGACCTTAAACTGTATTTTGGTCATGTATTCAGTGCATTCAGATGTTGCTTGAAGGCTGACCGTATCAGTTGCTCTGTTGCAGTTGAGGGCATAACAATAGTTAAGCTTCTGACAGCTATCGTGGGTATTGAGGACTGTCTTTCTTGGTTTAGGTTACCGGAGACAACGTTCGTTCATTAGCACTGTGTGACTTCGATGGTGATGGCAAAACTGAGGTTCGTAACCATTTACATGTGAATTCAGCTGTTTTCATGGTCTTGTAGTGAAATTATTATAAAAAAACACGGGTTATCAAATATGACTGCTTTATATTACCAGTTGTAGTGATCCCTGCGTGGAAGTTGTGCCTTTTTCATGCTCCAGTCCGGCAAAGACATGCTCAAGTGTTCAGTCCATGTACAGGGAGCAGCACCCGCCTCTGGGACTACTTGGAGTGTGTAAAACTAGGCGTATCTGGGATCTTCACAGCATCACTGCCTTGCTTTGGTGAATCGATTGCCAGCTCTAATGGAGAACGTCTCTTTTTTTTTAACTACAGCAGGCAAAATACAATTAAATCCTGTGATCGTCAGGGCATCTATTTCAGTGGTATTTCTTGAATATGGTTATAAATGCTCTTTTTAAAATTCAGAGAAACAACTTGCAAGAATCTTACATGTAAAAGTGAGCTCTTAAAAAGCTTTGCTGTGAAGAGCTTCACTTACAATTGGCAAAATCAAGAAACCTATCTTCATGTTCGGTCCCACTGTTTCTTCATAGTCACGTGGGGAAATGAAATATCTTTTGCTTTTCCGATTTAAAATGTAGATAACTTCTAACGAGCGTCATGTTGATAGGGCGTGAGACAAACAATAGGAGACAGCTGCCATTCTGATCATGTGGGCTGCAATGGGTGGATGAAGCCATGAATTTGTATGGCATTCTCTGTTGTAGATATTCTTCCATCCTGAAGGAATTGAAGGATCATGCGTATAAATATGAGTCTTTAAGAAATGTAATGGCTTCCTAGTTAGTGCACGTCAGACGCAAGTAAATATGCGTTTAAATCACCATGCTAAAAATACTTACTTTTGTCGTCTTTCAGTTTTAATCATAATTACTGAAGCTTTTTTATTTAGTTCCCTGAAAATCCTTGTTTGGAATGTTTACTTGGACTATGTAATGTTTATAGTGGTGTATAAAAGATGTCTACACCTCTGGTGTTTTTTATAAATATTGTGCTGATGCAGACCCTTTGCTTGATTGAGATCTTCAGGAAGTGAAAAAATCCCAGGTTTTCCAATCAATTTCTGCACAGCTTCTCTTGGGGTGTATTTTTTTTTAATGTGCTGAGAGGTGGTTATAGAAAGTGTATAAAGATTCAGAACCCAGGAAACTGATCTATGGTACTAATTATAAATGTTTTGCACTTATGCTTCTAAGTGGGTTTTGTTGTTTTGCTATTTTTTTCTGCTTGAGAAAGGTTTGTTCTCAGCAGTTGGTTTAATCTGATGCTACTTTGAGCTAAGCAGAGTTGGATGCATTATCTGCCTAATTTACCCTGCCAGTTACCCCAGCGTGCATTTGCTGAGATTTTTTTAGGGTTCTTTTTAATCTTAATTATCTGGGTAATTTTATTTTTTTTAGGTTTTTTTTTAAATTTATTTGTGGCTTTTGTGAAACTGTTTCTGGTTTAAAATTGAAGTTCTGAGAAAGCACACAGAAACATCTTTTTAAATTGTTGTTTATCACTTTGTCTTATCTGATAAATGGGCGTCCTAGCTTCACTTCTGTTTTCCCCTCCTCCAGTAATAACATATCTGCATTTAAAATAGACTGATTTTAAAACTGCATGAGTGTACTTCTGTCATTTAGTAGCTAACAAAACTAATTTGTTCTAGTCATTGCCTTCCTCAGGTTTTTGGATGGATTCAGGTTACTTTCTTCCATTTTGCCAAAGACTTGGGGGAAAAACAACTTTTTCCTTGCTTTTTCAAATTCCAGTCCAGTGGAATGAAAGTCATTGAGGGGGATGAGTTGAATCAAATGGGGAAAAACCCCATCTTGTAGGCACCTCTAGGAAATGCAGCATCGCCAGTAATTGTTTCAGGATTCTGTGCTTTTAGCTGATCACTTCTTGCTGGTAGTTATGACTTGTCAAGAAATATGTACCTCTTACCTACGTTATTTGTTGTAAATTATTTCAGTAGCTACAGTAAGCTTAGGTTGGTGTAATTTAGTTTGTGATAATTTGAAGCATCTTTACTTTGGAAGAAAGAAAATAATCCAACTTTGTTATGAATTTGTGTCTATTCTGCCAAGATGGAAGACTCATCAATTCCAGTGGGGAAAGGTACTAACAGGTTTTAAACTTTCATTTATAATTCTGTTTGTCATTGATTTGATGGATGACTTTATGGGCAAGGCACTAAGCAGATCTGTTCCTTGGTTTCTCAATTTGCAAAATAGAAGCAGTGACTTGTCGCCATCTTTAGAAAGTGCTTTTCCACGATGCCTTCTTTTCAGTGAATACCTCCTACCTGCTCAACTAGGAAATAGGAAAAGAACCAAGATGTAAGAAACGATAAGGAATGAGAATGCAGAAGACTCAATTCAGTGCTGATGTCCTATTTGTGTAATCGCTTACATCAAATTAAAGCCTGTTTTACCCATGCTTCGCAGTAGTGGCAGCCACCGTTTAGGTTGGAGGAGCAGTGATGATTTGATACTTGGATTCATTCGTTCTGAGTTGGGGTGTTTTAAACGAGGGATGTTCACTGCTAAGCAATGATTTATTTCTTTTTCCAGCTGTTTGCTGAGAGGCTAATAACCGGGAGTCGGTGTTTCTCTGAGCCCATGTAGTAATAAGTCAGAACTGAAGTGCAGGTCTCCTGCTTCGACACCGACAATGTAGTATGTTTGTGTATAATTGCAGTTACGAATGATAACACTGAATCTTTTATAGGGAGAAAAGAACATAGCTCTGATGTTCCAAAGTATCTTTTCTCATTCCTACCCCAGATATTGCATTATGTTTTTGTAGAGTCTAGCTTGATAAAAAAAGGTATAACTAATACTTGATCAATGGGAGACTCCTGAAATCTTGTCTTGACAGAGGGTACCTTTTGTTCCACTGGCAACTTTTCATACAGCTCTTAAAACGTCTTCATTTCTGGACTTGGAATATTTATTTGCCCTCTAGGTCCTGCAGTATGTCCTTTTTATTTCCTTAGCTTGAATAACTGTTTTTAAGGTTGTCCGTATTTTTTTTTTTTCTAGCTTCTTGTTGGCTCTGAAGATTTTGACATCCGGGTGTTTAAAGAAGATGAGATCGTGGCAGAAATGTCAGAGACAGAGGTAAATTCTAGCTAATGTTTATTATAATTGCTGATGGAGCTGAAAGTATTGTGTACTGTAAAGCTTCTCTGGTTACTCTGGTTCAAATTTAGTGTGTAGTTAAATAGTTACTTAACTATTTGGCACAGTATCTATCCTGCTAGAACTGCGAAAATTAGAGTTTAATGGTGCCTTTCATTATGCGTGGGGTTTTTTGCTTTGTTTATTTACAAACTTTTACCAGGTTGAGGAAAGTAACTATTGCTTGACTGAAAGTCAGGGCCCTGTCCAAAGGTGGTTAAGGTTACTGGATTGTGATTGAAGCTCTTTGTGCCTTCTGAGCAAAAGAATGTCTTCTACAGTTTTCCTCAAATGCGTTGACACAATCACGATGAAGTAGCTTGGCCCTGTGTGTATCCAGGCAGTGCATGGCAGGGGAGAAGGGGTTGCCCAGGTAAAACAGGAGGTTTATTTGCTGTTGGAGTTACGTGCTGGCTGTATAAACAGAGCTGCACCTTTGCAGGGCCTAAAGTACAATATGGGGCAGGTAGGTTTTCAGAGGGATAGCTAGAAGGTGTGGGAGTTGCTTTTTAGCTTAAGGACTGAGAGATCCCCGCTGTTAAATTTTTGGTTGCTTGGAAGGGAGAAAAATACCCTTATCATTGCATTCAGGAGTTTTCTTAGCCTTCTCTTGATCCTTCTGGGCCCAGGGTAGAGTAAGGACACACTACAGACCTTTGTCCTTGAAGACCTGAGGTCTCCCTGCGGCCCAAGTTGGGACTAAAAGGCTTAGTTAGCTATTAAACCACTTACGAAGAGCTATATAGGACAAATCTGGGCAGCATTCTAGGAAAGGAAGCTGTTGCTATAGCTAGAATTAGAACTGGGGCTGTAATATGTTCTGCCGTCCGTACAGTAGCCAGTCTAGAGTCATGTTGTAATTTTTAGTTAAAGGGAAGCTAAAGGTCCATCACTCTCTTGTATGACTTATTTCCAGATCCACAGTAGAATTGTTTTAAGTACACACCTGCAGAGTCTTTAGAGGCCTGTTACAATCCTACTGTTCTAATTTAAAAGGGCACAGCTGCACCTAAACCTTTCCTGTAAGAAGGTGAATTTGGGGAACAATGACTGTTCGTTGTGCTTGTTTTGGAAGACTTGAATAGCTTGCATTTTCTGTGTTTAATCTCTTCCTTTCGTGAAACTGAAACTGTTGTGATTCTTGAATTTATAAAGGGACAATCGGGTATTAAAGGGAGTATTGCTGTCTTTGTGAGTTTGACTGTTGCTGGGGTCTTCTGTCCTTACTGGGTGCTCACAATTTAGAAGGTGTTGTTACTTGGGAAAGGCTTTGGAGAAGATCTGTTAGATGGAAGGATAAAGGGTTTGGAAACTGTGTTTTATGGTTAAAAAAAAAAATCAAGTCAGCTGAGTTTAAGAAGTTAGTGAAGGATTTAATTTAAAGAAGTCTTCTGCGCTATGTTGTACAGAAGACCAGACGATTGCAATTGTTCCTTCTGACATTAAAATGTCTAGTCTTGGTGCGTGGAAAAACCAGCATTTCCAAGCACTGAAAGCCTTAGCTCAGTGAAGAATTGTAAGGTAATCAGTCTTAAAAGGAGTGAGAAACAGGCTGAGTTACAACTCTCGGGTCTGTTCAGGTAATACCTAGCCTGGTGTTCTAATTGTGTTCCAGAAAAAGTCCAACTGTGGGAGCTGTTAATTTTTATCTCGCTAATCTCAGGCAAAGATTTTCTACCAAAAATATCTCTAGGGCTTTCCCAACCCATGTAATGTTGAACTCCTTACCATCCTCAGCTCCGGAAGCTTTCAGGAATGTTGAGTTTTTGGAGTAGGTTTTCAGTGATGATGTGTTAGCACTGATGACCACAGGAATCCCATGAGCAGTTGTGTTGCTGCTTGTGGTAGGAAGTATTTGGTCAAACTACACAGTTTGAGAGCAATTCTGCAATCTTTGCTGAAGTGTATCTTGGTGCTGGCGATGCAGCTTGTGTGAGGAAATCCTACCAAGGCCTTTGATTTCAAAACGATTTTTAAAAATTCCTTCGGTATTTAATGCTTCCTACAATAGACTTATCTACCGTTTTAGTGTATGGTTCATGTGATAGAGAGATTGTATAGTCTGTTCTCTGTTACCTGGAGATGAAGAAGTTTTCATTCCTGTATCCTCTCTCTCCCTCCTTTCCCCCAAGACTATTACTGCACTTAGCCCCATGTATGGCAGTCGGTTTGGCTATGCTCTAGCTAATGGGACGGTTGGAGTTTACGACAAGACAGCTCGCTACTGGAGGATTAAGGTTAGTCCAATGTTGGAATATCATCACTGAAAGCTTTGAAGGCTGTTAGGAGATTTGGTACCTAATCTCAGGTTGTTCTGATGATGTTATCCTGACTCCTTAGATGAATTTGAAATTTTCTGCTGAGCACAGCACCTAATGTAATTTTGCTCTTACAAAACCTGTTTTTATAGATAGATGCAAAATTAATACTGTGTCAGTTCCTTCGGGGCTTTTGGGACTATTGGTGATGGCTTAAACAACTCTGATACAACTGTAAAACTAGGGATGCTTCAGCTTTGCAGGGTTGTTTAAGCAACAGAAATGCAATAGAGAAATTTGAGTTCACTGTTAGAAAATGTCTCTGGCTGTATTGTTGAATCAATAAACTGTTTTTCAGAGACTGAATTAGTGTTGCATTGTCTATGTCTGAAGCTAATTTTTTGCATCAAGAGCAATTTGCTGCTGCAGCAAATCGTATTGGCAAGATCCTTTACTGATGCTTATTTTAATATTCTTCATGTAACACAGATTCGAACGGTCTATTTAATAGTGATAAGAGAAGGGATTCCTTAGGAGATGGCAGGAAGATGCTAATGGCTTTCCTCGGTGGTCTCATCCTATAGAATCATAGAATCGCTGAGGTTGGAAGGGACCTGTAAGATCATCAAGTCCAATCATTAACCTACCCTGACAAAACTACTTCTAAACCATGTCCCTAAGTACCACATCTACCCTTTTTTAAAACACCTCCAGGGATGGTGACTCCACCCCCTCCCTGGGCAGCCTATTCCAATGTTTAATAACCCTTTCCGTGAAAAAATGTTTCCTAATATCCAGTCTAAACCTCCCCTGACATAACTTAAACCCATTTCCTCTCGTCCTATCCCTTGTCACCCAGGAGAAGAGGTCAGCCCCCACCTCTCTGCACCCTCCTTTCAGGGAGCTGTAGAGGGTGATAAGGTCTCCCCTCAGCCTCCTCTTCTCCAGGCTGAACACCCCCAGGTCCCTCAGTCGTTCCTCGTAAGATTTGTCCTCCACACCCCTCACCAGCTCCGTTGCCCTTCTCTGGACATCCTCCAGCACCTCAATGTCTTTCTTGTCATGAGGGGCCCAAAACTGAACACAGTGCTTGAGGTGGGGCCTCACCAGTGCCAAGTACATGGGGACAATTACTTCCCTTGTCCTGCTGACCATGCTATTCCTGATACAGGCCAGGATGCCGTTGGCCTTCTTGGCCACCTGGGCACACTGCTGGCTCGTATTCAGCCGGCTGTCCACCAAATGACAATTTTGAAACCCTGATATTTTTATTTTTATTTTCCCCTAGAGAATTTGGCTTTTTACAGTTTGTTTTTTTGTGAGTTCTAATCATTTGCTTGGATGAAAATGTATTTAAAGGAAAGATCAGGTCCTTTGGAGCAGTGGCCTAGATTTGTAATGCAAGGGCTAAGATTGCAGGGGTATGTGTGACCTTATAGATAGTGATGCTCAAACTTCCCGTTAAGAGACATTTTTCTATTCCTTTCTTTAATCCTGGAGCCTCATACTCCTGTGTCTTAAATGTTTTGAGTGTATGCAATTTAGAAAATGTACCTAGGCTTAATTTGTTCTTTTTTTTTCTGTCCTCAGTCTAAGAACCACGCAATGAGCATCCATGCGTTTGACCTGAACTCTGACGGGGTGTGTGAGTTGATCACTGGCTGGTCCAATGGGAAGGTGAGCTTGTACAGGGGGGAAATGAGGAGCTGTAAATCTGGAAGCTGTGTTTGAACGAGGCTGTTAAATTGTCTGAAGAAAAACAACCTAAAATTAAAAAGGCTGAAAACTGAGCACTGGAGAACTATTGCAGTAAACCTCGTTCGGCTGGTGAATGCCGTGCCAAGTGCAAGATCAGAGAAAAGCTGCTGCTTCTGCTTAGCTCAGAGTCAATTGCTAAGGTGTGGTAAATTGTTTCCACAGTAGCAGAGATCATATGCCACATCCTGGAGCTCTCGAGTGTCTCTTTTCAGCTGTGTCTTGAGCACATGCTAATAATCCTCTGCGATATTTCCTGAATGTTCTCAGACTACAGGGAAGACAAAGCAGTTGAGAGGAGACAGGAGAACAGCGTCAGTCTTGACTATGGCAGGATTAGAACAAATCCATCAAGTATTATTTAATTTTATGTAAAGGCATTTTATACAGCTCAGTCGTAGTCTCTTAAGTCTGTTGCTTGGTATTCCCCTTTGCCAGAAATGACTGTTCTAGCTTCCAAATCTCTCCTGGACGCAACTTGCCAGGTTTTTTTGTAAAGCTATGCTTCTTTCTTCACACCTCTCATTACTCTCATTAGCCTGGGGGCATTTAATTAACTTCATATCAAGCTGGCAGTCTAGTGCCCAGGTATGTTGTAACTTATGTTGGATTAGGTGTATAACATTGTTAAAGAGAGAGCCTCGCCTTGCTTTACTCTTTTTTTTTTTTTCTCTGTTCTTTTCCACTGGCAGTCTCTAACCTGCCTGTTGGTCTGAAACAGTCCCTAGCTCCTCGAAAGAGTAATGCTGGGTCCCGTGCTTTGGAAAAGACACGCTGCATGGAACTGAGCCCCCCTCTCCGTTCTTCTCCAATGAAAGATAATTAAAGGTTGTGGTATTTGTGTATAAAAATAATTTGTCAGACACGGACTGCAGCTGAGAGGAGAGATTGTAACTATTGCATTAAAGTTATTTCTGGGTTAGTCCCATCGTTGCTGCATTCATGTGTGTGTAACCTTCCCAGTGCAGACTTGCAGTCCCCTTCTTTCCTTCCTCTTGTTTGTAAGTTAGGGAAGCATCTCTGAAGAGCAGTTCCTTCGAGCTGAGTCTGTCTAGAGGTCATTTCTTGATGGTATTTTTTTCATGTGTGGTGGTCTGATCAGCAGAGCTGCGAGTTCGCCTGCAGTTCCAGGAGCGGAGCTGGCTTTCAGTTACCCGCTCAGAGTACAGCATGACGTATATTTTGGAGTTAGCTTTTCTGTTTATGCTGTGCCTTGGAACTCTTTGTTGTTCCAGGTTGATGCACGCAGTGACCGAACTGGGGAGGTCATCTTTAAGGACAACTTTGCTTCCTCAATTGCAGGAGTGGTGGAGGGGGATTACAGAATGGATGGGAGCACCCAGTTAATCTGCTGTTCAGTTGACGGTGAAGGTAAAAGCATTGTTCAGGGTATTAATTTAACCCGCAATAATATCAGGCGCATCACATCATCTCAGATTAGCTAAACGTTTTGGTTCCGTAGGCATTTTTGTGTGCCAAATTCCCTTTGCTTTATGTGAAGTTAAGGGAATTTTGAGTTACGCTACCTGCGAACAGGATTTTGAATATAGCCTTCTCTGTGATAATCAGCGTGTGTTTCATTGTGATCCAAGAAGCCATCCAATTCATTTGCCTAACAGAAGTAGTCCCGTCCTAATAATGCAAAGATAACTATATCCAGTACAGACTGTGGTTCTTCAGGCAACATTATTATAGATTTTTTTCCTATATGTGATAATTCTTTGGTTGTTTTACAGTGGGTAAAAGTGATTAGAGAGCTAAGGGGGGGGTGTATTTTGGCTTTCTTCTAAAGGTGAATGGTTTCTAGATTAGAAATCTTAGATGTTAACAGCCCTTTGTTTGCTGCAAAATGCTATCCTGAGACTGGAGAACCGGTGGATTTAGCCCACCATGCATTCAAAAAGTCAGACCTAGTTACTGTGAGCGGAAACAAATATGATCACAGATTATTTAAATAAGCTCAGCATAATTTACAGGGATGGCTTCAGGAAAGACACTGGTGTGATTATCCAACTGCATGGTGTCAGTGGCCTGAGACTAGCAGGTCTGGCACAACCCATTTGGAACAAAAGCTTGTCCTTGTTAAATAGCACAGTGTTTTGCTGTCTGTCTTAATCACAGGCGGTGGGGATTTGCTGTGCTTGGGCTTCAGCGTATAAACCTTTTTCCCAAGCTTACAGAAGGGGAACATTGTACGCAGTTCTGAAGAAGTACTTTGTCCTAGCACAGCTGTGTAGGTTAATGTCACTGAACACCATCATCCTTTTCTGATGTGTGCATCGTAAACAAACCTTGGCACAATGGGGATCCCTTTAGGCTGGAGCCTTTGGGCGTTATTAAATAGTAATAGCCCTGGTTTTGGGGTTATATGGACAGTGCATTCTCATAGTCCTTGTCATTAGAGTTCTGTTTGGGGCCAGCATCCTTTCAGATGAGGTGTTCTGTGTTACGGTGTATTTTCTGTCTTGCTCTCATTTTAAATGAGTGAATCACTCAAACAATAAAGGGGGTCCTTTCGTTGGAGGACAGTGTGCATGCTGAATGCTTTTCAAGTTCCCCACAACTTTTTACGGGGGTTACACGGTCAGGCTGTGTATTTGCAGGTGTAAGATTTTTGTCCGTGGCTTTCATTGTCAGCTGCAATCCGAGCACGTGGCCCCAGAGCAAAATGGAAGTCTATAGCAAGCATCTTTGTCTCATATCTGTTCAGCTCTTCTGTCTCCACAGGCAGTTGGAGCTATTTCCATAACTCTGTGCTCCATTGGGCTACTGGGAAACAAGTCTAACCCCTGTGAAGTGAAGTATCCCTTGATTTGGGGAAAAACTAATGTGGGTAAATCTTGTTTACTGGCTGATTGATGGTGACTTACAGTCACCTCCAGACAGTAACAACTCCTCTGACCAGCTCTAGAAATCCAAATACACATTTTATTAATTTTGCATAATTGCAAACTTGCCTAAGTACCTGAAAGAATGATTGCAGTGGGAATCCTCTCGCAAAAGGACTGGGCCCTGCCCTTGTTTGGTCAGGTAAAGACCGCTTAAAGACAGGTTGGCAATTCACCTTTTTTCTTTTTTTAAATGTGCAATTCTCATATCCTGATCACCAGGAAAGTCAAAAGCCTCTGTGGGTGTAAATCAATGCTCAGGTTCTCAGCTGAATGGTACTAGCTGAAGACCAGAATCAGTGTCTGCTGCTGAGGTGGTACAAGGGGGTCTTGTTACAGAAACTAAAGCTTGGGGGGGGCTGTGAAAGGCTTTGCTGAAATTGGCTGTGTTTTGTTTTTGTACAGTCCGAGGCTATCTGCCAGGAGGTGAGGAGATGAAAGGAAACCTAATGGATACAAGTGCTGAGCAGGATCTGATCCGAGAACTTAGCCAAAAGAAACAAAATCTGCTGCTGGAATTAAGAAATTATGAGGAAAATGCAAAGGTACTACTTAAACAATGCGCAGAGCCAAAACACGCCTTTCCATTGCTGTAAATCTGGAGTAATCTGGGAAGCGGTCTTGGGGCAGTCCAGACAAGTCAGAGCTGTAACCTGTTAGGATGAAGCGAGATTGTCTGCTGGGGATTCCTGCTTCTGCATCTGGCTTGGTCCTTGTGCAAGTTCAGAACTTGCTTTTTGTATTTTAATAAGTAACATTTTCCTTGCTCCTTCGTCTTGCCAGAGCAGTTGTGTTTGGAGCTGGATTCTGTTCAGCCCTGTGCTTTGGTTTATGACTGCAAATTGTAGTTTTCAATGTGTAAGCCAGCTCGGGGGTCAGAGGGGATTGCGTGAGAGGATCAGGTAATTGGGTGAGGTCTGGGAGCACTGCCAGGGTGTAGAAAGTGCACTCGTGGCTTGATGGTGAAGGTGCAGAATTCAAGAGCTTCAAAAAATAGTCTGAGGAAAGAGCAAACTCGTGTTTGAACAGTAAATGACCAGCATAGCAAATGCATGGAATTAGGTAAGCTTGTGCTTAAAATTGAATATATGTTAAGCACTTTTCTGAATAAAGGTGTGGGTACAGAGCTGAGCTCCATCAACAATAAAGCACTTGAACAAATTGTAGCACAAGTGTCCACAGCTCCGTGCCTAATCCAGCCGCTATTTGTAGCAATGTGAAGTGTCTGGGAATTGCTGTAATACAACCTTCTCCTGCAAGAAAAGAGAATTTATGCATATGTTTTCTAGGTTGTTTGAATGAAAATCTTGAAATTCTGATACTGAAGAATATATGTTTTGCACAGGCTGAACTGAACACTCAGTTGAAGGAAGCTGATGGGCAGAGAGGTGTGATTCCAGCAAATACCCAACTCCAGACAGCCCTCTCGGTTAATCTGGGCTCTGACAGCCAGTCTGCCCATGTGGAGCTGTGCATTTCCACCACAAATGGTGAGTGGTAACCTGCAACCATTGACATTCATTTCATGTAAATTCATGCAAACCTTCAGTTATATTTAGCTGATGATTTGCCTGTCTCCCCTTTATTGTCTGTAATTTCCCCTTTGTGGTTGCTTTCCTTTCACACAGTTTTGAATCAAGCTGTGTTCCTTTGATGGGTCTCAGCGGAGAGGAGTTTGATGGAATTTGTTTCTTGTTACATGTTATTTTCCAAGGCAATTAACATTTAACTTGAATGAAATGAGTCTTGGTGATCCTTGCGACACTCCTTGTGTTGACACTAAACGTTAACCTACAGCCGTGGTAGTGAGGGTGTTGTATGAATGCAGCTGGGCCTCGGCTGGCTTTGTATGCAGTACTGGAACTACCCCAAGACAGCAGATTCACCAAGCACCAGGCATGCTGAGGATGCAGTTGGGTCCAGATGTGGTAGTGCTGGTCATCTGGGATGTTTTAACAATTCAAGGGAGGGGTGTAAAGAGTTGGCTGTGCTTAATTCTGAAAACAGTGGTGGAGGACAGCTGTTAATTTAGGAACTGCTTTTTCTTCCTGTTGCTAAGACACAATCATCCGTGCTGTGCTGATCTTTGCCGAAGGCATATTTGAAGGAGAGAGCCATGTGGTACATCCCAGTCTCCAGAACCTCTCCAGTTGTGTTCGTGTTCCCCTTACTCCACCCAAAGATGTCCCTGTGGATTTGCACATCAAAGCCTTCGTAGGTTACAGGAACAGGTGAGTTTTGTGTTGTGATCTCTGCTGGTCTCCAGAGCTAACTGTGTGACCAGGAAACAGCAATGATGTGCCTTCATGCTTGTCCCATGGGAAGCACACCATTAATTCCCTGGTGCTCCGCTTCTCTGCGTTATGGGAAGTAGAGTGGGAATGCTTTCTTAAAAACGCTCTTGCGCCTGTGATGCTGAGCTCTTCTCTAGACAAAGTCTAAATGCTGTGGAGTCACTGGGACCTGCTGTGCTCTGGCTCTGCCTTCAGGGGAACAGTGAGCATTTCTTGTCCAGGAGATGCCTTATTGTGGGTCTCTGGAGGGAGCCTGGAGAGGCAGAGGCTGTGTCCAGGCTGCCCTCTCTAAGTGGCTGCCTCTCCAAGCCTGGGATGGTGGCTGCTCTGGATGAAGTACTGGAGCGGGCCTGGAGGCACAGTGCTGTCTTTCAAGCTACGAAGTTCAGTTTGTCTTTGGGGCAAGTAGAAAGTAACATATACCTGACTTCAAGACAACGCTTTTCCAGTTTTCCATAGAAATAAAGTGTCTCTTCGTGTACACTTGACACCACCTTTCTCCCTGCTCACATCTGCCAGAACTGGCGGTCCCCCAGGAAGCAGCCTCCTTTCCCTGAACAGGGAGGCATATTTTGAGAGCTCACCAAACGCTGCAGAAAGAATGTACAGGACTGAATTCCCTTTTTGTTTTCTCTATTTGTCTTTATTATTGCTTTTAATAAAACTTCACTGAATCTGTAAAGAAAATATTCAATTGCGTAGTAAGATCTTAAATGTGTTAGCCTAGAGAATATATTTCACTGGAAGGATTATGGAAAATGCGAGCAGTAGGGAGGAATCGTTCAACCTCATGATGGGATAAGCCTGGAATTTCCAAGTTCCAGGGTTTTTTTTTTCTGGGAAATGGTAAGAACTGATTACATAGTGGAAGCTGCTGATGTCAGTAGCCAGCTAAAAAAGGACCAGGAACCGTTGCAATAGGTGAATCCCTGGTATGTTAGTAACTGTCTCTATTTTTCCTTTGGATTGCTTCCAGCACACAGTTCCATGTGTTTGAGTTGACAAGACAGCTTCCTCGCTTTTCCATGTATGCCCTGAGCAGCCCGGACTCGGCCCCGGAGCCGCTGAGCTTTGTTAACTGTACAATGAATGAGAGACCGCAAAGGGTGAGTTTCTGCTCTGCTGCCTATTTCCCGGTCCTGCGTACAGGTGGACTGTACTGCAGGTGGAGGGTTTGCAATTAGCTTGAGATTTCCGAGAGCAAAGGAAAAATTGTGCAGTGAACTGCCGTGCTGGCCTTTGGAGTCTGTGTATTACAAGATGACTCAGTGCTTTTTTTTCCCCCCTTCTTTAAAAGTTTTCCTTAATTGAGGCATTCCCTGCTTCAGGAATCCCTGCAGCTGCAGGATCTTAATGGCCTGAGAGCATGAGGCGTTTCAGATACGGTATTGTTTGCTGTGTGACAATTGATGGAACGCCAGCAGCGGGAGCTCTGTAGCGAGTGATGAATCTGTAAACCACTAGTGAACAGGAAAAAGGCAGTACAGTGCTCAGATGATGGCTCGGTTTCACAAGAGACGAGCAGCAGTGCTGTTGCTTTCGTTCTAAAAGATCTCAATTGTGGGACGGCAGTAATTAGAGCTGGTCACTTCCCTTATTAACTCTAGGGCTCTGTCCTATTTACATGACCTTTACTGCATTAAATAGCCAAGGTGAAAAACCAGATGCAATGAAATTTTCCTTTAGATTATTGCAGTAGAACTAAGCCTTGCTTCCCAGCTTTCTCCAGTCTCAAGGCCTGGGCTTACGCTTTGACCTTGGGCTGTGGGCTCTGCTTGTTGGATTTGATCTTCTTAGGAATATTCAGCTTTGGAGCGAGGATTCAACTGCCCTCATTCTAAACAAGTTCATGACATGGGATTAAGGGATGGGATTTAGTAAATGAAATTTCCAAGGTACCCTGAACAGAGAGTCCTGGTGCCCATCACGTGCAGGGACGCTGTGTGGTTCTCCAGGCTTTCCACACAGGTGATGGCTGATGCTCCTCATTTTATTTTTGCATAGATTGTGATGTGGCTGAATCAGAGCTTCTTACTACCAGAGGATGCAGAGTTTCAGAGCGCTCCCTTTCAGGTTTGCTTCACTTCCCTTCGTAATGCAGGTCAGCTCTGCATCAAAATCAAGCCCGGCGGAGAGGTGAGTACCTTCGTGGACAAGGGGAACACCCGTTTAATTATACTTGGGTGAAACTTAAGGGTGGTGTCAATATGAGGCAGTAAAAATGAAGGACGACTGAACAGGCAGAGATAGTACTCATGTTTTAGGGATGTTTATGGAAACTTTTGGGTCTGTTTACTGTTAGTGGGTAAAATTCCAGTTCCAGTTAATGGAAAAAAAAACCCAACTGCTTAGCCTGCAGATCCGTAGGAAGGTATTTGTTCCCACACAGGGTGGTTTCGGGGAGCCATAATTTGAGGCTGCCTGTAATGTTTGCCCTGGTCCTGTATGCACAGATGCCTCTTTGCCCCAGGCCTGAATAAAAGCCCCTTTGAAATCAGTGTCTCCTTATCTCCTGGAAGCCTAGAGCTTGCTCATGCAACAATTTTACCTCTTGCTAGAATGAACTGCTTTGAGCCTGGGTAACTGTTTGAGAGGCAGTCCTGCGGGGCAGTTCTGGGAGATGTTTTGGCATGGACGAATGCTGAAGTGGTTTCCTTCCTTTCTGACAGATTTCCATCAACACGGATGATATTGATCTGGCTGGTGACATCACCCAGTCAATGGCCTCCTTTCTGGCCATTGAAGACTTGCAGGTGGAAGCAGATTTCCCTGCGTACTTTGAGGAGCTGCGGAAAGTGTTGGTCAAGGTGAGGAGGCATTGGGCGTTTCTAAATTGTCAGCTGAGCGGTCGCTGGGGGCGTTTGCATGAGAGGATGTCTAAACTGCTTTATCTTCTTTGTGGAAATCAGGCAGCGATGGCTTGCTGCGCAAAACCAACAGGACACCCTCCACTTTGTGTTTATTCTTTGTTCTGTGGAACAGGCCCTTGGTCCCCAGTGGCTGACTCTTCAGGGTAACGTAAATACGTTGCCTGGGAGACTGTGCTGTGGATTTGGGTCGGGGAGTAAGGCCTCTGTCTCAGCCTGATCCCCCCCGTTCTAGGGGGCAAGGTACTGCTCTGGTGGCCAGGGGGTGAGGGGAAGGAGAACGATCCCAGGGATGCTGGTAGAGTAAGTTGGGATGTTATTTTCTGTTATGCCGGGCCAAGGTTTAGCTCGACCAATTACCTGTATGCCCGGAGTGCCACGGGCCCTTTCTCATGACTGTGTGCCTGGGACAGGTGGATGAACACCACGCGGTGAATCAGAGGCTCACTGCCGACATGGCTGAACACTCCAACCTCATCCGCAGCATGCTGGTTCAGGCGGAAGACGCACGACTCCTGGGAGACATGTGAGTAATTGCTGCTTAGGTGGAGAGTTTTGGGTTCAGAATGGCCAGTCTTTGCTTTTCAGGCAGAAAAGAGCACAGAAAAATATTTATGTGATATAGGGGCTGCCTAGTTACAACTCTTGATGTAGAATGGGTACCTTTGCTGGCCCCACCATGAGCTCTCCTTGAGCCTTGTCTTGTTCTTAAGGTGGAAAATCAGTCTGGGGAAGACAGAAGGGCAGAGGTAGGGCTTAGAGTGGAGCAGGTGGGGTGAAGCAACCTCGAGATGGTGAGATAATTAGAAAACATGCAATAAGGGAAGAAGACAATAAAAGCTGTCTGGTGTGTGAACTTTTTACAACACCAAGAAAGAAACTTTCGGTGTCGGTGCTTTCACTCTGACTCGCTGTGTTCTCCTGCTTATGTCCTGTTTTTAGTGTCAAGAGCAGCAGTAAACAGGTCTGAGCTAACGCAGAGCAGTGTTACTTTCACTGGGGAAAGTGGCATCTCCTCTTTGGGTTGCCAGATGATAAAATAACTGCAAAAATAGACCTTTTTTTTTTTTTTCCCCCGTAAAATAATGACTATAACCAACGTGCCTAGTCAAGTATGTTGTGTTGTAGCTGGCAGACATGCGGGTAACCCTGGTGGCCATCACAACCATGTATCGCGACACCTTTATATAGACAAGCCAGGAATGACTTTCTTGTCCCCTGAGATGCAAATAACTGGACTGATTGTTCCCTTAGGAAAAACATGAAGACACGGTACGTCGAGCTGTATGATCTTAACAGAGATTTAATAAATCAATACAAAATTCGTTGCAACAATCACACGGAGCTGCTAAATAATCTGAAAGCTGTGAATCAGGCAATCCAGAGGGCTGGGCGGTTACGTGGTAAGTACGTGTGTTTGGAGGGAACAAGGGAGTCTTGGACCCCAGGGAGGCAGATAAGATGTGTCTGGGAGGCCACCTGGGTTAGTTAAGCGACTTCAGGCTTTTTGGCCTGAAACTAAATTAGTAGAAGTGATTTTTCATTTTTCAGTCATAGCCAATTACCTGCGACAGTGAACTGTGAGTGTCCGATATAATCTGGGATCACAATATTAGAAAGAACAGTTCCAAGCAGTTTCCAGCTTTCTGGATGGTATAGGAATTGCTAGTTTTCTTGAACACAATTTTAAAACCACTTTTAAAGTAGTTTTAGATGTTTTGAAAGTAGTTTAAAAAAAAAACCAAACCAACAACTATCAACTTAAGCAGGGCTGTTTGTTTATAATTATTAGTTCTGTAGGTCTTTGGGAAAGGAGGTTTTTTTTGTCTATTTACAGCATTCTCCTTTCAACAAGTCATTTAAGTTCTGCTACGATAGAGCTACCCATGATTCTTTTTTAAAGAAAGGATTTTATTTACATATTAGGAAAAAGGTGGCATTTCACTGCGTGTTTAAAAAATATTTGAAAGAAAACCCTAAATTTTGAGCCTGGATCAAATAAGTATTTTTACCAGTTTCTTACTCGGTAACTGAAGTGTTTTTTCTTTGCTTTGCTTTTTTTTTTTTTCTTCTTTACAGTCGGCAAACCTAAAACACAAGTGATCAGTGCTTGTCGGGACGCAATAAGAAGCAACAACTTTAACATGCTGTTCAGGATAATGCGTGTGGGAACAGCCTCTTCCTAAAGCGACCGGAGGAGCAGCAGTTGCAGAGGGGCAGTGTTTCCACGCGGCGGGCAGATAACGGACCAGTAACGACAAGCGGTTAATTCGGTCCCCTACGCTGCTGTAGGGTGAAGTAATTGCAAAGGTAGCGTTTTAGTTAAGCCATCAGGTGAGAAATGTTATTATGCAGGCCAAAGCTTCGTGAAGAAAGTATCAGAGTTTAAGTGCAGATGTGATATTTATGCAAGACAGAGGTATAACCTTGGAACAGTTATTTTTCTTACAGTAACTTATTTATGTATTAATATATTTTGTAGCTAAGGCATCAGCCTTTTCCATTAAAACATAGACTGGTTTGACTGCTCTTGTTCTGATTTAGTTGGGGAGATGGGTATGGTTAAGTTTATTTGTTGGAGGGGGAAAAAAACAAACCACTTCTGGTTTTGCTGTGTAGTCTCCGTGCACACTAAGCACGTAAACTCTCTGTGTCGGAGAATCCCAGGTGTCATTGCAGTGGTGTGCTGCTTTCTAGGTAAACTGCAATCCGGTGCCGTAGAAGCACCGAAGGGATAACATCTCCTTGCTGGCTTTTAAGCCGGAAAAGATCTTTGAAAGCCATCCAGTTCCACGATCCATGCAGGTAGGAAGTGGTCTGTTTCATATCCGGCGCTCTCCCCACACCTGGATTGCGGGAAGTTTTGCTTCCAGCTACTGGTTCCGTGCTACCGCTTGGAAAAAACCTGCAGATACTGAGGTGGGCAAGGGTGCATTTCAGGAACAACAAAAACAACTACACACCCAAGCTTGGTGCATACTGATGAAGAGCTGGCAGTACTTAATGGGATCAAAAGAAGCAGGTATTGAAAAATGTCTTGGCATCTGGCTCAAACCTGTTTATTAATTGTGGGATTGCTTAGAATTGGATTAAAATATTACAGTAAGGCTCTATCTTAGATCTAAAGATATTTTAGAACCTTTGCCAAAGCAAATTTCTTCTAGAAGCTAAAAATATCCTGCACAGGATGGAGGTTGGGCCCCGGTGCTCGTAGCTCCTGTGCCGTTCATCACATTTACCACTGCACAGGTGGGTGTTTGCAATGCGGGCAGGGAGGAGGCCGTCCACCTCTGGGAAGTGAAGTTCTTGGGTAGCTTCTTGGGGCTGTCAGGAGTATTTGTGCCCTGTAACTGGTCTGCCTCTCGCTTGCCACTACTGACTTAAAGCCACCAGCCCACCATTCGTTACGGAGCAACTGGTGAGCCTGCAGCCAGTCGAATGGGGAGCGTAATTCTTGCAGTGTATTTTAATCCCCCAAAGGGCCCCTTGCCACTGCTTCGGCCCCTTCAATACGGAGAACTGCACTGCCAAAAGCACAGATCTGTCACTTCAAATCTGCAGCAGGAGCTCATTTGAATCCTTTTAAGAACCTGGTTGTTAGTCAAATCCGGCTCCTTGGTAAAAAGGGTGGTGAGCCACCCAGGCTGTTCTAAGCAAGTGAGCTTTTAAGACTTGATTATGGAACAGTCTCCTGGCATAAGTGCTGGGCTTTCTGCCGCCTGCTGTACCTGTTCCCACTGTTTCAACCTCTTGTTCTTTATGTTCAAAATCCTGATGCTTGCTTACTTACATTTCTGTAGTCCATTCAGTGATAAGAGAGCGGCTGTGATCGGAAAGCAGCTTTCCCGTCAGCCTGATGGTCACTTCCAGTCCCGGCTCTGTTTTGCTCTTGGCAGTGAGGCTCAGTCCTTTGGTCACAGTCCAGACCCCTCTGATAAGGCTGATTTTTCCCTGGCTAAGTTTCTGACAACAAATTTGTCATTTATTTTCCCGTAAAAGCAACTTTTGTCTTTGCCAAGTGCAAAATCCATGTCCCGTAAGCTGAAGTTTGCAGGTGCCTGTTGAAATAAAGCAGCCCTCGGCTGGCACGCAGCAGCCAGCTGATGTAAGCTGAACCTGCACCGGTGGCAAACAGTCCCCACTGGTACGATTCAGCCCAGGACGAACGCCTAGTGATCCCGTTCTCGGGTACGGGAGGGCAACTGGTCACAGCAGGTCAAGCCACTGGTCAAGTACAGAATAACCTCCGAAACCACACTAGTAGAGCTGTGTGTGGCTAAAAAGTCACGGGCACGGCTTACATGGCACCACACCGTGGTACGTGCGCTGGGGATCGGGTCTGGACCACGGTCCTGCCCTGTTGGGACAATTCAGTGCCTGCCTGAAACTTCATTTTGGGCTGGAGCCTTCCTCCTGCGGCCCCTTGGCTGCCTGGGAAACGCTCTGCAGAAGGACTCTGGTGGATCAGTGCCCGGTGAAGAGGGATCTGTAACAGTGGTTTTCATTGTCCCAATTCAAGTTCTAGTTTGGAGTTTAAGAAAACAAAAATAACTGGAACTGACACTTGACAGGTTATGTGATTTTAGCCCCCATTTCTCTGAGTCCCGTGGATTGCTGCTCATCTTAATACTGATTCACTGAATACCCGATATCAGACCTTCCTTGTTGCATGTTTATGAATGCCAAAACCATTCCTTCAGCCTGGTCTACAGCTGAACTGTTTTTATCTCGCTCCGTATTGAATTGTTCCTGTTTCCAGCTACTTGGCAAACTGATAACTGCCAAATCCTGAAAAATTTGTCGTGAAGCATTTGTGTAACTTGGCACTTCGGTAACTGAAAGCTGCTGGTACCGCGCATCCAATGCCAGGCTTTGGAGGGGCAGCCAGCTGGTGGGAAATGTCCGTCCTCGTGCAGCCGAGCTGATCCACCTCTGCGCGAGGCCGTCTTGCCAGGTACGAAGCTTCTGTTCTCTCTTGCTCACACGCCATAACTCTGCTCGCTTGCTGTTCTCCATCCTATTTTTCTGTATTGCCCTGCTTGCTCATTTTGCGGGCATGTATATATTTCATATCCATCCTCCTTTCCATAACGATTAGAGTACTTTGCAAGCAGCTACACCTATTTGTAAACACGGATTTGTATCCAGCAAGAGCACCTGTAGAGAGGGCTCCCATTATCAGCACGGTCTAAATAGAGACCGCTCCCTCTCCCCCAGTAGCTCACGTCGCTTGAAATTTCGGCGAGCAGAGTCTTTCCGCTGTACTGGCAGCGCCAGCCATGCGTGGGGCTGCTTTTGGCTTTCGGGGCCCAACAGGAAGGGTGGGAGAGCAGAGTCGTGTTGATTTTTAAATCTTTGAATGCTAACTGCAAATTTGGCTTCTTAAATGACTTCATCTCAGTCACCGGAGGCAGAAGGGTGGCTCCGTGTGCGATCAGGTAGATACGGGCTGGCTCAGGTAGAGGCTGGTATGCCCTCTAGTGCATTATTTATTATTAAAAAGCAGCAAGCTTCAGAGAGCCCAGCTTCTTCCCAGTCTCCTGGGAGGCTGTGCCAACATCTACCAAGCACACTCTTAGGTTGGCAATGCAGTAGAATAAGTAACTTTGGTTTGTTAATTAATTTACTCCCAACTCTGCCTCGCTGACTATGCTGTGAATAGCTGTGGTATCTGTCACCTTTGCTCGTAACTACCCAAACAATTTTGCCTGCTTTTGTTTTTTTCCCCCCTTTGAAACCTCCATTGCTTGTCTCTTTCTACTAGAGCAGCTGAGAATAAGAACTTCTTTCTCCCCCAGAACAGCTGCTGCCCAGAAACTAGTGATCCAGTGTCCTGTCCTTGTGTTTAACTCCATCCCCTTGTCTTTTAAGTAGCTTAAAGCAGTAGCAGGGGAACATTAACACCGAGCAGGAGAGTCTCGGCAGTGGACGGAGAAGCCAGCTTAGGGAGACAAGTGAGAATATGAACAAGATGCTGTAGATCCCACAATAGCAGCCTGGAGCAACCGCCTCCCCACTGTCCTCCTTGGCCGGCCGTGACGGAGGGAAAAGCTAGAACTGAGCGACCGCTCACAGCCGGGACTGCACCGACGCTGCAGCTATACAGCTGTGCCTCAGGCTCTGAAGGGCTGTGTTGTCCCCTTGCTCTGGCGTCTGCAGGGGCCGAGACACCGTTCATCTTCGGAGCAACGGCAGCAGCTTCGCGCTCGGTCGGTTCCTTTTTTCAAACCTTGTGCGCTGGGATGGCGGCTGAAGGTTGTTGCTCCTGTATCTTCACGAAGGCATGCCCGAAGGACGTCCTGCTGCTGCGCTGAGGGCTGCAGAGTACTCCTGTGCCAGCACTGCTGGCCTTGCTTTGAGCTTACGGCTCCTGCGCTGCCAGCTGTGGGCTTACACCGCCTTCGGCAACAGGCCTGGAGCCGGGGAAGCAGCAGACTAACCCAAAGCTGCCCTCTCCCAGCCCGAGACAGGCAGGAGGAATAACGTGCGCACGCTCTCCCCTGCATGGTCTGGCTTGGAGGAGCTGGAAGTACACCTGTGTCTATTCATTGCCAAAAACCCAAAAGGTTTCAGGCAAGCCCATGCAGGCCCTGGCCGAGCCCGCAGCAGGGCGTCCTGCAGGCTGGCTGTCTCCCGACGCAGCCGGCACAGCTCTGCAGCAGCAGCACCTCTTGCTGGGCCGGACACCTCAGTCTGGCACAATCCTGCTCGCGGCGCACGTGGGGCGGGCCAGCAGTGCTGAAAGCGCGTCCCGAGGGGGATGTATCGCACCAAGACCACCGTCTGTCTGTACTCTTTCCCACAGGAGCTGCGTATCTGTCTGCCTGGAAAGGTCAGAGCTGGTCTCGTGACAGAAGCCACGTCGGAGCCCAGCAGACCCCAGAACAAAACCAACGGGACGCGAGGCCGTGCTGTTGGTGACCCTCCTACTGCCTGCGGGTGACAAACGAGGGAGAGGTGAGTGAGCACCTTCCTGCCACCAGCCCACCGTCCCCGCTCTGAGGCTGGAGCCACCACCCTTTCGCAGCTGAAGCAGAGCGCCATCCGCTTACCCACGCAGGCAGGGAAGGACGCAGGAGCAGGTCCCTCGGCTACTTAGCTTGTAAATTCTTTGGAGAAAGGGCTGCAATCTGGGGCTGTCTGCACAGCATTTAGCATAATAAAGTCCTGCTCCTTGTTACGGTGCCAGGTCCTTCTCAATGCCAGCAGCTTTATAGCCTCGCTGTCTTCCTTCCCAACTCCACAGAGCTGTGCAGCTGGAAAAACCTCATATTTTCCGTGGCAGCTCCTTTATTTCTGCCTCTACAAACAGGGAACGCAGTTAAGCCCCAGAAAATGTCTTGGGCATTTTGTAACAAAACTTGCCCAACCAGACTTTGAAGCATTCAACTGACCCATTTCCTTTTTTTTTTTTTTTAATAAAATCAGTCATCAGCTTGGGGCAATGTACGACTGTAATATTCACCCTGGTGGGTTGGAGATGGATCCCACTGCGCTATTTCCATGAGAGCGCAGCTGGAAAGCTGACAGCTGTGTGATGATGACCCTCTCTGCATAGCATTAAAAGCAGTCGAGAGCGCGCGTTACAAAGGACTTGGGAGGAGACTGAATTTCTATTTGTACAGTAAATAAAAAAAGTCCCCTGGACCCCACTCAGCAGGGTGCAGCTCGTACACAGCGTGAGGAAGTCAGCAGCAGTCAAGTTTGTCTGGGTTTAGAGAGGCCCCGGCTGAACGCCTGGGTAGAAACCTGCCCCCCACGCACCACCACCGCGATCTTCTGTGTGATGATGGTCCCACTCCGCACCATCACTCGTAATAGACAAAGGAAAAATCCCAAAATCCTCTTCTGTTCGGATGCTTTTTCAGGCGTGCCAAGCTCCGATGATTGATGTATTTCACAAATTTCATAGTTTCTTTGTCTCTATAAACTAAGGCCAAGCAGTTGTCCTCTGGATTCACTGTCAGCAGCTAGAAGGAATGAAAGTAAGGGTGGAAATCAGTTTCACAAAAAGGGCTTTGATACCATTCCTAGGAAGAAACAAACAAAACTGTTCCAAAAGCTAGCCAGAACAAAGGTCTGGTGTCAGAAAAGGAACGTCGCTATTTTCATTCTAATACCTCTGACCCGAAGCCTTTATTAGACAGCAAGGGATTCTGGACAACTTCTTATTAGTCTGACTGCTCAGCACTCTTGCGAGTGCTGACACTGACCGCGACCCAAGCGAACAGCCCTTCCCTGGAAAAGCATCACCTCTGCTGCAGCCGTGTGCCCCTCTGAGGTTTCCCAAACGCCACCGGCTGCGGGTGGCAGGCGCTGTGAGAGCGCGAGCCTTACGCTTTACGGCGGACGCTGGCCTCTTGGCCGGCCAGAGCTACGCCCGTGAGCGGTAATTCAGGCAGGAAGGCTCCAGTGCGATACTGAATGCCCTCAGGATTATGTTAGCGTTACGACAAGGTGTAATTACTCCTCTCCACCCTAAACAATTTTACGTAATTTGCAGCCAGCAACTGAGGTCCTTACCTCTTCATCTTCACCTTTAGCGATGTAGGAAGTAAAGCCACCGTATTCTGGATCCCAGTCTTAAAATAGAAAAGAAAGGTTCTTAGAAAGTTCAACACCATCCAGGTTCTGTACAGCCTTCCCGGAGATGCTGCTTTTCCACCCCACTCCCCACAGTTACCGGATACAGGATGATCCCCAGTATACCTCCTGTCAGTTTGTGGTTTTTTTTTCTTTTTTCTTTTTTTCCAAATGAGAAACAACTTGAAGCAAACGTACCAGACTTGCCTTTTACCACTGACAGGCCATTTAAGGTTGCTTGGCTCTCTGCTCCTCGCATGTAGAGCAGTTTTGCCATAGCAGAGATGCAAAAGGCTTTCGGTATAATTACCGGCATGTGCCAGGCGGTTTCAGCCGTGCATTCTGGGCTCAGCTGGTCCAAAATGCTTATGTTGAGATTTTTGTTTTCACCACTATCTAACCAGCAATCAGCCTAAAATGCCTAGACATGCCTAAAGTAACTTTTGAAAATCCTGGGCTTTGTGAATTGGAAGCAGTGATAATTTTGATGAGAAAAGGGGCGAAACAGAACGCTTTTAGTGGGTAGTCTGTCCCCCTGACCCTCCACCATGCCCAGAGCCCCGGTTTAGGGAGAGGAAAGGTCTGGGAGATGCAGCCTTTCCCTCTGCCCAAGCGCCACCTCCTGGCTTTAGATGGAAAGGTCAAAGCTGGTCCCAGGGCCACACTCCCAAACCTTTGCGTAAGGACTACTGAAAACAGGGCTTATGGAGAAGTGAGGACTAGGATAAAGTCTACAGAGCCCTGCTATGTAGGAAAAAGCAGGGAAATCTTGGCTATTGTAGCATTGCTGAGAATTCAGATGTCCTTCCTTTAGGCACACCTCATAAGGAGAGTCTGGTATCTTGCATTTTGTCCGCTTACCCTCACAGCCACAGAAGAAGAGCAGGTCAAGAGCAAATTCTGTTGCTTGAGCGTCATGGACGAGCGTATAGTGCCTGTGGGTCCAGCGCCTCAGCTCCCCCGTGCACACAGGGCTTCCCGAGCCTAGGAGAGGGAACGCACAAGCCAGGGAAGACAACGAAGTTGTACAATAGCTGACGCCTGTGAATCTAAAGGCGTGACGAGGGCAAGCCCCTGCGCTGCCACGCCACTGGGGAGCTGTGGTTGCCAGCCCCAGGAAAGCGTACAGGGAAGACGAAGTAAAACCACAGATCTCACGTGAACTTTTTTCCTAGACATGGCTCTAAGTTATGTGCTTTGACCAGTGTGGAGCAGCGGGGCTGAGATTTGCTCTTTGAAAAGGACCAAGCTGCGATGTGCTTCGGTTTAACCAGTTCCTCCTTTCCTTTTGGTCCCCCCCTTCCCTTCAAGATTTACAGTAGCACTCCAAACTCCCAAGAGCCAGCAACCTATCTGTTCTTGAAGTACTGAAACCACCAGAGGCATCCGTGAAGAAGGATATTGCTCTGAACTCGCTCTTCACTTGCCATCCCAGGAGGTAGGTCAGAATTTGGGGAAGCCTTTCTTTTCTCACGGGTCTAGCTCAGTTTTCAATGCATGCAGCCCAAAACTCTGCCCTCCTCATATGTGAATTTAAAATCACAGGGCGGGAACATGGCAGGTAGAAGAAGAAAAATGACTCGCCGTGGAAATTGGAAAAACAAAGCCTTTGTACCAGGTTAAGTGTTCCGGTGGGATTTTCAGTAGGATTTGTTTTTTATTACCTTTTATTCTAGTGTCTAGCTTGCCTGACTCAGTGTAAGACGAGCGCTTTCAAAAATTCTACCCTTAAACTTCTAAGGCACTGTTTTAAATAAACAGCACCAATCCATGAATCCAAAATTAATCTAATCTTTCATAAGAATGATATCTCATTGCTGACAACTAAATGGTTATTTAGGCTGGCAGCGTTTTCTGAAAGGTTAAATCCTAGTTTTAGGTATCGATTTTCTACTTCTAATTATCTTTACATCTGATCTGTGTGCTTTCTTCCTTTTGATTTGGTCTCATACAAGAATCTACTTTAGATGAAGCAGGAGTGTAACTATTGGCAAAAGATTACTGGGCAATAAACTAACACCCCCCACCCCCCCCCCATGCCTGAGCTCCTACAGAAGTCCCTCCCTTAAGACTTAAGTCTGTTCAAAACGTTATCTTCAACTTAGTCATTATTTTATTCCAAATTCTCTTGCGATGGTCACTTATTTTGGATACCCAGTCTTGACATGCTTCACGTGCCCCGTTTGTGCTGGTGCCTTGTGCTGGCGCCTTGCGCCGGCTGCAGTACGAGGTGAAATCCTAGTTCCCTAAAAATCACTGGGAATTCTGCTGCCAACAACCTTAACGTCGGGGTTCTGCTCAAGCCCTTTCGCGCTGCTGCTGCCGGACTTACCATTCTGCGTCTCACCACCTTGTGCTTCAGGGATGTTGTCTGGCTGGTGGGGACTGCCATCAGCGTGTTGTTCAGTCTCTTCCTGCTCAGGTTTGGGACTGCTGTGCCCAGCGCTGTCTGCTGCTCTTCCTTCCCCAGCATCTTCATCCTCATCAGAGGGAGCCAGGAAGTGCAGCTTTAGGCCAGTGAAGTTAGAAAGCAGTAAAAACAAGGCCTCGGAGCGTAAGAACTGCAGGAATTTCTTCAGGATGTCAGGGAGGCTGTCTTCCTCTGCTGTCTCATAAAGTCTGAAAGACAGTAGATGTATCAGCAGATGTAGCTCCTTGTTGGAGAACCAACAAGGACCACGTCCATGGGGGCAGCATCAACTGGTGCAGCCCCATGGCAGCTCCTGCTTGCCCTGATCAATAGGTGCAGGTACCGTCGTTCCCCACCTTTTATTGGCAGGCCCCCGGCTACTCCACTGGATGTCTTTGTTCTCCAAAGCTTCACATAGCAGTTGGTATTTCTCTTTCTAGGAGAGAAACATAGTGCAGAAACTTCAGCATTCAGCTCCCAGGTCTCCCTTGGTGTGCCACAAGCAGCCACCCTCTGCTCTCAGAGAAGGCAATCGAACTTTTTTTTCTAACTCATCTGAGGCTCCTAAGGACTGCTGACTCGAGGGACATAGCCTGGGTGGGCAGCACGTCTTTGCCATGCCAGCGACCATCAGGTATCAAATCCTACTTTATTGTCTGCTGGGTGAGACTGCAGTTTCACTGGGATGCCCAGTAAACCAGGGGTAAATCAGCCCTGAGAAGCAAAGCCTTTCCAGTAAGACAAAACCGTTATGGGTCATTTGTTTCACACACAGGTCGAGTTCCTCAAGTGCTGCGAGAGCTGAGGGACAAGGCAGGACACTCTGGTCACCTCACGGCTAGGAAGCAGGAAGGATGAAGGGTTTCCACCCACTTGCTTTGCTTCTTGTAGGAAACAAGAACGTTGAAGTGAAATGTCTGATTTCTGATGAGTCCCTGTGCAGCAGTGTACAGGCAGAGGAGATCCACCCACAGAATCACAGAATGGTTGAGGTTGGAAGGGACCTCTGGAGGTCACCCGGTCCACTCCCCTTCTGGGGGTGAAACTAGAAGGTGCTTTAGTTGACAGCAGTACAAGCAAGGCCTTTCCCCGCCTGCGTGACGTGGTGCCTTGCCAGCCCCATGACCCGTTCTGGCAGACCTCATCAGATTCAACCACCGGGCTCACCTTAACAAAATCCTTCAGGAGAATTTCTGATCGTTCCTCAAATTCCTCCTGGATTTGAGCTTGGGAGTCCATGTCCAAATAAACCAGATTGATCCACTCATACAAGATTTCATGCTGGAAGGGAAAGAGATTTGAATGCTGGACTTGCAAAAACAAAAAGGGTTCCCCAATTCCCCCTTACGCAGCTGGCCACAGGGCTGGATGCCTCCCCACGCACACTCCATTCCTTCCTTTTTTTTATTTTAATAATTCCACCGTGAATATTTGCTGCATTCTCTGCACTACTGTAGGTATGCAAAAAGTGCAGAGTCAAGAAAGATATACAAGCAAGAAACCAGCTGCATATTTATGGACAGGAAACAAAAAAGAAAAAAGAGAGAATGGGGTAAATTAAATATTAGAGCATCCCCAAGCATCAGTGTCCCCCGTAACAGGTATTCCAGGGACATGAAAGAAACAGAAATGCAGATCAGCAGATGTTGGCTTGTTACTCACATCGTAGGGGATGTGGGGGCTTCTGGGCGAGGGAGCTTCAATGTGGCGTGCAGGTCTGACGATTGACGGGCCGTGAAACCAGCCGCTCACCGACAAGCGGCACTTCTCCTCAGACAGAACTTCTGACACCTGCAACAACGTTGAGCAGCGTGTTACCTGTTTAGACTACAACACATTTAAGGACCAGCTGTAACAGACACCATGGTAGGAGATGGACCTGACTCCAGAGACTGTACTGCACACACAGAAAAGTCAGACAAGTGCTAGACCAGGCTGGATTATTCTTGATTTACAGAAAGAGGGCTTAAAGCAAATTTTGATGTTCAAGTCCATTGTAGGTTTCTAGAGTCCCAGTCCAAGTTTTTACTCCAAGCTCCCGGCAGAATCCATTCCCTCTCTCTGCGAGCTTTGAGTCATTCTGTTATTAAAAGTAATGGTATTTTAGTTTTCTACAATTTCTTCTGTTGAAGAACCAGCTATCATAGGCTGCAAACACTAGCTGTCACAGCTTAATCTGGAAACTCAGAAAGCACTGAGCACCTGTGGGTCACAGCAGACTCTATCGGTCTACTTTATTGTCTTTTAGTTTTTAAAAAGTGCTGTAATATGAGCCACCGTGAAGAGTATTTGCCTGATGTTTTTGGCTCGGGATTAAAGGTCTACTTATCTGTCAGACTAAGAGCAACGCCTCTGTCCTGGCGTTTAACTGGTCTGTGGTCTAGTCTGTGAAAGCCCTTGATTTTTGCACAGTGATGGCCACCGTTAAGTCTTGATTTCATCAAATTTCACACTGAGGTAAACTGGGCTAAATAGAACAATTTCACATTCCAGGGTGCTGTACTGTAATGGGAGTGTGAGGAGAAAGCCACCCCCTGTTGCAAGCCACAAACTGAATTTTTGAATAGCATGTAAAGACTTTGTACTGGGTTGTTTGTTTGTTTTGTTTTTTAGAACACTCTGGTGGAACAGGATGAAGAAACAGAGTTTATTCCGAAAAGATTTTGGCTCCTATTGATTGCTACAGACTGTAGTGGCCCTTTTCTTGCATGACTTAGAGGTGTTCTAGATTATTTGGAATTGCTACCCACTCCTGAATCACTTGGGAAATGGAAACCAAATACTGCCCGCTATTGGAAGCTCACGGACCCGCTCTGCTCAGCAAACACCCACAGCTTTATCTGTTATCTCCTGACAAAGCGTACACCACGAAGTCCAAAATCTGAAGATCTATTAGTAAGTACTAACTAAATGCTCTTTGCCCAGTGTCTGAGAGGGACTTGAGGCTGGCATGTGCTGTGAAGGCTTTGTATCGCTCTGACCTTACGCAGTCCTCTACTGGTAACTCACACAGGCTCTACGCTTTACTGACCAAAGCGTAAAAAGAAATGATTCACGGTTCAGCAAATACTCCGAGCACAACCAGCGGGGTCCGGATCTGAGAGGGTTTGATTCGCAGCACCACCCAGTTAAGCTAAATGCTTATTTTAAAAATAAGTTTATGATTTAAGCTCAGTTGATTGCCTGTGTTAACAGTATCGGAGACCGTGCACAGGACTGAACAGTGCTAATGTGTGGGGTTAAGTTTAGGTCAGTAGGAGGCAGTCACAAAGCTAACTGGAACATTAATTTTTACAAGATTAAATCACTACCTGGAAACAATTAGGGTAGTGACCAAGTAGATGCTTCTGTTAATTAACTGTAAGACATAAATGACCCAGAAGCAAAACACTAAGCAGTCTAGGTGAGGACACACACAACCTACATCACTGATTTTCTTCCTCTCCAACCTTCTGCTCTTTGGCCCTGATTGTTACAGTCCGTGGTATTCTCGAGTACACGGGAGTTTCAGATCTCAGCCGGGTGTTTGTATCGTGCAGTCCCACAGACTATTCATCCTGTCTATACCATCTTCCTGGGATGTAGTGCTACACAAAGTGCTACTTAACCATATCGGCATTTCTGCTGTAGGGCACCGCGCTGTATTTGTGTTACGGAGGGGGTAAAGCCGTATCTGCGTAGTGCCCTATGGGCACAGTGATGCGCTGAGAACCTCTTCTGGAGCACAGTCATGGCATCTGCATGAAAAACGTGAGCTACTCTAAAGCAAGCAAACAAACAAGAATCTCTCTTGTCACCACAGCAAACCAACAGCTGTTGAGAGATAGTAGTTGTTTAGCTTAAATAAGTAAGTTTTAATTAGAATAAATTACTTAGGGTTGTAGTACGGTGTGATTGATGCTGATGCCTAGCTTTACTTAGCACGAGCAGCTAGGTTTGCTGAAGCCTTTAGGCCGCAATAGTTTATTTTCTTAGTAATTTTCCTAGCAGCTGGTACAGTGCTGTGTTTAGTCTTTTACTTTGAGGAAAATGTCAGTAACACACTGATGCTTTGGTAGTGTTTTTCCCTAAGTCTGGGACTTTTCAGTTCCCCATGCGCTGCCAGCGAGCGCGGGTGCACAAGAAGCGTAAACCAGAAGATAAGGAGGCTACAACTCTCAGCAGAGACTGCAAATCAACAAGATACGAGCAGTCAATGGCCGGTCTGCCTAGACACAGAAAAAGAATCCAATAAGGTGTTAGAAGACTCCAGACCAAAAATCACCATTGGACTAAAAGACGAGTGAGGGGCAGGTGCGATCTACAGATCGCAAGGGTGTAATTGCCCAGGGCTTGCTTTGTTTGTCGTCCCTCTCTGGAGGCACCCAGCCTGGGCTGACCCTGCTGCTGTACCTTTCAACTAAATTATTTATTTTTATAAAATCCAACAGCTGAGACTCTGCTGTGAGAAACCTAGGGTCGAGCTTGAAGAAGGAGGGAGCGTGCCCAAGAGTAAGCGTGTGTGTGAGGAGTGGAAAGGGGCACCTGTGGGCTCACTGAGGTCGCCCGCTGCGAAAGGACCGTGGCCCTAGCAGTTAAAATACTCGGGTGGTGCGTGTGCAACTCCTTGAATCGGGGGTGAATGCTCGGGCAGCGGCTTCTCCTTTAATACAGCAATGGCTTGCCAGGATAGCAACACAAAATAGAAATGGAAAGTTTTCTTCCCCCAGGATGACGAAGCTAGACTGACAGTTTAAAGTTGGCTTTGTCAGTTCTTGTCCTCCTTGAAGTCCTGCCCTTAACACGCAGCACTTAGCACAAGTACCCATTCTACCCACACTTCTCCCTTTCCCTTCTCCCTCCTTGTCAGGACTGTAATAACACACAGAATGAATAACCACAATAGTGAGAATCAAAAAATGAACAAAAGACAGCTCCTTGCCTGGTGGAAAGAGACTGGAGACACTTCAAAGAAAACCAGCGTGTTCCACGAAGGTACTAATGACTTGACAATTTGCTGTGGCTGAAAGTGTTCTGAGAAGGAAGAAAACATACTCTGGTTAAGATATGAACTGGAACTCACTAGAAACTGCCATTTCTCTCTGACTTCGTGACACTGCGACTGGCGATACACCTGGGTATAAAGGGATGGAGCTCAGAGCAAGGGCTTGATGAGGGATCAGTGGACTTCTGTTGCTGGAAAGAAAAGTTTTTTCCATCACTTTAGAGTTCTAAGCACAGTTACTGGCATCACCTCCCCCCTGCCTCCACTCTTGGTCCTTGGAAACAAAAATGGAAAAAAGGGATTCCCCTCTTCATTACATCCTCCTGTTCCTCTGCTGTCACCCATTAGCACTGTCTGCAAAGCCTGCTACAGCCCATCTCTAAGGTGTGAATTTTACCTCCACAGTTTTACCAGCTTCTCTGGACAAAGGAGGAACTCTTTATCTCCCTTGCACTGTTTAAGGAGAGAGCTGCTGCAAGGGGTGCATGAACTTCACCTTTTTCACCCACCTGAGGCTGAGCTCGGAGCTCTTACCGTCTGTGCTATACAGGTCCAGCGTTCCCCCGTCGCTCTTCTCCCAGGGTGGCACGAGGTAGAGGATGAAAGCAATTCTCCGACCTTCCAGCTCATCGTCGTGGCACAGCAAGACATCTGCAATTACACGCGTTTTGCTGCAGTAGCACCTTTCCAGTACACGCATGATTCATTCCAATGGCTGCGTCCCAGCTTTGTCCCCGCAAGAGTCCAACAAGAAAAAACATGCCCTTGCCAAGAACTGCATTTTCACTCGTCAGCATCACCACCCCAAGATTTGCAAGATTAACTTCTGTGAAACTGCACTACAATCAGCGGATTAGCCCACTCTGAAGGTACAGTTATAACTCGTCATCCACCCCTCTGCGGCTGTCACTGGGCACAGTAGACAGAGATTCCTGACTTAAATAACGATCCAAGCTCTCTTAAACACAGAACTGCCCTTTGAGTAGGTCTGTTGCTGGAATACAGGGGAGGGGGAGCCCTGGGAACAGAGAAGCTGGAATAACAATTCATTGTGCAAAAGTAGAGTTGACAGCAGTAAAAATTCTCCCCTTTCTACAGTGATTTTTCACGACTGAAAGGGTAGGCGCAGTCGTAACCTCAACTCAGCAAGGTGATGTTTTAGCATCAGACTTCACAAACTCAACTGTGGCATCTGGAAGCTGAACACATCACCCTTTTGCACGGAAGCAGCCATGCGAACATGGGCTGCGCCTCTCCAAAAAGCTGGGGGCTTGCAACAACACTGGGCCCAGTTAAAGCCATCAGCAACGTGACTACAACATCATTTTTTTCATAATTCGGGCTTCATTTTCTGAGACTGATTTGCTGCTGATCGTTCTAGAACCCTCTGGAATTAGAGAGGAGCTGTGGTGGGTTTACGTAATTAGGTATTCTGTAGTTTCCTATATACCCATCAAAGCTTTGGGGAAAGGACTGCTTATAGACTGACCAGTATATTCATATTTAGCACAGGAGATGTCAATAGTTGGCTCCAGCTCAATCTGGGTCACGGCAGAAAGCCACGCTCGGAATTCTTCCCGCAGAGCATGCCTGAGAAGACAAGCACAAGGCATGTGTCCTCCCGCGTTATAAAACATATCGCCACGGTTTATTATCTCCCTTCCAACTATTCAAACAGTGAATACAGGTGCTCTTCCCGCTCCCTCCCACACAGGAGCTGGCCAGGAAAACGGCACAGCATTTACAACATCGCTGACAACAACCGGCAGCGAGCTGTCAGTGACAGAAGTGACAGATACGCGAGGGCGGAAGCCGCTTGCACTGCTCGGAGGGAAACAGTTAAGCGACTTCAGGGCCACCGACCTACACCGAATCGGCTCTTCAGGGCCGGTTTCTGGCCCGGCTGCCGTGGCAGGAGGCGGCCGCAAGCCCTCGCCTTCCCCCGGGGAGCTGGCCAGGGCTGTTCCCCTCCGCTCCCCGAGTGCGCCCGCAGCTGGCCAAGCCCCGAGCTTTACCTCAGAGCGGCGACGTGGGGCTCCGGCCTTCCCCCCAGCTCCTCGGACTGCGGCGGCCCATGGAAGAGAAGAAAGGACGGGGGTTAGGGCGGCGGGGCCCTCCCCGGCGCGGCCCGGCCCGGCCCGGGGCCCACCTGCCGCAGCGAGAGGAGATCGTTGCGCCGCCCGCGGAAGCCCAGACCCAGCAGCTCGTCGCGCAGCGCCTCCGCCGAAGCCGGGCTCGCCAGGAAACCGGGGATAACGCCGTGCCGGAACGGGGCCGGCTCCACCGCCGCCGCCTCTGCAAGAGAAAGGCCGCCGGTGAGGGGGAGGAAGGAGCCCGCTGCCGCGCAGGCCGGGCCGGGGGGAGAGGAGGCCGTACCGTGGCGGAGCGGCTCCCCGCCGCCCCAGGCCGCCGCCGCCCGCTCCCGCAGCGCCGCGTCCCTCAGGGCGGCGCAGAGCTCGGCGCGCACCTCCCGCTTCCCGCGCTTCTTCCCCGGCGGCAGCGGTGCGACCCGGCGCCGTTTGGCGCTCATGGTGCTCCTCGCTGACCGCCCCACCGGACTACAGCTCCCAGCGGGCACCGCGCCGCCCGGCGGGCCAATCGCATCGCGGCGTGGGGCGGAGCCGCGCTCTGCTGGCCAATGAGAGCGAGGGGGAAGGGCGGAGCGCGGCCGCTGAGTGCCAGTGGAGGGGGGCGAGGGAGGAGGTAGAGCGGCTCCTCTCTATGGTCGCGGCGGAAGTGCGGCGGGCGGTTCCGGCGGGTGTGCGGCCTGGTGGGGAGGTTAATGGCGGACGCCGTTCCCGCCGCTGAGCACTGACCGTTCCCTCGCCGCCTCCCGCCGCGCCGCCATGTCCGTGGTGCCGCCCAACCGTTCGCAGACCGGCTGGCCCCGTGGGGTGAACCAGTTCGGGAACAAGTACATCCAGCAGACGAAGCCGCTCACGCTGGAGAGGACCATCAACCTGTGAGCGCCGCCTCGGGCCTGCCCGGGCCCGGGCCCTGCCCCCGCCTCGTCCCCTCCCCTCCCCTCCCGCTACCGAGCCCTTCCCCACTCCGTCAGCAGCACCCCCGGGGCCGCCCTGCGGGAGGTTTTTCCCTCAGCACAGGTCCCGCAAGGGCCGCCCCGGGGCCGGGTCCTCCGCCGGCCCGGGGGCTGAGGGGAGGGTGGTGGAAGAGCCCGGTTGCCGGTGAGGGGTCTGTGTGTGTCGTTCTCCCCCCTCCGGCGTGCTGTTAAGCTTTGGAACGCCAGGCTATAGGATGTTGCGGGTACTGAAAGCTTGCCAGCGATCGGGGGAACGTGTGGCGTTTAGTGTATGTGCTTTAGAATGTAGTAAACATTATCTGAGTTGGGGAGACTCCGGGGAGACCTTCCAGTGCCTAAAGGGGCTCCAGGAAAGCTGGGGAGGGACTCTTCATCAGGGAGGGGAGCCATAGGACGAGGAGGAACGATTTAAAACTGAAAGAGGGGAGATTTAGATGAGATCTTAGGAGGAAATTCTTTGCTGTGCAGGTGGTGAGCCCCTGGCGCAGGCTGCCCCGAGAAGCTGTGGCTGCCCCATCCCTGGAGGTGTCCAAGGCCAGGTTGGACGGGGCTTGGAGCAACCTGGGCTGGTGGGAGGTGTCCCTGCCCGTGGCAGGGGGTTGGAACTGGATGGTCTTTAAGGTCCCTTCCAACCCAAACCATTCTATGAAGCCTGAACCTCAAATAACAGAGTTAGGGAGTATTTAGCTGTGGTGAACATTATACGTGCTTCTCCTCTGATATGCTTGGTAGGCATTGGCCTTTGCTGGCAGACAGAGAGAAACAGGCCATCAGCCTGGATGGGACGTGGGCTCACCCCACGTAGTCAGTAGGATGTGGTTAGCTGTGCCTGGGGTTTGCTGATTGTCTGGTGCAGGTATTGTAATTTAAATTCAGGGTGGTTGCTGCTAGAGAAAACTTTACTTCTGTCAGAGATACAAACTATTTGCTAGAAAGTTTTACTTTTTTTGTATGAGAAGCCATATACTTTAGCTTGTTCCAGTAAACTCAGGTGGATGTATTCTTTGTAAGTGCATCTGTCAAGCTGCAGAAACTTGTTAGCTACAGAAAAATGTTAACTACAATAGTCAATATTCAATTTTAGCTATTAATCATGGATACTCATGCATTTTTTGGTATAGCTGAGTTTATTCATAGTTAGAAGCAGTCTTTTTGAAGTTTAAATATGAACTTTAGAGATTGGAATATTTTTATATTGCTTCTGAAAAAAAGACTCAGCAGGAAATTGCATTATGAGCATCTTTTTAAAGTATAGGCTAAGAGTTTTGCTGTACAGACTAATGTACCTGCATTAGTATAGTATGGGTTAGCATAGTAGATTATTAATAAAGCTATTTGTGTATCTAAAAATGGAAACAAATGGAAATAGAATGTAGACGGTCTTAAGCTATAAGCGAAAGAAGGGGAGCTTGCTAATAAATGAATCTGCAGTTAGGAAACTGGTTGTTTTGGCTCCCTTGTGTACATTAGAAAGGGCTCTAACAACTACAGCTGGCTTGTGATTTCACCACCGTAAAACCTTAGAAAAATTCGAAGAGGGGGATTTGAGTGGGGAAGAGTGTATACTACTTAAGTTTGACATGGTTAAATGTTGGGGGAAGAATACCATACATGACAAGTTGCATCTCAAGGAAAACATTCCCCATTAAATCAGTCATTTATTTTGTTAATTCAGTTGCTGTATGCCACAAGTCAGTAAAACCATGGTGACAATTTGCTGCTGCTCTGCCCGGAACCCATTTTCCTCTTCCTTTTTGACTTAGCCTGGTGAACCTGTCTTCCCTCCATGCCTTGTGCTGTCAGATCGCTGTGCTACTTGGACTTTGTTGTACTATAACACTTTCCTGTTGTCCTCTGTGCTCTCTAGGATTAACCGATTTCTTGCCTAAGTTATCCTTCCTTTTCTGCCTCTTCTCAGTCCCTCTTACCTGGAGAAATCTCTCGAGTTTCCACTGTGCTGTCACTAGAGGAGGCAGAGGTCCCGCACCTAGCCCAGCAGAGTGATTTGCTCAAACTCTTCATCTTACCCCAGGCTCCCAGCCCTGCACTTAGACACTCAGCATTTCCTCTCTTCTGTGATCCAGATGTCTGATTTCCCACTTCAAAACAAAACCACTTTTAACACTTTAGTTCTCAGGCCCTTAATACTTCCGCAGAAAAAACGCTGTCCTGTGCAGCTTCCTTCCTTCCTTTCCAGCAGAGCTTTTCTCTCCTGTCCCTTTCCCAGCTCCTCTCAGAGCCTCAGCTGCTTTTTCTCTGCGGCGTGGAGATCAAAGAAGGGTGGCTGTTGAATAATGGTTGCTGCTGGTTCTTCTGGGCTTCTTTCCTTCTTTTGAATTGGCACCACACTAGCGCGTCTATCAGCAGGACTTTCTGCACTTGCATGTATTGCGGTGCAGATCTTCGTGTGATAGGGGCCCCGTAAGTCACAAACAAGAACTTCTAGCCCAGCACTGTGAATTCAGTTACTGTTCCATCAAGCACAGAAGGTTCTGCCCCAGGGTGGGTGCTGTGTCATAGTGATTTAAATTTAGATTTCTTGTTACTCAGTAACACATTTTCTTCCCCCTTACAGGTATCCTCTGACAAATTACACATTTGGTACAAAGGAACCCCTGTACGAGAAGGACAGTTCTGTGGCAGCTCGGTTTCAGCGCATGAGAGAAGAGTTTGACAAAATTGGCATGAGGCGGACTGTGGAAGGGGTTCTGATTGTACATGAGCACAGGCTGCCCCATGTGCTCTTACTGCAGCTGGGTACAACCTTTTTCAAGCTGTAAGTGTCTGCTTGTTGAATGTAACTTTTAGTTTAACTTCATTGTCACAGACCACTAAACATGCGGGCTAGAGGTTAAACTGTGGTTGACTGGTAGATGTTTTGAATGTGATTCATTTCCTGCAAAGACTTTGTGTGGGAAACCTTTTTTTTAATGGTGGGGTTTTAATCTAAAATGTATTTGTCTGACTCTGCTCATGAGGGAGGTGACAGTTTTGAACCGACTGGAAATCTTAGTTGCAATGCATCACTACGGTAGATTCCCATTTAAAACTTATTATCGGTAGTTAGTGTGGTGTTCTCACATTGTGAAAGCTGTTACGCTTAAATATGCTTATGCTATGGTTGCAAAAATAATAAGAGTGAAGCTCAAGGAATAAATCCCAGTAGACATCGGAATTTGAGAAAATTGCTTCAGTTCCTCTAATGGTTATCACTGCCAGAGTGAAATTTTAGTATTTGGATCATATGATTGCAGTGATGGTGGCGGTGCTTGTTTTCTTTTTTTAAACTGAATGGGCTCAACTTGTCTCAAGTTATCTTGCTTGTGTTTTTTTTCTTACGGTTTTTAACATTTACATGGTTTGTTCTCAAGTGTGTGTGTGAAATCTAATTTTACATCCAGATTCTTTTTTCACTTCTTGATTTGGGGGGGCTTTGTGGACAAAATAGGCTGGAGTCTACAGGTTTTGCAGAACTCTGTAATAATGAAAATGTGGTTTTAGGGTTTTTTTTGTTAACCTTGCATCAAATGCAGGATAGTTCCCCACATGAGTTTTATTTTCTGCTTCCTGTGTGCTTCAGTGAGTGCTGGTTTTGGGATAAGAACAAATACAGTCAGTATTTATAACCCTTTCTTCAAGTTAGGGTGCTTTTATATTATTGTTAAAACTTTACCTTTTAAGTGTCCCAGTTATTATCATGTATATTGTTACACTTTGTCCTGCTGAAGTTAAAGTATTTTATATAACGGGTATGTTTTTAAGGGACATAGAGTAGCCATTTTAGTCACGGTTTTGGTGAAAGCTATCCTACTGTCTTCAAATTCGACAAGTTAGATTTGGATCTTCTGACTGAAGGGCCTTGGGTGAATTTGTAACTCCCTGCCTGGAAGCACATCCCTACTTACCTGTGGAAGTCTGTAAATGCAATAAACCATAACTTTAGCTTTCATCATTGATTATTTTAACAGACCTGGTGGTGAACTCAATCCAGGAGAAGATGAGGTAGAAGGGCTCAAACGCTTAATGACAGAGGTCTGTTTTCTTTTGTTATGTTGCTATGCCGGAATGTTGGGTTATTTTAGAGTTAACAGAATAAGCCAAAGCATTACAGTAGTCTCCTTACTGCTTCTGTTATTTTGATGCTTTTGTGATGTTCTCAGGTAGTCGAATGAAAACTTTCTGCTTTATTTGTTATCCGCATCGCGGGTGTGACAGAGCAGTTTAGTGGCTGACGTCCTACCTGCTGCTCAAGCCCTGTGTTCATTTGCAGCTTTGCTTTTTGGCTGGCTTCAGGCAAGTGAGTGTGCAGATGGGCAATAAAATGTGTTGCGGAGCACAATCGGTGAGGACTTGCTTTTGAGATAGTCTTCCCAATGCACTAATTAACCTTCCATGCTCTTCGCGTAACCTAAATTAATTGTCAGGTAGCGTAACAATGCATTTCAGTCTTCGCTTTGGTCTGACGGGACTCAGTTCAACTGAATACAGCGTGGAATTTGAAACGCTCTCTAAAGTGTTCTTGTCCTGTCAGGTGAGGCTTTTACTAAAAAATGTCACTTTATACAAAAAGACTCTAAAATTCTATTTAAAAGCTGTTCCAGAGCAGTTCTGAACTACACCAGACCCTTATTACAGCAAGTCTTCATGCCTCCTCTGTATGTTTTCTAAAAAAATTGACTTGGGGTATCTAGAGTTTTTAACGTAACTGGATTTTTGGTAGATACTGGGCCGTCAGGATGGTGTTCAGCAAGACTGGGTGATTGATGACTGCATTGGTAACTGGTGGAGACCGAACTTTGAGCCTCCACAGGTGAGGACTCATGTTGACTTTCATATTCTTCAGTCAAGTATTGATTGTTCTTCCCAAAGCCTTCAACCTACCAGTTGGGCTTTTTGAGTACCTGCTGCACGAGCAATTCGTTTTTCTGGTTTTTACCTATTTTGTCTCTTTTCTGTGGCTGAGGAGAAACTACAAACTTTTTCTTGTGGAAACTCCCCTCTCCCTCCTCACGCCTGTCCTGATGGATGAGAAACCACTGTCTGTAATAGCTCCCAGTCCCGTGCTGAGCCAGACGCACCATTTAAATCCCTGGTTTAGCCACAACGGAAACTCCTGCGCTGCTGCATACGGGACAGGTGCCCTGTTAATAAAATAGTCTTGCTACCCTATTTCTAAATGCTTTAATACTGAAAATACTTGCTTAGTTTGCTGTTGGGTTGTTTAACTGCTCATGAGTACTGGTGCCTCTTCAGATCCCGTCAATAGTTGTGACAGCAACAGCATTCCTTTCTGAGTACTTTATTATAAAAGTGGTTTTCATTATTTGATGACACGGAAGAACAATACACGATACATTGAAAGCTTGCACAGTGCTTGATAATTTATAAAGTCGCAGTTAAGATTGCACAATATTTTCAAAGCTCTGTACAAACAATTTTTATGGTTTCTCTTCCAGTATCCCTATATCCCAGCTCATATTACAAAACCAAAAGAGCACAAAAAGCTTTTCTTGGTCCAGCTTCAAGAAAAGGGTAAGTGTTTGTTTGCAACAAAGGGTTGTATTTATAGCAATGTTTAAATGCTTGCATTTCATGCAAGGAAATCTGGTACCAAAGTTGTGTCATATGCTTGCAGTTGTTTATAGTTGATCACTGAAAAACTTAAATGGTGATACCAGTTTTGAAGATTGGCGATCTTTGAACATGAGCTCCTAGTAAATTTTCATTCCTACTCCTGGATCAGTATATGTACAGCATATAAACCCCGTATTTAACTGGAAAATGAACAAACCTACTCTAGTGCTATATGTAGTGATCTTGTTTTGAGGTGTGTGTGAGGGTGGTGATACCTCGGCTGAATGTGTGGTGTGTTTTTCGTGTTAATCAAATTTTATTTGTTTTTAGCTTTGTTTGCAGTCCCAAAAAATTACAAGCTGGTCGCTGCACCATTGTTTGAGCTGTATGACAACGCACCAGGATATGGACCCATTATTTCCAGCCTTCCTCAACTTTTGAGCAGGTATATTATGATTTATTTGTATTATAGGTCCCACAGTTGCCGTGGGAAACCAGAGCAAGGCTAGGCACTACAGAAACCAGCCGTGAAAAGGTTGCAGCTATTCCAAAGAGCTTAGAATCTACCTCAGACAAGATGTGATGGACAATTTAAAGGCAGTGGTAGCAACTTGCTAGGACCAAAGTCCTGTCTAGCAGTTGTAGGAGAATGTGAAAGATAGTGAGGGTGAAGCTGCGTGCAGGCTAAGGAACAGCTTCTTGTAAGTGTTGTCAGGGACAGTGTGAGAGTGAGAGCCAAAATGCATATTTGGAGCGCTGAATGAGGTGTGTGTGTTATCGCAGCTTTGTGCTGATTAAATGTGGTGGGTTTTTTAGACTCCGTTGTAGAGTTTATAACGTGCAGCATCTTTATAACACAAATGTCTGTAGGGACAGCTCTCTTTTTTCCTTCCTTTTCCCAGTGTGCACACTCTTTGGCTTTCTTACCTGAAAATGGCTTGTACCCTGGGTCTCGAGAGCTCTCTAGTCTTACTGGTTTCTGTTACTTCAGGAAATGTTTGGGCATCCCCCGGGCTGTCAGCTGTTACTCGGGGAAGTCATTCTGTCATCCACCTACTTTGATGAAAAAAGTCTGTTAGCAAAATGTCAGTGCTGGTATTGCCCGTAATGGGCTTGTATCGTGCTATGTGTTTTTTCCCTCTATCTACTCCCAATTTTGGTAGTTGTAGTTCTGGCGGCTTCCCCCTCCCCCTGCTCTAATGACAGCAGATACTTTCTCCTGAGTATCAGCAAAACCCCGGCTATTGTGCAGCCAAATGCCAGTTTGGTGTCAGTGCGACAGACGGTTCCAAAGGAGGGACGTCTGGAAGTTGAGAGGGATGCTTGCTTTCACCGTGTGAACGCTGCTTGTTGTGAAACTTAGTTGAGAAGAATTAGCTCTTCTGTTGAGTATGTCCATCTGTTACTTTGGAGAATATAAGGTTGGCCTTGATAGCAGAAATGCTGCGAAAGCGTTGCTGATAGGGGTACATAACTCTCACTGGTGCTTTCGTATCTATGAAGCTTTCTTAAGAGAGGAAATGTTAATAATTAGTTCTTCTGCAACCTTAAGAGACTGATGTGCAATGCTAGTGTAGCATTGGCTGTTAAGAATGATGCTTCCTGCTAACTATAAAGCTGTCTTATTAAAAAATTCCCTTTTTTTTCTGTCAGATGGAGGCTTATCAAGAACAGAAACAAAACATTTGCTTATTCCAAAATGTCACTTAAATAAAAAGAATGAAAATTCCTCACTTGGTATAATCCTTTTAATTTTAGGTTCAACTTTATCTACAACTGAATTCCCATATACCCGAAGAGTTTGATAGAAGAAGCCGTCTCTGTGAGCACAGCTTTAAAATGTAGAGAAAAGAATACGTGTGACGCAAGGATTTTTTTTTTTTTTATGTCGTTCTTTTCCTGAAGGCCACTAAACTTTCTATTGTATGAATAGAGAAGAGAATCTTAACTGTTTAGGTAGTGGGATGGCAATGTGATATCAGTGTTTTAGTCACTTTTCATTGTAATACTCACCAAATTTTTTTTGTACAACATTAAACAAAATGGTTAAGACTCTGTTTGTCTTGGGTTTGTTTGTGTGGTGCGTGGGGTTTTGCTTTAGTCTGTGTGCCTACAAACTTCCTACTTGTAGGTACGTATTTTAAATTTTATTACTTTCCTTCAGGAATACAGAAGATCTTGAAAACAAGAGGAAGATGTAACCCGAATATTCAGCGACCATTTGGATGCTCTGATCTGCATCCCTGAGCAGAGAGTTAATCTGAGGGAAAGCTTAAACAGTATAAGTCGGTGCAATATAATTTTGAGTCCTTTTTTAAACTTAAGAGAATGGACTTGCTGTTTTGAGGGAGTATGAGTACTTAAAGGCGAGTGAGGCTTTGTTCAAAGCTTACCAGAACTGATCTGGAAGCATCACTGTTCGTACAAGGCTCGGAGGAGATAAGGTGTATCTTCTCCCTTTGTGCCCCCTTAAGAAAATAATACCCCAACAAATTCTCTTGGACTGGCCTGAGAGCCAGTTAAAATATGGAAAGTGAAATTAATTTTGTATATTTTTCTATAGCTAGAGGACAGAATCTGGGTCATGTTGAAATGTTTTGCTAATGCCATATGCAAGTGGTTCCATGTTACGCCGAGCGGTTGTAGTAGACCAGTGTGCTGTGTCATCCTGCAAGGGATGCTCGTACTTCTGCTTCCTCACCTCAACATTTCAGTCTCTTACAGGTAGTAAATACCAATCTTCATAGGGATTTTTATTTTTTTTTTTTCTACATGCTTGGCTAAGCATCACTTCCACTTGGCTGTGTCCCCTCCTAATGCCTTTAGCCTTCCATAGTTTTGCTTAACTCTTTAAAAGACTCGGTTCCAAATTCTGCCTCTGATCAGAAGGTGTGCTGTTTCTTGTGCGCTGTCCTCGTTTATGAAGGCATTGTTGGAGAGTGCCTGCTGCCAAGAGAACTGAGATTTGCCAAAGTGCTTGGTTCTGTTGCCAGCTGTGTGGGTAAGCTATGTGCAGAACAATTGCGACAGCTTGGTCCTTCAGTCACAGCGAAGCTGCGGCGTATGAGATTGATACTGAAGGAATACTGGAAAACTGAGTGGTAGGGCTGTTCGCTTTGGTCCCATGGATCATAGAATCATAAATCACGGAATCACAGAATGGTTTGGGTTGGAAGGGACCTTCAGGATCATGCAGTTCCACCCCCCTGCCCTGGGCAGGGCCACCTCCCACCAGCCCAGGGTGCTCCAAGCCCCATCCAACCTGGCCTTGGATACCTCCAGGGATGGGGCAGCCACAGCTTCTCGGGGCAACCTGGGCCAGGGGCTCACCACCTGCACAGTCAAGAATTTCTTCCTAATATTTCATCTCAATCTCCCCTCTTTCATTTTAAAACCATTCCCCCTCCCTGATGAAGAATTCTTCCCCAGCTCTCCTGGAGCCCCTTTAGGCACTGGAAGGGGCTCTGAGGTCTCCACGGAGTCTTCTCCTCTCCAGGCTGAACCCCCCCTCTCCCAGCCTGTCCTCCCCGCAGAGGGGCTCAGCCCTCGCAGCATCTCCGGGCCCTCCTCTGGCCCCGCTCCAACCTCTCCGTGTCCTCCTTGTGCTGAGGACTCCAAAGCTGGATGCAGCACTCCATGGAAGTACGGATGGAAAGCCTGGACATGTGGTTAGCAAAATGCATGGTTTCTTAGACAACTGCCAGACGCGGAAGATAAAGGTATCAAGGGAGCGTAGAACGGAACGGTCCTTGCGTGGGGAAGGGAAGGTGGCGGTTTGGAAGCCAGATGCTCCGAGGCCTGGTGCTCACAGCACCCCTCGTCTCCCACGGCCGCCCGCCCGTTCCAGTCGGAGTCGTTTTCGTTCCAGCTTCACCTACCGCTGCCGGAGCGCCGCGGCGCCTCTCTGCTTTCCCCGTTCCGGGGCTACCGGAGGAGAACCCCCCCCTCCCCCGGCTTTCCCGCAGCCCTTCGGCTGTGCGGGGCCTCTCCCCCCCGGCCTGGCAGCGCCGCCCGGGCCGTGACTCAGCGCGGCGGGGAGCGGTTAGAGCCAGGGCGGGGAGAGGGAAGGCCGGAGTGTGAGGGGGGAGTTTGGGCCCGTTCCCGGGCCCGGCCCCGGGGAGGGGCGGCGGCGGCGGCGGGGCGGGCGTTAGGCCGCAGCGAGCCGGGGCCCAAGCGGCGGCGGCGGCCGGGCGGCGGCGAGGGCTCCGCCATGCCGCTGCTCTTCCTGGAGCGCTTCCCCTGGCCCAGCCTCCGCACCTACACGGCCCTCAGCGCCCTGGCCCTGCTGGGCACCGGCCTCAGCGCCTACCGCGCCCTCAGCCAGGCCCCCGGCGGCGCTCAACCCGACGGCGGGGCGGCGGGCAGCGAACCGGCCGGGCCGCGGGCCCTGGACGTCGCCTACTACCTGCTCTCCGACAGCCTCTGCGTCTGGGTGAGCCCCGGGCGGCGGTGCGGCCTGGCGGGCCCGGCCCAGGCCTGCGACGGGAGGGGGGGGCGGGCGGTGAGGCCTCCGCCGGTACCTCAGCGCGGCTGGGCCGGGGGTTGGCGGGGCGGGCGGGCTTCGCAGGGGGGGTGTTTCCTTATTGTTGTTTGGAAACTGCGGCCGGAATGGAGAGGGGGCTCAGCCCCGGGCCGCTCCGGGGTGGTGGGGCTGCGGGAGAGCCCGGCGCCCCAAAAGTTCAGCCGTGGTGGGTCGGGGTGAAGCTCTTGGGGGGGGGGGTGTGTTTTGCTGAGGGGCCCGGCGGGGGCTGCACCTGCGCTCGTCCTGGTCGGCTGTGTGAGGGACCACCGGGTCTTCCCACCACAAGCTTCGCCTTCCTTTTATTTAAAAAAAAAAAAAAAAAAACAAAACAAACCAAAAAACCCAAACAAACACTCACATTTAAAGCCCTGCAGGTAAGATGAAGCGTTCTCACCGTTTAAGGAAAAAAAAAAATTACTCTGTAGCTCTTTAAAGCCCAAACCTGGCAGTGGCGTAGGTACCTCGGCTCGGTAATTTCTCTCTCTGGAATAAAAGGGGAAGCGGGGGGGATATCAAACACCCCGCTGAGCTGCTGCTGCTCCTGAGCTTCCAGGTGTCTGCCAGTCAAAGGTGGCGTTAGTCGGACGCCTGCTTTATGGCATGCCCGCGTTGGACTGAGGCGCTGGTTTCTGAATACACCGAACGCATTCAGCCTGTTGAAACTCGGTCCCGGGACTGTAAATTAAGAGCACTGGGAAAGTTGATTGTATGTCCTTTAGAAATGACAGGGTGAGGCTGCTTCATCATCCCACCCCCCCCCCCCCTCCCCTTTTTAGTGTTCCGCGTAGGTCAAAAGTTAATTACAAGTGTCTTCGTCAAATGTTAGAAGCAGTTTTCCCAGGCCCGTGTGTTCCGCTCCTTGCTGGCTTTGCTTTAAAGCCATTTAAAGCCATTCTCCAGAAGGATTTGAGCAGTGGTGTTGCAGAAGGGGTGTCTGCTATTCAGTATGTTTCGAGACAATGTCCGAATCTTGTTCCTGTAACAACAGATTCAAACTGGAGTTTTCTCATTTGCTGTACGTTAAACAAAATAAGCATCTCGGTAATCTGTTAAGTTTTGTCCTTGTGTTCATTGGTGCTAAGATTTGCTAATCTATATAAAACAATCCTGAAGAGGTAGGTTGGTTTGTTGGATGTGCTGGTGTATCCAACTGACCGTGTTAGTGTTTATAGAAAAAAAGTTAAGTGACTTACCAGCTACTGTACATGTCTTGGAAGAGGCCAGGCTTAAATTTCACCAAAAAAAAAAAAAAAGGCAACTAAAACTATTCTGTGAACAATGGTCGGTTTTGTTAGACTCATTCTTTCCCCTTCCCTCCCTTTCTTTCTAAATAGGGCAAAAGTATTTGTTGCTGACTGCTTTATTTCTTTCCAGGTGCTAGTGAACACTGCCTGCTGTTTTCTGATGTTGGTTGCTAAACTAATCCAGTGTATGGTGTTCGGTCCTCTTCGTGTCAGCGAGAGGCAGGTAAGGTAGCCCTTTGTTGCCTTGGATGTCTGTGGTTGTTCGTGATTTCTTGGTGTATGACTGGTGTCGTTTTCTGTATGGAATTGCTGAAAGTACACAAGAAAAGTAACAACGTAAATCTTACCGTTTGGACATCTTGCTTTTGAAAATGTTGTCCAGTAAAACCATACAGAAAACAATCTGCCCAGGAAACGCTTCATGGTTAGCTCGGATGCCCACAGCCACAAGCTTCTAGTTTATTTCTGAAGGGAACTTTTCTTTTTCACTGTTGCTATTGTATTTTATAAGCCCCTGGTCAACTTGAAAATCCTGCTTCCTTAATGAACTTTGTCAGATTCCTTACAAGTGCGCCTCACTATTTATAAAGTGTTCTTCCCTATTCAGTTTGCGTTTGGCAGCATTTCTCCATTGCAGTTCGTAGTTAGTTACGAGCACTGGCAGGCCGAGTTCCCTCTTGTACCTTGTTTTGTGCCTTGACCGCTCGCTGGAGAAGCACTTTTCTTCCTCAGACGCTGAGCGGGTGGTTTATCTGCCCTCAGGTTTTGGAGGGAGTAGGCAGACTTGTGCCCAGAGGAGGGAGGTATGCGAGGCTGAAAACTCAAGCTGTTTAGTTCTTCTCTTGGGCTAGGTGAGAATGTTTTAAAAAAATTCAGCAAGGGAGCCATTAAAGCCTAGGCTTTTTAAAAACAGGATCCTGCAGAAGATAAAAGCAGCAGCAGTCGTTTGAATAATATCGGTATAATTTTTTTAAAAAGAAGAAAAGCAGATGCTTAAGTTGCTCTGTGTAAATGCAGTAGCAGTGGTTTGAAGCGTGTTCATATATTTTTTTTTTAAAAAAAAAAGGTGTAAATGCAGTTCTTTAGAAAAAAGGAGGATTTTTGACATGCGGAACCAAGGCACATAAAGCTTCATTAATAGCCACAGATCTCTCAAAGCCCATTGTATTTGTGATTCACACCTCGCAGAGCCCCGAGTGAAGTGTATCAAACCCAAGGCGCTCTCAGACAGCATTGCACCAGATTTTCTTTCCAGTCTGTGTTGACTATATTTTAATCACTGAATTTTAATCAGTGATAATTTCAGGGATGTTCTCTACCCTCTTAAAACCTGAAGCGAAAAGCAGTAACAGTGTGGATCCACATGCGTTTGGACAGTGGGATCATGCTTCAGTTCTCATGTAAAGGAAAGCTGGTGATTAATACTGGCGAGCCAAAAATGGCAGCATCAGGAAGGAATTCTGGGCCTGTCTTAACTAAACTCCTGGTGACTTCATCATGTTCTTTAACAAAACATTTTATTTCATAAATTTTTTTTATGCCCAGCAAGCTGGCTTGCTCTCTACTGCTTGAGACCATCATATTGTATCTTTCATACTGCATGTGCGTGGGAATAATTTTTTTTTTCATTGCTCATCCATCTCCTTCTCCACTGTAGGCATTGTGCTTTTTAAGAGCAGACTTTGTCATCTCTTCTTAATCATCTGTACTTTTTGACAGGTTTTTGGAAGCAAGGTGCTAGGCTATTTGGACATCTTGTCTAACTAACCGTGGCAGTTTTTCTAGCAAAGAGGTCTTTGTGTTTGCGGCCCAGTAGCTGTGTTGCGTGGGCGTGGAGAATCAAACTGAGAGCAAACTTGGTTTGTGCTAAGTGCCGTTTTAGAAGTATGGCGGAAAACTGTGTTGTGCGCTGTGTTGCACAGTTATTCTGCGGTGGTACAAAAGACTACATAGGTACTAAGGACTACTAATATTTCGAATATGTTTTTAATTCAGTGAGGGTAACAAATACTATTCAGGATGTGTATGCAGCAGGCTTTTGCTAACATATTGTTACATTTCTGCTTCCTTTTTAGTTTTTTCATTTACTCTTTTCCCCTCCTTCTCTCCCCTGCATGTGATATGTTAGTGCTTTCACTACAGTAACCAAATGTCTTCCTTTACAGCATCTCAAGGATAAATTCTGGAATTTTATTTTCTACAAGTTCATCTTCATTTTTGGTGTGCTGAATGTTCAGACGGTGGAAGAAGTGGTGATGTGGTGCCTCTGGTTCTCTGGACTTGTGTTCCTTCACCTTATGGTTCAGCTCTGCAAGGATCGCTTTGAATATGTAAGTTTTGATTAAGGGCTCTCTTTTGGGGCATGCAAATTCTGTTTCTGGTTTGGGCACTGGCTCATGGTAGGTTACAAATAGATCACTTAGACCTTTTCCCCACCCTGCAGCGCTGAACACGTGCACCTCCCAGTAACTTTGAATACTTGCTTTAAAGCGCAATGTCAATCTTACTCCTTCGGTTTTCCCTTCAGACAAGTGGAGCTGAAGATACTAATTTTCTTTGATAAATTGCACCTTATATCTGCCCTGTAATTACTATTACATAACTCCATGAGATGTCTTCATAGCTCTCCTTAGTGAAGAAATCTTGACAACAGACCATCCCTTAGATTGGTGCCCTTTGGTATTGGTCGTAAAGCCTGTTTCTGCGGATTCCGTCCTCACGTTTCAAGCTCCTTTACATCTACCAAATATTGACTGCCAATGTCTTTACAATGTACAGTGCAATTTTCTCCATAAGCTATATCATAGTTTCTGTTAATACCAAGAATAAATTCAGCAGAGATGCAGAAATTGAAGGCTAGACAAGGAAGAAGGAACTGGCGTTTGAACCATAAATCTTGCCCTTTAAACATCTATAATGGACATGCATTTTCCTCATCTCCTCTGTCCTGGAATAAAAGTTTGAACTAAATTGAATCCATGAATTTCCTTTTGGTAGTTCTGTGCTGTGTAATATATATATATATATATATTTTATTTTTTTTTTATTAACATCCAGTAAGGCCTGTTAATTCACAAGTAGCTAAGCACTAAGCTTGAAAGTAGATTGGTTGGGGTTAGGAAAATTGAGACAGAAGTGAACAAGGCAGTCATCTGGTATTTTCAGCGTTGTTCAGAAAGCTGTAAAAGAACAGAGCCCACGTGGGAAAAAAATCCTTATTGTATTCCTTCTGCCTTCAAGGCATGTATCATAATTCTTTACTTGGACAAATAGTACTTGTGTAATCTGCCTTGCAAACTCAGGGGCATGTGGAACTGACCCAGATATAAACAAGAAAGAACCAATTTAAAAATAAGACATGGGAGTCAATTTCATCAATCAGACCAGGGTGAAGCTTCTTTTTTCCTTGTCCCATTCTTCCCCTTTCTGCCCTGAAAATGAGGGGATGGGCCACCTGAATACTCTGCCTCTTGGGTCGTTTTTAGTTTAGACAGTGTAAGCATAGCTTACCGTTAAGGTAGTTTAGAGAATTAATACGCTATATATGCTATTGAGTGAGGCAGTTGTTTTCAATAGACTCTGTTCAGCTGTCTCTAGCTTCAAGTTAAATTTTTTGGGGAGATCTCTCTTTCTTCCTGAAGAAAATGACATTGGAAGAACTAGAGACTGGAAGGTAAAGCTGGACAAATTTGGATCAGCTGTAAGGTGAAAAACTGACAAAACAATGATTCTCATTGCTCAAAGACTGTGTATTGAGGTTAGGTGTCTTCCCAAAATGCCTCTTCATCCTAAGCCGATGCTGTGGATTTGGTGCAGAAACTGCTGTGTGAGAAAGTGTCCGTGGTTTTCTTGCACAGATGATCTAAACATGAGATCAAATAATCGTAATGGTCCCTTCTGGCTTTAAAAGCCTGGTGAATGTAAATGACCGCGAGATGAACGAGACTTTGGGATGGCGTGTGGTTTTAGCTTTATTCTCCGTCGTTTGTTACTACATTGTGTGGTTTAGGTCTTGGTTTTATTCTAGAAAGCAAAAGATTTTCCCGAATGAGGACTTGTTTGGTGAGGTGGCTGTGGAAGGTAGGGTGGGTGAAGTACTCCGTTAAACCTGTTATGCATTTATGTATTTGTGTTGCAGCTTTCCTTTTCTCCTACCACACCCATGAGCAGCCACATCAGAGTCCTGACCCTGCTCATAGCCATGCTCCTGTCCTGCTGTGGATTAGCAGTTGTCTGTGGTATCATTGGCTACACCCATGGCATGCACACGTTGGCTTTCATGGCAGCAGAGGTGAGACTTCCTTCATACGTGTTGTGGTTTCTGCTTTGCTTTTCACCCCTCACCTGGGGATATCTTGGTTTGCTTTTCGTTTCCCACAAGGAAGAAACTCTGAAGATGCAAACACGCCCTCCCTTGTTTTAGAGTGGTTGCCGGATTAGCGTGCTTTCTCTCGTTAGAATTTAAGCCTGCAATAAATCATCATCTGAAGAAGAGAATGAGAGGTTAAATCCATAAGATGATGCTGAAAGGAAATGGCAGCCTATGAAAAAATAATGGTTGTGCTTCGTGAGTGTTGCAAGAAGAGTTAGTTGAAATGGCCGCTAGAGAGAGGGAGAGAGTGTATGCGAAAGTGTAATGTGCACCTCAGCCTGTTTCTTTGAGGTTGTGTTTTCTATTTCATTTCTCCCAAAAAGGAGTGAGACTAACATCCTTTCCTTAAGGCATACTCACGGGATTTGCTTATGTTTGTGCCTTTGCTGAGATGCATCTCAGCTGAGATGAGCAATTCATGTTTGTGCACTCCTGAACCCATTGCAGTGTGGAGTAAACATCAATATGTTTGTGGAGTGAACATCAGTATGTTTTTGATGGTATGGTGGGTGGTTGCGCTCTGCCTGAGGAAGTGATAACTTAAACAAAAGGGTGGTAATCAGCGTAATTGCAAGTAAGTCGTGTTAGCACATCCTTAATTCAGATAGCAGGTAGCACATACGGTTTATTTTTCTTCTCCTATCTTGAATTCCTACTTGGAGTTAGTGAGGAGGAAAGAAAACGGTCAGCTGATCGTGGGAGAATATGATGGTGGTCACACCACAGTTCACTTATTTAATATGTCAGTTTACTTTTCCTTAAATATGAGAATATGCAAGGCCAGATTTGTAATTGCAGAGTGGATGGGTATTGAAGATTTGTCAGAGTCTCTAATAGGTGGGGTCTTGTTGGTGTTGTGTCCCTTATCTTGCCTCGGCAGAAGCGTGTATCAGCCTCGTGCTGGCATGGGGTAGGTTTATCAGGGAGCGTTGCAGCGCTGAAGTGTTGCCTCCGTAGCACTGCGCCATGTGGTGGTGTACGTGTTTTGGGTTGCAGGATGGGGCCCAGCTGTTCATTTCGATGGGAGCTATTCTCTGCTTATTAACAAAGGAGTGGCTCCGTCAGCGTAAGCGTGCGGTGCTCAGCCAAGCCGTGGGTCCGCGCAGCCTGCTGCGCTGCTGGCGGGCAGCAGAGGAGGTCTGTGGGGAACGGGTAGGAAAGGGTCTCCTGTGCCTACCTTGCAGCAGCTGGTGTTGGAGGGTGTTCCTGAGCTGGGGCTTGCACAAGCCTCTTGGGTTTGATAGCCTCAGGTGGACTCTGGAAAGTTGTTTGATTGTTTATTGAACTCATTTATACTTTGGCCTCCACAATATCCAAAGGCACATTTAACTCGGCTTTCTGTACACAAAAGAGCTCTTTCAGTTGTTCTGAATCTTCTGTCTGATCGTGTCCCTGGCTATCCTTTAATACATTATGGTGAAAAACCGCAAAGAATGATTCCCTGTTTACTCTTGTTCACACTGTTTGTTATTTTATAGACCTTTCTCCTCTTCCCCTTCTGACTGTTTTTCCAAGCAAAAGATTTCTAGTCTGTTTAATCTTTCCTCATATGAGATTGTCTAATATCTCGCCCTTTCCTGAACCATTTAAATGTGCCCTATATAGGTTGGATGACTGAGTAATTTCCATGATTTTAATACCCAGCGCTCGTGTAAGTGGAATAAAACATTTAGGTTTCTTTCTGTACAGGTACTAGCAGTGACACCTCGTGGCAGTCCCCAGGCTCTCAGCAAAAAGCATTACATCTTGCAGACTAAAATGTTTTCCTGGTGGTGGCTTGTGTGATGCTGTTCGAGAGGGACCCTGCCAAGTGTCTGCCATTAGTGTGTATTTAATTACATTAAGTTACATTAAGCTATTCATCTCTCTCTCCTGACTCTGCAAACATTGATTTAGCTTGGTGCCTCAGGGCTTTCAATAAAGCAATATAGATGTTTTTCTCGGGTTTTAGTTAGGCTTTTCCTTGTTCTGTGCTGTTTGTCAGCGTTTTCTTTCCTGCAAAGGATGGATGTGGAGTGTGCCAATGTCCAGGGAAGGTTGAATAAGGACAGCCTGTATTTTTGAGTAAACATTAAGCTCTTTTGCCTTAATATATGGTATTCGAGAATTACAGTTTAGCAAGTAATGTCCAGTCTATCTTTTTACCTTTTTTGTTGTAAGAAGGAATTACTCCATTTCTATAGTGGCCATCGCCTGATCCGGTTTCATACAGCTCCATTAAGGCCGTATAATGATAGTGATATTCAAATCTTAGAATTGTACCTGCCAGATAATAGCGTATTTTCCTGCAGAGCTTTTTATGCCGCATCCGTTATCTTAGGGTTTGAGCGCCTTCCAGTCGTGCGCTAATCTGCGTGACTGGTGTCTGCCAGTATGACAGTCCCTGAGGGGTAAGCGTGTGTGTAGTGGAGCGGAGCAAGAGCTCTTGAGGTGCTGGTCCTGAAAATGTCCTGCTGTACGTTTAGAACCTCAGATTACGGAGTTGTGTAACTTGTGATGCAATGTTTTACTTTCTGCGAAGTATTTCTCACGTCAGGATGTTGAAATGCATTTCTGGAAACAGTGGAGGAACCGGAGATTAGCGTCTTGACCAAATCTACACTAGCTCGTCCTTTTAATTTTGATGGTTTTGCTGCCTCAGCATTAACCAGCATAAATCATGTCTTGGCAACGTTGACTTGTTAAAGTTGCAAAGATTAGACTCCAGATTTCTACCTGACAGATGTCTTCCTTATTGGAGACTTCATGCCGCGTGTACTGGTTTTGACACAAATTTGTGCTCAATGGCGTGTCCATCCCGCAGCTCAGGTCATCGTTCTGCTTCACCACTGGCATGGTTAGAATTTGGCCATATTTCCTTTTTCTCTGTAGTCTGCTCAAAGCTTCTCTGTAGCCAAAAAAAACCTGGGGTGAACAAGGTGTAGTCTCTCTTTCTGGTACCCGCATGTGGGGTAACGGGAGACAGAAGAGGGTCTCATGCCATGCCTCGCAGGAGCAGCTAGCCTGCAAATTTAACTTTTTTTATGAAAGATGGTTGTGATGAGAACAGCACACTGTGCTAGATGACTTGCTGTTACCTTCTTGACTTTTTTTTCCTGTTATTTGAATGATGTGTGTGTGCATCTTATCCTGAAACCCTTTTTTGGGTAAAAGATTTAACTGGTGTTTAAATAGTCACAGGAGCGCTTATTTTAAAGCCAAATAGTAAACAGTTGGCAGATATGCTGGGTATTACTAAGGGTTAAATTAGGCATCGAAGCATTTTAAGAATGCTTTTTATAAATAGGAAAAAAATATTTAAGCCAACTGTTTTGTTGCTATATTGGGAAGTTAGTGGTTTTGATAGTTCTTCTGTACTGTTTTTAGTACTTCTGCTGAAGTCATGCCATCAGCCCAGTTTCACAGACGTGGTTTCAGTTGCTCGCTATAAATGCCCTGCATCTCGGTGTCAGCCCCTGCTCGCTACAGCGTAGCGCGGGCAGTCTCTGAAGGGGGTTTGTCCTGTCCCATTTTCTTTCACTGGGAGGATGCGCTGAAGGGATGGGGCACCGTGGGCCTGACAGGTTCAAGAGAGGTGATGGGGCCATGTTTCTTCCCTGATAAAGGCCCTTGGAAATGTGGCTAGGTGTTCTGGAAACAGACCTTTCTGGTGATTTGTCTTTACACTTCTGATCTGCTTATGCTTTCTGATATACTTTTTTTGTTTGTTTTCTCTGTACTTACCTAGAGAAGTAAGTTTGATTAAGGAGAGAAGCTACTTCTGCAGTGTTCACATCTCAGCAAAGGGGAAAAATTATTTGAAAGTGTTTCCATGGTTCTTCCTCAAATTCCTGCTGCTATTTGGTTCTTCAGATTTTGCGTGAGCAGTGGGATGAGGAGAGGTGTGCTGCCTTCACCTGAAGGTAGTTGGTGGGGTTGTGGTCTCAACACTTACTGAGTGATAAGAATTGAAAAAGATAACATGTAGTATGTAGTGGGGGAAAATGTGACACTTAGCAACAGTGATGCTGGTGGCAGCTCCAAGAGCATTGTGTGCTTGAGAACAATTTCGTCCGTATTTGTATATGAACTTCATGTTTGTCACAGGTATATTGTGCACACTATAGTGACTGTTGGTTCACAGGAACTCATTAAGCTGCAAAAGATGCATTTTGCGCTGTAGCCCTTTAGCTCCTGCCTCAGTACCACTGTCCCTGCCAGAATGTTGTTAACATACCTTTTTTTTTTTTTTCCTTTTCTCCTGTACTCCGCAGTCTCTGCTTGTGACAGTCAGAACAGCTCATGTGATTTTACGGTGAGTACCTTATGTTTTGCAGGATGGTTGTTCAAGAAGGTGGTACATACAGCATGTTGATTTAAGAGGTGTATGTAGTTACCTTGCTGAATTGCAAATGCATGTTTGGAGACGGTCAGGGGTGGTTAACCTCAGCCAGTACTATTTTTAAGCATGAATTCTGCAGTGCATGGATAGCTTTAGTGGGTGTTAATAGTTTGAGGCATGGATTAAAATGGATTGGTGCTGCTGTGTGAGGCTTGATACATGCTACTTAATGCCGTCCTACTGGGTTTATTTTAAGATCTTAGCCTCTAGAACTTTTGGTTTGAAAAAGTAATATGCATGCGTAGCTGTAATACACGTGTGCGTGCATATGTAGGACGTGATGTGTAGCACAGAACCTCTTTGTCCAGGTCAATATTGGCATTTCAGGTCTGTCACCAAGCTGTAATGCCTCACCTGAGAAAAACCTCGTGTGCTGAAAAGTATGGGTCTGTAGTTGCTATAATCCCAAGATTGGCTTTTGGTACATGCAGGAATTTTTAGCAAATGATACCTCTTCTCCGTCAGCTGGTGGTATCTTTAATGCCAGTGTGGGCTAAGCATTGATTACCTTTTGGCTTTTTAAAATGTTGCTGTTTGAAACCAGTAGTATTAAAAAAAAAAGTTCCCCAGGAAAGCACAGAGTGTGGGCGCTGGGCTTAGGAAGGGCAAAGAATCCATATCCAGAAGTTATTTGAAAAATGGATAAGATAGTTTGAATGCTAGAGATGCTATTTAACAAAAAAGATAGAATAATGTTAATTTCCCTGCTCTTGCAGATATGTAATTCATCTCTGGGATCTCAACCATGAAGGAACGTGGGAGGGCAAAGGCACTTACGTCTACTACACGGATTTTGTCATGGAGCTAACCTTGCTTTCACTGGACTTGATGCATCATATTCATATGCTGGTATGAAATACTGGACATAATGTTGAGCAAACGGACTGGCCTTAAAATTAAGGGAGCTGGATATATGTGTATTATATATTTTTTTGCTTTACTTATATTATGAACCAATTATTACAGAGAAGGTCTTTAAATACACACCTCCGTCCTTGGTGTGATCAAAGCCCCTTATCCTCTCATGACATGGTTTTGCTAATTATGAGAGGGTCAGAAGCAAACCTGCCAGTTGCGTGGCGTTCTTGAGAAGACAGGGGAGCTCTGGAGGAGTTGAGGTTCTTCAGCCTGGAGATCAGAAGGCTCTGGGGAGACCTTCTGGTGCCTTTTTGCTATAGAAGAGGAGCTTAAAAAAAGATGGGCAAGTCATGACAGGAGAAGGGGCAAATGTTTTAAACCGATAGAGGGTGGGTTTCAAATGGTTAAAAGAAGAAATGTGTTATGATGAGAGTGTTGAGACACTGGCACGTGTTTCCCAGGAAGCTGTTGATGCTCCAGCATTGAAAGGGTTAAAGGTCAGGTTTGACTGCACTTGGAGCAACCTGACCTAGTGAAGGATGTCCCTGCCCATGCATGAGGGGTTGGACTAGATGATCTTTGAAGGATCCTTCCAACCCAAACCATTCTCTGGTTCTATGAAAGATTTGACGGGGCTTCGGACTTTCCTGCTGTCAGCCCCTCAAGTATGGAGACCGAAAAGAAGGAACATTTGTGAATCATAAACAAAATAGTAAATGTTGTTCTGCTATCTTAGCATAGAGCCATACACACTATGTTTAAGGTGATACATTTCTCGGTGTAATTGATCTCTTCCCTACAATAAAAATCAGCAGTGGAACAAATTCCAGGGACATCCATGAGCAAAAACAAGAAATGCAGGGAAGCTGGAAAACTTTTGGTGGCCCATCATGAAAGGATTCCACTGACTTTTACTTCCTTCTCTTTCTGATTACTTATTATTATTCCAACACGAATTCTTCCTTCCTAAAAATCTCCTAATGTCCTAAGTTAGAACATAATTTCTCACTCTTATACTTTCATCTTGACTTTCTTCAGGGCCGCTTAGTTCCTTTGTTTATTGCTCTGCCATGAATAACTAAGACCAGTTATTCATTGTGACTCAAGGAGATGACCTAAACATTCCCGACATTTTATCTCAGTTGTAAAAGCTTTTGGAGTCACATTAAGAAAAAAGCCCCTGCGTTTCCTGATACTAACAAAAGGGAGACCCCAAAACTGTTGTGCAGCTACACAACACCGGGCAAAAAACCACTTGGTTCAACAAGGCCAAGTGCCGGGTCCTGCACTTGGGTCACAACAACCCCATGCAGCACTACAGGATTGGGGTGGAGTGGCTCGAAAGCTGCCCGGCAGAAAAGGACCTGGGGGTGTTGGTGGACAGCCGGCTGAATATGAGCCAGCAGTGTGCCCAGGTGGCCAAGGCGGCCAACAGCATCCTAGCCTCCTAGCATGTATCAGGAATAGTGTGGTGAGCAGGACTAGGGAAGTGATCATCCCCCTGTACTCGGCACTGGTGAGGCCTCACCTCAAGTACTGCGTTCAGTTTTGGGCCCCTCAGGACAAGAAGGACATTGAGGTGCTGGAGCATGTCCAGGGAAGGGCTACAAAGCTGCTGAGGGGTCTGGAGGACAAGCCTTATGAGGAACGACTGAGGGAACTGGGGGTGTTCAGCCTGGTGAGGAGGAGGCGGCTGAGAGACCTTATCACCCTCTACAACTACCTGAAAGGAGGTAGTAAAGAGGTGGGCGCTGACCTCTTCTCCCTGGTGAAATGTGATAGGACGAGAGGAAATGGATTCAAGTTATGTCAGGGGAGGATTAGATTGGATATTAGGAAGCATTTTTTCACTGAACAGGTTATTAAACGTTGGAATAGGCTGCCCAGGGAGGTGGTGGATTCGCCATCCCTGGGGGTATTTAAAAAAAGGGTAGATGTGGTACTTAGGGACATGGTTTAGAGGTGATTTTGTTAGGGTAGGTTGATGGTTGGACTTGATGATCTTAGAGGTCCCTTCCAACCTTACCAATTCTATGATTCTATGATTCTATGATTCTAAATAAAGGGGAAAATGTAGTGTGAGGGGTTCTGGCGTTTTTTCCTAGTGTGTAATTAAGAGTCCTCACAAATAACTTTGTTGTGGAATATTAACTACTGTGTAATTATCTGTTTAATAGGTGTTTAATTAGCTTTGTTATTGAGTAATATCAGACTGAATTATTTTCATTGGCGGTGGACATTAAGCTGAACAGGACCGAATACAGTTTATCCTTATTATAAATGCTTTGCTGCTTAAGTTGTACCTGAACATGTAACGAGTAGCAATACCTGTGAACACGTGTGGTTAGTCTGCATGGTCTCAACAAAAGAAAAATTCTTCATGGCTGGCTTCTTGACTTTTATTTTTTTTCTCTTAAGACCTGATGCAGCTAACTGTGGCTGCCTCTTGGTTCCCATGGCATTTGTTTCTAATCACCACTCTGTTTTTTCCCAAAGCTGTTTGGCAATATCTGGTTGTCAATGGCGAGCCTGGTGATTTTTATGCAGCTGCGCTACCTGTTTCACGAGGTTCAACGAAGAATTCGGCGGCACAAGAACTACCTGCGTGTGGTTGGAAACATGGAAGCTAGGTGAGCCTCTTATTTGTTCTGGGATCTTGATGTGGATCTTGGAGAGAGGATGGCGATGAAGAAGTTGAGATTCTTTTATGTTGCTTTGATACACGATGGCATGCCGTAAGCTGGAGAGATGCAATCTTGCAAATCCAGCTTTTAAAGTCTGTACACTTAGGGGGTGTTTTTACCCATTTTATTTGTTACAGGGGGACACGCTTTTGGGGTTTAACAGGTATGTAGGATTGACTTTTATAGTAGCAGTATTACTGGTAGCGTATTACTGGCAACAAGAGAACTCCCCTGTCCAGTATTTGTTCTCCTGTATGCTCTTGTATACTATCCGAGATGGTGGGGTGCATAAGCTCTGCAGAGCTCTGCCTGTTTCAGTGGTCAAATATTGGCTTTGGCTGTGATAGAAGGAAATGCTCTTAATTTCATTAGGCCATACTATTAATTTACTGCCTGAAATTAAATCAAAATATTCATGAAAACCTGCTCAGCTTTAAGTATGTATTTATTAAACCTGAAGCCAACTTCAAACAGACTCTATACTTGTAGTTGAGCTGAGAACACCTTGGGATTACTTTATTTCATCCCCCATACTGAGGCAACACAGAGGAATTGAGAGGCCTGCTGAAACCTAGGGTTGTGCCAGATACTACTGCATCTCTGATCCAATGTTTTCGTAACTCAGCTATGTCCTTAATAATCTTAAGAGCAACAGGGAGTTTTACTTTTTCCGTATATTGCTGTACCATTTTCACTGGGGACTTCAGTGGGTTTGACTAGCTCTGATGCTTGCTGCTGTAGTCCAGATGGAGAAGACTGACTTTTCTAGAAACTTCTCTGAAGTTTTTGTTGTGAAAAGTAACTTACTGGCTGTAATATCAGGTTAAGAGCTGCATAATAAGGTTCATCCACAATGTATTGTTTCTTTTCAGTAAGATGCAGCTGCTAAACCCCTTAAAGCTGCTCACAAAGCTCTTCAAGTTGCAAGTGTCTCAGGCTTCTTGTCTGAGCAACTTGGTGTGGTTTTGTCATTCTGATTGTTCTGGAAGAACCACATTCTAGCTTCCTCCTGAAGCTGCCAGTGGCAGCGAGCTCCCTGCCTTTGTGTAGTTGTTTTTCAGGTATATTCCACACCAGCAGTACAGTGAAATGTTGTTATACCACTCATCTCTATATTGTCCATGTTTGGGTACTGTGTAGTAGCTGCTTGAGTAGCTCTGTAGTTTAAAAAAAGAAAAAAAAAAATCAAAGATAAGTGGGGGTTGGCAAAACCCAAGGCCAAAATTAGTCAGACCGTAAATGCTTATGTTCCCAAGAAGACATCTTAATGGGTACAGCTATTAAAACTCATTTAGAAAAATTACATCAGCCAAATCCATACAGGTTATAATTTGAGGTTCTCAACCTAATCATACTCCTTGGAAGATACCAAGTCAAAGCTTTTTGAATCTAGGATGGATGCAGAGATATGAAAAAATATGTGCCTATAAGAAGGCATGGGAGGGATATGTGTGCGTGAGTCTTCCTTTGTGGTATGAGTTCGAGTTACGGAAAAAACAGCAAACCTGCTGGCACACCTCTCCCAAGGAAAAGTCAACATGGACGATAAGGTCTTCTCAGTGCGGGATTCTGTAGATCGGAGGCCGTGCTGAGCTAGTGTAACCATTATTTCTGTCTCTTCCTTTTTCTTCCCTGTAGGTTTGCAGTTGCAACACCAGAGGAGCTAGCGGTCAATAATGATGACTGTGCCATTTGCTGGGACTCCATGCAATCTGCACGTAAACTCCCTTGCGGCCATCTCTTCCACAAGTACGTTTCTGGGGCTGGAGAGGGTGCACCTGACTGTAGAAAGGAAGGGATATATAGGCATGTCTGAAAGTTACAGCGGGATGACAAGGAACGAGCTATTGGCAAAGCTGTGATTGCTTACTGCCTGGGTCATCTTGGTCTGCCAGTAATAGCAGAGTCATGTTCACTTCAGTTTTGATGTTTGAGTCGTTTCACCTGGTGCATTCTTTTTCCCCCCCAAGCTAAGGATATGCATCTTGTCAACTAACAAGTAGGTCGTGTTGAGTTCTGGTGTCTCAGTTGCAAGTCTGTACCCTGCCTTGCTGTGTAACTGCTTGGTGAAGCGTGCTCTTTTACCCCTCACTTTATCCTATGCATCACCTCTTCCGTGAGGGTGTGTTGATTTTCAGGTGAGGAAGAAGAATTGCAGTTAGATCCTTAAGTACCTTTCAGATAGCAGCTTTAAAGAGAAAATGGGGAATACTTTTATATAGTGCTTCCTTGCATGAGTCCTCCAGGACAGTTGTGGAGGCCAGGTCTGATTATACGATTTCATGGGGGGATGAGTCCATCAGGGCTATAAAAAAGGTTAACCAAATTAGCTGAAGAGGTCCCTCAGCAGCTGGTAGTTGGAACTGGGAGGCTCTTGACCAGAGGATCACTCTATATGTGGTTTCTTACACTAATTCAGTAGTGAATAGTAGCAGACGCTTGTGGAGACAGTGTGCTGAGCTAGATGCGCCTTTTCTGAGATCTTTTGTAGCAGTGCTTGCGTTTTCACGCTTGCATTTAAAAATGAAAGGAGATACGGGGTTTGAATCAGGAGTTTCTGAAGTGCCATGTGATTAACATGCATGGTCAGTTAAATTGTCCCTGTGGTGTAATATGAGCAAGTCACTTTCTGTAAATAGCTTTTTACTTTTCTGGTAACTGTCAAACCAGAGGTTATAATCTGTGTGCTAATTTGTTGTCATTTTATGACAAACCTTGCCATAAATATTTATCTGTGTTCCAAGAAGTCTCTAATGAGATAATGTGCCTCCATAGCAGAAACTCCTCTTCCAGTGCTACTGAATCGTATGAATATTTAATCACCTACTGAGCACTTGAGAAGCCCAGGGTCTTCTCTTCAGAAAGTTTTCTCTGTAGCTAAAAGGATCCTTTTGGATTTTTTTTCTGAAGCCGAGTTACGCTTACCTCCTTGGTGCGTTTAGGGAGGGCACGTGTTACAGTGGATGACTGACGCTTGCATATAAAACCAGATGTAATTAATAACCCTATTTACAACCTAAGAATGGTTTCTCTCCTCATAAAAGCCTGGTGAATTTGCCAACAGGCTAAACACTGTGTCCATTCTCAATCACATGGGAATTTTTTCATAGCCATTTCTTTGGAGTGCAAGAGAAGATGGCAGAGCAGATTCACATTGCTGAGGTCAACTCTGTGCCTTAATAGTAAAGAAATTTAATAGAAGTAGGTGTCTGGAGCTCTTAGGCACTGTTGAAACTCTATCTTTTAGGAAGCAGTTTGTTTCAAAAGAGTTGTTGCTCTGAAATGTTCCCGACCTTGACCTGTTGCTGTTAGTTGTCCTTCTACTGAGGTGCTGTAGGTGACTGAGCCCTTCTGCCTGTGCAGTGCAAAACGGGTATAACCGCGGCTGGCTTTCTGCACACCTTCAGGGCTTGGTGCTGCAGGCTGAGAGGGGTTCGTGTCCGTTCCAGCATCTCCGTGGTTGAGCCGGTGAGGAGCAGCAGCGTGGTGGTAGCTTGTGTCACTCCGGGTGTTTCACAAGCGGCCTTTTGGGTATAACTCTGGTAGAGGTTTGAGTTTGCCGTGCGCAGGGTGGTTTTGCTGTAGTGATGGAGATGAAGTTGGACGGCATCGGCAGTGCTGACGTGCTGGCTGTGCTGATGACCAAGGTGGTGGAAGATGGTAGATTTTTACTGTAGTGCTTCGGTTGTTTCTGGGAAACCCATCACTGATTTCTGAACGCTGCGTATCCCTCCATTTAAATATGATGAAAAACGCTTTGGCAATATGTCTGTACCCTACAGCTTCAGGAATTGTGCAGAGCACTTGTGGCCTTGACTTTGCTGTAATCCCACAGTTAGGGCTTTTCCCTTGCTCTGTCACCCAAACCTGTGATCTGTGCCTTTACTCCATTTGCAAATACGCAATTTGGGAAACAAGTTTATTTGACCTTTTTGTATGTCTCTACCTTTCTGAAGTGTTTTGAGAGCTTCTGCTGGGAAAAAACCCACCCTGCAAGCGTGAAGTACGTGCTGCAATATTGAGATATATTCAGTTCTTCCATACTGAAAATTAGGTTTAACGTGCCAACAAATACCACAACTGGGTCGTATCAGTCTGAATCCAAAAGTAGGCAAAACTCTGAGTGTTTAAACCTGCATTTCAAACAATTCTCACTTTCTGCGAGACAGCAAATGTTCAGAATTAACTAAATGTTGTAATGGCACAGCACTGGTTTGTGTTAATAAATCTGTGTAGAAGAGTTTCCAGAGTGGTACTCACTTTGGTGGTGATTTGGGTATTGATATTTTTTGAAAAGATATTTGAAAAACTTTGGAGGTGCCATTGCCACGTAACACTGGCAGAACTGCCATGAAAATGTGTCGGCATATGTTAAATACTCGCCCAGTTGGGTTTTGTCCCTTTTTAGTTGAGGATGGTGAGAGAAGAGGAACGCTTTGTTTCCCCTTCCAGGCAAAACTTTTTTGTTCTGAGCTAGAGGGACAGCAAACTTGGCGAGTGTTTTAAGTTTGTGATAAATCTGCATGCTGGTTTATAAAAAGTGAACACTTGAGTATTTTTCAGCTGAAAGAAGTAAGAACCCTATGCCAGAGTCATCAGGAACTCATCAATTTATCTCTGCTTGCAAATTATCTCTGAGCAGCCCGTGTGCATTTGTTGATGTTCTGTACAGAATATGCTACAGCTGCTTGATGTACTCGTGATACTGATGTCTTGGAAAAATGCTGCGAGCTCACCATAATATTACTGTTTTCCTGTCAGCTCATGCCTGCGGTCCTGGCTGGAACAAGATACATCTTGCCCTACCTGCAGAATGTCTCTTAATATCACTGACAGCCATCACGTGAGGGAGGATCACCAAAGGGAAAATCTGGACGAGAACCTGGTCCCCGTGGCAGTAGCAGAAGGCAGACCGCGCTTGAACCAGCACAATCACTTCTTCCACTTTGACGGTGAGCTAAGCAGATTTGACAGCTGATGCTGTTGCCCAAATAAACGAAGGGAACAGCCTTCTGTAGAAGGGAATTCTGTCGATGGTTCAATTGAAACTTAAACTGTGCCTCTGCTTGGGTTTGTCAGACATGTATGTTTATTACAGTTCTTTTGCAAGAGTTTAAATAAGTGTCTCTGAGGTTGTCCAGAGCTACAGAGATTTCTTGAAAGATTTTGTACAAGTGCCCCCTTTTCCTTGATTTGTTGCGGTTAGCAGCTTTAATGCTGGCGTTTGTTCATTGTGTGTCATGTTGACCAACAGAGTGGGAAATTCATGTGTCATATTTTTCTACCGGGTGGCTGGTTAATCAGTGACAGTCGAAGAGGAAAAAAACCTTTGTGGTGCAGTCTAAAAGTTGATCTTTCTGCTATCCCTAGCTAATGTGAGGTTGTCAAAAATCCATTTGCTCCTGCATTTACAAGAAACTTGCAATGCTCGGTCAGGTGCAGAATTCTGCAGAAGCTTATTCTTAGATGGAATCATGTAACCAGAACGGTTTTACATACTGGTTCCAGTGACTTGTTATAATTACTAGCAAAGCAGATGTGATTTCAGACCACACTGAGTTCTGTGTGCGCAGACAAACTTGTTCCGAAAGAGGCAATTTCTCCTGCTTATCCTCCAAAGTTTCACAGTTTTGGTATCAGTGTGTGCTCGTCTTCCACAGTTCCCAGGTTTTTGATGGCAGGCGTGTTGCTTCTCAGTTGGTTTCACTAGTGCAAATACTCGGCTTTGGCCTTTGTCCTTGAGGAGCTCCCATGATGTAGCTGAGATGCTGCAGACTTACGTAGCGACCCGTTCTTCGTCTGTGCTGGTTTTGCAATCTTTGGGAGAGTGTGGGAGGAGAATAATGGGCAGAGAAGGGTCAGACATTTCTAGGTACACTGAGACTGGCTGATAGCTTTTTGCTTGGCTCCCATTTTTGGGATATTTTAGGTGTCCAAAGGACATTTATGTTTAGACCACCACTCTGGTTTTTGATAGCTGTCCTCCCCAGTGCTCTCCCGTGGCTTGGAGACGCACAAAATGACTGTGGAGATGGAAGGAGGAGTGGCATAGAGCAAACACTGTGTTTATTTAAATGGAAACACAGAAGGAAGAGGGAGCCAGGCATGTGCTCTACTCTGAGCCTAAGCTCACAATTGCAGCGGCAGTCGCTTTGTTTGGTTAGTCTCTGTCCCGTTGTAGTAATATTTTCTTAGTGATGCCAGCCACGTATAGCTTGGCCCATTTTGGGACCAAGATTCCCCCTGTTTAGAAGCTGGCCTGTTTTTAATTGGAGTTATTCATGTATTCCAGAACTGAGTTTGGCTCTGGATTATTTTAATTTTCCCTTTAATGGGAACATTAAAACAAGAAAACAAGGATGTGTTGTTTTCTTGATCCTCTTCTGGCTCTCAGATTGTTAAGCCACTATGACAGTGTGTTTAAAGACAGTATCGGCTCCTTCTGGTTTACTCCAGCCATCTCCATGTTTGGGAGACCTCAGGGATGGATTGCACTGCAGAACTCCCCGTATGTACCTTGTGGAAATATGAAGACTTGTGTTAAATACATGTAGAAGTACTTTGCCTGCAGACAACCTTGTATTCTTGCTTGACTTTACTGGTGATTTCTTATTCTTAGGCTCTCGAATTGCCAGCTGGCTGCCCAGTTTTTCCGTAGAAGTGATGCATACTACAAACATCCTCGGTATCACGCAAGCCAGCAACTCCCAGCTTAATGCTATGGTAAGGCGGCTTTAATACTTCGCACCTCAGCCTTTCAATTATTTGTTTTGCAGGGGGAGATGTACATGGAGAACATAAAGGGGAAGGAAGTCAAAAGTGTTTAGATGCTACATGAAAGCTATGTTTTTGAGTGAGAGAAGCTTTATTTTAGTGAAGTTAGGGCTATATGTTGGTTCAAATATGCAAGTGTAAAAGAACAGGTATGGAGGTAAGTAAATGAGGGAGAAAAATTGCATGTACTTTCTGTGTAGATAGGCAGACTTTTTCTCAGCTTGCTTAGTGCAACTTCTGTAGCTTTTTTCAGTACTTATCTTCACTCACAACTTGCAGTAGCAAAGGGTGTGAGTCTGTAACCAGAGATTTTAGCTGTTGGTCAAGTGGTAACTGATCAAATCCATTCTATAGCTTTTGATTTTTTAATACTTATTTTTAATAGCGCTAGGCTCCAAGATAGCCGTTTCTGTTTGAGTGTCTTGTCAGTGCGAGATGGGGCTCTCTGTAGCACAGTCAATTCTTGCTGATTCACGATGATAGTAGGAGCGTGGAGGATGAAACCCCAGGTTTGTTGACTTTGCGCAGAAACACTCTAATGTAGTACAAAAAGAGAAGGATCTGGCTGCATGAAACACACTTGTTTCATTTAGTTTGAGAAGTGCTGTTGCCTTTGAGTTCTTAAAGCTATGTTTGTGCTGTAGTGTGTTAATAAATGTTCGATGAGGTATCTCATGAAAGTGATGAAATTTTCTGAATGTGAGATCTCTCCCATGGCCTTCACTACTGGTTAAGTCTCAACAGGATAAGGCCTCAATTTTTGGGGGGGGTTGAGACAGGGCAGGCAGGGAGCGGTAAGGTGTTGGCAGATGATTTATTACTTAAATATGCAGGAACTCTCCATCTAAGGTCAGTTTAGTTTTTCTTTTATTGGACACCATGGCACAAATGGGCTTTTCTTAAGGATGAGTAATGATTTTTTAGCATTGTGGATTATTAAAAGTACAGTAGCAACTTTTATTAAAATACCTACTTTAATGGAAAGGTCCAGCTTAGCAAACTACTAAAGTTTTATGCATTTTTAATAGAAAATAAGTGAAATTCTCCTTTGTGTTGCTGAATAAAAACCTAGGGAAGTATTTCGAGGGAAAGGTCAGAGGCTGAAGTGCTAAATCAGTTGTTTGGTCACAAGTTAGTACAGTGGAGAGTTGGGTTTGCTGTAGTTGCTCGTGTTTGAACTCGCTGTCAGCTGGTGCATAATTTTTGCATTGCTCTCAAAACTCCTTCCATCCTTCTTTTCTTATTGTTTTTGTTCTCATTTGCCACCCCCACCAGCCTGTAACTTTCAGCATTAGTTAAAATGCTAGATTTTAATATTTAATGAAGTCTAGCTGTTGGCCTCTAAAAGCGTATTATTTGTCTGCCCTCTTACCTATTTACTTTGGATATTATTATTTTGTGACTTGAAATTCAGTAATAACAGTTCCCTGACAACGCAGTTTAATTTACTTGAGCTTTCAGACCCTATTACATTGCGTTGTAGGCAGCGTGGCTGGAGAGAGTAGGTTATTAAAACTTACTCCGCTTGTCCTTACCACTGCCATTTTGGAACCCGCCTGGGACAAAGAAAAATATTTTTTTTTCAGTGTTGATCTAACTTTGAGTCACTCATGTGAATTTTGTATAGATCTTTATTAAAAAGGCTGTCATAAAAAGAGAGTTGGGAAGCTTTGGAAGCCTTTGTGCATCTACAAGCACTGTTCAGGAACCTGAATTTTCAGGGCCATGTGGTGTCTCTATAGGAGTTGCAGTTTTGGTCTTGGCTTCAGTGGAGTCAAAATATTGCCCTGTAAGTCAATGCCAGCATGGGTTTTCTTTCTCTTGTTTGTCTTTCTGCGTGTGGGTTATCATATCGTAAACAGCATCTGTGAGCTCTTAATTTTTTTTAATCTCTTTCTGTTGAGATACTTACCAGCTGATTTTTATTTACTGCTGGCACTGACTGTAGAAACCTTGTTTTCTCCAGGCCCATCAGATTCAGGAGATGTTCCCTCAGGTTCCGTATCATTTAGTTCTACAGGATCTGCAGCTAACTCGTTCTGTAGAGATCACCACTGACAACATCCTAGAAGGGCGCATCCAGGTACCTTTCCCCACACAGGTAAGTCATAAGACTGTGCTCCTAAAATAACTTAATTAAGCTTACTTACCGCAGAGCTGAGCCTGGTAATAATGAACGAGGGGAATGAGGTAAGTTGAAGCACTGGTGAATTCAGCTTAGCTTAATGCAATATTCTTCAGATGTTGCAGTGGGAAGCACCAAACCAATTTTGGCAGTCTAGTCTATGTTATATCTCCACGTTGCAACATCTGACTCAACTGGAAGGTCTCACGGTGGTGTTTGATTGAGGGATACGCATCTGTTCCTTGCTGTGGCCCTTAGAAGGCGGCCTTTTAATGTATTTGGATGGGTCTTGGGTGTGCTTTGGCATTACCCATTTGTAATACAGATTCTTTTCTTTATGAAGGACAGTCAGAGTCTATCACCCATGCCCTGTAGCTTGCTCCTGATTGATGTGAGTGGACTGCAGGATGCATGAAGTGCTTGCCTATAGAGTCTCAAACACATTATATAGTGCCAAATTCTAGTAAAAAAACTGTGGGGTTTGTTTTTCCTTTGTTTAAATCTCTGTCAATGCAGTATATTCAGTCATGTACCAAAAATATATTGAAAATGTCCTAGCTAGACGAGAGACAAATATTTGTTCAGTTAAAGCAGCTCTTCTCGATCACTCTTGTGCAGAGCCTTTAGAACATTTCCAGTTGATTTGTCTGCTGACAGATAATTGAATTGTACCACTTAGGAAGGTTTTCTGCAAAGAAAGTAGTCGGCAAAATGATGCCTTGTTCTTAATTAGCGATAGCAGATTTCAGTAAAGCAGTCTGGGGACAATGTTTCTGTTAATAAGAATATTGAATTCTGGTTCTGTGCACATCAGATAGTACTGTTATCTGGAGTCTGTGTGTGGGGAAGCAGAGAGAATTCTCTTTCAACACAGTGCATTCTGTTTATTGTTAACTTATCTGTTTCTAAATTGAACATAACACATGACGTTGCAGAGGGCAGAGTTTGAATGCGTTCAAAGAACTTGTTTTTGTTTTGCCATTTCACACACTGTATTAAACCCATGATGTTTGCATTGCAGCGTGCAGATAGCATTAGACCTGCATTGAACAGTTCTGTGGAACGGCACAGTACTGATCAGGAGGATACTGAAACTGTCACCCAGGTAATTTGGCACAAAAATGGGCAAAAAGCACAATTAGAAGCTGCATGGACAGATAAGTGCGTTGTGTTCCGTCCCGGGTCAGGTTGGTGGCAGCCCTTCCTCGTGTGGAACACCAGAACTAACACTGTCAGGCAACTGAAGAGCGTTGGTGCTGCTATAAAGAATTATCTGTGTGCTTTTCTTTTTCCTCCTTGAAGGAAAGTGCTCTCAAGTGACACCAAGAACAGAAACAGATCACGTCTCTGTTCACGTCTGGGCAGGCCTGTGCCCATCTGTGGAGTCGGAAGAGCAGGATGCTTTGCTCTTCCCCTTCCTCTTCCCGTTCCCGTTTTGTACGTCTCCAGACACTTCCCTTAAAATCAGTAGGATTTCTCTTCTGGGAATAAGAATTCTTTTGTGTTCTGGAGGAAGCACATGGAGACATGGGGAGCTTTGGTGTGAACGAAGTGGGATACAAACAGGACCAAGAGATAAAAGTCGTTTTACATATAAGCACAATAATGGGTTTTGCTGTTGTTCATGAAGGGCTTTATTAAGCAGCACGTGCTAGATAAAATGTGGCAGGAAGAAAAAAATTAGCCTGCAAGTAGAGTAAGGTCTCATTCCGCTTTTGCCTTCCCTGACTGTAGTAGCAAAATCGTGAGGGTTTCTGTTTTATAAACCTCCCTTTCTGCTGGCCTAGAGAGAGAGTGAATTTGTGAGGTGTGTGACTTTCTGCCTTTGCCACCTTTAATAACCCAAATAGCCAGCCTGTTACTCACCTGGAGTGGAACTGTGGCAGTTCCCTTGTTAGCAGGTTGCAAGGCAGAAAGCCCTTTGGTTTGATGCCGCTGTTGAGGCTGAAGAAGAGGTGGTGGGGATTGGTACAGGTGTTTGGTAGGAGCCTGGGGTAGGAGATGCAGAACTGCACGAATGAAAATCTCCATCTGGGTCTAGCAACTCTTTAGTAACTTTTGGGGTTAACTTGAAGGTTTTGGTGGCATTTTCCCTGTTCTTTGAGTAAAACCTCTCTTTCTACAAATGATATCTAACTGATTTTTCTTAGTTTGGTACTGGTTTCAAATCCCGCTTCGAATGATTATGTTGCTGCTCACCTTTCTTCCTTCCTGCCCGGTGCTACCTGTGTCTCTGTCCTTCCTTCTACAGAACTTGAAAAACCTGGGAGAGGTGTTTGTAGGTCCTGTCGGCTAGGCGCTTTGCTCTAAGGGTGTGTTTTAGTTGGAGCGAATGGCGGTTTGGATGGAGAGTGTGTTTTTGTTTTGTAGAGTAGCGCAGTGATAGCCTGGAGATACGTGAACAGTTGCGAAATTCCCGCAGCTGAGTGGGGCTGCTGGTGGCTGTGTGTGTAAGATGAACTGGTGGCGTCTGCGCGGGTTTTCCTGGGTGGATATTTACTGTGCCAAATTGGATTCATAGGCAAAGGCCAAAGTGGGAGACTGAGATTGCTGTGCACTGAGAGCTTGCTGGTGGGTGGCATTGTGGAAGCTCCAGTGCTGCTGTCCTGCTGCCTTGTAAATGCTTTGTGCGTTTAGTGTTAACTTAGGGTGGCGTCAAACAAGCTCATCACCCTTGTTACATAGCCACAGAGATCTGCCTAGGAGTCGAGCTCGCTTGCCTCCTTGCTGTTGATAGTATTTCTGTTGTGGAGAGAAGACTGGGGAGCCTAGGGATGTCCTTCCTCTAGGAAACTCCCGTCACGTTTGTGTCTCTTTGGTTTTGATTTCAGTTTTTAACTGAGTACCTGGCGTGTTGTAGGTGTTCTCTTTCTTCTTGCCAGAAGAATATGTTGCTGTAGTGTGTCCAGCTCTTGTCTGCGTGGAAAGTTCTAGCAGCAAACAAGCTACTTCAGCAGGTTGCGCTTGATTTTTTTAAGAAGCTTTTTAAATGCAAGCGGGAAGGGACATAAGAACATCATCTCCTCTGGGTGAGACTTGAATTTCCACATAGTGGATAACTCTAAGTGGATAACTTCACACCTTACGCCACAGTCCCTGCGAAACTGTGGCAGCTCTAGTTGCGTTGTGCTGCAGCCTTAGATTAAGTTTTACAAGCTTTCCATCTCTTTTCTTCTTTTTCAATCAACATACCCACTGAGAATCTCTATAGGTCCCCAACAGCAAGTGGCAGACTCATGGGAGTTCTGCTTGCTGGGAATAACGTTTCTTAGGGTCGCTAATGTGCTCAAATAACAGCACCCTCCTTCATGAGTAGCCTTGGTTTTCCTCTGTGCCATGTGTCATATTGTGACTTAATGCTGTCTAGAATTCAAAGATCTTAAGACAGAGATAATGACTGATTTTTTTTTTCTTTTTTTTTTTTTTTTCCCCTCCCAAATGTAGCTCATGGTTTTGGGGTGTCAGTGCTCAGTAAGGGTAGTTTAGAGACGTCTCTGAGCACCATCATGGTATAGATTGTGTTAAAGGTTTGTGAGAGAATGCTCTAAACATTGGCTGCTTCTAACAGTCCTGGCCTTTACACTTAGCAAGATGCTGTGCGCATACTTTTCTCCGGTTGTGCATTGAGATGCTCTTGCTTCCAGCATTGGGCACAGCACCCTACATGCTCTGCTCGCCCTCCCTCCCCATCGTATTTGCCCTCCCTGCCCTCTTTTCTGACTCTGCTGTTACTCCCTGTAAGAACAGATCCCAGAGCAGCTATCGCTGCTTTCTGCAAGCTTGTATTTCCATGTGCTGAAAGTTGTTTAAAGATTATCCTTTAAATTTGTGTGTGTGTGCTTGTTTATGTGTTTCTGTAATCCTGGTGGAGATGGGGTGGGATGGCTCAGACCTACCCAGTAAGCTGCTGTTCGAAAGCTGAAGCTTGCCTGGTGCAGCTCTTGCCCCCCCTGCCTTAGGAATCCAGTTTATTGTCATTGCTTAAGTACTTGGTGACTCTGTTTGGAGACACTTCTGAGGCATCCCATGGCTTTCATGCGACTAACGCTTTTTCTCTCGGAGCCTGAAGGAGGAGTAGTTTCTGTAGCGTACGGGTTTCTGCGTCTGAGATCTGCTCTCATACTGAGACTTGTCGTAACCTTTACTGCAATTAGTTTTGATATTTTTGTCTCTAAAACCTCCTCAGTAACCACTTTTGTGTTCAGATAGAAGAACAGGCTCTGCATATTGATTTTTGCATCTTTGTAACGTTATGAAAATAAAAGCTTAGGTGAGCTAGCTTACATCTTCTGATAGAAATGGCCCAGGGGGAAAAAAAAAAAAAAGAGTGTTGTTGCCAGAACATCAGCCGTAATGAGTGCCCTCCTCCCTGCTCCACCCAGCAGAGCTTCCCTCTTCCGTGCCCGCTTGTGTGGGAGGCGGCAGTCGGGTTCCTCTGGGTCTGCCGCGGTCGTTTTGGCCCTGAGTAAAATCCGTGAGATCGTTCTGCGGCACTCTCGCGTCCTCCTCTGGGATGTGGCATTGCTTTGAGGCAGTGCAGCAATACCCCGCGTCGTGTTACCCCAACGTGTGTGTGATGCGGGGAGCCCTTCCCCAGCACGCTCCGATTTACGGGTTTTGCTGAAATAGGCTGGAGACGTGTGTGTGTTTGAGGGTGCAGTGTTCGTACTGCTCTGGCCTGGGCTCTGGCGTTCCTGCTTGGTTCACCTCGTTGATGGGAAGTGACATTTGTCTCTCGGTTTCTGCTCTCTGAAGGCATCGAGCCGGGGAGATGGCGTTACCGGTACGTCTCTGGGGCTTTGGAATGACTCAGCTTTGTTTTGCACATCAGCTGCCGAAACCCTTGCGTTGTACCTTGTGGTGCTGCTGAGCCCGGGCTGTTGGGACTTGGGTCCCCCTGCGGTGCCTGCGTCGCGGGCCGTGGGGGCTCCCGCGGCACGTATACCAAACGCCAAAACCAGGTGGTAGGAGCTGACTTGGCTAATACCTCTCCGATGCATCCTACTTGTTTGAGTAATCCCCCAGGATACCAAAGGCTGGCTAAACCCTTAAGCCTTTCATTGAGGTGATTTGTTTCTTGACGCTACCACGCGGAGCAACATCTTGCTTGGCCATGGCAGAGCTGATCTGATCGTATATGACAGGATGCGAGCAGGATACGCTGTTTCACCTATGCTAGTTCGCCAGTGTCATCACTCATCAGCTCGATTTTCGCGTTAGCGTTGTGGGCCAGCTGTCAGGGGTGAAGAGGTACGACGTGCGGGGCTGCCAGCTTCTTTTATTGACACGCTGTGCTTGGGACAGTTGCCAGCCTTGCTCCGGCAGCCCGAATACGCGGTAATTTGGGCGCTGCAGAACCCAGTGAGCCGAAGCCTCATAAATTCCCTCCTCACGCATGCATCCTCTTTGCAGATCCATTTGCTGTTCTTCCCTTAGTATATGGCTTTCTGCTTTTTTGACTCTTTACTGTTGCGTTGCCTGTCAAGTCAGCTGCAGAATCGGACTATTTCGAATGCCCCATTTACGTAGAGCGTTAATTATGAGTAATTAATGTTTGGCTTTGAGATTACTTTCAAACGTGGCATAAAAGATACAGCGTTCTAGAATACAGGCTCTTTGAACGTGGTTGGAAATAGCTTTGTTCTGTATTTTGGCTGGGCTTTTCAAAGGAGCCCGAGGGAATAGGGTACAGCAGGTGAGAGCCTAGTTTCTTCCGATGCCTCAGAAGATGACGGTTCTTTATAGCTTGTTGATTGAATGCAAAGAAGCCCTGCTAACAAATTTTGCAAAGACTTAACGGCTTTTTCCCTTTTGTCTTAGCCTGAGAGAGTGCCGCTTGAACTCAACTCGAGACTGGAAGAACTGGCGGAATTGAGCGAAATGGAAGCAGAGCCCGGTGAAGCAGAAGACTTTGAGGCCAGGGGCAGTCGCTTTTCCAAGTCAGCTGATGAAAGGCAGCGGATGTTGGTTCAGCGGAAGGAGGACTTGTTGCAGCAAGCTCGAAAGTACGTTCCTTCCTAAAACTCCAGCCTGGCCGCTCGGCTGTAGTCCCCCAGAATGGGTTTCAAACGGATTATGACCGCTGAGAGCCTGGGTTGATGCAAAGAGTAGTAAGAGGAGTGAATACATCTGCTACGGCAAGCTCGGGGTGCTGCTAAAGACAGCCGTCGCTGGTAAACCCAACTCTGAAATAGCCCCCTGTCTCCCAACATGCACCCAACTTCCAAAGCGCTTGACGCAAAGCTCTCTGAAATGATTTCTCCGGGCTTTAGTCTGAGCCTGTAACAAGCGAGAACACATTCCTTGTGCTGAGCCCTCTTTAGCTTCTCTCCCGGCGTAGGCGTCAGCCCACCCTGCCCGTGCTCTTACTGCTGAAATGACTGTCAGGCACCACTTTTTCCACGTGCAGAGCGAGTGTCTTAAGCGCGAAGCAGCACGGAGTTGACAGGCGACCGTGCCAGAGGAGCTCACGACCAGCAAGCTGACACCGCTGAAGAGAGAGTGACCAACTTTGTTTCTTTTAGCCCAACTAGAATTAGGTGTTAGAGGTAGAGTTTAACTTTTTTCACATGCGTTCCGGTCACGTTGGTGAACTTCACTAGCATCCAGTTGCTGATAAAAAGGGGAAGGAAAAGTGCTTTAGTGATGTAGAGAAAACTTTTTAGCGTTTGTAACAGATGTCGTCCCTTCCTTTGTGTCGCAGGGAGACTACTGGAAGGGTCTACAAAAACCACGCTGAGTTATGCGTCCTTTGGTGTTACCGGGCTACCTACGCTCTTTTTTTCCTTCCACACTGAAATGCATTCATATAAATAACTGGTGGGGATATGACACCTTTAAAGAGTTTGTCTATAAATAGGCTTGGTCCTAGAGTAATTTTTAATTTATGTTTGAAAAATGTCGTTTAGGGAGACAAAGTATTTTTGACTTTCTGCTTTACTGGTTCCCTTCCGGCACTGAAGAGCTGTGGAATTGCAAATGACTGTATTTTGTCACTAGGTGTGAAAATTCATCGGGATTTTAGCTCTGGCAGCCGCTTCCTTGTAGTTTTGCCTTACCTTACCTTATGCTTCGCAGCCCTAGCGCCCCTTCTGTCCGAGGCTTACTCGTTGCCATCAGGGCGTGACTTCTTGTGGGGGACACTGCCAGCATCTCACAAGTGGTGGAATGACGGCGATGGAGAGATCCAGTGACTCTCCTGCAGTCTGGGTGAATTGCTCGGAGTTAAGAGGTAGAGCCTTTAGAACTGGCTCCCTCCCACGGGCACAAGGATCTTGTGCAGGTGCTCAGAGCTTCTGCCAACTCTCCGAAGTCTGTCGTAGGTTATATGGGCTTTTTTTTATTTGAGTGCGTAGCTTGTGTGCGCTTTTATCGAGGTATTTTCCCGCTTTCAGTGTGCCTTGCACCCTCCCTTACTTTGTGGGGGTACCAGTGACGTATTTTGCAGAGCCAAAACGAGCTGGGCTCTGCTCACCCATCTTTTCCTTTTTCCTCTTGCAGGCGTTACTTAAACAAATCCTCCGATGAGGAGCTGACGGCAGAGAAGCCCTCTCCTCCGCCTGAGGGAGCGTCTGCCGACCCCGTCACCCTACGTCGCAGGACGCTCGCCGCCGCCGCCGAACGGAGACTTCAGATGCAGCAAAACTCTTAGCGCTCGTTGCCCCTCCTTCCTCCTCCTCGTGAGCAGTGTTGAATAAATAAATTAAATACAAAAAAACCCCAAAACAAAACAAAACACCCTGCGCTTTTTATACCAGCAGGAAAAGTGTCTCTTCAGAGTTCAGCTAGCTGTGCTGCCGAGCGAGCCGGCTGCCTCTCTGCTGTATAAAGCATGTGGTCTAATAACGTTTGGACAGCTGACAAATTAACCTTTTTTTGTAATATTTTCTATGTGACGTCGATCCCCTCCACAGACAAAAGGCGATTTCTAAGCCACGAGCGCGATTTCTGCAGCTAGCGTGAGGTACTGGGCTGACTGCACAGCAGAGGCTGGGGAAAGCGCGTCCCGAATTAGCAGCTGGTTGGGTGCAGGTCGTGGAGGGCGCTGGCACGTTCAGCTCGAGACCGGGAGAGTTATTCCGAGAGAGAAGAAAGCTTAGAAATTTGCAGCAACCCCTGGCGTTCGGTGAGCGGGCGCCCGCTCTTTGGTCTCCGTTCGTATCGAGACTAAAGGGCGTTACGTAGGCCGGCTGGAAGGGCTGGGGTGGCGTCGCTGGAAGGTCAGTTCTTAGCCGGGATGGAAGTTGTCTTAGCTGCCTAACGCTGAAAGAAATGAATTCATGAATTGTGCAGCGAAGCGCCGATTCACATCGATCCCAGCATCAAATAGTTTGTTTACCGTTGCTGGGCTGTTCTGCCCAGGCAGAGGTCTGGCTCTGGTCGCTCCCCAGCGCTGCGTTCTTTTCCTCGGCCAGAAACACGCGAGGGAGACTGAGGGGAACCCTGTGAAGAAGAGGGGGCGTGAGGCGAGGCAGCAGCCCCTCCATTCAGTGTTACCGCACGCCAAGGGAGTACCGTAGAAAAACCTGCCTGTTCCGGACTCCGGAGCACCACGGACGGGACTTTCCGGAGATAGCTCCGATATCTTGCTTTTTATTTCTTTTTCTTTTTTTTTTTTTTTTTTTTACCCCCATAACTTCACCGTGAGTTTGTTCAGAAGGACTGGAGGAAGCGGGGCAGCCGGACCTCCCTCGGGCTGGCTGCAGCTCAACCTGCCGACCTCGGATTTTTCTAAAGAGCTTCCGACACGAGATCCGCGCGGAGCCGCCGCCGCTAGCTTACGTAGTTGAATTTTACATGGCAGTGACTTAATTTTTACGCTTCTGAAGAGTGAGTTCTAGTATCGCTGTCCTTTAGAAGGAACCCAGTATTATCTAGAATTGTTGGTAACTTTTTTTTTACTGTTGGTTTTTAGGACGTTTGAAGGTGAATTTAATGAGAGGAGTTGCATCGATGTTTAGGTGAAAATAATTTATTTCAATAAAACTCTTTGGGAAGCCTTACCTTGCAATGCTATTAGTCAACTTAAAAGAATTTTTTTTTTTTTTTTTTTTGAGATCTTTGGTTTTGCTCCGAGCACAGCTGTTTTGTTTTTCTTGTTTAAAAAACAAACAAACAAACAAAAAAGAAAAATAAAATCTTGGTCAGTGTTGGAAATCGTTTGGAAATTTCTGTCGCCTGACTTCTTGGCGTTCCTGCCCTGCGTTCGGTTTGTAAATGCGGCGCTTTGCTCCCCTTGGGTTCCCCCTTCCCATCGGGAGGGGAGGGAGCGCAGCCACCCAGCACCGGGTGCGGGAGCGCTTTCCCAACCCTCCTCTCGCGGAGCAGTTCATTGCTCCTGGAATTCAGTCGTGCTGGGAACATGGAAATGGCAGAGGGATGGTGTCTCGAGGGACTGTAAAAATAAAGTGGGGGTTTTGAACCGTGGGGCGGCGTACGGAGGGGATGAGAGCTGTCGTGCGTGCGAACAGCAGAGTTTGGGTCTGTAGTCAAGCAGCGGAGTCGATGGACCTCTGGGAGTGCGGGTGGGAGAGGAGAGAACAGCCCAGAAATCCTTCTTGGCGGGGGAAGTCCGGGTTTCCTCGAGTTCCTCCTTCTTGCTGCGTTTCGGGGGGATTTGGTACATGAGAATGCATTTTGTGCACGGTGGTGGAAGAAGACCCCAAGCTTCAGTGCAGCGGAGGAGATGTCTGCAGCCGGGACAGGGGTTTGACCGAGCTTGGGGCTTGCAAGGTCTCCACCACCTTAGCACCTCCTCTCCCAACCTGCCTGCCCTCCCCGAGAGCTTTCCTTCCCCCTCGTTGAACGGGGAAGGTGAAGAGCCCACGGTTCCCCGGGGCTTGGCTGGGCAAACCACCTCCCTTCTGCTGCTCTCCGAGCTGGGTGGCATCGCCGCCGCCCCAAATTTCACTGCTAAAAAAGAAATAATAATTAAAAAAAAAAAAAAAAATCAATCGCTCATTTCTTATCTTCGTGCTGGCCTGGAAAGGTGCGGGTAAAGCAGCTCTTCTCGGCCACCGGCCCCTCTCTCTGTGCGCTGAGGGACGCTGCTGTGGAGCGGAGGACTTTGCCCAGCAGCACATCCACGGGGCCGGAGAAGGAGTCGTGAGCGTGTCCTGCAGAAACCCCTCTTGCCCACGATCCTGGACGGCTCCGGCTGCAACGGGGATGAGTGAAGGGGCTGCTGGGCTTGGTTGGGTGCGGGGAGGCTCCTGGGACTACACCAGGGAAGGGGTGGAGGATGTTCCTGAGACTCTTGGGCTGTTCTTTCTGGATTTCTCTCCTCTTCTTGTTGGATTCCAGACCCTTTCCCGGCAGCTCTTCCCTTTGCTCCCTGGGGAGGGGACCCCGGGGCAGCCGCGGGATGGCACCCACCCCTGCGGCACCCTGGCGCAACGACCCGCTTCAGCGATGAAGAGGAGCACGAGGACCAGCAGTGGCCTCCTGGCCAGTGCTGCATCTGGACATATCGGCACATCCTCAGCAGGATGCAGAGGAGCACGAGGACATCTGGACATATCTGCACATCCTCAGCAGGATGCAGAGGAGCACGAGGACCAGCAGTGGCCTCCTGGCCAGTGCCGCATCCCTGGAAAGGAAGGTGACCTGAGGAGAAGACTGACCGGCCTCCCCGCTGCCAACACCTGGATCGCTGTGAACAGCAGGAACCTGAGGAAACCACGTTGGGCCGGAGACGCTGCTGCGGCACGGAGCAGCTCTGCCAACCAACCTTGCGCGATGGGTGGCCCCGGCGTAAAACCGCGGCGGGGGGTTCCTGGCCTTTGGGGTGACCTTCTCACGGCTCCTTCCCCGGCTTTGCTGGTGGGCCGCCTGGTCCCGTGGGGTTTGGAGGCGTTCCTGCGGCTCGAGAGGGGACAGTGAGCGCAGTGCCGAGAAACCGGCCCCGTCCCAGGCTGCGCCGCGGGGCCACCGCCTCTCCAGTGTCATCTGGAGATGACACTGCCATCGCACTGCCTGACGCCGGCGTTGTGCGGAGCCGGGGGGACCCGGGGTTGGAGGAGAGTGCGAAAAAAACCCCAACACCCAACCAAATTGCCAAAAGAAAAAAAACCCTAAATTGCAAGAAAAACCCAAATTGTGGGGAAAAAAACCCAAACCCCACCCCAATCCAACCCTGAATTGCTCCTGCAGCAGGGAGAAAATTGCAGCTTTCTTGGAGAACCTTTCTCAGAGAACCTTTCTCTGTATCTCCGGGGGGAAAAAACCTCTCTCGTTTGGGGATTTCTGATGTCACTACAAGACGAAGGGCTCACCCTGATGACCGTCTTTACATTCCCACAAAAAATAAAAATATTTTCTTGCTTGGGGAGGGATTTTTCCTCCTGGTGATGATGCTCTGGAGAAACCTGAGCCATCGACACGGGCTTCCAATGCCCCATTGACACCCAGTTCTTAGCTCAGCCCCTCCTGCCCGTGCTACCAGCAGTGACCACCCCCCCCACCCCCAAAAAAAATGTGATTTATTTTGTGTTTTAGTGTTTTTTTCTTTGGAAGGGAGGAGGCGGGCAGGCGCGGGGCTGGGGGGAAAGAAGCAGGCGGAGGCGCGGGAGGGGAGAGCCCGGGGTACAGACAAACATTCTCTTTATTGAGCTACACATGAATTTTTCCATTAGTCAGAGAAAGAGATTGGCAGTGTGTAATATATCACAGAAACCTCACTGATTGGTAATAGAAAGGCTTAGAAAGACCTGGCGCTTTATATATATATATATAATATTTTTATTTTTTTATTATTTTTTAGTTTCCTCTTTATTTATTCGTTTTCTTTTAAACAGGTGTGACTGCTCTTCTTCAGCAAAGGTAACTCGTAAAAGTGAAACCGTGAAGACGTCGGGTTACTAATCAAAGTAGAAATGACAAAGGATTGGTCATGAAAACGGTGGCTTCGATGTAAACACTACATTCGATTTTTGTTGTTTTTTTTTTCTTTTTTTAAATCACTTTTTGTGGTTTTGTGTGTGTTTTTTAAAATTTTTAAATTATTTTCATTCCCGCTTTTTTTTTTTTTTAAAGTTTGGGTTTTTTTAAGTTTTTTTTCTTTTTTTTTTCCCTTTTTTTTTTTTTTTTTCAGCACAAACATCCCCACATGAGAGAGAAAAAACACCACTCACTAAATGGGAGAGAGGACCAGGGGGCGGGGAGGGGTTGGGGAGGGGGGGGGGGAAGAAAAAAGCAGCACAAAAAAAAAACGTTCACTGGAAAGGGTTAAAAATTAATAAAACCCAAACCAAAAAAAAAAAAAAAATCAAATAAAATAGAATATGTCTGTCTGCCTCCCCTCCCGCCGGGCCCCGCAGGGGGGTGAGGGGTGGGAGCTTGGCCGGGGGGGGCCGAGCTGTGCTTTCGGTGGGAACCTGGCGAGCGAGCGGGACTGGGGGGGGCAGGGGGCTGTTAAACCAGGAGGGAAGGAAAATTGGGGGAAAAAAAAGAAAAAGAAAAAAAAAAACAACCAATCCCGCCGGCTCCCGGCTCCTGAGGGCTTCGGCCTCACGCGGGGTGGGAATTCCAAAAAACCCAAAATAAATCTGACCCCCAAAAAACCCCCGGAGAGGGGGCGGCGGGAGGATGCTCTCACCGCAGCCATCCTCCCCGGACAGCCAGGATGGGAAATGGGAAAAGATGATCTTCTTCTCGTTTCCCTTTATAGCTCCGACACACGGCCGGGGGGGAGCTCTGTGTGTTAATTTTTTCCCCCTCCTTTTTTTTTCTTTTTTTTTTTGTTTTTGTTTTTTAGATATATCTTTTAGTGTCTCGAGGTGGTGGCTCGCCTGGGCTGGGCAGGCATGGGCAGCCTGACCTTCCCCCCCCGGGAGTAAAAATAATTCTTAATAATAATAATAATAATGATAATAATAATAATAAAATTCCCACAATAATTAATAATAATAATAATAATAATAATAATAATAAAAAAATAAAACCCCACAGTGAGATAACTCCCAGGAGGAGAAGCCCCCCCCAGGCGTGGTGGTGGGGCGCCGGGGCAGACGTGGCCCCGCTTTGGCCATGGGGCACCGCCGGGAACTGCCCCCCACCCCAGTGGGTATCGGGGGGTGCCCGGGAGCTGCGGGGACACCGGGGACACCGGGAGGGTGCGAGGGAGGGCTGGAGCCACCGGGGCTGGGGGGGGTGTCTGGCTCCCACAGGACAACTAAAAAGGTGGGTGTGGAATTTTTTTTTTTTTATATATATATATACGTATATATATAATTTTTCCTTATGCCTTTTTATTTACCAACTTGCATGATTATGATTACGTTTTTTTTTCTCTCATTCGATCTGTTACTTTTTTTCATTTCATTTCACCTTTTTTTCTTTTTTTTTTTTTATTATTCCCCGCGCGCGCACGCGTGTGTATATGTGTGTGTGTCTGTGTGTGTGTGTGTGGTTGCGTTGGGGGTTTGGGTGGGTTGGGTTGGGGTTTTTTTTGGAATTTTTTATTATTTTTTTTCTTGTTTCTTTTCTCTCCTGGCGCCGGGACCGCCACCAAAGAAGTCGCTTTGCGCCGGGAGGGGGGGGGTGTGTGTTTGTGTATGTGTGTGTGTGTGAGGGGGGGTCAGTACAAGCCGCAGCCCCGCAGGTTGTTGGCAATGATGATGTCGGTGACGGCGTCGAATACCACCTGGATGTTGTTTGTGTCCGTGGCGCACGTCATGTGGCAGTAAATCTCCTTGTTGGGGGAGCGGTTTTTGCTTTCGAATTGTGCTTGGATGTAGGCGGCCGCGTCCTCGTAGGTGTTGGGACCTGCGGGCAGAGGCGGGGAGGGGGGGACACACACAGAGCCGGGGGCGTCAGGGCCGGGGGCCACCACCCTTCCACCCCACTGCTTTTATTTCTCAAAAAAACCCCTGGCAAAACCTACCTATTTTCCATTTTTTTCCCAATTCACCCCTCAGCAGTATCCATTTACCCCCGCTGCCCCCCACCCCATCTCCCACCTTTAACCCCCACCAACCCTTTTCCACCCCCTTGTGCCCCATTTTCTCCTTCTTTTCCCCCAAATTGTGGAGCACCTGGGCCCCATTGGAGACCCCTCCCTCCCCAGGTGTTCCCGTTTTGCCATTTCCACCCACTCCCCTTTTCCCCCCCTGGGGAAGGACAGTAGTCCCCAGTAGCCCCCACCTGGGCCATGCCATGCCCAAGGGATGCTCCTCCTGGTGTTGCTGCTGCCCGGACATCACCGGTGAGTCCCTGCGGCGCATCCCATGGGATTGCGGAGGCGGTGGGGGGCAAGAAAGGCCGGGGGGCCTGGTGGCCCCCCAGCCAGGCAGGCAGGGGGAGGGATGGCCAGCTAGGAGGGTTGGTGGCCACTCCAGTGTCACCCATGGGTGCTGGCTGTGTCCCTGCAGCAGGACAGTCTGTGCGCTGTCGGGGCGATGGCCGGGCTGGGGGGGGTGGTGGTGGTGGTGTCTCCCCGCTCCTCTCTGGGGTGGATGAGGGGTAGCGGTGGGGCAGGAGCCCCCCGGGGGATGCGCCGTCGTCGCCCGCTCGTGGGGCGGACCAGGGGAGCGTTGCTTTGGGTAAGGCGGGCTGGAGGGGGGCCAGATGTTTGAGCCGAAAAATGTGCATTTATTGCACTAAGCTGCTTACGGTGGGGAGCGGCTGCGCCCGGCCCCCTCGCGGGAAGCCACAAAGCCCGAATTACGCCCCTGAAATCACCTTTGGAAGAGCTGCTATTATCTGGAGATTTATTTTCCTTTTCCAGCTCGCCGGTTCCCCTCCTTCCCGATGCGGTAGGTGGCCGCAGGAGAGGGGAGGTGGCCCGGTGTCGCGGGGCTGTGCCCCTCCCTGGAGTAGCGGGGATGTGCCGTACAACTCCGTGTGAGATGGTTTGGGATGTCCCACCGGGTGGCTGGGGAAAAAAAATACTGCGGCTTTTGTGATGGAGAAGCCTAACGACCTCCGGTGGAAATGCCGGTGCACTTGTGCTGTAGGGGACAAGTCTTGATGGGGGACACCCTTGTCCTCAGGGTCTGGCGTCCGGGGTGGTTGTGCTCCGGGTGAAATCGTTCAGTATTGGTACATTCAGATATTTGTAGGGATGCTGGAGCCTCTGAATTGGAACTGATTTTCTCTTTCCCTTAGGGAACTCAGATGGAATGTCTATTCTTACCCCATTTTCTTGGTTTTTGTTCTTTTTCCCCAAGCGTTGTTGGTTTCACTTTAAAAAGTGTGATTCTCCTGTGGTTTTCCAGATTTGTGCTGTAAAGGGTCTCTCTCTGTCCCCGACTGTACCCTGTGCAAAGGCGCTCCTGGGAGGATGCAAACAGGAGATGCAGCTTGGAGGACTGTGTGTCTCGGCTCCTCGAGCAGCAGCTTCTCAGGAGCCTTCAGACAACAGGCTGGTTCACGTGGTGGGCGGTTGGGTCCCACCAAGGCTTTTCCTTTCCACAGCTCCCTGTGGCCAGACTCATTAAAGGTTGTAATCTTCTTGACCATCTTCTTGACCATCTTCTTGACCATCTTCTTGACCATCTTCTTGACCATCTTCTTGACCATCTTCTTGACCATCTTCTTGACCATCTTCTTGACCATCTTCTTGACCATCTTCTTGACCATCTTCTTGACCATCTTCTTGACCATCACCTGTCCCATTGGCTGCTTGTGCGCCTTTGCCACAAGAATTGACTGCGCACAGAACATGATCCCACCCCAAGAGCAGAGTGATGGAGCTACCCTGCAGCTCTTGAAGGTGTGCAGAGCATTTTCCCCCCCTCCCCGCACCATAAAGGTGCCCTGTCCCCTCCATCCCCCTGCCCACCTCCGGGGCGAGATGCAGCCCCCCCTGTGGCGCAGTGGTGGGCGTCACGCTGGGCCGTGCTGCGTCAGCCCTGGCACGTACCTGTGTATTCAGGGAAGCAGATGGTCAGAGGCGATTTCTTGATCTTCTCGGCAAATAGGTCTTTCTTGTTGAGGAAGAGAATGATGGAGGTATCGATGAAGAATTTGTTGTTACAGATGGAGTCGAAGAGCATGAGAGATTCGTGCATGCGGTTCTGCAACGGGGAGCATGGAGGGAGGAGAGGGGAGAGAGAAAGGCAAAGAGAAAGAGAGAGTTAGAGGACAGGAGAACACTTTCTCTGAATTGAAATGCTTAGAGAGGAAAAAATAAAAATAAAAATCTCGGAAGTGAGACAGTGGTAAATGTGAGATGGTTACAAAGGTGGAGGAGACAGGGTGCTGGTCTCCCAGGCTGGAGGATGCAGCTGATCCTCCCTGCAGGGCCTCTCTGCCGGCTGCTCCAGCAGCGCTCACACCTGAAGCTTCAAGGAAGAGCAGAAACCCCCCCTCATTTTCTCGTCACCTGCATAAACTGAGGAGTTGAGGAAGGGGGCTGCAGCTTTCTGGTCTCGCCTGTGACTCTTCAAGGGCTGGGTACCCCTGAAGCATCACTCGCGGAGCCAAAATAAGGGATGGACAGACAGCGCCGACCAGCAGCCGGGATGCACTGTGCAATGGGGACTGGGATGGAAGGAGCTCTGGCCATCTCGGGGTGGTCCTACAGACCCCCCGGAAGGGTACTTGTGCTGGGTGGCACTGTTGTGGCAAGACCAGTGCCGCAGTCTGGGGCAGGTCCTGTCCCAGTTGGGCCCTTCTGCCCCTGGAAGAACCTTCAGCCTGTCTTTGGAAAGACGGCAGCGGTGGCCACGTCCCTGCTGACAAGTCCCAGCGCTGCCGCACGGAGGACACCAGCGGAGGTGCCTCTGCCAGCCCACCGCGTGGCTCTCCTGAGCATGCCAGGCTTGCGGGGGCTGCTCCAGGGGGGCTTCAAGCATGGAAGAGTTTTAGCAGGAGCATAAATAGAGGCAAATCTCTAAAAGCTGCAATTTAAAAAAAAAAAAAAAAAAAATTAATAGTCCTTTTATATGTGGACCAAAGCCGTTTTTCCCCATGCTACGCAAGTTGTTACCAGAAAGGAGCGGAGAGTGGACAGAAGGACAGGAGGAAGAGGAGGAGGAGGTGAGGTTGTGCTGCGCCCAACCAGCTGGCGCAGGGCACCGTCAGCCGGAGCGTTTTAGCGCTTCACTGGAGCGGCTGCGGGGTGTCCGTGCGCGTGCTCGCCGTTAGCGTGTCGGTGCCGCTGGACAGGACGGATACGGCTCTCTAGGAGCTCTCAAAACTTTCCTCCATCATTAACTTGCTCTTGGAACAACCCAAAAGCCATTCCCTGCTGTTCCACTGGCAGATTTGGGAGGCGTTCGAGGCAGTGCCTGCGCCTTTTCCATCGCTGATACCCACCTAGGCGACTCCTCCGACTTTGCAAAGCTTCTGGGGCAAAACCTTGATGAAGTCCGAAGCCACCGGCTCCTCTCCGCAACCCCTTCTCGGGGCTGAGCCCCCTCGGAGTCCTGGCTCGGCTGCTGCCCCTCGCACGGGGGCAGCCAGCTGTTTGGGGGGGCAGCCAGCTGTGCACGACGCTGAGAGCAGCAGAGATGCGCTCCGGGCAGTGAGGGTGCCCAGCAGCCAGTGGGAAAACCCCTCCTGCATCGAACATCCCCCACCCCAGAGCCCCCCTTGGTTTTTTTTTTGTTTTTTTTTTTCTTGGAGGCGCAGCAAGGCAGAGTTTTGGAGTGGCTGAAAATTCACGAGAATGCACGTGTTTCCTAATGAAATGATGACCCAATTACACATTTTGGAGTTTTCCATGAATGTTTTATTAGTGAGTCATTTTTTTTTATTAGCTCCACTTCAGCTGGAGCTTCGCATGCAAAATTTAGCAGATGTCTGATTTCATCTTGAAAGGCTTTCAGATTACACTGTCGCTTCCCTGACAAAGAGCAGCTAGGGATGCCAAGCAGCCGCTTCGCAAAGCTTCGGGATCATTCGATCCTTATCTTTAAAAAAAGAAAAAGCCAACCCATCTTATTCGTGGGGAAAACAAAAACCATCACCAAAAGACGTGGCTCTTCTTGACTCGTGGCTGCCGCGAAAATGCCTGGTCTTGAGACTTTCATGGGAAGTATCTGGGTGGTTTGTTTTCCCTCGTTGTCCCATAAATGTATTATATTTAAATAAAGGGCTGGTGGCGACCGGTGGCAGAGCTGCTGAAACAAAGCACGTGCCTGGGGGCACGGAAATCCCAAGCATGAGGAAGATAACCCTGGTGACTCCGGAGTGCTGGACACCTGCGTGCCGCCGGGGACACTTTTAAAAATCCCCGATATAAATATACAAAGACAAACCCTCTTGCTCTCTGCCACTAGTTTGTTTTTTTTTTCCCCCCCTCAGAGCTGGCCCGTAATTCTGTCCGATCTGCAGGATGGGACGTGTGGGGATACGTGTCTGAGGAGGGGTCCAGCTGAAGTTAAACCCCTGGAAATCGGTGAAGTCAACAGGAGTAACGGTCAACTTTCCTTTGCTGAGGTTTACGGAAAAATTTTTCTCTGGGTTTCTTCAAGTTCTTGGCTTCTATTTCATGCCCCAAATAATGGAAGATCTTCGGTTTAAACATAAGAGGACAAACTGGCCCGAGTGTTAAAGGGAGGGAGAGGTGCTCCAAGGACCATGTCACTGCGGGTAAGGGGGGGAAAAAGCGCCGTTTGCTGAATTGAACCAGAAACGGCTCTTTTGCCCCTGTGCTGGCGAGGCTGGCGCGAAGAGACGGTGGCAAAGACATGCAAAGCCTGCTACCTGTGGTGGATTCGCAACCGGAGTAGCGGGGGGAAGCAACGGGGCAGCAGCGATGCTCTGCCCGCCGCTGCCGCCACCTGCGCTGAGCATCACCACCGCTGACGGGGGTCGAAAGGGGCAGATGGAGGCGGACAGACGGATGCCAGCGCGGGGTCTGACAACCGGAAAGCATGGATGGAGGGAAAGCATGGATGATGGGACGTAGATATGCAGGGGCATGGGGTTTTGGGGAGGGGAAGAGTCTAGTTTCAAGGAACAAACACAAACCATGGTAAAGTTTTTCTACTGGGAAAACAAAAGGGGAAAAAAAATCCCACCGCATACTTACATAAAATTAACCTTTTGGTTATATCGTTTTCAAATTCCTCATTTCCAGGCAAATGAGGCTGTGGCAGGCGACTGACACCGTGGGTGCCATCATACCCGTGTGTGCATGGAGCAGACGGAAGGTAAATAACGGGTTTGAGAAGACGGACGCGCTCAAGGGAGACACAATAAAAACCCTCTCACACTAGAAAAGAGCTGGCACTTTATTAACATTTCGTAACTAATAAATACATTACTGACAGCCAATAAATTATTACAATAACTAATGCTCTATTAAAACCAACGGACAGTCAACTCTTCGTACAAAATTACAGTTAATACAGTTTGGGCCATCAAACATGCAGGAGAAACGATTCAGCGGGAAACCAGCAAAAGGAAAATCGTGGCGGCCTCCGGTGATCCTTCGGGAAGAAAGGCGGTGGGGAGCGGGGAGCCCGGAGGTGGGGTGACGGTCACTGTTCCCTTGTCGAGCTGAAGGGGGGGGGGGAGAAGGGAGGGGGGAAATCGGCTGAGGATGTTATATTAGGGACTGGGATATTTAACGGGGCAATGGCTGATCTTTAAACAACTGTATTTGCTCACCCGGCACCACCGGGTTGCTCCAGCACTGGAAAAGCTGGTGAGACTCGGGCAATGCTGAAAATAGCGTTGTTACCGGCTGTGAGCTCCTCTCCCTGCCTGCAGCAGGGGTTTAGACCTGCAGCCCTTGCCTGCGCTACAGGACAGTCAGGATTTGGCCTCGCCACTCCTTTCGGAGGCAGTGGGTGGGCGAGGGATGCGTGTTGGGCTGGCTCCCAGCCCTCCGCCTCTCTCTGTCCCATCCCTGCCGCTGCCTGCCCAAAACTGAGCTGCCCCTTCTGGGAGATGGAGATGTTTCTGCCCCGTTCCCCAACCCGCCTTCCCTTCCCCTCTCCTTCCACCGCGGCTTTGGTCCTCCTGCTCTTATTAACACATCAGTGTTTAAGGGTGGTACCGGCTCGTGTTCGCCAGCCAGCCTTTGCAGCACGAATAAAGAGCTCACGGGCTGCTGGTTTGGACATGCGTGGTCCTGTGAGAAGTTCCTTTCCATAGCCACGTTCTCAGCCTAATGCCTTATGTAGGGCACATACCTATATCTGTCAGCATCAATTATCTCGTGTCATTGCAGGAGCTCAGAAATGATAATGTACGCTCAATCTCGGGGCACTTTGGGAGAGCGTTTCTGTCTGCGCTTTCCTCCGAGGAGGTAGAGGCAAGACCCTGGTCTGCTCCTTTTGTGCCACTCGGACTATGTCTCTGCTTTCTCGTGCGTGCGTGTGTGTGATGGCTTTGGGTGGTTCAGGATGATGCTCAGTAGCACCATCTCTCCCGACCTCGACGCGTCCGGCGTCAGATCAGTAGCGAGCGTTTGAGTCTCCTTGGAAACGGCTGTGGAGTTTTTGGTCGTAAGCCTGAAGACAAGCCTGGCCCATGGCAGAGACACACACGCACTAGTACTAAGCCGCTCTAATCGACTCGACAAACGGTCAGCCTTGTTCCCAGGAACTCAACAACTCCCCCTGGCTCCAGGAGATTATTTTTTTTTTGGCCACAAAATACTCGGACACGTGCCACAGGCCGACAGTGCAGGGTTGGTCCCTTTTCCAGCATCAACGGCACAAACCCCCCCCAGTGGGTGATGTCTGTCACCCCCCGGCTGAACCCCGCGCCGCGTTGAGCTGCAGGGCGCGAGGGGCTGCCCGACGCTTCGTGCAGCAGCGACTGGGCACACCGGTGTGTCCCAGCAAAACGACATCGTCTATATCCCACCCTGACCTCTCGGAGACTGCATTCCTGGCCTGAGAACAAAGTCTGTCCCCTCGCAGGCAAGCACTGGGCTGGTGCCACAATAGATTAAAACCACCAGATACGTTTTAATGTACATTACAGTATAGATTCCTCTCGTTAATACTTTTAGTGTCCTGTAAAACGGAATCCCACCTACCGAGGAGGCACGGCAGCCTCCTCCTGAGGATGCTCTCCCCTCCGTGGAGGGACAGGCCGGCTGGCCAGCCGGGAAAGCTGGCTGAAGGCAAGAAGCTAATTCTCGTACAAAACTCCTGAGAGAGATTTAGTTGGAAGAATTTGTGGGAAGCCGACTGAACCCTCGCTAGACCCGGCCGGGACCCCGCAGGAGGGCAGGGGCAGCAGGGACGGTCCGGTGGCAGCAGACGGAGGGACCAGATGGCCTCGCCGCGCCGTCCCGCTGCCCTGCTGCTCGGCCGGGCTCCTCCGGCGCTATGTGAAGATGAGAGCGTGAATTCTATTTGCTAAAGGAAAAAAAAAAAAAAACGGCCTTTGAAGTATGTGGCTGTATTTAACGTGTGCTTTCCCAGGGCGCGTTTATTGCTAGTGCTCCGAAACAAGCCCAGTTACTGCATCCTCCCAAGGAGCACGGTGCTCTGCAGCATAACCCCGCAGCCTCGTCTACAGGCTCATTTCGAGGCTTTCCTTCTACGGGTTTCTCTACTTCGTTGAAATCATTGTTTAAGTAAAGGAGCTATTTGCATTTTTTCGGTCTCATGGCTCCACGCAGCCGACCCTCTCACTGCCCACGGAGCAAGTGGGGTGGGTGTGTGTGTGTGGGGGGATTCCTTCTTTCTTTTTGCCGCTCTCTGAAGCTCACCGCAAGTTGCTAACGCTGCTTCCAACACCGTGCCCCTCGGGTGCTGCTGCTGGACAAGTGACCCGAGTCATTAAAAACCTCCTGCCTCCCAAAAAGGGCATCTTTTGCAAATTCCCCCATTAGCTTTGAAGGGCAGCAGGGCGTATACGTGGAGCTGCTTCAATTCTGTGAATCACTGTGCTTTTAAAATATGTCCCCCGTGCCCCAGGAAGAATTCGGTTGCACCCCTACCTCCCTGCTACACGGAGGCTGCAAATTCAACACAGCTCGGGGCCTCTGAGGGTCTGGATTCGCAGCGTTGCGATGGCAAAGCACAAGGGGCTATTAAGAAGAGGGCTTTTGAAAGCCGGCGAGGCATTTCAAGGTCTTCTTTCTAGGCAACTGCCGCAGGGAATGCTGGTGGTGCTTAGAAAAAGGACGGGGCAAAAGATTGCCGGCAGAAGGCACATCTGTCGGAAAAGGCTTGGGAGGATGCAGAAAGCCAGCGGTGAGTAATGCTTTGGCAGGCGTTCCGGAGACAAAAACCTACAGGCGGCCATCAAGCGGGAGGAATAGTAGTGTTTGACACTGGAAGCGTTTCACCTTCCGAACGCCGCTTCCAGCCTTTGTCAGTGACTCCTCCTCACGTACATTCGTACGAGGGAGGGAATGTCGGCGGCCACAGCTGAAACGAAGCTTTAGGCATACGACATGCCAAAGAAAATGAAAGAAAAGGCTCGCTGTGTCGACATTTCCCTCTCTTTTTCTCCCTTTTCTCCCCGTGGAGCACCAGCCGGTGGTTATCACCGCCGTGCCGGGGAACCAGCCGGAGCTGCAGAGGGGCTGGGGCAGGAGGGGGTTTGGCTCACCCCAGCCGGCACGGCCGGGCGCGGGTTGCCTGAATCCATCCCGGAGTGTGGCACAAGCCCACCGAGCCGGCACCGGTGACTCGGCTGCCTTCGGTAGAGTTTGGGGCTGAGTTAATTTAAATTCTCTTTACCCAAATATTCCCCTGTGCTTTACGCTGGGAACTCCTGAAGCCTTGGCTTGGGGCTGCCTCCACTCTGAACTTACTTCACTGCTGCTGTCGCTTACTCGCTCAGATAAAATGTCACCCACAGCAAGGGGCGGGAACAGACAGCCTCCAAATTTCTAGTGCTGCCGCTCAAATCCTTCTGAAACCGCCTAACCAAGACCCGCCTCGCTGCCAGCGCACCTCATGAGCCCACCACTGCACACAACTCTGGGTCTGATCGTTACGTACACCTTACGTACCAAACGTAGCCAACATTCAGCTTTTCAGCCCTTACTTTGACACTCAACGCCCATTTGAACAGTAGGTGTTACTGGTGGGACTTGGGTCACCTGCATGGGATGAGCTCCAGGAGCATCCCTGTCCCTCTGCATCCCGCCAGCTAATTCCCTGCCCGCTCTGTGCCAGAAGCACCGTCCCACTGCCATCACGCCCCCTCTTGAAAAGCAAAGCAAGGGACTGGACTAATTCAATGCCTTCAGACCGCAACCCAGCCTTCACCTGGAGCGAAACGGCCTCTGAGATCAGCAGAGGGTACACAAGCAGAACGCGTGGCTCGGGGTCGCGGGGAGGTTTGGCCAGGGTGGATCTGTGTCCTGTGTATTTCTTTTTCACCTCGCCTATTTATGCACTGAACTCCTCTTCCTGCAAAGCCAAACAGGTTGCGTTTTGCTGTCATCCCCTTGGCTTTAGTCTCCGGGGACTGGAGCTCAACACCCGCAGAAATCCTTTCAGGGTCGGGGCGTGCGGCTGGCCCCGTCCAAGGAACCAGAGGAGCGGGCAGGTGCTTCCCACTTGGAAAATCCTTTCTTTGAAAACCCCTCCCCATTGACTCTGGAAATCCTTACGCTAAACCAAACGCAATTAAACGCAGAGGCCTTGTGGACAGCGTTCCTTTGGTTTACGGGCGCGCAGCAGAGCGTGCCGGCATTCAGTGGAGCCGGGAGAGGGGCTGGGACCTGGGAAAACAAGGCGCGTGGGTGGGATGTGGCGTGCGGAGCGGAGAGGGGCTCCCGGCTTCGCTGGCCGGCCAGCTCTTCCTGGGAGCTGACGCCGCCGGAGGTATTTTAAGGCTGAGACGGTGAAGAGAAAGGTGGGTAGTCCCTTGGGCCAGAGCAGGGGAGGCAGAGACCTGGTGTCATTGCTGTTTGTGTCCAGCAGAGAAGCAGTGGGTCCTCACCGTACAGTACTAAATAGGGATTTATAAGGGCTACTGACACAGCTGCCAGCCAAGCCGGGGTGGGAGCTGGTTAGATGGGTGAGAGCTACCTTGTTCTCCTCCGCAGACCTCCGCTGTTTGCCCCGCGGTGCTGCCGCTCGCATCCCTGGCTGGGGTTTTGTCACGGGCGTCCCACAAACACTGTCCCAGCAGAGCGCAACCTCCGATGGGGACTCTCCTCTGCCTCCCAGGTGCCCTCCTCTTCTCGTCCTCCCTGCCGCCTCAACCTGCCTCGTCTCCCTTCTGCAACTTCTGTCCCAGACCGTCCCCCCTAAACCTCCCCCGCCGGTCCTCTCCGCCCCATGACACCGTCCCTGCTCCTTTCCCTGCCTCCCCTTGCCTTTGGGCTGCGCTGCTCCGGGCTGCTCTCACACCATCTCTCCTAGACGGGCACAGAGAGAAAAGAGATATTGTCCCTCCCGGGCATGGCGCTGGCGAAAACTCAGACCTCCCGAGACCTGAAGGACAGCCCTAGCCTGGGCTTCCAAGAGAGGACAGCTGAACTTGTGGCTGGCCTGGAAAGACTCACGTTTTCCAGGATCACGGACGTTTTGGAGAGGCAGAGAAGAGGCCGGGATCAGCGTTGCCTACCTGCCCTCAAGTGCCATGCCGAGTGGGACCTCGGAGGTGGCTGTCTCACCCAGCCACCAAACAAGCTTTCGGGGTGGACTTGTAAGGGTTCCTCCATGCTCCCCGAGGAGACACACCACCTCTCACACTCCCCTCTGCCTTCACCCCAATGGCACTCGGAGCTCTTGGTGATGGCAGGCGGATGGCCACGTGTACCCCAGCCCAGCCACGCTTGTCCTCCCCTCTGTGCCCCCACCTTCTGCTGTGCTGGGTGCTACCCTTGCCCTTTCCACACCTCTTCTCCTGCGCCTTCCTTCCTCCGTTCCCTCTCTTCCTCGCACTTTTCTGTCCTACTCCATCACTTGGCTCAAATCAGCTCCCCGAGCCCTCCCTTGCCACTACGTGGCCAGTATAAACCATCCCTTCTCACTTTAGATACTGGTAAAGAAATAGATGCCCTGACCACAGACACCAGATCTGGAGCTGTCTCTCCTGGCAGGAGGTGACATGGGCCAGCTACCTGCTTCTGCTCGGCCAAGGAGGCTCAGAGCGCGAGGTCGGGCTTCTCGAGGGTATTTAGATGCCCGAGGTGCGATGAGGAGCTGCGAGTCTCCTGCACACCCTGCTGTCACCCCAGCACGGCGGTGTTTCCCAAAGCACCTCTCTGCATTTCAGGTCTTTGAAGGTCAAACTCTGCCTACAAGAAACCAGGGCTAAATATTTTTTGGTGCACCCCAGCGCTTTAGGGCCAAAGTTTGGTGCCACATGTTTCACAGAATCGCAGGCTGGTGGGGGTTGGCAGGGCCCTCTGGAGCTCCCCCAGTCCCACCCCCTGCCACAGCAGGGTCCCCTCCAGCAGTGGCACAGGACGGCGTCCAGGCGGGTTTGGGATGGCTCCAGAGCGGGAGACTCCCCCACCTCTCTGGGCAGCTGTGCCACTGCTCTGCACAGGGAAGAAGTCCCTCCTCATGTTGAGATGGAACTGCCTATGGTCAAGTTTGTGCTCTTGTCCTTGTGCTCCTGATTGCAGGAGCATCGGTTGCGCTGAAGTCACGGGGCTGGGAGGTGCTTTGGGAAAGGTGGCCGGGTACCCAGGCTGGCATCCTCGCCACGATGTCTCCGTGCGCAGGGTCCCCACCGGGACGCCGTCCCCAGGGCATCCTTGCTGCCTACGCTCCAGCGGTCCAAGCCCAGCTGCCACCATCCCGCTCAGCCCAGCAGCTCCGTGGCATCCAGCGAAGAGCCTCAGAAATGCGTTACTGAAACCACTAGACTTATTTTAACATTAATTTTGAAAAACTGGAGGTAAAACTGTTACCAGTAATGAATGCTTCTAGACCAAGGCTTAGTAGGTTTTGTTACTGTGTCCCTCTTACTCAGACACCAGCAGAACTCAATATGGCTGTTTCAGTTGTTCAAATAGCTGTCTGGAAAAAAGGGGAATATACAAATTCAAGCTGCGGCGGCTGCGTTCAACACCGACCCCTCTGGTTTTGGGGGTAGGAACTGGAGCCGTAAGGTACCCTCAAAATGATCATGTTGTATCTAGCACTTCCCAAAGGAATAGTGTTTTTTTTTTTAAAAAAAAGATAAATAACCAGGAGAATTAAAAATATCCCTTAATTTCAAGGAAAAAAAAAAAAGGTTTCGGTTCCAAACTATACTGTTGCTGACCAGTATTTTAAGGCTTTGATTTTTTTCTTTTTTTAAAACCGAAGTATTTTTGTCTTTTGGCAGCTGAAATGCACTTTGTGGGAAACGCGTTAGCTCCCTCTACAGCGCTGTGAATTGGAACGGAGGAGTAGAACGAGGCAGCGAGGGAATGAACCAAAAATAAACCAAAATAAAATAAAACGGGGCTGGGGAAAGCAGAACTTGCTGCAAAGTTTTCTGGGACGGGAGGAGGGATTTATGTATTTCTTCCTCATCGTCTTCTGAGGAGGAAAAAAAAAAGAAAGAGAGAGGACCTGTCCGCGGGACCGGAGGATGCTCCCGGCAGGCGTGAGGAGAGGAGGGGAGGAGAGGGCTTTAGTAGAGTCCGCATCCCCGCAGGTTGTTGGCGATGATGACATCCGTGACGGCGTCGAAGACGAACTGGATGTTGTTGGTGTCGGTGGCGCAGGTGATGTGTGTGTAGATCTCCTTGTTGGGGGACTTGTTCTTGCTCTCGTACTGAGCTTGGATGTAAGCCACCGCCTCCGTGAAAGAGTTGGGGCCTATAAGAGAGCCAAGAAGAAAGGAAAAAGAGTGGGTTAAAGCGATTCTGGCACCCTAAATCCGTAGGGCGCCTGCAAGCGCCCCATTGTAGGGACACGGGGAGCTCGTACGGGACTGCTACAACCCAGCCAGGATTGCTGCAAGGGAGGAGAGATGCTCTCTGACTGTCAGCTCAGCTGTATTTTTATTCTGAGTTGCTGTTTATAATCTATAGAGGTGAAATGGATGAGGGGAACTGAGCATTAAGCAGGCTATGATGGGAAAACCAGAAGAAATTCCACGTAATGCTGACAGTAAAGAGAAAAAACCTGCTAGGAATGCAGTAAAAGCTCGACCTGGTGCTAAAGGCTCAGCTTTTTTCTTTTTTAGACTTTTTGATTAAAGTTTCAGCTTTTGATGGAAAAGAGGAGATAAAACATCCACGAATTGAGGGCAGGATTGGTAACCGTGCCTTCCTTTCCCTGAATCACTAAGAGAAAAGGACATGAAAAGATCCAGCCTCTGTTACAGCGCAAAGCGGGGTTTTCACAAACAAAATACAAAAAAGAAAGCTAATACAAAATGCCCCTCTTTTTGAGAAATTAGGATCGCAGCACCCTCTGCTAGAGCCGCAGCTAAAATTGCGCCGCGAGGAGTTTCTTGCTTGGATGTACGGAGGTGTCCGTGCCAAACCTTATTAACCATCAGGTTTTGCGTCAAAAAAAAAGAAAAAAAAAGCTTCAGAGCAGTCCTGCAAAAGAGCGGCTCCTTTCTCCGCTGGCCAGCCTTGTCACCGCTCACACACACACACAGAGCTCCGCTCCGGCACTCGCTTTGGTCTGATAAGCTCAGTTGCTTTGACTGGCGTGGAGTGCAGCCCTCCAGCAGCGTTGGGTCCTGCCGAGAGCCCCCCGAGGGCTCTACGCTCCTAACACTCTTGGATCCCCCTCCGCAATGCCTAAATGTTGCTATCTGCCAGAGAGAAGCGTACTCGGGCTTGAGATTTGCTGTGGTTGAAGGCAGCCGACGTGGGAAACGACTCACACTCACGTCTACGTGCATCTCCAGTTGAAGACACAAGCTCATGAAGGCCATGCGACTTGAGAACATGCTTGAAGTAAGACAAGCAAAATGTTTGCTACGAGCAGGTTCTTGCATGAAGACTGTGTAAAGAGTTTGGGAAGAGATCCATGCGCTGTGCCACCACCAGGAGGGTATCTAATGAAAGGCAAGATGATTGTTCAAAGGCATGAGGACTTCAGTGCCGGATTCCTTCTGGGAGAGCAGGGAATCGCTAATGCCAGCTTGGTTTAAAACATGCCCTGGATTCTGCTGCTGCTTCACTAAGTATTGTGGATTAGTTAAAAGCATGAGTGAATTAAGGGGATGGAAACAGTCAGTGCTCCAGCATACAGCAAGCAAATTTGCGGATGCAGTCTTCTAATAATTCTCTGTCAGCAGAACTAATGGACATCAGAAACTTCATTTTATTAAAAGCATTTTGTGGAACTGACTGGTGACGTTGAAAGCCCGCTTGATTGATTTATAGGCTTTCATCGCGTAATTCTTCTTAACTTCAGGGCAACTTTCTAATAACGCTGCTTTTTCACAAGGCCACGAGGGCTTCATCCTCTGAGCCGTGGTCAGCAAAGCAGGGGCAAGCAAGCTTACGTGTTTCCTTGGGTCTAAAGTCCGGCTTACCATCAGCACACGCTACCTTCCAACTTTTAACGGCACTGATCCCTGTCGGATCACTGGAAGGACTTTCAGCCTTCAGACTTGAGCCCTCTCCGATGGCACCAGACAGAAAAGAGGCCTATAGAGGGTCCCTGGTGTTGTGATAACTCCCAGCTTCCAGAACAGCACCTCGAAGGAATTTAGAGCATCTTCGGGGGCTTCTGAGATATGGGGAGGACTGGTTTGGTTCACTTGGGGCTGAAGGGCTCCAGAAACAAGCTGTGTTTGCTTTCCACAGTCATCTGAGAGCTTAGCTACGTGTGTGCGAGGGTCGGCCTCCCCCACCAAACTTCTCTCCCAGGCTGGGATAGCTCGGGAAGGAAAAGTTCTATCTAAAATGACATCCCTTCTTGTTCTAGTCTCTCTGCCATCAGGGATATGTAAGGATATTACTTCAGAGTGGGGTTACTGGGAGACTTCAGCGACGATCCGCACAACCGGGTCCACCAAATGCCATCGTGAAGGAGTGAAAGGTGCAGGTTTGCTTCATGGGGAAAAGGGAAAAAGAAAGATGGCCTGATAAAAATCTTACGGTGTATAGAGGTGCTGCTATGAAGAGGATGGTGAGGAGCTGCTCTCCAAGCCATCCAAAAGATGGCAAGCAGCAATCTGATTTGCAACCAGAAAAATTTGGGATTGGCACTATTGCGAGCTTCCAACTGTAAAGACTGTGAAATTTCCATTATTAGATCCTTTTAGACAAACATGTCAGGAATACGGCGGTTCTGTCTGGACCAAACAGTTGAGTCGACGGCTGAAATGTGTCGGTAGTGACAAACATCCAAACCTTCCCCGGAGAGGAAGCCTGCAGATGTTCTTCTGAATTCAGGCGGTGTCGTTCAGCTCCATGGTCATAGACCATTCAGCCCAAAGCAGCGATGATGGATCGCTTTTGCCTATTCACGGGGAAATATCAAGTGCTCAGCGATAGGAAGCTCTGGTTAATAATTTGTTGGCCTGCCCAGAAATGTGACACTCTTGGTACTCCCGGTTCACAACTACGTTTCCTGACAAAGAGATCTGCTTCTCCGTCTGTCGGCTTGATTCATCTGGATGTCTCCGGTGAGCTTAAATAATGCATGACGATAAAAGTTTATTTTTATGCCGTCTCGGAATGGTAATGAGGGTTTGTGGAAGCTGGCGAGATGCAGCGGGAAGCGGCGGGGTGCAGCTGCAGCCTTTGCATGGGTGATGGGTCCTCGTCATTAGCAGGTCCGACACCAGGCCACCAGCAGATGCGAGGGCTTCCCGCACGCTGCCCCATTGCGGAGTCTCCGAGTACGGCCGAGGCCTCCTTCTCCCCAGCCAAGCTCAGGGTACGGCTCGCTATGGCTCTCCTCTCGCGGTCGAGAGGCGTGGGTGGCCAGCGCAGGAGCAAATCAAGCGCCTTATTTTCTGTCTGCATTTAACTGGAAGTGTCTCCATGCCCAGGTGTGTGATGTCAGCCAGGCCGACAGCGAAACTGGGGACCCTCCAAAACTAACGTGATAAAAATTCACAGCCCGAGCTGAAGCAGCCCCGCCGTGGGACCCGCTGTCGTGCAGGCTTGGAGGGCTGATCCTGCGGCCCCTCGGTGCCTGGCAGCGGGGTGGGGGCCAGGAACCGCAGAGGGACCCTCGTTGTGGTCAGCCAGGTCCATCACAGGGGAAGGCGGTGGGTTATGAAGCAGCAAAGCTGGACGCCAGCCGAGGACAGCCTAACGATCCCCCTGCGTCGGTCTCGCAGAGACCCATCACCCATTTGTGACGGTTCAGCTCACTGCGTCTTTCCGAGAGAGCTGCAAGAGGGTTCGTGTTCCTGAGCGACGCTGGGAACCAGGGCACGGGTTTGGGAGGGCGCTGCCGGCCTCAAAACCTGCAGGTGTTGGCTGGGCATCGTGGGGCAGAGCTCAAACAGCCCGCTTAGCAGTGGTGGCCCTTCATGGGCAAAGAACTTGGGTTTAAGTCACCCTCACGCTTTAACTGAACCACTAAACACGGTGGGGCTGACCCTACGGCATTTATTGAAATAAAACTTGCAGGGAAGCGAATGGGAGCTCTCGCTAATGCATCTTGAGCCTCACTGCCTGCGATACACCATGGTACCAGCCTGGATGGGAAACGCTCCGGGATCCCTTCGCTATGCATCCCTGTACAGCTGGCTTTCTCGTTACCTGTGTACTCAGGAAAGCAGATAGCCAGTGGAGATTTCTTAATTTTCTCCTCAAATATGTCCTTCTTGTTTAGAAAGAGGATGATAGACGTATCTGTGAACCATTTGTTGTTGCAGATGCTGTCAAAAAGCTTCAGTGATTCGTGCATGCGGTTCTGCAACAGAAAGGAGAGATCGCATCAGGCCAAAGACGGCGACCTGGGGGCGCTCAACATGTAGGGAAATCTAAAACAACTAAATTAAGGAGGAAAACACAAAAAAAATGAAAAGCTACGATATACATAATAAACTTATGTATACATACAGCTGAACGTATACATACACAGATGCAATCCCTATAACATTTGACATACAGTTAGTAACTTAAGGGCATTTAGCTGTACAGAGCTGTTTTGATTTTGCATCGCATATCATTTACAGGATCCCAGCTCATAGAAATCATCATGCACCATGCATGGATGGGGAGTTACTTTTGCCCTTCGATCAGATTTATGTGTCGGTGTAGCTCATGCAGATTTTCTAAAACGTTTTCATTAATTTTTTTTTTTTTTTAATTTTTTTTTTTTTTACTTTCTCAAGCGTGTGTGGCACACAACTGGTTGGATACATTAACCAAGGACTGGTAGATCCTTGAATTAATCTAGAGTTGGAAGCAGACATCCAGGTGACATAATTTTGGAAATGACCTTGCCGTGACCTTTGCCTGGTTTTGTTATTTTGTTTAGTGGTGTTGCCTGTTGTTAGGCTTTTAATGTTTTTAATTTTTAATTTTTTTTTTTTTTTTTTTAGTTCTCTTGGGAGATGGCTTGACAGAAAGTGTCTGGCAGAGAGGAAAAAAACGTGAAAAAGGAAGAGGAAATAGTTTAAAAAGGAAAAACGTCACAAAAGGCATCTAAGAACAACCAGACTAGAAGTCAGGCAGCTACCACTGATGTTAGCTCATGCCTCTAGAAGAACATTAGCTACTCGCCAGGAGAAGAGCCATACGTTCAAATGCACGCACAGCGAGAAGTTTGGTTATAGGTCATGCAAACAAACACCACAGGAGAGGAGAGGAGAGAAGAGGAATGAAAAAAAACCAACAGACCAGTTAGAGGGTTGCAAAGTCCGCCACATGGTTTTATGGTGGTGGAAAGAGCTCACGGCAAAGTCAACCAAGTGTCATGTTCCCTGCTGCTTTCAACTCTCAACTTGCTTTTTTTTTTTTTTTTTTTTTTTTTTTTTTTTTTTTTTCTCCATTCAACAGAAGCTTCATACCTGCCAAATTTGGTTGGTCTCTCAAATGCTCATTTTTTGGCCTTTGTTTGGCTAGATAAGGTCAGTCGGCCGAGGAAAAGCTGTGAAGGTGCCGAGGCTGGCGATGTTTGGCGCGCGAGGCCGACGCCGGAGTGCGCACGCCGGTCGCGTGGCCGTCTCTCAGCCGGGAGCCGGGCAGCGGAGAGAGCAGGCGCGGTGAGGACGAAGCACACCCAAGAGTCAGGGGGTTATCAAAGGCAAAGCATGGTACAGACCGGACCGGCTCCTCGGCTTTTCCCAGCGGCATCTCCTTGGGACAGCACTCCCCAAACCCGCTAGTGCACACACGAGACTGGTTACAGCGACCGCCGCAGACACGCTAGAGAGAAGAGGGCTGCACGGTCTCGCTGCTGGAGGGGTTTTTGGGGTGGGTGCAGTGTGTGTTGTGTGTGCGTGTGTCCCGTCCCCCCTCTCCACCCCCAGATTTGGACATTCGGAGAGGTGCAGGAGACAGCCAGGCGCTTTCACCCCTCTCCCGCTCCGTTTCACGCCCGCGCTGGCAGTGTAATTGAGCCCGGCGCTGTATTGATTAACGCTTTCCTTTTCATTGATATACTTTAGCTGCCGCTGAATGTTTTATCGAGATAAAAGTGGCCCCTGTGGATGAAGGAAACATCTGATCCGACCCGGAGTGGAGCAGGACACGCGTTATTTGCTGTACCGTACACCGCGCGCTTTGCCACCAGCCTTGATGTGACCGAGCATCTCCCCACTGTGCGCTGCACTGACACACGGGGAAGACGCAATCACGTGCAGGTACAAAAATGCATTTACTTATTGGGTTTCAGTTGCAAAACGTTCGCTTATCTGGATCATCCCGTGCCTGTGTGCCGGTTTTGGCTAACCCAGTTTGTACTGGCTGGTGTGGGAGCCCCAGAGCAAAGTTCCTTTTTGCTACTTGTGGTGTCAAAATTGTAACCGCGTAGAAACCGGCAAAGGTTTTGTACAGGAGATCCTCGGCTACCCAAAGCCCTTGGGAGGAGAGAAGAAAGCGGAGGGCGGTCAGGGGAACAGAAAGCAAATATAATTAACTGTTTTTTAAGCAGGGTCCCTCACAGAACATTTTTAATGACATTTTTATCACCCTTGCTGATTTAAAATAAAAGCACGGAGAAACACACGAACGCTGCTGGTGGATTAAACCAACAGCTCACCTGCAGCAGCCGTCAGCCCGGAGGTCACCGTACTTACCGCGCCGCACCTCGCCAGCCCCGTACCACGCTGCGCAGCCCCCGGCCGGCAGCAGCGGTGGGCAACCGCGCCTCGTGGCATGGGGAGCACCGCGCGTGACATCGGGTTTGGCTAAGAAATAGAAGCTGAGGACTTCTCCTGAGCTGGGCTTCGCGGTTAGGTGAAGTTGACTTGCCTACAGTAGCAAGACTACGTAAGGATCCTACAGAAATCCTTCCGCTTCGCTTATATGGTTTGATTAATTTGTGTTAATGCCTGTTAGGAAATGAGAGTGTTTTCCCAAGAAACAGTGACTCTTAGCGTCCAGTCATAACCAGAATATACACACAGCACAAGCCAATATACCCCTGTAGAAAATGAGAGTTACAATAAAAATCTTCTAGTCCTTTCAAATTCCAGAAACAAATTCCGAAGCTTCTTAAGGCTTTCTGGTCTCTACGTGTCGATTTTCTTCCCCCAGCTCTGCCACTTAGCTGTTGTGCCCACTCCTCCTTATTTACCCGGGTCTTAAAATCCACCTTTTCCTCCCCCATCACTAAAGAGCAGGCGGCGTTATTCCAAAGCAAGGAACCGCTTTCCCTGCGTGGCAAAGGTGCCGGGCAATATCCCGGTGAGCAGGTACAGATGCTCCTGGCGCCGTATGGGAAATGCTGTCGCATCCCAGGAGGGCTCCCGGGAGCCCAGGCAGGGACGCAAGCTGCCGGCGAACATCGGGAATGCCTTGCTGCCTCCCTTCCCCTTCCCAACTGTTATGAGTTTGATAGATGTTTGCAGGAGACCTCCCCCAGCTCAGGCAGGCCGCGGCTGAGAGGCAAGGATGGGGAGGCAGTCCCCGGGTACCACGCGTAAAAGGATGGGCTGCTGCTAAAGGAGGAGTGAGAAGATAAGGGCTCCAAAATAAACCCTCTCCCATCAGTAAATCCACAGCGAAAGACCCTTTTAGTCCCTTCAAGCTTCCCCAGGGCCCCTCGCAGGAGCACCCATGCTGCTGTGATGGGGCAGATGTGCCCGCTCTGCTGGGAGGCATCAAAGATTACGCTTCTCATGCTTTTATATGAAGAGATATAAATTACTTCACCTGCTTTTGGACCCATCGCGCTGTTTTTTCCTACTTTACGCTGGGTCTATCACTAAGGGAAGGGCTCTTGAAACGTTGGCTTCTTAATGTCACTTCCTACTTCAAAATCAGTATTTTAACCCCTCGTCCCCGCAAATGCTTTATACCCCAACAAAGGAAAGCCGCCCCACCAGCCACGTTACAGAGGAATAACCACTGGCCCACACAAATTAAAAGTCCAGCGAACTTTTCCTGCACAGGACAAGAGACAGCATTGCTTACAGCCCAGTTCAGATGTTGTCGCACAGCCGTGTTCCCATGGCTGATGTGAAGGGCAAACAGCTTTCTGCTGAGCGTGAGGGAGAAAGGATGCTGTGGTCAAGGCAGAAGCACACTCACAAACCCCACCTTTTTTTCACCAGAGCATGAGAGGAGACCTGGTTATTTCTGCAACATGCAGTTGACTCAACCTTTTACGTTTTCTTAGGTGATTAAGTGCTAACCATCACGCGAACTGTAAGGATGCTCACGGTTATCCTAAGCACAGAAACTCCATATTCCCCCTCCTGCTTACATCTCCTAAGGTGCCCAAGCCACTTCCACTTGCTTTGTCACTCCTAAGGCAATTTCTGAGCGCTGCAATTCAATTTTCCTTGCCCAATGACAGCAGAGAGAGCACGCTAACCAGGTCATGCAATGAAATACGAATCAACAGGCCAACGCTAATGCACACCAAGGGTCACCAGCACAGCGCCTTCAACCCATCCCAGGCTCAGCAAAGGGGACACGAGCAATACTTGCATGTCTTGGCTAGATATGCATGACCTAAATACCTCCGTTTCAGAGGCAGCAATGTGCAGCGTGAACATCTCCCTCTCTTGCCATGACTCCTTTGAGTTTGTGCGGAAAAACCCCAAAAGGATAGACTCGGTTCCCGTGATAGGTCCCACGCCATTGCTGTCTCTTTTTGAATGCCATTAGGAAGTCCATTTAGAAGGAACGATGCAAATCTGCCTTCGTTAATAGTTTCCTCCAGTTTTACTGACTAACATGACTGCTGTCCCTCTCTCCTGCCCAGATTACACGTCAGGCTTCTCCTCCTGCAACCTCAGCTTACGAAACATAAAGATAAGTCACAAATGAGGCAAAATAGCCTCGTTATGCAAAAACATAACCCACCGAGTTGTTCGGTCAGCTAAAGCCGGACGTTCCCTGGTTTACAAACAGGGCAGAGAGCCCCGCAGCTCCTTGCGATGGCCTCGGCGGAGGCAGAGGCAGATGTGATACCCTGACGAGAGCGTCTCGCGCGTGGGGTGGGCTGGGCAGAGGGTGTAATTGCGCCTCGTGAGCCCTAGCTGTGGGCTGTGGCTGGCAGCAACGGGACTGGCAAAGGCACTGCTTGAATTTCCCCGCAGGCTTCCTCCCCTCCCCGGGCAGCCGGGGAGGCAGTTTAGATTTGCCAACGGCGGCGTAAGAAGGTTTTTGGAGCAATGGGAGAGGCTGGATTCAACAGCACCAAGGGTCTTTATGGGCGTGCGGACCCAGAAATCACAGATGCAGAAAGTTTTGTTTATTTTATTTATGTCTTTCTGATCCGGACATAGAGAAGTACTCGCCTCCTTGACTCCTGCAGTGTTGCTCTATTGTGGCAGGGAATGAAAAAGAAAATACATCCCTTATAAAAGACTACCTGCTCTCAGGGAGTGATGGCTTTGCACACAATAGAAGCTGCAGGAGGATGGGCGCTCAGTCTTTTAAAACAAAGAGCACCCTAAACCACAAAATAACTTTACAAGAGTAGAGCTGCGCTTTAATTTTAAGGGCAGGGACCGGGCAGGGGGTGTTTCACCCAGCGGTGTTTAACCAGCTCTTTGCTCAGTCTCGTTTGAAAGGATTCACAGTAAACCTCTTGTTTCTGAGGTTTTTTTCGGCGAGACAAGCTGACCCTACAACTACGCCGGTCCCAACGCCCTGGCGTTAGCCGAGCTTAACAAGCCGAGCCCCGGCTCCCTGTGAGGCGGACTTCATCTGAGCTGCGGTTTCACCCGCCTGAAGCGCGGTTTGACTTAAGAGAAGCGCAAAAAAAGCCCCCCGTGAAACCCTGCGATTATTGTGAACAGGGCGCCGAGCGCACGAGAGAAAGCCACGCTCCCTTACGCACCCAGCTTCGCAAGCGGGTTTTGGTGGGTTTTTGGTTGGTTTTTTTTTTTTTTTTTTATTTCTTTCGGGCACCTGAGATGCTCTTTCCCTCTCGTGGCTCCACGCCAGCAATGAAAGCTCTACAAGTCTTTTCGTACTCACAGAGACATCTGTACGGCCCCTGAACCTCCAGCGGCTTAATAGAGCTGGAAGTGCCCGGGCCGTAGCAAGCATCTCTATAGGAAATGAAGATGGAGGAGCAGCATCCAGCTCGCTCTCTCGGCTGCCTCCTCTTTGTGTTTTCTAAGTGAGAAGCAATAAAAGCTGATTTACGTCATTAAAGCCAGCAGATGTGACGGATGCAGACAGAAGGCAAACCAGCTGACTGAAGAGACGCTGCCTTTTACCGCTGGCTTTTTGGAGAGGCACCGCGTTAGGCGGGAGGAGACCGAAAAGCTTGCGGGTCGAGCTGGGAGAGGACCCAGTCTGTGGGCGCCGCGTTTTTCCACCTGCGGTTTGTGCTGGGGGTATAACGGGGCGGATGAGATCCCATGCCGTCAGTTTTTTTCCTGTTCGCATCGATCAGCCTCGCTCGGGGTTGATTATTTGGGTGAGGCAGGGGCGTCTCGCAGATGCGGCAGCGGTGGCGATGCCGAATCCTTTCCCCCTTTTACGCCGAACGCCTCTGCGCTCCCCTCCGCCCCATTGCGCAGCATCCCCAGAAACACTTTGTAAAAAGGGATGGAAACAGCAAGTGAATGTCAGCGCTGCGCCGAAGCACGGCTCCAACTTTGCTCTTGCGTCCGGAAAGCTGGCAAGCCTGCTTTCCGGACGCAAGAGCAAAATTGGAGCCCTGCAAACATCGGTTTCTGCAGCGGAGGCTTAGCTGGCACCCTGCTCGTCACCGGGGTGGTACCGGGTGACGGACGGTCACTGGCAGAGCTCAGCATCCCCAGGAGAGACGCTGTAACCTCCAGCTCGGCGGAGCTGAGTTCAGGCTGACATTTAAAAAGCGGCATTGGCATTGGAGCCCTTTCATTTTGTGCTCCGTGGCTGCGAATCGCGGGCTGTGGCTCGCGTAGCCTGGCGCCCAGAGGTGACCTGTATTAAAGGCGGCTTTTGGCTTCACCCTTCGGGTGTCGCAGCCCGAGTTTTATACCTACAGAGCACCCTGCTCCCTGGCTCGGATCACAGCTTCGCTCCCTGCCCCCGTGGGTCTGCCCTCTCCCTGCGTCGTCGTCTTTACCTCCCGGGTGTGTTTTCCCCTGCCCAGCCGCAGAGCTGGGTTTTTCACATCACGTCAGGAGATCCTGACACCTTCCCAGCAAATCCTACGGGACTGAGCATCCTCGAGCATATGAGGGCCAGGGGCAGAGGGAGGTGACAACTGGGGATTATCAATAAGCGGACATGAGAGTACTGTGTGCAGTTCTGGGCTGCCCGGGTCAGGAAGGACAGGGAACTGCTGGAGAGGGTCCAGCAAAGGGCTACGGAGATGATGAGGGCATTGGAGCATCTCTCTGATGAGGAAAGGCTGAGGGCCTTGGGGCTTTTCAGTCTGGAGAAGAGAAGACTGAGGGGGGATCTTATCAACGCTTATCAATACTCCAAGGGAGGGTGCCAGGGGGATGGGAACAGTCTTTTTCCAGTGGTGCCCAGGGACAGGACAAGAGGGAACGGGCACAAACTTGACCATAGGCAGTTCCCTCTCAACCTGAGGAGGGACTTCTTCCCTGTGCGGGTGGCAGAGCAGTGGCACAGCTGCCCAGAGAGGTGGGGGAGTCTCCCGCTCTGGAGCCATCCCAAACCCGCCTGGACGCCGTCCTGTGCCACTGCCGGCGGTGACCCTGCTCTGGCAGGGGGTTGGGCTGGGGGAGCTCCAGAGGGCCCTTCCCACCCCCACCAGGCTGCGATGCTGTGATTCTGTGAGAGGGTGTCTCAGTCAGTCCAGAGGGACACAGTTGTGACGTTAGCATCACCCTGAATTCTGGCATCAACACGACGTAAACAACCAGGTGACTTCGTCAGTTTGCCAAAGCTGATAAACCTGGCTCGGAAGAGGCTGGGAACCACAGCACCCCCCCAGTCATTTTGGGAAGAGACAACTGGTACCTCACAGTGATCTTTCCCTCCGCTCCCTCCTCAGCAGCAGCTTTCTGCCAGCCCCACGTCCCTACCCGCAGGAGAATAAAGAGCCTCAGAGAGAGAGAGCTGGCAGGAGCGAGCCCTCCACGCCGCCGCAGACCGGGCACAGCTGAAACCAGTATGAAAGTCCGAGTACAGCCTCTGACTCCTTTTCGTTAGACAAATACAACTGGGTGCTTGCCGCAGTGGTCATTAGCCCCAGAGGCACACATCCCCAACACACTGAATGAACGGCCAGAAGACAGTAATGAGTCTTCTTGCATCCTTTCTGGGTATTTAATTCACTTGTATTAATTGCGCTCTAATACCAGGGAGCACACAGCTCCTCACTAGCTTTATTTCCAGATGGTATTTTGAGCCTAATGTCACAGTGGGAAGTCATAAAAGCTCTCCTAGAGCAAATTACCTGAGGAATCAAACAGTCTCACTCAGGAAAATGAATTTCCGTCGCTTGAAGAAATAGGTTATATCGCAGCCCGAGCCTGCCTTGGGTGTGCACGGCTGTCCTGCACCTCTGCACCACGGCGCGACCGCTGCCTTAACGTTCGTTTTACACGCTCACCTAGCTATATCTCCTCTTTCTGGATACAGGGTCCACGTTAACGCATTTTGAAAACACACAGGTCAGCTAGGAAGGAGAAATAAAACACTGCGACTTTACCGGGGCAGGAAAGCGTTACCTGGGCATGCGGGACTTGATTTTGAAGAGCGCGGAGGAGGACAAATCTCCCCAGGATTTCAGAGTCAAGGGGGAACGACTGACAAAAGCACATTACTGTAGCACCCCAGTGAGCATTCGGCGACCTCTGAGCCGTTGCTGGCTACGCAGTATCCCGTAAAGAAGTGTCGGGGCCTCCGAGACCCGGTTAGACTCACCGTGGTTTCGTCTTCATGGAGCACCTGGTCGTAGCCACTCAGCGCGACGCAGAAAATGATCGCCGTGACATCCTCAAAGCAGTGGATCCACTTCTTGCGTTCTGACCGCTGGCCCCCGACATCAAAGAGCCTACGGCACAGAAGAAGACCGTCACTGTCCGCTCTTTCCTAATTATGAAGAAACTTTAGCAGTCCTGGCATTTTCTGACTGTACGGCCCCTGGAAGGCTCCAGGCACAAGGCAACAGGTCTTTAACCACTGGCTGGGTCTTCTCCAGAGCTTGGAGTGGAGGAGGACTGGGAGAAGCGGTTCAGCTAGGGATGTGGGGATTTGTGGGAGAGCCTCAGCAGCGTGCTGGGTCCTGAAGGGTCTGCAGGGGCGCAGACCGCGCGCTCTTGAGTTTTCCGTGCTCTGAATACTGTGCATGCAGCTTTCTGTCTTTATGCCCTCTCCTCTCTACTGGCTGGCATCATGAGGGTCAATATACAGCGTTAACCACAGGTTAGATTTGACCAAATATTTTTACATTTATGAGGCCTGATCAGACTTGGGGCCGATCTCATATCGCACCTCCCAACAAAGCGGTGTCATTTGGGTTAGAAGGAGATACTGTGAGCTCCTATCTTAAAGGCAGTGATTTTCAAAGACAATATTGCCAAACATTTAATATTGTCGATCCCCCCAAAACACCGTGTCCTCTGCAGTGGGAGCCACCTGTGCATTAACCAGCAATTTAACAATTTCTCCTTTGGGAGCTATGGGGAAACTCGTGTGACAAATCGATGCCCTGAAAATTTGTGTTTTCACAATATGTGCAGTTTTAGACTAACCTGAAGTGGAGATTTTTGAATGTGAAGTGGGTTTCTACAATGCCAGTTGTTTTGACCCTGGTTCGGAGGATATCCTGCTCCGTGGGCTGGTAGTCTGCAGCTCCAATTCGATCTAAGCTGTCTAGGTAGCTAAGAGAAGAAGGGAAAAGAAAAAGAAAACAGATGATAAGAATAAGACGCACATTAATCTTTGCCAATCTCAGATGAATCCTTCAGCTTCCTATTAATCTTTTTCAATCTCATTTTTCATGGCTGAATGCATTGTAGCTAAAGGAGAAAAAAAATCCTATTCGGGGGAAAAAGAAACGTGAACAAACCCCACAACCTAAGAACAAAATCTGATAGTGAACTGAAAGCAGGAAATTAAGTGTGCGTGTGTTCTGAGCCCCGACTGCAATCAGTGAAAATACACAGTTTTAATATTACTTGCTATTTTTATTCCCGGAGGGATGAAGGTCCCAATCGGTCCATTGTGCTGGATGCTGTACACACACATACGCGCACTTTTCTGTTAAGGGTTTATTCAGATAAGAGGTTGGAGCATATAGGTCTCGCTCCCAGAACAGCCGGGTCGAGTCACCTTTGGGAGACACCTCTGCCTCCGCTGGGAAAGGAGGGAGACGGGCAGCTTGCTCCGACGAGATGCCTTGCCTTCAGTCAGCTCAAATGGAGGGAGACGCATCTGCCTGAGTGAGTCGCTGCTTCGGTCTGAAATCCAGCACAGGGCTGGGACGGCGGGAGATGCGGCGCTTGGACAAAATCCAGGGCCCAGTTAGACGGTGATAATTTGGGAGTATAAACTGGGGGTTTTTGGGGGGGGGCTTGAGGGGAGATTTAGCTTTGTAAAACACTTGGATAGTTTTAAAACATTTGCCCTTATTCTGCTCTAGGCTTAAAATCTATGAACATAAGCAATGCCTCCACGGGCTGAAATTTTGGGGAGGAAGTCCTGCCTTTCAGCATGAAATGTTCTTGTAGAGGAACCCTACAGCTGCGCACGTATGACCACAATCCATTTTTTCATCCGCATGGAAGACATTTTTTTGAAACAACTCAGCCCAACTAAATATAATTTATATAGAAAAGAGGAATTTGGATTAAAATCTAATATGAACTATAAACGCAGAGCTGTCTTTCTCACCACCACTGAGCTGCACGCGGATGCTCCAGCTCTTCTTAAAGGGGGTTTGATGTGCATTACGGCACCTAAATGCCTACCTCTAGCCCCAGGAGCACCCATCTAATGCACGAGATGCTTTCAGTACGCTGTGAATAAAATAAAGCAGGTCTGTGCACGAGCAGTGGTCTTGCCCTTTGATCCCTGTGCCTGGACGTCACCCAAAGAGGCAGCGGGGCAGGAGGTGACACACCGGGGGCAGGACAGGAGGGCACCCATTCAGGTGTTAGCCAGAGGATGGCAGCTTTGCCCAAGGCAGCTTGCAGAGAATAAAAAGTAGTAAGAGGAGCTGCGCAGTTGTAGGGAAGGAAAAGACACTGTTGTCTGTGGTGAGTATGAATTTACAGGTGAGTGCAAGAAGGTATGAGCTGGAACCATTCGCGTAAGACGGCCACGACGTCCAAGCTTGACTTTCTCTTTCAGTTTAGCTAAATGCGATTTTTTTATTTTTTTAATTTTTTAAACACGGAGTGTGGGTTTAGCCCTGCCGAGTAACCGAGTCACGCCGACTTGGTAGTGAGCACGCTTTCCCCCTGCGCCTTGCCAAAGCACATCCCGCTCGGCTGGAACGCGCCGCCCTGTCCCGCCGCTGGAGATGCTTTCCATGCGTGTCCTGGAGGGAGTGCTCTGAGCCAGGGCTCCGGCGCAGGGCGCATGGAGCGCGGGCACCGCGCACTCTGCCACCCGAGAAAACTCAGTGCCACCGGCTTTCACGCCTACCCCACCAGCCTACAGAAACCAAGCAGGCATCCAAACTCTACACGAAGGTGAAAACCGACCCTCCGCCTGCTCACGCCACGTGTTTTGGCTCCCCATATTTATCATTCATTTTTTTTGCTAAGGAATTGCAAGAATCCCATCACCCAGAATGAAGTATATAAGCTAAGCAGGCTTATTTTTGTTGTGCCCTTTTCCGAGCATTTAAAGCCATTGTGGTTTTGTGACAGATGCTCCCTTAATAGCCTTATGATGGGCCCTGGATGGATGAATGGGGCTTCATTTGAAATCAGATCCTCCGCTGTGACGGCTGAAGCCACGATCACTCATCTATTCACAACTGGTGTCAACTCCTGTTATTTAAGAGACAGCTGCATTTCTTCACATGTCCCCGCAGACCGCGGCAGCTCTGCGCTGCTGTTACTCGGAGACCCAGGCTCTCCTCTGTCCTCGGGAACAAAATACTTCAAGGTGATGAGAAAAAGTGGAGGTGTAAGAGAGGGAAGGATTTTCTCTCCCTCTTGCAGCTCTTGGCAGTGCCCTGAAGACCTTTATCACTTCCCCCATTTTCTGTATTTTCCTATAATTCAACTCTCTTCAATTTAACCTTCCCTATTAATTACTCTTCTTGCCTTTAAGATCCTCCTTTAACACTGGGGGTGCAGCAAATGAAGAAATCTACTGCAAACTGGCCGAAGGACTCGGCAGCACAGTGACGGAGGAGTTTGTTACTGCAATTACTGCCTTCAACATGTGACGATTTGCAGCATCCTTTAAACTCCAGGCCGTGTGCTGGGACTTCAGGGGGTTCTTGCTCTCACTACCCCACGGTATTTCCCTCGGCTGCCCGACAGCCAATTAGCTCTGGGTTTGATTGGATCCCGCATGCGACCTGGCTCTGAGGCTCGGAAGGCCTCACCTCGCTTTGCATCCTCGTCCCCGGAGGTGATGCAGCCTCATGTGCCTGGCCCCACCTGAGGCACTCGGGGGGATCAGAGGTTTGGGTGAGCTGGTGCAGCTTTCCAGTCGCTGGAGGGGGCAGTACGATAGCGACAGAGGGAGGAGAGCTGAGCAGCATCCACCCGCTCCTCCCTGACAGCATCCAGCTTCCATTCCCAGTTGCGATATCTCTGTAGGAACCTCGGCTAGCGGGGTCTCTAGCATCTGCCTGGGTGAGGGCACTCCTTCCCAGTGGTTAACTGGTGGTGTGACAGAGCAACACCCAGTATCCCCAACACTCAGCTTCAGGTGAGCTGAGCTCTGCGAGTCCGGTGACTCCCACACGGATGCATCCAGCCCGGCAGCCCAGCTCCAACACCCGCCTGCCAACGCACCCTTTGCCTTCTCTGCTAACTCCCCTCTTCATCTCTTTCCTCCTCTCCAGTCTTTGCCATCCCTCTCCACGTGTTTTTCAATGGCTTAAATTCTTTCAGTTGCCTGGGTCTGCTCTTTGTCCGTTCCTGCTAGGGAACAGCCGTGAGGGTCAGCCATCAATTCACGCGAAGGTATACAACGTTGTCACTGCTGGTTTTGAGGCTGCATTCCAAAACTGTTTACTCCTCTGGCTGCTCTCCCCTGGAATTTCTCCCATCTCAGGCTGCAGCAGATATTTTTTACTCCCCTGGACTTGGCCGCAGCTGAGCTGGCCCCCATAGGCACACGAACCCCATGATGCTCAGCTGGCGGAGCGTGCCACGGCACGGCAGCCACGCTGACATCCAGCTGTGGGACTGGGAAGCTGAGACAGGCTGCTCTTTGGATGCTGAGCTGATCTTCGCTGCCGCTTCTTCTCCTAGGTGCCTGCTGGAGGTATCTCTGAGGCTTCACCGGAGCGCTGATGCTCCCTGCCCACGCGGCTTGGAAGGACCTGCCGGTCTGGTGGGTGCAAGCCTGAGCTGGTGGAAGATGGGATGTGCCGGGGGTGCCGCCTCTTTGGGAAAAGGGAAACCCGAGCGGGGATGAATTGCCACACACGGTGCTGGATGACAGCACTCCCAGTACGGTTTGCCCTCTGAAATGCAAATCTAAAGGCCAAACCATTGCTGGAGATAATTAGTTGTTGCAACCAAGAGGCTGGATGACACATAATCCCCTCAGAAGCTGCCGTCTCTTTAACCAGCAGAAACAGGAGCGCTTTGGAGGCCATGGAGCGAGCGCTCGGCTCTCCCCCTTTCACGTCATCCTCGTTGCACGGTGCCGGCATCCAAGCTCCGTCCGCTTCCCAGCTCCGGGGTTTGCACACTGGAGTGGAAGCATATCTGAAATGACACGGCAGCTCTTATTTGCGGGCTGCCTTGCCCAGGGCTTGCAGGGGTTAAAAAAAGCTGAAGAAAGGTTAGAAGGTTTTTGAGTACATGAGTAACCCTCTAGCATCTGTACTCTCAAGCCGAGCAGCTCCATTACTGCTTATATCTTTTATCTTAAATGCTTTGTTTTGGAGCAGATTGCAGGTTTCTGAGTCACTCAGTTTATCGGGCTCAGGGTGGTGAAGCCCGACTATATTGTGCCGCTAAAAAGCAAAATGCACAAGAAATGGCATTTCCCAAACAGGGGGGAGAGGAGCTCATCGACCGGCGGCTGCAAAAGGCAGCCGCTCTGCAAAGGACTAGCTGATTTTCAATATCTCCGGAGAGTAATATTGAAAACAGGGGGTCAACATAGTTTCTTGCGCCTTCGTTCGCTCTTTCCAACAGCATGTGGTAGCAGCACCGTCGATGCCGGCAACGCTGCACGCAGAAAGGACTGTTACCCGAGTTATCCCGCGGGAACAGCGGTGGCAGCAGCCTACCTGCAGCAGGTGGCCGGGGACGCCTCCCCAGGCACTCTGCCACCACGGGAGCCTTCTCCCAGGGCTGTACTGCCTCTGCCAGAGCCTGGGCTGCCTGCCTTCTCCGAGGAAGAAGCGTAGCTGAGGTCAGAGCTGCGGTCAGAGCTGGATACCCTCGGGAAGGCTTACACAGACATACAGACCTCTGTTGAGGTTAATGGCAACCAAATGGTTAAACGTCCTTTGGGGTTTTCCTGCCTCAAAGGTGACACCCGGGCAGTCCTTTTGCAGGCAGCATCCACAGCCTGGGTCTTGGTCTTGGTCTGAGGTGGGTTTGCAGGCTGGGAACTTCAGGAGAGCAAGCCTGGAGAGAGCAGCACCTTCCCAGCTGCTCCTCGGTCCTGCTGGTCCTCTGTCCACATCTCCTCTGTGAAGGAAGGGCCATGCGTGGGATACCCCAGCCTCCTCTTGTTGGCTCACGTTGTATTTGATTGAAAAAACCCATTTGCCAACAGGCACAGCTGAGTCACTGCTGGGTTATTTTCTACTCCGTGTACAGAGGCGCTGGAGGGTCGGCTCCGACATCGTGTCCTGGCAAATGCCGGGTTTTTAATCAAGCAGGATCCATCTCATCTAACCCCAGGTGCTTAGGTGAAGATGTCTCCACCTTCCTAGTTCATGGATGGAAGGTTATCTGCATCTGACCTTAGCTTCTACCTTAGTTTCTTCCTTTCTTTCACTGGTGAATCACAGAATCCCAGAATCGCAGACTGGTGGGGGTTGGGAGGGCCCTCTGGAGCTCCCCGAGTCCAACCCCCTGCCACAGCGGGGACACCTCCAGCAGTGGCACAGGACGGCGTCCAGGCGGGTTTGGGATGGCTCCAGAGTGGGAGACTCCCCCACCTCTCTGGGCAGCCTGTGAACAAATAGCTCAACATATATTTAGCATTAAACCCATTTAATATTTTGTGGCTGTAGAGTAAGGATACAGAGGAGAAGCACTGGGCTTAGGGAGTGCCAGCAGTGGCTCTACAACAGCACAGTAAACCCTGGCAGTATCTTCCACCAGCAGAGAAAACCCACATGGACACTGCTTCCCAAGGGTGTGATAGGGATCGGTACGGCTACTCAGGGCAGCCGGCGCTGGGCAAACACCCAGAGGCTGTGGCACCACAGCGTTTCTCCCGCAAAAGCCATGCCCAGCCATATCTGCTGTATTATTGTAGGGGGAGGGAGAGAAAACAGCACGCACAGCAGTGATGGAACGCGCGTCTTAAATAATCATCAGTTATGAAGCACTTGAAACGTAGCCAAGCAGTGGCACCGTGTCCCTTCAGAAATCAATCCCACCTAAGGGCAGGGACCACGACGTGCACACGTGTGCGCGGAGCCCTCCTGTCCTCCTGACGAAAGCCAGAAGGCGTTACGCGCCGCTCCTCGGGCGCTTCCAGGCGGCTTACGGCAGGCAGGAGGAAGAGACCTTAGGGGATACGTAACTCCGCTAAGAGGGCAGGAGCATCATCTGGCGTTTTCTGAGCCCAGCCCAAGGGAAGGGAGGTCTTGAGAATTCGCTCCTGGACTTCAGGCAACGCAATTTTTATTGCTTGGCTGCATTCGCCGCTCGGCCAGTCCTGCCACTGACGGGGATCACATGAATTACACCGCAGCCTCTGCTGTCCTGCCACTTCTCCTGGTGATAAAATCTCATCTCACGTACAACCAGACAAGATACCGGCACGAGATGCTCCCCAGTTTCCTTCCCCCAAATCCAACCAGCGATGAGCCGCTTCTGATGCCTGCTTCTTGCAGGCTGCTCACAGCCGGAGTGATGGTCACCAGGTTCGGGGATTACTGGGGTTATTTTCCTGAACGAACTCTGCTGGATGCCCTGGGGTTTCATGACTCTCCCCTGGGAAATGAGGAGGATGGTCCCTGCTGCCAAAGGACGGTGCCAAACCTTGACAAGAGGGATGCTACATTGCCATGCCTATTTATTTTTTTTTGCCCAGCACTGAAGCAGGTCCCTGCCTGTTTGCTCAGACCTTGCTGAGTGCAAGCGAGCCATGCGCCCGTGGAAAAGGCAAAGGAGTCATGCAGCAGGAGCTACAGGGCTTGTGCATCACCATCAACTTGACAAGTTGATATTAATACTAATGATAGGCAGGAGGAATGAACGAAAGCAGGTTGGAGTTTAGCTGTCCTAGTTAGACTTGCAGTTTTCCGAGGCGTGACTGGATCCAGAATAATTTTTAGCATCACATGTGGATGAGCAGAGTCACTAAATAGCAACCGTGTAACAAAGGTACTTCAGGGCATAAGGGTCTCCAGGCGTGAGCTGCTGGCTGGCTTTGCTCACGGGTGGCAGTTTGGTCGCCGGTGTCTCACGGTCTTGTTACTGCTGGAATAAAAGGACACTGCGGCACAGTTGGAGTTTGAGAGCTCTGGCTGGGGAGAGGTGGGCTTTGGAGGGAAAGCCAACGCTAACAACCTACTCGGAAACGGTTTTGGAGCGGCCCTGGGAAAGCAGATGTGGGCTCATCTTTCTGCAATGAAGTTTGGAAATTGGATGCGAGGTAAGGGAGGATGACAAAGAATATTTTTTTTTTTTTTACATATTGGAGCCCTTACAAAAGAGAAAAACGATGTGTCTGGATCGGATCAACGACACACCTAACTGGTGTCCAAGAGCAGATGTTGAGAGAAGAATATGAATACAGAGCACATACGCAGTACTTGGGCAGTTTTCCCAGCCTCCTGGGGAAGTATTCTCCAATACTTCACATGGAGAGCAGAGTTTCAAAGAGAAGGGCGAGATCTTTACGTTTATTACCCCTCAGTGATTTTTCTTCCAGAAATGTGTCTGGGCGCTTTTTGAAGCAATGTAAACTTCCAACAGCCACACCTGCAGCCAGGAATTGCCCAGCTCAGCCACCCTGTCTGGGAAAACCTGCCCCTTCCTGGGTTTTAAACCGGCATGTCAGAGTTTAACTTTGTTAATTACTGTATGGGAAGAGCTGTCCTCTCTCTCCTCACCATTCCCCACTCGTTTCTCTGTGGACACCTCTGTAGACCTCTGCACATCCCCTGTGGGGCATCTCTGCTCTGCTCCTGAGACACGGAAGTTCTTCAGAGCCTTTCATCACACCAGGAAGGTGTTTTCCTCATCTCCTAGATCCTATCCGCAATGGGGAAAGGAGGGAGCCACAACTGCCTTGTTCTATATGTAACTGTCTCCTTTACGGCCACTTAAGACGGTGCTACTTGGAGAAGCAGACAGTTTTAAGGGCAGTCCCCTTGGAGCCGCTGCGTGGGCAGATCTGGTGAACGTGGTCTGCTCCCAGTGGTGCGATCCCTTCTAGAAGTGTCCTCATCTGGGCAATACCGCTGTTTACATAAAGCCTCTGGGATTTAAACCATTGCTCAGCGCGGAGCCGCTGACCACAGGGCACCCTCGTCTTTGTTTTCATAAGCGAAAGATTTTTCCGGGGGCCGGCTGGATCTTTCCAGCGGCTCTACGTAAACGCGAGCCCGCCGGGATGACGCATGGCTCAGGCTGTGCAAGGTCTTCTCCCCCGGTGGCCCTGCACGCAGGTGTCCTCCACACGCCAGGGCAGACGCAGGCACTTAATCGAACTTTGGCTGCAGCCGAGGAAGGCTCAACATCTCCCGTCCAGCTCTGGCTTTATGTAAGCCTCTGCTTCCTTCTGATGAGCAGCTCTGAAGGACAGTAGCTGAGCTGGAGCAGGGATGAGGTTTGGTGGGACTCAGCACCCTGGAGGTGCACAGGATCTATGCCTAAACCTTTACGCAACAGAGTAAGTGGGTTTGATGCTTTTTTTTTTTCTTTTTTTACTCCCCCCTCCAGGTTTGCTGTTATAAACCCGCTGACAGTGGAGCTGACGGCTTTCTATACTGTCAAAAAAAAAAAAAAAAAAAAAAAGAAGAAGAAAGAAAGGAAAGAAAAGAAAAGAAAAAAGAAGAAGGGGCTAAAAATAAGCTGCAGGGAGTTTGGGATAATGAAGGGCTTGTTCAGGGAAGGAGCCCTGATCAGAGGATGCAGCCCCCGCACCGCAGCGGGGGCTCCCGGCTGGTTCACCCGCACGGCACTCGGCCGCTCGGCCCAGACGGGGGGAGACATGAGCAAAGCCATGCCGCCGCCACCGCCGTGTCCCCCCAGCGAGCACGCCGACACAGGCACGACTCCTCACATCGCATGGCGGCTGTTTCGATTTGGCCCCAAGGCGATCTCGCCAGCTAATTACTCCGAATTACTCCAACCCTGAAAAGCAAACAGCTGTGACCGCAGATGAAACCGGTCCCGCGGACTTTAACCTTTTGAGCAGCCACTGGCCAGGGAGATTCATCAGGGTGTGCGGGAGGGCCCAGGACATCCATTTACGCACTTGTGGCAGTAGGGGAAGCAGCATTAACGTCTCCATTTCTAAGCCGAAAGGAAAAAAAATAGATATAGCGGCAGCGTTTTTGTAGTGCTAGGTGTCCGTCCGCAGCAGGGATAGCGCTGGTGAGGGATTTAGATCTAATGCTACGCAGGAAAGCATTAGTTAATGAGATCTGCGCTGCCGTATCAAGTAGATAGAGGATGCCCGTAGCTGGATGACGGCGCAATTACAAGGAGTGGAGTGGGTCTGTCGGGAGCTGACTTCAATCAGGGGCCTCATTTATCCACTCACCACGCTGAGGAAGATGGGTTGCTGGTGACGGAGTGGGAATCATGTTTCTGGATCTTCTCATCCGTCCATTTTCCTGACCTATTCGCAAGCTGTGGGGATTTCTGCTTTCAAATCCCGTTTAAGCATCCCTGCCAGAAACCGTGGGTACCAAAACCAGCCACCGCCCTGCCGTGGAAAGACACGACCACAGCTAGCAAAAGGCAAAACCTGGCAATTTTACCCTTGGCTGCACACTAAAAACATCTTATTATGTTATCCCAGACATAGGTGGATCTCTTGCGCACGTAAAAGCTGTGCTATCCAAACGGACGTTCTGGTCCTTCTCAGCGGCTGTCAGGCTGAGGCTGCTCCGAGAACGGCTTTGCTTGTGGTATCGCAGCATTTTGGTTTCAGTCCAGGCCGGATCCAGAAGCAGAGACACGTAAGGGAAAATTCATGGAGTTTCTCATCCCTTTCGAAAATGTTCAGCTGAATCGTCAGGAGGAGATTTGTTTGCCGCGTGTCAAAATAGCTTGATCGTTCCCACTAGGGAAGGCTGTCGCCCGGGTCAGGCTGGTCTGGCGAGATGTCCTGCTGACCACCCACTTTTGCTTTCTCCCTCTCTTACAGGCATGAGCAACCTCAGAGAGGTCTGTAGTCGCAGCCTCCCGTCGCTGGACAACCACCCCTGGAAAGTTCGGCTCCTGCAGCCCACCTAACAGCAGTTTGGGTTGCTCCTAGGTCTCAGCAGGAGTGGGCTGATGCCCGTCCTCAGCTGGAGACGCATCAGGGAAGCGTGCATGATAAAATCAGCTTGGGATACTCCATACGGGACCGCCCAGCCACAGAGCTGGTATGGGACATGAGCTGAGGACACCACCTCCAAGGCATATTCCTCCATGAGGACAGGGGACAGCTACTGTTTCTGCACTTGAGGCTGTGCAGAGACTTTCCCCTGTGCCCCGGGAACACGTTTCTGCCAGAAGCAAGGTCTGCCCATGGACCTGCCAGTGACCATGCCCCCTGGGAGCGAGCCACGGGCCAAGGTGCTGCAGTAAGCCAGGTGGGTGGACCAGGATTCCCCTCCTGCTTGGTGGGAGAAGTCTGAACCAACTGAGGAGCACTTCATTTCCAGTGGGAGGATGGCGCTGGCCCAGAGCAGCATTACGTCTGGAAAACATCAGGAGTTCTACCAGACAAGGCGGACTTTATTGCCAATAAATACTTTTGCTGAGCTTCCTCTTGGCTGCAGAAGAGGAGGAGAGCTTCTGGAGCAGATGGCTGGTTAGCACCAGCGTCGCCCTCGCCCAGCCCGTGTTTCTGCGCTCTCTGCTGCTGGAGCACCTCTACTCTTGCTGAGCGTGATTGATGTGTCCTCCCAGCCTCCTGCTGGAGTAGGGAAATGTTATTAATCACACTTGCTTTAGGAGGAATATAAATATTAAGGGGATAGAAGTCAGTTTGTGGTCCTTCAATCGCAGTCAGGCGCTTTAACCACAAGACCTTTCCATACTGAGTTTTATAACCCTCAAGTAATATTCTTCCATGCTTTTAATAGGGATTTTGCCCACGTAGGGGCAGATACTGTGAGGCTGGTAGAAATTTGCACGCCTGTTGTAAGAAAGAAATATATCCCCTACATAAAGAGCAGCCTATAAAATTCATGATTAAATCCTAAGTTAACCCAATAATTTGAATAGAGATAAATAAATACACTTTTTCTTTTTTTTTTGTGAACAAAGAAGGCTGAAAATGGATGTTGTCATGTACTTTTCTGCTTCATCCAATATAATTTCATGCATTCCTATATGGATTTTGATGAGTTCTGCAGATCAATGATGCTGCATTTAAACACAAGCTAAGCAGTAATTACAGATGCATGCAAGATTTATTCATCTGGTGGCACTGCACCAGCTGATGGAAGGATCAGCCGTATCCAATCAATGTTTGAAGCTTCTCAAAATAAAGAGCTTTTTGGCTCCCACTGCAAAGCGAAAATAAAAATAACCCCTTGAATCCCGGGAGTGCCCCCTTATGTCCACGCAGGGAAGGCTGCGGGATGGGTTTGGGTCATAGCCGCACCCTTGCCCGTTTGTCCCCAGGGCTGAGGACTGGATTGATGAGATTTAAGGCATAAGTGAGGGAAAAGGAGGAGGATGAGCAGTGCGGAGGAAGTAACCAGGGAGCGGGCGGCCAGTGTTCCCCGGGATCATCTCCCATGTGCCGCAGGGTGTCCCGGCTCGGCGCGCGCAGGGAGGGAGCCAGCGCGACGTGCCATGCTGCGGCGTGACGGGAGCAGCTGGGGGACTGCGGTCGAAACCACAGAGGTGCGTAATGTGGCTCTGTTGTTATGGGAACACGTGGCAGGGGATGCAAGGTAGCACGTTTAAAGGCAGAGACTGGGGTTTTGTCCCATTTTTCTTCAGGTTTTCCTTGCTGATGTGGGCTATATGTCCATATAGGAGCTCTCCCCTCCCGTGGAGCAAAGGTGCTTGGTCCCCACTGTCACCGCGAGATGCCCTGATGAGCCAGGGAGTCACAGAATCACAGAATCCCGGAGTGGTTGGGGTTGGAAGGGCCTTCTGGAGCTCCCCCAGTCCAACCCCCTGCCACAGCAGGGACACCTCCAGCAGTGGCACAGGACGGCGTCCAGGCGGGTTTGGGATGGCTCCAGAGTGGGAGACTCCCCCACCTCTCTGGGCAGCTGTGCCACTGCTCTGCCACCCGCACAGGGAAGAAGTCCCTCCTCAGGTTGAGATGGAACTTCCTATGGTCAAGTTTGTGCCCGTTCCCTCTTGTCCCACTCTGCGATGCGCTTTGCTGGGACTTCAGGCAGGGGTACCAGTGCTAATCCTACACCCAGATTTCTCGTCGAGCTGGTGGAAAGCAGCAACACATCAAGCGGAGCCCGCAGGGTCAAAGCAAAACCTACAGCCCTCCCGCAGTACTTCTCTTCTGGGGCAAGGGAAAACAGAGAGCGGGATGAATGGACCAAACCGGGCAGCTTGGGCAGCTCTTTCACACACTCAGATGGGCACCTGCACAGAAGTCAGAGAAGCCCTTGATAAGATAAACAGGTCGTGCGGGTGACCTCTGTGCATTCAGCACATTTTCTATTTACTACCAACTATTTGAAGCAGATGCTCTTAAGTCTCCCATAGCGATGGCAGATGTCCGAATGAACCCAGCAGGGCTGAGCCTCGCTGCCCTGCCTGCGCGCTCCGCTTCAAAGCAAGCTCCACTGGTGTCGGGAAGCACCGGCAAGTGGGAAACCCACCCAGCCTTGCCCGGAGAGCAGCCGTAGGTGGGAAGAGGTTGCCCAGAGGTACGCCCGGGGTGTCCTGCGCTCAAAGCTCCGCTCTGTCACCTTCAGGACTGGCACCACCACCACTGCGTGCAGGTGGGAGCTGGTTGAGACGCCGGCTCACGAGATGCAGCTCTTCCTCGTGCTGGGGAAGAGGTTCTTACCTCCCCCCTGGGCAGGATACAGGTCGTCGAGCTGCCGGGTAGAAACATGTAGCCTTTTTTTCCTGAGTTTATTTGTAACTTCTATATTTCTGTCATTTCTTCGTTTACGTATTTTTGTTCAATGAGACACTCCTCTGGCGATTTCTTAATGCAAAGTTGCTCCTTCCAGCGTCAGTTTAATTTGAGTAAAGATTTTTGCCTGGACTCTGTTAGCAACTCCCAGCTCTCAGCAGCTGCTCGCTAGTGTCGGCCTCCCCTTTCTCTTTCTTTCTCCTGTTCCTGCCCGTTGCAGATGTGGCCGCACTGTTCAGCACACTCCCCTGGTGCAGTATTCCTCACGCTGGGGATTGCAAGACCGTGGAGCTGCTTAACCGAAAATGTGTAAACTGACATTAACGCTGCTCGGTAGGATGCACTGGCTGGTATTTTCCTGAAGGAGGATTCGGGAATGGTTCTTATGCTATCGTCAAACCTTACGCACCGAGAGCGATACCGAGGGATTGGGAAATGCTGATTTATGCCATTAGAAGTGCTGTCAGAGCCTCGGAGCTACAGCAACTGCTCGCGGGGTGTTTCGTGGCCTGGGCTTGCAATTTCGGAGCGCTGAGTTTCTTTTCAGTGCCGGTGCTCCCTGCAAACCTGCTGCTCAACGTAGCCCAGCGGGGAAGGGGTTACAGCCAGGCAAAGAGCATCATAAATCCCCAGCGAGGCTCGGACTAGCCGCCAAAACCCGGGCTGACACTTCCTTGGCGTGGCTCCACGGTGCGGTTTGTGCCTGGTTTCTTTCTCCCCCGTATCTCCTCCCTCCCCTCCCACCAGCACAGAGAAGCTGCTGCCTAAAATCCAGGCCGAGCACCATTTCTCCTCTTTTTTTTTTTTCCCAATAAATTCAGAAAAGACCCCCAGGGACCTCGGAGGAGGTACCTTCTCCAGGTACTCAGGCACTTAGATACTTTTGATGTACAGGAGGTGGGGAAGGTGTAAGCATGAGGATTTTTGGCACAAAGAGGGCTGTTCACTCTGTCTCCTTCTGCTCTGAACTGTGCCGTCGTGACTGAACTAAGCAGCCCTGCCCACAGCCTGCGCCCGCAGAGCAGAGTGAGTGTGTGCCCGTCCACAACAGCCCCTGCAGAATTACCCCAAAAGCCTGAGCACGGGCTGCCAGGGGAGCGCAGACGCATGCGGGAAATTAAGAGGGTTTTCTGATGAGTGCTGGCAAAATAGGAGTTGTGGGTCTGGATCTGTGTGTTACGCCAGTGGTCCGGAGGCACCACTGAAATAATAGTGAAATAATAGTTTATAGACAGCCTCGTTGTTGTTTTTACTCTAATAGATAGTGTAAAAGGTATGGATGAATGAACTGATACAGACCTAGCACTAGCTCTGTGTGTTGCAGGGGAAAAAAAAAAAAGAAAAAGAAAAAAATAACAGGAAAAGGTCAAAAAGCTGCCTGAAGGTATCTGGCTCACCGTGCTGGCTGGGCTCATGCCTGGCTTGTACCAGAGAGCGGCATGCGAGGCAGTAATGCACCAGTGTCATGTTCAGTTGCCTTCGGTTCCCCTGCCTGAATCAACGATCACCTCATCAGCATATGTGTTGGGAAAAAACAGGTACGAACCCCTTCGCAGGTCTCCAAGAGAGGGAGGAGGCGGGAAGGCAATCCTGGCACTGACCCAGCCCCAGCACAGGCTGCAGCGGGGTGACGCATCCCTTCCCTGGTCCTGCATCCCTTCCCCAATCCTGCATCCTTTCCCCGGTCCTGCATCCCTTCCCTGGTCCTGCATCCTTTCCCCAGTCTTGCATCCCTTCCCTGGTCCTGCATCCCTTCCCCATCCTTTCCCTGGTTTCCCTGGTCCTGCATCCCTTCCCCGGTCCTGCATCCCTTCCCCATCCCTTCCCCGGTCCTGCATCCCTTCCCCGATCCTGCATCCCTTTCCCGGTCCTGCATCCCTTCCCCGGTCCTGCATCCCTTCCCTGGTCCTGCATCCCTTCCCCATCCCTTCCCCGGTCCTGCATCCCTTCCCCGGTCCTGCATCCCTTCCCCGGTCCTGCATCTCTTACCCGGTCCTGCATCCCTTCCCCGGTCCTGCATCTCTTACCCGGTCCTGCATCCTTTCCCCGGTCCCGCATCCCTTCCCCGGTTCTGCATCCCTTCCATGGTCCTGCATCCCTTCCCTGGTCCCGCATCCCTTCCCTGGTCCTGCATCCCTTCCCCGGTCCTGTATCCCTTCCCTGGTCCTGCATCCCTTCCCCATCCCTTCCCTGGTCCTGCATCCCTTCCCCGGTCCTGCATCCCTTCCCCGGTCCTGCATCTCTTACCCGGTCCCGCATCCCTTCCCTGGTCCTGCATCCTTTCCATGGTCCTGCATCCCTTCCCTGGTCCTGCATCCCTTCCCCGGTCCTGCCGACTTTGCGGAGCCGGAGGCACGGGGCCGGGGAGCAGCTGAGCCTGCCGCTCTCCGCAGGGCTGCTGATGAAACCCCAAGGGAAAGCACAGCCCTCCCCGCCTGCCCGGCCGTGCTGCCTGCCGCCAAACACCCCCGGTACCACCTCTCCTCCGAGACC